>OX421497.1:27570741-28770741 GCA_949126835.1 Anisus vortex | reverse complement strand
AGCCACTGAATATGACATTTGAATTCTAAACTTACCCATCTAAAACCATTTATTGAATTGTGCGTTAAGAGCCAAACACAAATATTTATATTTCTGATTATTCACAGAAAAACATGAAATTATTCTTGCACCCCCCACTCTTCCTTTCCCTAGTTAAAATCTGAAAGCCTTAATTTCTCAATCTAAAACTGCACATTTTACTCTTTAATCAGTTGGGTTTTTTAGTAGCGTCTCCTGAAATCAGCACTGTGATTTGTTTAAACCACGAACACATTTGGTAATTTATTAAGATCCACTTACTGACATACACAATGTCTTTGCTTGTTTATTTAAGAACAAGAACATCTAATTTTCTTTATTAAAGGCATGGGATGGTTGATCTGAACAAGCCATGAAAACCAGTAGCCTAGCATATTTTAAAATAATAAAATATAAGACTAGACTCAAACCACAGATAAGCATAGAATACAATTAGAATACCGGTACAATAAACTTCTGGTTAAAGAAGCATCTGTAATATACAGTGGTACCTCTGGTTACGAACTTAATTCGTTTCTGAACTCAGTTCGTAATCAGAAACATTTGTAACCCGAAACATTGAAATGAAAGCAATAAACTCAATCCATTTCAAGATAAAGAGAATTCTTCTTTTTTTATTAACATCCAGTCGTTTAGCTGACAAATGTCAAAGAATATAAATTCTTTATGTATTAAAAAAAGAAAAAGAAAACAACCGAATAAAATAAAAATTGCTTTTCATTGATACAGACTTAGAGAAATTTTTCAACTTTTTCTAAATTTTGAGGTCTTTGCTTTTGCAGATTAGTTATGTATTTTGCCACATTGACTGATTTTAGTAACTCTTTGTTCTTTGTGATAGTGTACCCATGCCTTACTGATTAGCGATGTCACACACACAGACGAACGCCATTTAATTTACCTCCTATATTATAATGCCTAGCAGCACCACAACCGTTCTTCTAACTCACAATTAATGGGGTTAACAAGGACAATAGTGAAAGAGAAAAACTGAACAGAGTGCCAACGCTAATAAATCTGTTACTGCTGTGTAGTAAGACCAATGAAATTGAGGTTGAACAAGCATGCTGGCTCTAAGTACTGCAAGGTCTTCGTTTGTACTGTAGGCGATAGTTTGGCTCCAAACCTCCTTTATGTCTCTCTTTGTTCATAACCCGAGGCAATGTACGTAACCTGACACAAAAAATGTCTAAATTGTTGTTCGTAACCTAAATTGTTCATAATGTGAATCGTTCGTAACCTGAGGCGTTCATAACCTGAGGTCTAACTATATAAGATAAGATGACGATAAAACATTTACAGTTTTTTTTTTTAATTTTTCTTTTCTTTCTTATAATAACAATTTTATCATTATGGACAATTACATCAATTAGTTTAACTTAAATACAGAGAAGAAAATTAAAAAAACATTTTAAACAAACATTTCTCAGCAAACACTTACTATGATTTTATTTTAGCAAACTATTGTAGGTAAAGGGTTACCTGATAAAAGTAATAAGATTTTATACATTTCTAAAAAAAAACTTTTAAAAGTACAATAGAAATATTTTTTTTAAACTTGTCAAGTAGATTCTATGTATGCATATTTGTAGATAATAAGGTAAATGTATCCTTAAAATACTTAAAAAGTTGACTATTCCTTTTTGCTGCTTTCTTCTTTGCTATCACTCTTGGATGATTTTGATGATGACTTGCTTGAGATAGGGGCACTAATTTCATCTGTCCCAACGCTGCGTAAGCGAAACATCATATTAGCCATGTTATCATCCATTTCTGAACAGCGGTCAAGAAGCTGAGGAGAAAAAAAACATGGAATCAATTTAGAATGAAACAAAATAAAAGAACAATACATTTCTTGACATAAAGTTATATTGTAACTTACATATTTTGGTTATAACCTAACATTTTAATGTTATCAAAATGTGTAACTTTATGAGAATGATTATAAGGGAAGTTTAAAAGTTAAAATAACAACAACTAACTAATTAAACACTTAAGTAATGAAGGAGATTAAAAAAATTATCATAAAAAAGAAAGGTTACAAAGCTAAGGTCCTTTCCTTAAGTTTATAGGGCTTGTGAAGCCGAGTTCAACAGTTTCTTTGACCAAGACATATAAGACATGTAAGGAGATTGTATGGCCAGCAAATATTACATTGCATTTACCTTACCAAACTATTCCACGACTGGGACAAAAACACAGATTTGTTTAAAGTTAGGATTTGTAACAGAAAACTTTAATGTCAATCAAACATTCTTCTGCTTTAGACTAAAACGCCGTTTGAACTGAGAGATGAGACTATTTACTCCTTACAGTCCTGGAGTTGGCATGCAATGCATTTAAGTCTGATAATGGATCAAGAACAGTGGGTTTCTCAACATATTCTTTATTAAACAGGTGAGCCATGGGCAACTCACGTCTGCTAGATTGGCACACCCTCACTGAAAAATATAAAGGAAACTACTTACTCTTTTCTTGACTCTTTTTTGTTTCTGTGCTAAAGCTGGGGCTAAAGCTGGGGCTACTTCCAAAGATGTTGCAGCTGTTTCATCATCACTTGGCTCACTGTCACTTCTTGTTCGACCAAAAAGTTTGATTTCATGCTGTGTGGTGATATTGATATGGGTAAACATTTATTATCCTTAGGCAAGTTTAATAAGGTAGCATACCTATCTACACTTATATATAAATGTAACAAAGAGATCTTCATAACAGTAGTAACATAACTTGAACAATACTTGATAAAGCCTTTGGTTGTAGATAACAACTTTAATCAATATATCCTATAGCAACATCACTTCTATACTTCGTTACTACTATCACGTCAAGACCAAAGACATCACTCTTCCACGGCCTAACATACACTGTCCTTGTTTACCATCCCTCTCTCCCAAGTAAACATTACATGACGTCAAACACACATTTCCTAGTTACTCCTTAATCGCACCTATTGCACAAACTTATTCCTTACAACTTCACACCAAGTCATGCATCACTTACAATAAATATAAGTATAAGCAAGTACATTTGCAAGGGGTAATTCATACAACTTCCAAAGTGGAATAAAGGCTGGATTTGAATGCCTCAATTAGTCAGAAAAACCAACAACAAATCATTCTGAACCCTTTTTCAAATTAATAGTCACACAAATCAAATACTGATGCTAAAGTCTTCAGTACAGAAGGCCCTTCTGTACCCATGGGCATCAAAGATTGGCGAAGTGTGTAAAGCGCCGATATATTCCCATTAAGAATACACCGGCTGGCGAACACATGGGGGAAAGCTCCCGCTGCGGGTCCGAGACCCATTGCACTGCCGAGAGGCCACGGGGTCTCAGTGGGGAAGAAGCAATGGACCCAGCAACCCCGTCTCGAGACCTACCCTGCGTCTGTACCTATAGTATAGGATTTGTGCTACCGGGTGACAGTGCAGGTATACGGGCGAGCCACCAAGATAATGATCCTTAGGGGAACCGCAGTGAAAACTTAGATGTGGCATCCTCACTGTCACATGGCATGCCACGCCTTTGCTTTGTCGTGGGGTGGCTCCACCCCGGACAGAGCTGAGCTCAAACCTATCGTTACGCCCTGGACAAAAGAGTCATTAGTTTTTTTTAAAGAGACCTTATAACTCAGTACAGAAGGGATGTCTGTAAATCATATAACAAGATTCAAAGCATAATGAATCTATTTTATACCATTTGTTTTTTCTGCATCAAGTTCTCCATACTTTGTATTTTAGTATAAATTGTTTTATATCTTGCACGGTCATAAGTTGATGATGTCTCACTATGACTGAAAAAGAAAACCAGCAAAAAACTTCATCTAAAATTTCTGTCAGAAAAATTCTCAGTATATAGATATATATACCAATACTATTAAATTAATCATTAAATAAGGTAAACAAAATTGTTATAGGTATTTTTTGGTAAAATAAAATAAATGTATAAAGTATCAAAAAAAGTTTAAAATTTAAACAACAGCTTTGAAAGATAAATACAACTTGAAGAAATCATAAATATTTTCAATACACTTTCTAAAATTCCTAAATTAACAAAAATATATTTCATATTTAAATTACTTTGAGTACACATGTTCACTTCCCTCATTAACCAATAAGCATTTTTAACATTAATTTTAAACAACAATAATGTTGGCTTAATAAATATTGGCCAAATAAATATTTGATGAGTAAAAAGTAGAATTTTATTATAACCTAGTTCTCCAGGCAAGTCTTTGGTTCATCAATGCCAAACCTCTGGATTTTGAAAAATGGCCTTTCAGTGCCAAATCTGCTGTTTTCTTAGCTGCATGAGCTCCTAACACATCCAAGTTGGCACCTAAAATGATACAAAAAAAAATGTGTTCTTCATATTTCAATATTTTTTTTTAAGTGTTGATACAAATAAACAAATAGTAAGATAGTAAAATGAAAGAAATCCAAAGGGAATTACTGTCTTCAGAGACTTTCCTATCTGTAGTTGAAGGCATTTTGCGAGTCAGTACTCTTAGTGCTTTATTTCCTTCAACATCAACATACTCGATTTGTAGTTGGAATGGAAAATCATGAGCTGCAAAACAAATTTCTTTCAGCCCAGCAAAAGGGGTTACATCACTAGCTTTTTCTTTTGTCTGATTCATTTTGCAAAAAAGAAGGTTAAAACATTTCAAAAGTCGATACTTGAAGGAAAAAATTATATTAAACAACAAGACAGCAAATGTATATTTAACTTAAAAACAATGAAATTACTAATAAATGCTACAAACAAAATGATTAATTAGTATTGATAATGAAACTTAAAAATTGAGGTTCAATATTGAGAGCTATGAAAATAATTAGTGATAACATTTGCTAATGGATTTGTGTGTGTGTATAAAATATTTTAACTTGTGATTAAGAATTAGCATTTGAAAACTTTTAACAGAAAATAATAGGAACAAGTCAGAAGATACTAATTATTTTAGCTTTTGTACAAATAACCTCAAAATTATTCAGGAATGAATTAACTTTTGTTGTGGCAGTTTAAAACAGCATTTATTTTATGAAATAGAATAACAGTAAAAGCATAACTATATTCTTCACATTTAACCTATTAGAATAAACCATATCTAATTGAAACTTTTTTTCTTGCAAAAAAATCCGACAAGAAAGTGAAAATGTTACCTCCACTGTTTTATCATTTATCTCAACAATGTTTTGAGCTGCATGCTTTTTGTCACCTGAAAGCAGATGAGATATTTGTAATTTAAAATTAGGCAACTATGAAAAACAATGATAGTTTCAGGGAAATAAAGACCAAAATTTAAAGCACCTAGTACAATTTCTGCTAAATCTGTTGCTCAATGAAATAAATATAATAATATGTGTAAAAATGGTATATCAGAGTTCTCAATCTGAAAATGCAAGAAAATATAAGATAACAGCGAGCTTAAGAAGAGTTTTACAACAGTTGCAGAAAAAATGTTTCTTCACCATGGGCTTTGGCTGCAGGGCTAATGTCCAGATGGCTGCTGGATGAGAATAATGATGATGATAATGGTTTGTTTTACTCAGTTTCTTATAAACTTTTCCTAATAAGTAAATTCTGTATAAATTAAATGTATAAACCAACTAGGGGATTGGTTCTTTTTCTATCATTAAAAAAAAATCTTTACTGAAAAACCTTTGTGTAGTAGACATGCAAAAAAAGCCAAATGTCCATAGTGCACATTGTGCATCCCACTATAAATTCAACAGTGAATGTCCATTTTTTATGTCATTTGAAATGAATTTATCTGTGATCAAACTTACGTTTATGTTTTCTTTGGGCAAATTCAAACGTAATAGTTGAACTGGCCCTAACGTTGCCTGCAATGTACTCACTCCTACTCAGCTGACTGTTAGCATCATTTTCATCCACCACATACCTAAAACGAAGCAATATTTAATGCATAATTAAAAAATAAACAACATTTACAACTTACCACCTAGTGGCAAGCTGAACAACAAAGTCAAGTTGATTATGTAAATAAAATACTGAACAAAAAAAAATGATTTAAAGCTAGCTTCATTTCTATGCAGCTAAAGTTTAGCATCACTCACAATGCATTGTGGAGAATGAATTTAGCTTTGACTCTCGTGGCAATGATGGGATCAGCAAGGATGTTTCCAAACTCTTCAGTTAGTTTCAAAGGATCCACAATGTTCACCTAAACAAAAAGTAAATCAGAACATGTAAAGCTCCGTAGGACTCAATCCTGTATCTAGATTTTAACTAAACCCAGATAACCATATCCAGTGAGATAATGATGTTTAAAAAAGCCAAGAAATCCAATAAATAAAAGCAGAGTAGTTTATTTACCTGACCACCAGTTTTATCTGCTAGAGTGCCAAGTTGGACTAGCTTGCAGTCTGTCCCCTCAATGGTGATCACAGAAATTGTAACACTAGAAATAGTTTTCAAAAATAATGTTTTGATACAGAAATTATTGTTGAAAAAAAAAACTAGCTGGCAAATTCTTCAGGAAGGATTTTGTGACAAGAGAATAAAAAAAAGTAAAGTATCCCATCAGACCAAATTGATCCATAGGGCCGGTGAAGCAGCATTTACCAGTTCAATGGCCACTGCATACTATGGGACTGTGTGGTCAGTACAGTGCCCAGTCGCCTTTACTTTACCCCAACTAAAGTCTCAGAGACACCCGCCAGACCCGGAAACAAATCCTAGTCTTCACCTGGATTTGAACACCTTTGGTACGGTACATTATCAGAATGCGCTGCCGCTCGGCCACCGTACCCATGCAACAAGAGGATACAAAAGAAACTTTTACAATTACTCGGAAGTGGATTTTTTAAATTAAATTTGGCTCCTCTGACTTTAATTAAAACAGACAATAAATTGTGCAAACATTGAAAAAGTACATTAAAAAAATTTTAATATACAAAATGAAAACATTGATTGGAAAAATGTAACTCACACATCCATTTTGCTACTAATTTTAAGAACATTGGCTACTTTATGTTAAATCTGTACAATTATGATCCTTACTATTGAGCGTCTGACAAATAAGTGCTCCTGTTAAATACAGAGTTCTTTCTTCAATGATAATAAAGAGTTACATTCATTAATATTCAATCAAATAAAAAGGACCTACTCTTTAGCCACAGCAGTTTCAGAAGTTCTTGTGTAGAAATCAAATGCATTTTGTTCATCTGTTCCATCCTCCAGTTTCCCAAGGCCAATGTTAGCTTTCCCATCAGTACACAGGATGACCTTTGACCCAGGATGGTGAGCTGCTAGGTTGATTGCAATGATTAATGCTGGACCTAGTGCAGTGGCGCCACCTTCTTCAAGACTATAAATAACAAAATTTGCTTTAATTTAAAATAGCTTCAATAATACAAAAAAAAACATATGTTTTCATTAAATGTTATATCTCTAATACATTCTTAATTATGCCAATTATTGATTAAGGACTGGAGTTTCTTTATGTTCATAGCAACAAAATTTGCACAGCTACATTATTTTATTTTGTTTAAAAAAAAAGTTCATTAAAAAATTTTAATTTTCTGCTTTAATTTAATTTTTGTTTGTTGTTAGTTCATATTAAAGAAACTTTTCTCTAACTATAATATTATTTTTCGCATTCTGTAATTATATTAAAAAAAAATGACAAGAGCATGGACATTTTTTAATCAAATCAAATGCAAAATAAATTACTAAATTCTCTCTAATGTTATTGAAATGTTAAAATAAAGCAAGATGGTGCTGAGTTAAGCAACACTTGGAAAATCCATGGAAATTCATTAGACTGTTGGATCAAACCCACAATTGTAGACAAGAGCACACCGAGCATGCTAAATGAGACAGCACGGAGAGTTGAGCGATACAAATGACCAGCAACATCATTAAGTGCAGGAGGAATTAATGAAATAACTTACTTGTAAACTTTTTCTCCCAGAATACTTCTGCTGAATTTGATTGATTGAGGGAGAGATACTTCAGAGCCTATTTTGCTTAACAGTTCTTCATTTGTTAACTTGTCACCAGAGACATAAATCTCACTTTGTGTGCCATCACCTACTATTGTAACCTAGCAGACATGAAACAAACAAAATTTTTCTCAGTTCTTCCATTTTTTTTTATAAAACCCAGATCTACTAGATCTAGATATAACATCCAATGACAAAACAAAATTATTATTATACTAGTGGTTATGCCCATTAAAATGACAGAGAAACGAATGATTACAATGTGTTTTGTTTGTTAAAAGAGAAAGAAAAAAAAACTGACACTATTACAATAAAAACTGTAGTGACAACGTATCTTTCGGTATTTAGTTTTTAAAAAAAATAAATTAACGAATTAAGCAATATTGTTTTTATAATACAAATTTCTTTTGGAAAAGGTTTCCAATTTATACATTTAACTTTTGTGCCAATCTGTCAAACGGTCTAGAAGCCTATAGCGAACAAATATATAAATAAATAAATTTACAAACATGTATATAAACAAACTCACAGTAATTATGTATTTTGATGAATCCATTAAAAAATAAACATTTATTCTTGGCGTTTCTTTAAATTTTTCTGTTACAATTGTTATAATAACAAATGTTTGAAGAAGGAAAAGACCTTTTCAGTCAACAAATAAACAAAACATATATAGACTGAAAATTAATAAGAACAACGAAGCTAAGATGACATAGATACAACTTACTCTAACATGACAATATAGATATAAGCTAATATGACATTATAGATACATCAGGGGCGAAGCGAGAAATTTTTCCATGGGGGGCTGAACTTTCGCGTGAGAAACATTAACCAAATACCGGGGGGGGGGGGGGGGGGGGAACTTTCGCGTGACAAACATTTACCAAATACAGGGGGGGGGGGGGGGGGTTTAAGCGAATTTAGCACATATTTTAAAAAAATCTGTTGAAAAAGATATTTTTTTTACATTCCAGGGGGGGGCTTTGCCCCCCTCAGCCCCCCTGTGGCTTTGCCCCTGAGATACATTGAAAATAAGATGAAATTATAGATACATCATAGGCTAAGTTAAGATGAAATTATAGATACATCATAGGCTAAGTTAAGATGAAATTATAGATACATCATAGGCTTAGTTAAGATGAAATTATAGATACATCATAGGCTAAGTTTAGATGAAATTATAGATACATCATAAGCTAAGTTTAGATGAAATAATAGATACATCATAGGCTAAGTTAAGATGAAATTATAGATACATAATAGGCTAAGTTAAGATGAAATTATAGATACATCATAGGCTAAGTTAAGATGAAATTATAGATACATCATAGGCTAAGTTAAGATGAAATTATAGATACATCATAGGCTAAGTTAAGATGAAATTATAGATACATCATAGGCTTAGTTAAGATGAAATTATAGATACATCATAGGCTAAGTTAAGATGAAATTATAGATACGTCATAGGCTAAGTTTAGATGAAATAATAGATACATCATAGGCTAAGTTTAGATGAAATTATAGATACATCATAGGCTAAGTTTAGATGAAATTATAGATACATCATAGGCTAAGTTAAGATGAAATTATAGATACATCATAGGCTAAGTTAAGATGAAATTATAGATACATCATAGGCTAAGTTAAGATGAAATTATAGATACATCATAGGCTAAGTTAAGATGAAATTATAGATACATCATAGGCTAAGTTAAGATGAAATTATAGATCCATCATAGGCTAAGTTAAGATGGCATGATAGATTTCATATAGATTAATCATTTTAATCATTATTGATAGTTTTTAAATAGTGACTAGATCTAAATGAAGATCCATCTCAGATAATCTAACAAAATGTGTGCCATGACTGAAGAGTGCCAACCAGGCACAGGCGTTTTCAAACAGAATTACATTCACTCACTTCATTATTGAACGTAATTAAGGCCACGCGTCTGTTAGGATGATCTTTGGCCATTTCTCCCAACTGATGGTCAACTGCTGCTTGCATGGCCTGAAGCCTCGAGATGTATGTAACAGACTGTCCACGCTGTGACGGCAAACGCTGATCAGCTTCATCCTCTTGGATAAAACTGGACAGCCTTTTCAATTGGCCAGTGCCACGCAACTTTATACTGCCTGAAATCTAATTTGTTAAGATTTGTAACAGTTTTATTTTCATTTTTGTTAATAATCTTTTTTTTTTGAACCTATAGATTAAACAAAAAAAAGTTAGCATGTGTTAACATAAACTATTTTTATAATTTCATTTATAATATACTTAAAGCAAAGAAACTATATAAACAAAAACAATTTATAATTCTACAATAACACAATAATAGATATTTGGCTTAAATTGACACTATATATAGATTTTAAAATATCTTGGCCAAAAGGCCATATACATATATATATAAAAATATATATATATATGCTATAATTTACTATGAAGGTAACTATTATTATTACATTTGACCATTATGCCCATAAGAGACTTACATTTCACTGTATATTTAAATTATTTCAAGTGTTAATAAATTGTTGACAAGCATTTACCTCTGTTGTTACGCACATACTGCCAGAGGTATCAACACAGAAAATGACCAAAGATTGATCCATCCCTGACATTGTGCTGGCTGCTGTGGTCACTGCTGGCTCCAGTAGGTACGTCACATCATCTGTGATAGGAATTTCTTCAGGCTCAATGTCCACAGGCACTTGTTCCTCACAGAATTCACATGTCCACACCTGAGATAAAACAAACATAGTATACAATTAGTTAGTTAATAGGAGAAAGGGAATGATTGTGATGTTATCAAAAGAAAATTATATAGCCTCAGAGTGTTTATTTTTGTGCCTTTTTTTTCTACCAATACTTAATTATGATTTGATTTTAATTAAATTAGGTCCATATATATATATAATAATAATAATAATAATATTTGTATAGCGCTACCAACAAACATAATGTAAGCTCAGAGCACGTTTAACACAACTAAGAATACGGATATTACCCTAGGCCAGGTGACAGAAAAATTGATGATTAAAAAAGACAAAACAAATAAATGTAGCATTAACCGACCCAACCCATAAATAAGACAGTAAGTTTCTAAGGCATGTTAAATGTTATCTAAGGTAAATATTGAAATAATGAGTTTTTAAGTTCTGTTTGAAAGTAACAGTAGAGCTTGTTCGCCTCAGTTGAATGGGAAGTTGATTCCACACCTTCGGACCGGATACTGAGAAGGCTCTAAGGCCAACGGTCGTCAGAGAGAAACGGGGCTCTTCCAGAAACGATGAGTTGGCAGAACGAAGTGTTCTTTGCGGGACATAAGGTGTGATTAATATATTAAAAAGTTTCTTATGGATTTTATGAAAAAATAACAACAGATTGTTTTTAAAAAAGCACCTTTAAGTATTTTTTTTTCAATTCATATAGTTTCCGAAAATTTCACTACAAATAATTTTACTTAGAACTTTTCAAACCAATTAAAAAAATATACCATTTTTACAGTGCTAGAAATCTTTAATTCATTATTTTCAGAAATATAGGTAAACGTAGTAAATAGTTTACTATATAGTAAATATAGTAAACTAAAAGACACTATGGTGACTGTCTCCAGAGCAGCCTTTTTTTATGCATTATATTTATTGTGAAAGAAATAATGTACAAAATTGCTTTCCAAAGCCTTTACCTTTTTTTCTTTATTTATGCAACCTATATGAGACAATATGGCCGAACATTTGCTACAAAAGACTGGTTCTCCTGCATGCATATTTCCAGGGGATTTAAGTCTGCTGAAGTTGACAGATACAACATTAGTGTCGGCTTTACGGAATTTGCGTCTTGAAGCCACTGCACTTGCAGAATTATTGTCTAGGATGAATTATTACAATAAAAAAACATGAGTAATAATGAAAGAAAAAAAATTAATAGTAATGTAAGAGCAATAGTAAATTTGAAGAAATTTTTTTTTTTAACTGATTATAAAAAATAATAACAAAAGGTCCAGGTGAAGGCTAGTAGAATTTGTTCTTACAGGGTTTGTACAGAAAAATTGCCTAAAAATTCTAGGAGTGTTCCAAAAGTTTTTCAAGGGTAATTTTGTTGAAAAGCCAAGCTGAGCTCTTTAAAAAAAAAACAGACACCTCGCTACACAGCTTTTTTTTTGTTTTACGACATTATGGGGACTTATATAGCCTACATCCCAAGTTTGGATTGAAAAAAAAACAAGATCTAGTAAAATAACAACAACAAGGAGTGGCATCACTGGTGTCATCAACCTTTGCGCATGGAAATAGAAAGTGGTAAAGTGGGTTAACTCCAATAGGGCTTTCTGGAAAAGTGTAACTACAATCTAAGAGCATTGATTGCAATTTTTTTTATTAATAATCAATCTCCCTAAAAAAATAAGGAGTTTTTAGTATTTTCCCAGGACTAAATGCAGTTTTTCCAGGAGTTTTAAGGTCCTGGAACAAAACTTTTAGTTTTCCAGGAGTTTCCAGGAGCTGTACGAATCCTGTCTTAGGTTTGGAGGGTGTCCCTGAGTCTACCTAGCTCTGATAGATACCTGACAGTAGCTGGGGATAAGTAAAGGCAACTCGTCATTGTGTTGGCAGCACTATCCCCTAGTTTGCTGTGGCCACAGAAACTTGTAAATGCAGCTTCAAGGCCTAGAGATATAATTGGTCTAATGGGGATACTTTACTTTTTACTATACTTTTTTAAAATTTGATTTCAATAATGATAATTGGGGAATACAAACTGAATTTTTTATTTTTATTTCAAGCAATAACTAAAGCAGAATTATGGACTAGCTAAAACCTGCTTCCTAAACTTAAACTTTATTGAGTAACTGAGTGTGTAGGTTGCCAGTAGAGAGGGAAAAGCTGGATTGGAGTCCTGTTCTAAATATTTGAAACAAATTTGTAAAAGTTTATAAATAGTATAGTAACCTTCAGATTTTGAACTTGATTCAACCATTTTAATAACTTTCTTCTTCCAATGATGATGTTTTTTGTAAGGTTCCTTTTGTTTAGGCTTGGAGCTACCTGTTGATTAAATTAAATACTGAACATATATCTTTTTTTACATATGTAATATATATATATATAAATAACTTATATAAGTATATTACTTTACTTAAATATACTTAACGCTTCATTTTAGATATTGGTAAAGACCTAAATGATATGGGGAAAACTATATCTTACGAGAACATATGGAGTCAGTGATATCTTTATCATCCTCATCATTCTCAGAACTGGAACCAGAGTCACTAGAAAATAATAATATAATGACTATTCATCGCCTCATTTAAGCAAAGAATACTGGTGAGTAATAATTTATTGAATAAAGTCAAGTAATGATGGAATAACAATAATACAACGTTATTTTAAGTGTTCAATTTGAGTATTCATTTTCTTCATTGGATTCAATGATTATTATTTAAACAAGCCTATAAGTTATATTGAAATAAATAAGTATGATGTTGATATGAAGTCATGTAAGCTAGTAAATATTTAAAGCGCTGGGCAGGAGAGGGCCCCGGTTCTGGATGTTGTTCGTCCCTCATTTCCGAGGATGACCACGTCTACCAGTCGCTATGTGACCTCTTTGGTGGCCTATCAGTCCTATGCGGACCCTGAAAAATCTGTTGCAGGTACTGCAGACAAAAGATGCGATTGTGGGGTCTGGCAGCGCCTTGCAGGTCTGCTTGGCTTTTCTTTCTGCTCTTTTCTGTTCGGCCCTGGAGATTCTGTTTTGTTCTGCCAACTGTGCCCCAGACGACACGATATTGCGCCACCTGTTTCTATCAGTTGCCAGTTCCTCCCATCTATCTGGGTCTACGTCGAGTGCTTTCAGGGTTGCTTTCAAACTGTCCTTGAATCTCTTTTTTTGGCCGCCGGTTCTTCTTTTCCCATGTGCTAGCTCGCCAAATAGGAGCTTTTTTGGCAGTCTGTGGTCCTGCATTCTAACTAGATGGCCGGCCCATCGCGTTTGGGATTTCATAAGCTGAGTCTGGATGCTGGACGTGCCTGCTCTGAGAAGCACTTCAGTGTCAGTGACCCCATCTTGCCAACGTATTTTTAGTAATTTGCGGAGGCAAGCGACATGGAAGTGATTTAGTTGCTTTGCATGCCTGGTGTACACTGTCCATGTTTCGCTCGCATACAGCAATGTTGGCAGTATTGTGGCATTGTATACTTTAAGCTTAGTGTCTAGACAGAGACCTTTCCTGTCCCAGACGTTTTCCCGAAGGCGCCCAAGGATGATGCTTGCTTTTGCTATTCTATTGCAGACCTCGTCGTCTATGTTGGCAGTGCGCGCTAGTGTGCTGCCGAGGTATGTAAATTTGTCCACAACTTTGAGTTTCTGGCCATTAACTGTGATCTCTGGATCTGTTTGCAGTTTCCCTGGTGCGGGCTGATGTAGAACCTCTGTTTTCTTTGTGTTTGTCGTAAGACCAAAGTTACCACAGGCTTTGGTGAAGCAATCCATGAGATTCTGCATCATGCTTTCTGAATCGGCATTTAGGGCGCAGTCGTCCGCAAACAGGAGGTCACGAACCAGGGTGTCTTTCACCTTTGTAACCGCACGCATACGTTGTTGGTTGAATAGGCCTGCTCTATAGCGTATATGTATGCCCTCGTTGCAATTGTGGAAGGCATCGGTTAGCATTGCTGAAAATACCATACTGAAGAGGGTAGGTGCAAGAACACATCCTCGTTTTACCCCATTTGTTACGGATAATTAGGTTACCTAACATCAGTTGGGAATAGTAAAATTAAAAGTGTGTTGTGCTAGTCAAAAGAGGGACAGTTAGGGAGCTATATGCAAATCAAAAACAGAAAAAAAAGGCATAAATAAAAGAACAGATATTTTCTGTGAGTGTCCTTTACCAAATAACTCCTACACATAAATTTAACAAAATTTTTCATCTCATTAACTCATGAAATAGGCCACATTAAAGATAATATAAAAACTATATGCATAAAAAAAACTATAGACAATTAACTATACCTGACATGCATTCCTTGTTCAAATTCATCCTCTGAAACACTCTCATATTCTTCTTCATCATTAGTCAAAATATATTTTGATGCAAAATCCATCTTTTTAAAAAACTATTAAACTGAAACATTTTATTTGTAATTATATTTATTTTAGACATCCTGGCCGTGAGCATGATTTATTAATATGAGTAACAAGACATGTGAATCTTAAAATTAAATAATTCTCAATACTCAAGAAAGGTGACACAGTCCACCAGAAAAAAAGGCAAAGAGAAAAGCTGGAGCCAGCTGCAGCAAATGGTGTTGGGTAAATGTGTGTTTTGAATCTTGATCATACAGTGTTGAATCTACATCAGGTACATTTACATGAAACAGAATAGACACCCAGGTCTTCTAAACGTGCCTTCCCAATGGAAACTTATCAACCTATTTTGCAAATTCAATTTAGATCATTGGAACCTTTAGTGTGACCATGGGGAATCATAGGACCTGCTTATGTAGAAAATCCAAAGGCAGAGGCAACACTGCAATCTATTTTAAACACAACCTCGACTTCTGATGCTGTTCTATCAGAAGCTGTTGCATCCCAGATTAGAATGCTTGAGCAGCCTAATATAGAGACTAAGCTGTTACATAGACTGTTGATTATTGGCAGGAGGGGGGGGCAACAGCCAAGCAGACCAGGAAACTGGTCAGAGCAGTAGGCGGAGTCAACTATTTTATTGTTTAGTTAGAGACTTGTGTGTTAAATTTTGTTTGGGTAAGATTGATAAGAATAAGACAAAAAGATCATATTACTTTTTAGTTACTACACTATATATAGTGTCCATTCTCTATACTAGTCTATAGTATTATAGTATAGTAGTGACTTGTGTAGCCTACTAAATTATCAAGAAGTCTGTTGTATAAACTACTATTACTATTTTACTATATGACTATAGTGGGGTTTACTGTAGTGTAGCCTACTTAGGGGACGTCCATTAATTACGTCAACAAAATAGGGGGGAGGGGGGGTCTGAAAAAGTTTGACAATTGTTGACATGGGGGAGGGGGGGAGGTCAAGAAAAGTTGACGTCAACAATGTTACTTTTTATGAAGTAAATAATGATACAAATTTAGTACTAAATTCTACATTTGTCCTTCTCAACTTACATAGATAACATTAACAACATAGTTTTAAGTTAATACAAATATAACAATTATGGAAACTACATTTGATATGTCCTTTTTGTGTCCATCTTGCTATTTTGTAGATCTATGTATGGGTGGAAACTAATGCAATTGTTAGCAAGGCAAAGTGACCGACCAATTGTAGAAAACCTCACCTTCGCTGTCTAGCGTAGGGTAGCCATACACATGGGTGTTGAAAGGAGGACACCGAGAGACAAAAAGGAGGACATTGTGTTTCAATTGCATAGTTTCGCATTTAGCCCGCTATCAGTATAATTTTATTACAAGAGCTGCCACTAAGTTTAAATGTGTATTGGTAGACTGAGCAAGAATTTAAACAGTTTTGTTAAAAATAACTTATAAATTCAATGTAGGCTGAAAGGCAGCTTGCATTTGTTTGGGCAACTTTAAAGCTCATGCACGAGTCTTCTAAAAAAAAACAGATATTTATTTTCTTGTACAAATGATCAATTGTTTATTAATTATATTCTTAACATGTTAATACTAATTTTAAAATGTATTTGTCCGTATGCGTACAAAACATAAAATATTACAAAAGCTGGACATTTTAAAAGTATTGTGCTTAGCCCGCCGGACGGAGGACAAGAGTCTAAATAGGAGGATATTTCCTCCTTTTGCCGGACGTCTGGCAACCCTAGTCTAGCGAGATATGGTGGCTGGAATAACAAAGGAACACAAACACACCATACAAACTGTCTGCAGAGAACGTTCAGAAACCCATTTTTTTTCCGCTCAGTACATCTAAATTAAGCTAGGCGCCAGAGTCTGGCGTTCGTTATATATAAGCCATGTAAGCAATGGCTGGGATTGACAATAGAACTAAAAACAATGATAGGCCCTCGCCGAGACTATTACTAAAGTTTGCAAAGCATTGAATCAAGTGAATTTTGTGAATCCAACATGGTTATTTTAAAAATATTTTTTTCAGAAAAAAATAATTCTTGGCCCATCCCATGAAGTACGAAATACTTAGCCTACCTTAGGCCCTATTTCCTTTTAACATCCCTAATTCTGATACATAAACTAATATATTTTTGCTCACTACGTTATAATAGGTGAAACATCAAAATTAGGTCGATTAGGCTACATATTTAGTAATTTTTAGATTTTCATTTCTAATTTTCTGGAAAAATTTAATGAGATAAAAATGTATTAATATCAGTAACGTCGCCAGTATTGGAAGGAGTGGGGGGGGGGGGCAAATAGTGCAAGGAAGGGGGACAGGGAAGGCAACTACCATGTGTATATAATCTGTGTCAAATGTGCGTAGTTTTGTAGGTATATTTGAAAAATAGTTTAAATTTAATTAGTGTTTGCAGAGCATTCAAGAGGTTGATTTCTTTGAATACAATATGATTTTGTACACTTTACCATAAAATTCTTTAGAACTAAAAAAAAATCTGGGCTAATTGATTAAAACCGATAATAGCTTTCAATGGTGATAATCAAATTTGCGATTTTAAAAAGCATATGAAGAGGATGACGATGTTAATCCAGGATGCTTAGTAGATGCGTACGCAATCCAGTGGTACTGCCACCGCTCCTGCTTATCTGTTGGGAACATAGTTTACAACGAGCCAACGTTAAAGACGTTTTTTCAAAATTTTCCGACACAAAGGATTGTAACTGTAACTTAACATTTGGTTTGATGTTGTTTTTATCGCAAGCCATAATTGGTATTTGGAAAAATGAAACACAATATCTAAGACTAAATAGTGTTAGCAAGGCATTTCAAGAATTGTTTTGTGTGAATCCAACATTAGGCCTATTTATAAAAAAAAACGGTATTCCGGTTTTCGGTTAACATCCCTAATTAAAATAGAAAGCTAATTTACAACTGGTGCAGAATTTCCCCCTAAAATATTTGACAATTAACATTGTAACAAAAGTGAAACGTAGAATTAGACATGATTAAATATGATATATGAAAAGAACAATAGTAAACATATGAGAATTATAGTCAATTAGAAATCTTTTTAACAAGTTTTAAAATGTACTACAATAAAATTAATTATAGTATAGACCTTTCTGTTTTAAATCTATTTGAAACATAAAAGCAAGCGTCTAAAATTGTGTTACTTGTTTTGAGGGGGGGGGGGGGGGGGTAACCAATTGTTGACATAATTATATAGGGGGGGTCTCTGAAAGTTTGACAGTTGTTGACAAGGGGGAGAGGGGGGAGGTAAAAATCGCCTAAAAATTGTTGACATAATTAATGGACGTCCCCTTACTAGTTAAAGATTTGATAGAGGGAAATAATAATTTAAAAACAATGATTATCATGATAATGATTAATGATAGACTTATAATTTATAATACTTATTAATATTGTACTTTAATTATAAAGCTTGTAATGTTACAATGTAATGTAACTTGAATAGCTTGAGACTTGTATCACTTGATAAATATAAATAGCCTAACATTTAATATAATATTATAATTATACTAACAATGACAATGTAACATCACTAATCAATCACTTACACTAATTAAAATTTAAGTCATGGACTAAGACTAAAATGTTTTAACTTTTCACCAAGAAACTAAGACTGTAGCCGTAGCCTGAAGTTAAAGATAAAGTTGCCTAAAGTTTAGGCTAAACACTTTAAACAGTATTTAGTATAATTATAAATATACTTTTTATATTAATAATTATTAATAAGTTAAATAAGTAAAAAGGAATAACATAACTTGAACTTCGGCATATAATCATATTATTAATATATTTAAGGCACTAATAAGTTGATAATAATAAGGTGTAAATAAGTTATAAAGTACCGTATCCGTATATATAAGTATAGTATAGGGTGTAAGCGTAGGCCTGTAGTCACTGTAGTAGACTACTGTAGGCACTGTAGGCCTATCCGTATATCCGGTATATCCTATCTATACTCTATAACTCTATACTATACTATATAATAATTATATAACACTAAGTTGCCTATATTCCTATATGCTATATGTATTACATATACAAGATATGTTATGGTTTACCTTGGTATCTAAAATATAAGGGAACTTTCAAATGAGGTTGATATGTTTGTTGTGAGTTATGTTAAATGTTACGAGTTATGATTAAAAACGTGTGAGCTTTGTTTACCATAACAGATTATGCGTTCTTGATAGTGTAGCCAAAAGCTATGAGTTGGCAACAATTCGTCGGACTCTAAAAATAGGTTGTCTACATTTTCAGAGAATCGTCTTTTAAAAATTATTGTAAAAATACGGACTTCATAATACTTCAAATGTACAGAACAAACTTTACTAATTATAATGGCTTTAAATCAGTAGGCTACCAATTAATTTTAAAACAAGGAACTGTTAGCACCCTGCTCCTCCTCACTATGTCTAATTTATATCGGCATAAGGTCCTAAATTGTGTACCTATTAATAACATAAGGCCTATTAATGATTAATAACAATCTTTCGGGAACCAAAGTATATTAGGTCACGCATAATTAAAATTAGGGCTTAGAGTCTATAGTTATGACTAGACTGGCGTTACAAAACTGATCTGCAACCAACCCCCCTTTAAAAAATAAAACACAACATATTTCCAACTTTGAAATTAGTAGCCTAAGATTCTATATGTTTCAATTCACATTCTTTATGTCTTTTTGTATACATATTATATAGGCACGCGTGCCAAACTTGCCGGAATTAACTGTTCTGTTGGTAGTAAGCCATTGCCAGGATATTTCCACAAACTAAGCTTACAAATCCTCAAAGATCTATTGCAGCATATATTTAAAGATATTTGTCCAACATTTAACGGCGCTCAGAATTGTATTGCTATTCTAAGTGACCAGAGGAGAGTCTTGAACTACACTTCTCAACGAGAACGCGAGCTAGATTACTCTCTTTGGTCTCGGAGAATGAACTTCGCTGTATCAAGCAACTGTGACACACTCCCATAAAGGGTTTCAGATGTTGCTACACACCTCGGCCCTTGTCAGAATTGTCCCAGCTACTGTACCACTGCTCCGTTTCCCATTCACGGATTAAGCGACATGCACTATCAATCGAGATGACTCATCCGGAGCCGGTGTCATCAGGGACCATCTCTTGGCTAGGGAGTCCGCTATCTCGTTTCCAGAGACTCCTGCATGACCCGGGATCCACTGGAGGGTGACCTTCACTCCGTGCCTAGAGATCAGATCAAAGATAGCCAATAACGTACGAGTTAGTCGCTCGGGACAGGTCCCCAGGCCGTCAACGGCCTGGAGTACTGAAAGCGCATTAATGAAGATGACAATGTCGGCTACCACTTCCGACTCATCATCAAACCTTGTCCCGATAGCCGTAATGGCGTTCTGATGGCTCCCATCTCTGCCTCGTAGCTGCAGATTGCGCCACAAAGCCCTGACAACTCTTCTCTTTGGCTACCCACCCCTAGGTATCCTACAACACAACACCTCCGTACTCGGCCCGCTTCTCGGTGCCACTAGTGGCACTTCCATCAGTGAATACTTTGATGCAGTCCGAATAAGCATGTACCGTCTTGAGGGCGGTAGCAAGCTTCTCAGCGGAGCTACTGTTTTTTTCGACCGCGGGGTCCGTCATATACATTCGTACCTCAGGAAGATAAAGAGAAATATGAGGAGGAAAACCGACTCCCGTGCGTAGGGTCATACTGTCCCTGGGAGTCCGATCTCTCTGCTCTGGTTCGTTGCGTGATGCATGAACGACTGCATCGAGATCCTTCGCTTACAGTGGCGTAACTAGGGGAGGGGAGGGGGTTTCCCCAATTCGAAAGTCCACCCCCCCCCGGGTCCCTGTTTAACGGGGGGCCCCAAAAAAGTGTCCGGAAATTTTGTTTTTGCAGGGGCCCCTAAAGAGGCCAAGCCCCCCCCCCCCCCCCCCGAGCCCCCAAATCTCTAGCTACGCCACTGTTCGCTTACCCTCTTAGGAATCAGTCATCATCCTTACAGATGAGTTCTCCTTAAGCTGTTTATATCGATCGTAAGCAGGGATAGAGAAATGTCTGGAGTATGCACCCCATCCAGACAATATCTATCATTACTTTTAAAAAGAACTTATTAAAAACACATTATTTTAAGATTTACCTTCCTTAAACACTTCTAGACCCCTATACTGTTTTTCTTGTTATTAAGTCGGTAAATACTAGATATTATCTTTTCTAATTAGGCCTATGCATTACAGCCGCTCAAAGCAGCTCAATAGCTTTCACCTGCGATGCCTGCGCAGGATACTCCACGTCAAATGGCAGGAAAGAGTCACAAATGTGGATGTGCTCAGGAGAAGCCATATGATGAGTATAAACTCAATCCTGAGTGAGAGGCGCCTGCGATGGATGGGCCATGTCCACAGGATGAGTGCGGAACGCATCCCAAGAGCCCTGCTGTATGGAGAGCTGGCAGCCGGTACAAGAAAGAGAGGTCGCCCTTGCCTGCGTTTCAAAGACGAGCGCACCTCCTGGTGGTCCAAGGTGCGCGAGGGCACTCAAGCTGCAGAAGCCACCCTAACAGAAAGAAGTGAAGAGAAACGAGCCAGGAGAAAGGCGAGATGCAGAGAAGAAGGAGACTGCGCCATCGTCCCTTGAGGATGGAAGGATGCCATATATACATATTACAGCCGCTCATTCTCTAAAGAAGATTTTTGCATGCTGTGCTCATTTGTGGTTTGAATCTAGCCTTGCAATTTTCATTAGTGTTTTAAATGCTGTTAAAGTCAGTTAAGTTACTGGTTTTCCTGGTTTGTTCAGACAATCCATTCCATGCCCGGATGCCTCTCGGGTAGAAAGAGTAGGCCTACTTGTATGCATTTTTCTCTCATAAAGGATAAGGTTTTTGTCCTTATGTTTATCTGGGCATTGTAGGCCCAACAGATTTTTTATTGTGTTGTATTTCTAACTAATTATAATTTAATGTCTTAATTGTAGGACCTATTATTACTCCTTTACTTTTTGCCCTTATGTCCTCTTGTGTTTCTAGGTTTAGTGATTTAACTATTGGTGTTACTCTTGTCAGTTGTGAATATTCGCTAGTAATAAGCCTTGCAGCTCTTTTTTTTAAATTTGTTCTAATTTTTAAAAATGTTTTTTTTTAGTTGATGTGTCCCTTACAGAAGATGCATATTCTAACTAATGTGGGATGGCATTTTAATTTCATTTCTTGTTACATTTGTAAAAGTTACTTTTTATGAAGCCTAATGTTTTATCGACCAAAAGTCAAATTGTAAACTAAAATATGCCACAGACAGCGACGATATGCGGGAACTAACTACAGCTTTTATGCATCATGCACCATAGACCCGAACCACGGATGAGCGTAGGACGCAATAATCTTCTTTATAGAAGAAGCGTCTGTATTGTATAAGATAAGATAAGCATTAGATGACATTAAGTAGTATTATTCATCCACTTCACAATCTTTCAACTATTGTTGATCCTTCACACAAGTGTTATGTCATTATTCTAGGCCACTCTAGGTGAAAGTGATTTGATCCGCATTCCTGAGGAATGTAACTAATTTGACTTGCTGACTTAAACTTCAGGTCACCATAGGAGCATATATATATATAGTGCCGAAAACAATACGACCGTGGACTGAGGAATGTGAAGTATGGTAAATAACGTACACGTATTTCCAATACTTACTCAACATCAGATGACTTGATATAAATAGAGACTGTACTTGTGAAACTATTGATTCAACAAAAACTATTTTGAAAAAAAGTTGAAATGTCAGCTATCTGATAATTTTGATATATTAGCAGAGTTTAGGACAACTGCGACCCCTGGCATATGTAGTGGGCATCTGTCATGCTATTGCACTGGCTGTGATGATACCAGGCATGAAGTGAACACCTGCGACCCCATTGTCTATTGGCACTGATGATAGGCTTCGCAGGAATGAAGTGGACCCCCCCCCCCTCCACATCCACCTGCGCACATAGAATAAAACATATTTTGGCAAGGTAGACTATATGGTGCATATTAGTTTTTAAGTCCTGTTAGCTTAAATAAATTTCTATTTTGTTGGTATGTGTGAAAATGAAAGCAAAGAAATTCGGAAAGTTTGGGTTGGTGATTTTATCAACAACGGGTAAATGTGCTAAGTTTCAGCTCAATGGGATGATGGGGTTGATCAATTAACCTTTCTACAATATTTAGCCAGCCACAGAGTTTTGTGAAATTAATAATATGATTAAAAAATTAATTATAATAAAAAAACAAACAAACAACAACAACTTAGATCTCGACTCTAGTTTATCGGGATCTGTATAGAATGATTATAAATGCGCGGTCGTTCATGAATTAATTATTTAGAGTGAGTCTTTTCAAATCGACCTTTCAATAGGAATCAAATGAAATCCAACATAAAGGGTATGTTTCCTTTTTTCTTTATTACCTCATCAATAAATCAAAACGATTCTCGCTTTTAATTATATACTAGATCTCGTTATCTGTGAACACTTATACCAGTGAAGACATATCAATACTTTTGTTTTAGATTGAACATTCAAGCTTCTGGTGGTAATGAAGATAATTAATATTAGCTCGAGTCTAGATCTATATATTATTTTAAAACCAAACTGTTTGTAGAAAATGCGTAATCACACATAGCAATACCGGTACTTATGTTTGCAGCTTCCAATGTATAACCGAAAAACTTGTTTCACTATGCAACAGTTAAAAAATCTGGCAATGATAACAATCTGCATTGCCTATTAAACTAAGCAGAATGAACAAACTGTGAAAGCGTTATACTTATTTTGTATCATATATTGAACGTGAGTATCTTTATGTCTTTAATTAGTTAATTAGCTACTGTTTTTTTTGCTAAAAGTGATACAGAGTTTTATAAAATAGCCATAATTGATTATTTCTTTAAAAAAAATACGGTTCTGACTTAAGTGGGACGATCGATTGTCAGTTAAATCCACGGTTACTCGGTTAGCCACAATCATTTTCTGATTAAATTCTTGAAAATTATCGATAGTAGGCCTACCTCTCCTCTACAGTGTTAGCTAAATGTTTTAAAAAATATGCGATTTTTCTTTTTTAAATAGCGAATCAGCGTAGAATTATTTGTTGACTCTTTAAAATAAATGTTTTTATGTTATGTTGTTGTGTTTTTAGAATAGGTTTGGTTTACAACCGAACAGGAAAATGCGGTTACCAACTTTCCTTTTCGTGCTATTTTTATCTTTTGTTTATACCCATAAGGTCAAAGTCCAACTTTAGGCCTACTGTCCTTATAGTTATAGTGGGACACAAACACAAGTAACTACTTGTCATTAAATGGAAATATAACCATATTTTGGTAGCCTACCAGCCTACCTGTAATACTATTTATCATTATGTTATAAAAGGAAAGAAAGCAAAATAATAATAGGCTAAAATAGGCTAAATAAAATAGGAGGCATTATAATTATAAGATAGGCCCTACTCCTACTCATAATCATTGTCTCATACATACTCATACTCAGAGTGGTCATAGTCATACATAATATTACTAATTAGTCTAATTATTACATTATTACTATACATAGATAGTTAATAATAGCCTCATACTCAGCCAGTCAGGCCAGTCATAGTATTTATAACTAAATATATATATATAGGCTTAGCCTTCTATTTCCAATTTTCACTAATTTATAAACTTATAATTCCTTTTTTTTTAAAAAAAATTCATATTTTACTTTCTATTGAGAACTAGTTGTTGAAAAAAATAGTTAAAATTGCCCTAGGGCCTAGATAAAATAGACATTTTTAGAACCTTTTGTTTGTGTATGGGAATGTAGGACTTGGATTTTATATATTAGTGCTTTAAATTTAAATTATAATTATAGCTACAAACTGAAACACACTAAGTCTAAGGTCTAGGCCTACAATTTAGACTATAAATTATAAAGCCTACAAAAAAAGTCTATACTCTATAATTAATTATTTTAGTACTGTACTGCAACTATTAGAAAACAATGTGTTTATTGGAAAAATGACAAAGCAAATGCAGGAACTAACTTCAGCTTTTATGCATCATGACAAGCATTAAATAACAAGTAGTATTATTCAATGTTAATCTGTTCATTTGTTAGATTATATCATAATTACATGTAATAAGTAATAATGCTATTTCTGATAAGGGTTTTTCTGGTGAAAAGTAAAGCATGGAAGTAAACAAGACATTCAAAACTTTTTTTTCTATTCTATATTTTGTATTTCTTATTATTATTGAGTTATCACTTTCAATTGGCTAATAAGCATGTGAATAAGGTAGAACTTTGGTGCCTTTAAAATATTTAGAAAGAGTTATTGTGCTGTTAGCAAGAAACAAAAAGACATTCCTATTTGCAGCCTAATATCAATAATTTATACATATTATATTTAAATTTTCCTTTTGAATCTGAAGTAAAATTCAATGTATTTGTCTTAAACTAAATCACTGTTCTGGGCAAGAGTGGCAATAGCTATCTTATCACATTTGTAAACAATTAAATTTTAACTTACAGTGTTTATAAACTGATTGAGATTATCACATTGTGACCTATATAATACAGACCTATATTAACATTATTGGGCACATTTTTTTTCCCATTCAAAGTCTAAAGTCTAGTTCAAAGCATGCTATGGTGTCAAAGTCACACTATTGAACTTTGTGACTTTGTGCTATAAACAGTCCCTTTTTTCCCCCTCACACTCTATCAATAGTAAATAGCACAGGTTTAAATACTGGTATAGTTAACTGAATGTTTGTAAGTTAACCCTCCCACTCTCAACTGTTCAAAGCTCGTTTGAAAATTAAACATTATAGTTAATGGAGTGCCTACCTAGTTAGTTTGTTTTTTTACCTGTTGAATACACATAGATTCATGGATAGAGGGAGCCTTGTTTAAAAATGTTTTCATTTAAATCTAAAATATACACCATGCCATTGTAAGGGCATTTTATTTATAATCTAATGAGGGTGCTGGAGTACCAAATGTCCCTAGTTTAAATCCTGCATTGGAGGCAAGGACTTTTTCCTGGATCTGGAGGGGGGATGTCTGTTTAATGGGAACCCGACATGAGTTGGGGCTAAGTAAAGGGAGCTGGGCATTGTACTAGCCACACAATCCCTAGTAGGCCTCTGCAGTTAGCTGGACATTGCACTGGCCACACAATCCCCTAGTATGCAGTGTCCACAGAAACATGTGAGCGATGCTTCAAATGTCCTATAGATTAGAAGATTAAATTGGTCGGCCGGGGATTCCTTTCTTTTTGTTGAAATATGTAAGTATTATCCCACGCCAAAACGCGTGACCTATTTTCAATAACTTGTTAGTTTTACAATGAATAGAACTAGATCTAGATCTTCTTCTTCTTCTTCTTCTTCTTCTTGTCCCTTAACCTTGGCGGTCGTTGGGGGGAGCTAATGTACACCGGGTGTCCATTAGTCCTCTCTTGGGCTTGGTAGACTTGGCGGCGCCCATCTCCTCTCCAAGTCGGCGGTGGATTTATGGCTGCCTGCACCGAGGGTCGAACCCCTGATGCAGGGTCGAACCCCTGATGCGGCGCTTGGGAGTCGAGCTCGCTGTCGACTTTGCTAACCAGCCGCCTTGAATCTAGATCTAAATGGCTAAAATCGGTGTTCATTTTTTTATGCGCTTAATAATAACCCAAATATTTTTTATTGTGTTAAAAATGCTAAAGAAATTTTCGTTTTGCTTTCAAATGGACTTTCACCGGCATTAGAGGATGTTAAAAATGTTTTTTGTATTTTCATTGACTAAAAATAGGAAACAAGGTGGGGGAGGGGGGGGGGGGGGATTTTCAAGTTCAACTCCGTCATTGGCCGCGCAGTCCAAAGTTCAGTTTTTGATAAGGTAAAATAAGGTTAACTAGGCCAAGTTATTTGAAGTCAGTCGTGTATCTGTGTGTGCACAAAAACAAGGGAGCGGGTGCATTCGATCGTGTTTATTTTGCAGATTGTACACGCGATTCACTGATTCACTCGCTCGTCGTGTTAATTAATATTTTCACTTATTTTTCTTAAAAGCGTGTATCAATCTTTTTCATTGAATCGTTGTGTTTTATTGGCTGTTTTACTAAATAAAATGTGAATGACTTAGTTCTGTAATCTTATAGCGCCCAGACGATAGGCCAGTTAACCTATTTATCGATTATATTCGGGAGAGCGACAATTAAAAACAAAACTGAAACAATAGTTGTGACATCTTAATTCATCGCCAAAGTGTCCATTATAATCATGGTGACTTGTGACTTAGGCCTACATTACCTATAATATACAAACAAGATTTGTTGCCCTTGTTTGAAAAAAACAAAACAGCAACAGGAGATACATTCTTTTTCTATAGCTCGCGACACAGTAGATCGTTAAAGGAAAAAAAAGGTGAGTACTGCTAGTAGTAGTGTGTGTAGGGTACTGTGTGCGCTATGCATGTGTGAAGAATATAGACATACGGTATTTAAAATACGGTGGTCTATAGCAACATTGCCACCTTGTCGCTGACCTAAAAAGAAAAACAACTATTGATTAGCTTATGTACCTATGTAAAACAATTGTTGTTTTTATTCTGTTCTTCACGTGTAAACAAAGGCTTTATAATCAGTTAGGGTTTATATATATATATATATATATATATATATATATATATATATATATATATATATATATATATATATATATAAATATAAATATATATATATATATATATATATATATATATATATTATACATCCGTATGTGCTGAGCGTGAATTTATTTGGAAATAAGTTTTTGAATTCAGGTGTGATTAAAAGGTCAAAACATTGGGCTCGGTATTTGTTTTAGGGATAATATGAAGTTCTTAAGTAGCCCTAACTGTGTGGGTCGCGGTCACTAACCTATAATTATTTATGATCACGTTTGACCTTATTTGAATTCTTTTTTTTTAAAATGATTTCCTTTCCATGTTGTGCAAGCTTTTAAATACACACACGCATAAAATAAATACATTGTTATTCCGGGTGGGTAGAATTAGAAGTAGAGGAACGGGAAGATAAGAAGGCTTTAGTTGTATTCAGTAGAATATAGGCCTAATAGTCTCTCTATAATAGTCTCTATGTGTGCTGATACAGTGAGTGTGCATGGGGGTGGGTGGAGGGAGAAAAATTTAGTTGATTTCAGTGTATGTAGTTGAAAAACGGAGGGGGGGGGGGATCGAGGCGGAAAGAATTTTCTTCTCTTTAAACAAAAACTAAATTACACCTAATAACACTTTTCTCGGCATTATCCTCGAGTTTTAACTTAAATTGCTTATTAAAAAAAATCTTTCTCGTCATTTAATTTGTCATCGAGTAATGATGCTATAACTGACAAACAGATTAGGAGGCCAGCCTTTCTATTAATAGCAACACATATTAGGCCATAGTCGGTTATGCAATTTGTACCCCCTCACCTCCCTTCCCCTTTAAGAATTTAATGGTTCACGGCTTCTGTGACCTGGAACATGGATCCACAAAGCCAAGACATTCTTGCCGTTTGGTCTCTTGTTCAGACATTTGAAGTTTACACTCAACTTTAGGAAGCGACTTTTACCCTACCGTTAATAACTTAGAAGAAGGAAAAAAAACTACAACAAAGGTCCCATAGACTATAGGCTGATTAACCCATATTTTCTCGATGCTTAAATGGTGACACACACCTGGTGCGGCTGAACTCTTTTTGGATGTCTTCCTCAGAACGTAGGTTGTTGCTTTTTTTTCCTAACCCACGTCCCACGTTAATCCATACGTGTCTGCTATAGCTCTTGACCTTCTTTTCCCGGCCACCCCCTCTCTCGTTCTATCAACGAGGCTATACCCACTAGCGTTATGCAATGCACACTGTGATATATTATTCGCTCAGCCCAATATATCACCACAAATTGGCCATTACAATGAATGGAACACACACTTCTCACGAGACATTCATTTATAACATTGGGCGCGATTCTCATAACGAGAGGGTGTCGGAAGCAAAGCTCCCCCCCTCCACTCCGCATCTCGCCGGGGTTTAGTGGGTGCCGCTGTCTGTATCTAGTCCTGATGAGTACCCCTCGTCGGAGAAAGCGGGGGCGGTTGAATATGTACTGCCCACTTCATCCGCCCCACTTTCAATCTATGCCGTGACACATCTTTTAAAACCTCTTTAACCTAACACAATATATAATAATATTAAAATAGTCTAGGCTAAGTCTAGGTCCAAACTTGTTCTTCAAAACAGTAACGTGTAGTTCTAAGGGGCCGTCCGTAATTGACGTCACTCACCTAGAGGAGTGAGGGAAGTCGAACATTTGTAACAATCATTTCGATGGTAGGGAGTGGAGGTGTTTAGACAATGTGACTTCACATACACATGTGTGCCTCTTATAATAAACGCGTCGTTTAAACAAGTTTATTACTTTATTAACTAAAGTCTAATTAAATTGTTTATTGTAATACCTGTAATATGTCAATAGCAAAAACAAAGTTAATAGAAACATGCACATTTCTAATCTGGTGTTGTTGTTTTTTTAATGAGGGAAGGTGTGATTTTGGAAGGCAGGGGGCAGGGGGGTCTGACGGACAGACGTTTTGTGACAATGTTGAAAGGGGTGGGGATAGGTCAAAATTACATAGCTTCTTAATGTAGGCTATTATTCCAAAGTACCAAAAAAGGCAAATTCAGTGCCCTTAAATGGGGTGGGGGGGGAATGCCCGGGGCGTCACTTCCAGGGGGCGGCAAATGTAGTCTAAATATAGCACTAAACAAGCAGTTACAGTATGCAAGGGGTGGCGCGGAGACTTTTGCCCTGGGGCGCTACATAAGCTTGTAAAGGCTCTGACGGCTAACAATTCTAATACAAAACCCTAAGTACCATACAATGTTGCCCCATTTACCTATTTTTTTCTTGGAGATATTTATGTTTGGTTTATGTTTTGAAAGTATACCGGTAGAGCTATAGATCTAATTCTTACTTGTTTTAAGTGTATTCTCGTTACGACAATTCGCACGAGATTTGTTCATTTCTCATTGACACGGATCAAAACAATACTTCACCTATGCGCCACCTGCCGGCAAGTCCCCATAACGACCCTATTGCTTGTTACCTATTTGCGATTATATTGTGAACAAATTTAATCTATAGCCATTCACGTGGAAAAAAAATACATCAAACGGACAACAAGAGTAGACATATTTAATAGATTTAAAGTCTAACTACAACAACAAACGTGTATCCACTTGGGACGTATAATTAATGATGGACTTAAAAAATAATGCGTATTTTTATATTGACCTTCGCACTTGTCGCGTGAAAATTTTGAATTGAATAACGATTGATTGGCTGTCTTTTTGCCCACATTGGACTCATTGGTGCGTCATTTCTCAACGTGGGGTTAAGCGGACGACCCTCGGGTCAAAGGTACGCAAACAATGCACGAGAAATGGCGGAAAGCAGTAAAAGAAAGTTGTGTTTAAGTGTTCTTTTTTTTTTTTTTTAATAAAATTTATTGCAAGAAATAGATCTCGTTCGACTACGTGCTTATCGTGAAAACGGGATCCTAAAATAAAAGCCAATAACTATAAATCTGTAGACTATAGATATAAGTCTATTAGGTACATTCATTTAAATTGCTTTGCTCATATTTTAAATTTCAAAGTAAGGCCCTATAATTAGTTCATTACGCGAAAGTGGAGGCAACTGAGGTATACTACTCACTTATAATAAGTGTGTTCAATGAGTAGGCCTCATTGAAGGAAAAGGGGGAAAAGACAAGGTTGGGAACCGTTGGCCTAGATTAAGTGGTGACAGTATACATATCATTAGACACCGCACAATATTGGCAAACAAAAGTATGCAAGAAAGTAATAAAAAGGCAGTGAAAGATGGCATCACAAACAAAAGTTTGCGGACGTCTGATTGGTCCGTTACATCCACTCTTCTTTGCATTTGATTAGATATCTAGAGTTAATGAACAATTGAAAGATCCGTAGCCTCCACCATACTTGTCTATATCTGATTGATAATAGGGAGCGAGGGGGGGGGGGGTAATTCACTGGCTATATGTCTACATGTAAATACATAATTAAAGCATATTAAACACTCCATATTTTAAATTGCTTGTTTCGTGCGCGGGTTTATGAACAGTTGAAAAATACTTAGCCTCCACACTTGTCTGTGTCTGTTTGAGAATGGGGAAGGGAGGATTCACTGGCTATAGGGCTTATGCTCTACATGTAAATACAAAATAAAAGCATATTATACACTCTATATTTTAAATGTCTTGTTTCATGCGTGGGTTTGGTTAACGTTGACCGCTATCTAGGGACATGTTTGTCCTAGTTTACGATGTAATATTTCATGCCCTTGTTTGCTTATACCATGACAACCAAACAAATTTGACGGCCATAAAAATTTCAACTTTTTATTATAGACGAAATACCATAATTTCTTATTGAGTTACAGTATCCTTAAAGTTCAACTATGTCTCGATATTCAATCAATAGCATTGTTATTGAACCCTTGCCAAACAAATATACATACACCAATCAGGACCAACGATCTCTTCCCACCCTATCCCTCTTTTCATCTATAAATAGTTGCATTTGCTTGCGTTAGCCCTCATATAAAAAACAATAACACTGGAAGCATGTAGGTTCTAACCGTAAAGTAAATAAACTACAGGTCTAAGTTTAATTGCCTTTTTGAGGATCTTCCGCGTGCCATTGAAAATCGTCCTGCGTGTCAAGTGTGACATGGGTTGCCTATCCCTGGCATAAGTGTTACTTATTGTGTTAGCCACTATTCATTCTTAAACATGATGCCCAAAGTCAAAGAATATGGTGATTCTATTCAGAGTCAGAAGTCACTAAAACAACGTGACCTAGATTAATACCATGCGATGCCGATGGAAGCCTACGCGAGTACGTAATAGTAGGTGACGACACGCTCGTGGCTAATTTGTGTGTGTGCATGCATTGATTCCTAAGTCAAAATAAAAAATAATTGGAAAATCACGAAACATTAATCAATGTAGTTTGAATGATTAAACAAGAACAACAAATTAATGTTCGACCTATCCGTGATATTATTTAGGTAGGAGGCATGCTGTGTCGGTTAGGGGGGGGGGGGGGTTCAAGCAAAATATATTAATATAATTTTTTTCTATGCTGGCTAAATGGGCCCTGAAAGATGTAATAATCGAAAAATAAATGTGCTTGATATGCTAAAACTACACTTCATTCAGCATTTCCTGTTGCGTAATCTACCTGCATTACATAATTGTCTAATTGTAGTGCCACTAACATACGAAGTTTTCCAGGTATAATTATGTCAAGGTTGTTAGTATGTATAGTGAGGACAGTCAAAGAATTTAAAATATACTCCGGATTTAGATAGTCCAGTTGAGAAGAGAGGGACATTAAGTTCCTTTATTTACCTGTATTATGTATTAGTGGACAGAGTAAATACTTATTTAAAAAATGATTTTATGAGGATTAATATAGTTTTGTGAAATTATTAGCAGGTTTCTTATCTTATACATTACAGACGCTCCTTCTATAAAGAAGATTATTGCGTCCTACGCAATTCACAGATACCCTTACTAATTAATCACTTAAACATGTTCACTGAATAGCATAAAATTGTAGGAAGTGACGAAGCTCAGACTGAATGATAGGCCATAAATCAATGAATTTATCTTGTTAGCTAGACAGGTAATGGGAGGTATGGATGGAGATAGATGAGTAGAGAGATAGAGAGATAGGCCCTAAATGAGGAGAATAATATTCTTAACCAGTAAATTATTGCAACAGTCGAGACAAATACATTAAGTCCCTAATGTGACATGTTTTCAGGAAGTTCCACGTTATCAAGTCACATGCCTTGTATTTCAAATGAAAAAAAAAATCTGGCAAAGTTTGTGACCTCTAAGAGAGAAAAGGGGGATTTGGGGGGGGGGGGTATTTATTTAAGCCATAGAGATAAACAATGTTGTCATGTAACATGCAGAAGAGAAACAGACATGAAGTATAGATTCAAGGAAAAAATAATGGCATATATCTGTAGTTAAAGGCAAGAAATGGCTGAAGCTCTTGTGGGCCTTTTTAAATCCGGTATATTAACTTCATTTTTCTTCTTTCTGGTTGGCTGGTGGTCAAATATCAGGAAGAATAATTGCCCCACTTTCTGTCCTCCTACCAAGATGGAACTTTTCACATAGACTTGTTGCAGATGACAACACATTTTAATTTTTTTGTGGACCTTCTTATTTATAGTTGAACATCTGATTTATTGTTTGCCTATCTCATAGGTGACACATCTGGTTTACATGAAATTTGTTTAATAAATTATGCTTATCCCATTTATTTGTTTGTTGACAGGGTGAAGTCTGCAAATAATGGCCGAAGCACATTCTGCCGTTGCCTTCTCATTCACTGTCACACCGGAAGGTTATGATGTAAGGATTAACCATGAAGCCCTAAAGGCAGTATGGGAGAGTGGTGTTGTCTCATGGAAGAAAAGGATTGGCAGGCTGAAGGTAAGTAAAAAAGAAACTGTTCCATATTTCCTCATCTAGTCTATCGTATGTTACAGGTGCTCCTTTAATATAGGTGATTATTGCATCCATTGCTTACCCATGGTTTCAATCTAGTCTTGCATTCTGATAAGTATTTTGTTGGCTGTTTAAGTTGTTGTTTGTTTATTCAGGAATCTATGCCTGGTTGCCTTGTATTTGCTACCCCAGCTCAGTGGCGTAGCTAGGGGACGGGGAGGGAGGTCCAAATTCGAAAGTCCCCCCGGGCCCCTACTTGAGGGGGGCCCCCAAATGAGTGTTCGAATTGTTTTTTCTCATGTCATAATGTCGAATGTACAAATGCAGGGGCCCCTAAAGAGGCCAAGCCCCCCCGGGCCCCCAAATCCCTTGCAACGACACTGCCCCAGCTGGGAATAACTTTGGTCTGTTAGTTGAAAAAAAAACTTGAAATAAAATTATAACATGTCCATAATTTAACTTTAATTTTTTTTTGAATGGATCATCTGCTGTTTTATTGTGTTTATTTGTATGCATATTTTCTATTTCGATATTTTCCTAATAAAAAATATAACCGTAAAAATGTGAAAAGTATTTTTCTGTAAAATAGTATACAGTATAGCTCAAGTCAGCAATTAAAAAGGCAGACTGAGAAAATGAAATTATTGCCAACTGTTGTGAAAACATTTAAAATGATACACTAGTGTTAGCCAAAGGTAAATTGCATGTGTTTAAACTTGACAGAACAACATTCACAATGGAGTGTTTCCAGCATCACTTTCAACCTGGTTGTTGATTGTCACAATAGTTTTAGGCATCAGGTTGGCCAGTTATGATCCTTCATTTGGTTTCATACAGTGGATACACCATCATATACCATAGTAAGTCTATCTTTATAAATGTATTTTTCATGCCACTGGGTTACAGAATACAAATGAATCAAAATGAAGGCTATACACGTAGAAACAAAAAGATAGAAACATGTGGAAAATTAGTTGGGGAGGGCACGAGTACCAACATCTTTACAAAAATGAGACAGGGCCTGTTGTATGGGGTTGTTGTACTTTAAGTGGCCACCAGTTCAAAACTTTGTACACATTTTTTCAACATCATTGTTTGTTATGTATGACAACAATGGCCATAGAAGTATTTTGTTCTGATATTTACATTGTATATACAGGTGGTTTAAGAAGGTTCTCTTTCACCTTTGAACTCCCACATTAAAAGACCAGTCTTGTCTCTGACCCAATGTTGACCTAAATCATCTTTAGCTCTTTTGAGAGCTTTACAATCTCTAATCACTCTGTTTCTAAGGTCTTGTTTACATGAAGTATTATACATTAAAAAAACAACAACTGACAAATTCATACCATAATTTGTATGGTTTAGATGCCCTATTTTTAGTTGACATTTGTTAAATCATTCACAATTATTTCAATTTTTAGAAATGTATGCTTTTAGTGATACAGTGATATCATTTATTTAGATATGTACATTTTCAGCATTTTAAAATCTATTATTGTATTTTTTTTTAACCTTTAAAAAAATCCCAATTCTTTGAATGTTGTAATCCTAAATTCCCATGACATGTCTTTCAGTGTGAACAGTGCATCTGCCTCCCCAATAGGTCTTTATGTTAGCACAATAGTTTTTGGCACACTGATGTGGATTGCCAAATTTCTCTTGCTCAAGAATGTATTAAAGCTGTTATTGTCTTATCACAATTGGATCTACGAGGTCCATGGTAAAACCTCCACCACCACAAAACTTTGGTTTGTAAGTTCTCCAATGACATGTTCATTAGTAGTTAAATATTGAAAATTTTTATTTAGCCATTAAGTTAAACACTAGGCATTCATTTAAAAAGTAGGCATTAAAAGTAATGTCATTAAATTTCTTCGCTTCTTTATTCAAAGACGTTAATAAAACTTTATGGAGGTAGAAAGCCTTTGTTGATGAGCTACCAAGCATCTATTCCTAAACTTCCGGTGCCTGGCCTAAGATCATCAGTGAATAATGTACGTTTTTTACATTGCTATCGTTTTTTTAAATGGTGCATTCTTTTAGATCAAAGATGTTTCTAGAATATAGAATATTTGATGAATAGTTGTTTTTATAATTATATTATAACTGAAAATAAAATTAAAATACTTTTTATCTTGTTTTCATAATGTATTTTTTCTAGTTTTGTGTAATGATAATTTTTTTTTCAACATACGACTATTTATTAGGGCAGTTTTAATCATCTATAATTTTTTATAGAGTTGTTTTTATTGATTTCAAGCTTATATTACCGGGTAATCACTTTAACACAACTTTTTGTCAAGACTTCAATAAGTTTTTTTAATGAAATTTTTTTTTTAATGTTCCCATTAATTTGAAATAAATCATATCTTTGCACCAAATGTTTTTTTAATGGCCCTTCCTCAACCTGTGATTTGTGTTCTCACTATTTCTCAGTACTTGCATTCCGTGAGACATTTGTTACCTGAGGAGAAGTACAAAGACATGGAGGGACTTGCTGATGAATTTTGTAATGGCATTGGGAAAAAGCTGCAGCGTTACCTTCTGCTGAAATCTTGGTGGGCAACCAATTATGTAAGTTGGTAGAATAGTTTGAAAACTTTTTGAAAGGATAGTAAATAATTTGTTTTTGGTGTCACTATTATGACCCGTTGCATAACATACATTTTTTATCAAACTAGCTGTGTAAATAATGAGTGGAGTTTAATGATTGTCTAATAAATGAACATGTTAATTCAGGTTGCATCTATTGATAGAGAAAGACGCTTCAGTTTCAGCGTAATTTTCTATGGTCTATGGTTAAATTAATATCTTTCCATTTTCAGGTATCAGATTGGTGGGAGGAGTATGTGTATTTAAGAGGCCGTTCACCAATTATGATCAACAGTAACTACTATGGTTTGGTACGTAGTCGGAGGAGGATTTGGCATTTAATCACATAATGGAATCATTGGGATAGTAATAAATAATTTGTGCTTTTCTTGTAAAAGTTTTTTTTTAAACCCGAAGAGCAGTTTCTTTTGTACATTATTTTTTATATTGTATGTTTTATTAGAGTTGGGTTATTGAAGCACAATTTGGTGAGAGTTTTATAAGATTCTTAAATGTATTTTCCTAGGATGCCTTGTTAGTACATAACACCAGTGTGCAAGCAGCTAGAGCAGCCAATTTGATCTATGCCATGTTGATGTACAGAAGAGAGGTGGATAGGGAAGAGTTGAGACCAGTGAGACATGCTTTTACTTAATATTCTGATTAAACTATTAATAAAGTCCGGATATAATTGTTTTGTTGGGGTAATAATTTTGAGCATGCATTGCTATTTAAGTTGTTTGTTTATCACAATACAATCTTTAATTTGATTTGCGTTTTCCTAACAGTTACTTTTAGCTTAATATTTAGAAGAAGAGTTGTCTTTTTTAAATACTGGTGTGTATATCATTTCAGATTTTGATAAACAACATAGTTCCACTCTGCTCTGCTCAATATGAACGTCAGTTTAATACATGTCGCATACCTGGTATTGAAACAGGCAAGTCCCATTATCCCAATCATCTTTGTACACAATTTTTATAACTTCTTGTACACTTTTTACTTTTGAAATACTATATTACAAGAGTTTTGCAGGAGAGGGAAACAATTGTATATTTTGTATGCTAATCTTAAAAACATTAAAACATTTAGTTCTTCACGTTAGGATTACTACTGTACATTTTTTTTTACCATAAATGAATTTTGATTATAAAATGGAGAAAGAATTACTATACCTTATTTTCCTCAAGTAGATTTGTACTGTTTTTCAACCGAGAATAGAAATTATTTCTGCAGTGTTTTAAATGTTGGTGAACATCTCTGTAATTTCACTGATTAAATCATTTCAGATAAGCTTGTCCACTTTAAAGAAAGCAACCACATCACCGTCTATCACAAAGGACGTTATTTTAAAGTTCATATAAAGCACAAGAGAAGACTTTTGAAACCAGCAGAACTTGAGAAGTGAGTGTCTTGTACATTTCTACACACAACAAAATAGGATTAAGAGCAGTATTTCTCTTTATGGATACAGATTGTTTAAAACATGACTTTTTTATTGTTCTCTCCCATGTAGAGTTTTCCAGCAGATCCTTGATGATACTTCCTCACCAGCAGAGGGCGAGGAACATTTGGCTGCACTGACTGCAGCTGAGAGGGTCCCATGGGCCAAAGCTAGAACAGAATATTTCAGCAAAGGCTGCAACAAGACCTCCCTTGACGCCATAGAGAAAGTAAATGACATTTTCATTTTCTCTCATATTTTGGAAAAGCCTTTTGAATGTGGGCAATTTATTTATTTTTTTTTACTTGTGACTAAGCCAGAACTAAATTGATCTTTTTCTACTCCACAGGCTGCATTTTGTGTAACTTTTGATACAGAACCTCAGGAATATGACCCTGTAAATATTCTTTTCTTTTTTAAGTAATAGGAAGTAAATTTAAACAATTGAAAATGTTTTGAATAAGCATTATGGATACACTGAAAAATACAATATTTAGATCATTCAATTAAAAAAACAACAACAGCAGTACAGAGATTTAGTTTAGTATTAGCAATGTATTTATCAATAAATGTATCAATAAATTTATCATAGAGCCACAAATACATCAGATTGGTTTTATATATGCTTGATTTATTTTGGCTTAAATGTTGTTATTGAAGTAAATCATATCTTGATTATCAGAATGATTTGACAAAACTAGACAGATATGGCAAAGCTATGATCCATGGGAAAGGTTACGACAGATGGTTTGACAAGTCTTTTACATTTATTGTTTGCTCCAATGGAAAGGTACTTGATGGAAATCAAACTACTATTATTTTAAACGTATAGATAAATAACTTTGGCTAAAAATAAGAAAAACAGTAGCTATATGCATATGCTTATTTTTTTCCCAATTTCAATGTGACATGTGTATCTTTTTGTGATATCTTTCAGATTGGCTTCAATGCTGAACATTCCTGGTAAGACTATCACAATACTTTACCTTACAAGAAATATTGATGTTTTATTATTATTAATGCATCAAAATTCTTAGCATTACATTCTTTTAACCTTAAACTTAGTTCATATACCTTCTCCTTGATTGACTCACATTATTACTATTAAAAGCTTACATTTAATTTATTCTTTTGTAAGAAGAATTAGTTATTTTTTTTTAAAATAATGATCTTGTTCTTTTATAGTTTTTTTTCCATTTACCTATGATTTCATGAGCCACAGGCATCCTCAGATGTTTATATAAATATTTAGGGAGGATAAGTTTGTTAAGGACAAATATTCAAAATGTTAATAAGTGAAAATCACCCTCCCCCTTCCACCTGTTTCCAAAAAACATTTTTACTAAGTGAAATGTTGTTGCTGACCTTTTTAAATAGAAGGCTGCTAAGTAGCCAATGAAAGGGAGAGATTAATTTTAAAATGATTCTACAGTAAGAGAAAATTAAAGTGCTTTTGAAGATTGATTTTTTTGTTTCCCTATTCCCTAGGTAAGGCTTTGCTTTCAATTTGTTTCAGAAAGCTTTGGTCATTACAATGTTTTTAAACCCTTCAATTCATGAGCATGCATATAGTCTACATTTGTTTAGCTAATTAACACATGTTGCCTGAAGAAATAAGTGGGGAAAAAAATTAACATAGAGCCTTTTATCATTGATCTAATGAGTTTTATACTTAAGACATCATTTCAAAGTTATAAAATAAATAAAAAATTATAATTATATAATGTCAGCAAATATTTGTATTACAAACCTGTGATAATTAAAGGGCAAATATCTGCATCTTTCCACTTAGAAGAAATACATTCTTTTGTTATTAGTTTCATTAAGAAATTCTTAAAATAAGAAGTGTTACAGTTCAACTTTGATCTCAACTAATATTTTTAAGGTTTCAGTGAGTGCTGTACTTTATTTAGCCTGTCGTTTGTTTCAGGGCAGATGCACCCATTATGGCTCACATGTGGGAGGTTGTAGTGACCAGAGAGCACATGTTATTGGGGTACATTCATTTAGTATCTCACCAGTGCATGATGGGAGCTGCCAAAAAAATATCACTAGTTTTGCTTTGAATTAATCTTTTTTTTTGCTCATTTTTTTAGCACATTTGTTATGCATTATTTTTGTTTTTGAGTTTATACAATAATTGTTTTTACTTTATATTTAAACATAATGATCTTAACTAGAGCATTAAGCTTCCAACGTAATTGGGCAATAATTGTAACCTTGTATAGCACAGCCATTAATTTTTTTTTCACCAATTGCTATAACCATCACAACTTACTATTTCACGAATCAACTAATGAATGTAAATACATAAAATATTTACATGCCACACTTTTAGGTGTCAAGTATCAGCTGATTTCTTTAGTAAGATTAATTTTAAACAGTTGAGGAAAGCTGAATAGATCGCAAACAGTTTTTTTTTCACTAAATATGAGGTTTAAAAAAAACTTAAATTTATTAGCAATGTTGGTCTTTATCATGGCAGATGTGAACATTTTATGTTAGCCTTTAATCTATTTGGTTATATTAGAGCTGTGCAATGTTTTTTTTATACATGGGCAGTGAAACTTGTGTGACTAAACATGCTGAAAATGTAAACACATTATTAATACAATGAATAAAATAAAAAACTTCACAAGATCGATTGGGGGGGGGGGCACACTAAAAGACTTGGCAGGATGTGTAATGGCCATGTTGCACAGACCTCTGGGTAAAAAGTAAAATCAATGATCACCAGGAGGATATAGTTAAGCATGAGTTGACAAATCTAATACAATTTTTCAAGCGTCCGCGCTTGTTATATTAACTGTATATTATAAATAATGATTTTTGTTGTTGCCTTAATCGGACTTTACATTGCTAGCCGTTTCTAGCATGTCCCACTATATTGTTTATATATAGACGGCTTAGCATGATAGCTCTATGATTTGAAATACATTCACAAAGTTTGACTATTCCAATGTGTACCTAGGGCTGATGCTCCCATTACATCTCAGATGTGTGAGCTGACATTTAGACATGACTTTGACCTTGGGTAAACTTGTTTCTCTCCCCTTGGATCCTCTTATCTCCCTCTTCTCTTACATGCCAACTCCCCCTATTTGCTGCACACAAATTCAAAGTTAAATTTAGAGTTTAAAATTTTAATTCAAAACGCAAGTTTTGTAGTTGAAGTGGATACAAAAAAGGGAGAAAACATAATTTGTTAGTATTTCATTGTTTGTGTTTTTAAATTTCTTTTAAACATTAGTTTAAGTACAATAGCTAGCATAGATTAAGTCATAGTTTAGATTACTTTTTTTAGTCTATATATTATGGTGCCGGTAGTTCTGATCTGGTATCTTCTAAAATTAAAACTTACCAATATCTATATCTCTGGTGTTGGTGCTACCCTGGGAATATGCCTTGTTTTAAATATCTGCTTGACTTTTTATACTGCCTTGAGTTAAAAAAAAATATAATGATGTAGGGTTAAGGATTTTGCAATAACAAGTGTACATTAATGTTATATAAGTTCATGGCCTAGATCCTTTCGTAATGAAAACTCTTTAAGTGACTAAATGTTTTCTTATCTTTACTCTTTCATTCAGCATTTTTTTGTGCTGCATGGTTCATGGTTGATGCATCATATTCACATTCAAGTTCATGATTTCATAATTGTGTTTCTTTCACCAACTAGAGTCAAGAATATGTATAGAAACTAGATATTTATTAATCTTATGCTATTTTCTATCATTTACTATAGGGCTGTGATTCCTATTGTGGATGATGTGTACCATTTGTTAGTCAATGTAAGATTTCAGGACCCACGATTTCTCTGAGCTGGATTCAAATACAAACTTATCATAGATAAAAAAAATAATAATCTGATATTATTTATTTTTCAGGCCTATTGAAATTTTTAATACAGGTTTCCTTTTCAGTGTCTTGAGTAAAACAAAAAAACAACTATCTACAGTGTATGTGTTTTTTTTTAATCTATCACTTTCTTTTTATTGACACTGTCAATCATGCCAACTTTAACGTCAAACTTTTCCACAAAATTTGCAATTCAGGGCAGATGCTCCAGTAATGGCACAGACCTGGGAAGCATGCCAGCAACATGAAATAAGACATGGGTAATTTTCAAACTCATACCAACACTAGAAATCTTGTCGCACAGCATATTTTTTGTTTTGTTTTTTCTCTCTGCGTGGATACATATGCTGAATATTGTGCTGTGTATTTTGCATATATATGTATTGATACATAGTTTTCTGTAGCTGTCTCTTCATTATTTATCATATTTCTACTAACTAATGTAGCATTTTGTGGACATTTTTCATCATCTAACAATTTTGAGATATTTCAATCTAAATCATTGTGATGCAACCCCACAGAATATAGCTGAAGTATGCAAAATAAAATATTTTGTTCTGTTCGTTTTGTGGAAGCAAATACATTTGTATATTGTTTTTAAAAAAAGCTTTAATACAGTTAATAGATAAAAATTATGCAAAATTATTTTAAGTAAGGTCACTGGTTTCTGAAAAAAAAAAAACTCTACCCATTTCCAGCACTTTAGCATTGGATGGGTAAATATTAACAATAGCAATAAAAGTTTGCAACTCTGTTGATAATATGTCAACAGACAAGTTTCTAACACTTTTTTAATAATACAAATATATTATGTTGACTTTTAAATAAGTTGTATCCGCAAAGGACATTTTGCTTTATTTTATGAAATTTTCTGCTATTAAAAGCAACTTTTTTAGTAATTTATAGAAACAATTTAATAATGTAAATTTCAAAGGTAGAAGTTAACACATTTAAGATTAAACTCAATCAAAATCTCAAAAATTATCTGGTACCTCTTTTTTTTCACATTTTGCTGGAAGTAAAATATCACCTTTGCAGCCTTCTGTATTGATTTGTGGGGCAGCATCATAATTTTCATTATGTAAGCTTTTTTTATTTTAAATCTATTTTAAATATGAACTATTTTCTTCAATTACACTTTAAAATGTAAATTTTCTATTTTTACTTTCATGTTTTTGAGGCATTTAAGTCTTTTTGTATATCTTACAAAAAAACTTCTTTACAGTAATGATAATCTATGTCTATTTTGGGTTAAAAAAGCAATTTCCACCCTTATTTAAAGGATTTATTCTGTATTTCAAGCTGATAATTAGTGGTTTACTTCATGATTTTCATCCATAGTTATTTTTTTTTTCTGCACTCAAAAATGCTAAATTTACATTTCTAAAGCTAGTTTTAAAAAAGCCAAGACGTCTGCTGCTGGAAATTTCAGCCGTTGGTTGTAAAATTAATGGAACCTTCCTCCTCTAAACTTCAGAAAAGGAAATTGGCTATCGATGATGTTGTCTTTAGTCTTTGTATATATATATCACTTTAAAATACTAACATTGGTTTTCTCCAAGCACATGAAGTGAAGGAATCTGCCAACTATTTAGGTTGTATTAGTATTAGGGGTGACAGCTATCTCTTTCATAGGTTGTATTAGGGGTGACAACTCTCTCTTTCATAGGTTGTATTAGGGGCGACAACTCTCTCTTACATAGGTTGTATTAAGGGTGACAACTCTCTCTTTCATAGGTTGTATTAGGGGTGACAACTCTCTCTTTCATAGGTTGTATTAGGGGTGACAACTCTCTCTTTCATAGGTTTTATTAGGGGTGACAACTCTCTCTTTAATTGTCATAAATATAAAAAAAACTGAATGCAACTGAAGGTTTTGAAAAAAAAGCTTTTAAATAATATATCTACTTCCATCTTTTTAACATTCAAAATTCATATAGTATATCCTCATTGCCGTTTAAGCTAAGAAAAATATGTTTTCAACACATTTTAATGGCCAGGAAAATACTGATTTTTTGACATCACCGTTTTTGAAAAATAGAATCATAAAAATTGTTGGCATTGAAAAAAGAAAGTAAGATTGAATTGAAAGTAGAGTTTAGTAGAGCCATTGTGCCAAAGTTAAAAGACAAAGTGGGTCGCTGTGTTTTGTAAACATGTTTTCCATTGATTGAATTTATACAAGTAGTTCAGTTGAATGGTGTAATGTTTTAACTTGTATTTCATTTGTTAATTTTTTTTTTAGTTCTTTGTTTCCGCACAACAGCCAATCACCCAACAGCTTTGGAAAGATAACATTCTTCCATTGTTTTCTCTTAGGAGCATTAAAGCATTCATTCTGTCATGGCTGCAGGTAGAAGCCACTGCGTGCTAATTGGGGCCCGACTGCTTGGACATTTGTAATGTTTTACACCTGTGTTTTTAATCACTGTTCAAACATGATATTTTTTTTTGTCTTGGTTTGCCTTACGGTGCTTAGGGCCGATGCACCACTGATGGGCCAACTATGGGAGGTAGCAATGGATGAGCAACACAGGATGGGGTAACTCCCTTGCCCCTTTTCCACCAACGATTTCTTACTGCTTGCGCTGCGCTCATATTTAAGCAGAACTTTAGAGGTTCTTTGTATTTCTTGTTCCTCTCTTTTTATTTTAGTCACTTAAAGTGGCAACTGTCCAACTTGATGATCTTTTTTTTTATATTTTAAAATAGTAGTAAATAGTAAAATAGTAAAATAGTCACCCATTACATTACCATTGTTTATTTAGAACATTTAATTCATTTATAAATAAAATTAATCATTATTTCTTTTAAAATTGTCATAAAGTATAAAAAAAAAGAAACTTAAAAAATATACTTTACAATATTTTTTTATAAAAACTTTAAATTGTAAAAAAAAATTACATTTGCTATTATCTCAACAATGCACTTATTAAATATTTTGTTAACCTTTGTTCCCTTACAAGCTGGTTTAGAAGAGCATCAATTTACCACAAATAAGATCTGCAGCTTATTTCACATCCAGTTAACTTAAAATATAAGAGAGCTTTTTTTTTTTTCAATTTTTTTTTTTATACAATGCTCTACTAAATGTGCTTCTTATTGATCTCTGAATGCACAACCCTAGGACACAATCAATTTCAAGTAGAGATATGCCAAGTACCCAATTATCTTCTGTAGTATATAAGATAAGGAGATAGTCAGCATTTCATTGCAAAAATTAAGATAGACATGCTGAAGCTGAACAGATGAGTAGGATTTTAACCTTCAATGGCTTCAATGGCTACAACTGTTCACAATGTTGAATGCAAGGCCACAATGACTTCAACCTCATCTTATTGGGGCAATCCAGTGTTGCTTAACTGGAGCCTGGATTTATTTTACCCCCCCCCCCCCCCCCCCTTCCCTGATACAATTTTATGCAGTTGTTGCCATTCGGCATTCTTTTCCTATGTACTATGTTATAGACAAGAGTCTCTCTAGTTTTGTTTTTCAACCAACACAAAAGAACAAGCTCATCTTTACTTAATGAAATATTCATTAACTCAATTAACGGCTTTTATTCCCCATGTAGCAATCATGGGATTGACTTTAAAGAAAATCTTTGGTTTAAGAACTAGAGGTGCAGACCTTAAGTTTGGTAAATTGTAAATTATTAGCATTCCTATATACCCAACCTGTATATTTTGATTGACATATATAATTATGTAGTAAGCTCTACTGTGTCAGTAACATTTTCTTGTTTTGAAATTACAACTAAACCTTTTCTTGTCTTAACCTTATCAATCAGCTTTATTGCTCAGCCTAGACAGTCATAATTACAATAGTAGAAAAATTAATTTTAGCGAAACAAATTTATGTCTTAAGCTTTTAGAACATTATATTTATTTTTACATATTACTATATGATATAATTTGTAAACTTCTATATTTAAACAGAAATTTATATAGTTTAATCTATAATTTTTAGTCACATGGTGAATATTTCCTAATTCTAAAATTAAAATGTAAAAAAATGTTTTAGTAAAGAAAGTACATGAGAAATAATTTATCTGCAATATAATTAGATATAATTAGATGCAATATAAATATATACATTTATCTCTGACTTATATTATTCTTGTATTTTTAGATGCAAGCAATATTGTGATAATTAAATAAAAATTGAGATAGTTACGGAATGTATTAATTGAATATGTTATTGTCTTCTATTAGATATGATCAAGATGGCCACTGTTTGGGTACTATAGAATGTGAACTACCACAGCCTCACAGACTGAAGTGGGACTTCCCTAAACCTGTGAGTAAAACTTGGATCTTGGATCAATAGTTGAATGTCTATATGGTGAACTTGACTCAGTAGTTGAATGTCTATATTATGGTGAATGTTATTAATGAAGCTGGTGGGATAGATGTAAGATTGATAAAGGAACAAATGTTTGTGGCAACTAATATACAGTTCAAAGGTGGTAATAATTTGTGTGTTATTTGAGTATCCACCTAATAATATATGCATTAATTTCAACAACGGTAAAAGGGAGAGTATACATGCATGAGAATAATAATATTATTTGATAGAGCCCCATCCACCACTCTCTTGTGCATAGGCTAGACTGGTTGGGCTCCTGGGTTATTTATTTCATATAATGTTTAAAAAATCTTTTTATAAAAGCTTGGGGCACCTTGGCAGATGTTTGGAATACTTTTGTGAAGTTGATGGGTTCAAGTTATGCTTAAATTCTTTATTGTCATTTTGGGGTTGGCTCATTGACTTATCTCTACTTATAGAGTACCAGTCATCAGGGGGTAAAAACAAATGGCACCTGAACTTTGTGATCTTACATTAAATCCCCTAGGACATATTAGCATCTGAATTAGAGTTTGAGAGATATTTTAATCTGAAAAGATAAAAGGAATGTATGATCTCATTATAATTTCTTCATCTGTGGCTAATGTTGTCATTTTATTCTTGTATAGTGAATGTATGATCTCATTATAATTTCATCATCTGTGGCTAATGTTGTCATTTTATTCTTGTATAGTGTCTAGAAATGATAGATAAAAGTCTGAGTGTGGCTACAGCCTTGTTGAATGACCTTGACCTCCACATCATGATGTTCAATGAGTTTGGGAAAGGTTTTGTCAAGACGTGTAAAGTCAGTCCTGATGCCTTCATCCAGGCAGCCCTACAGCTGACATACTTTAGAGTAAGAAATAAGGCATCTCATTTCTTTCTTACTATCCTTTTCTTTTTCTTCTTAAGAAAATAATTTTTTTTTTTTTTTTTGTGAACATTTTTTATGGTATTTTAAGTTTCTTATCTTTTAATGTATGGGTTTAAATTTTTCACAGATGGAGAAACATTTTTGTTTGACATATGAATCCTCCATGACTCGGTTGTTCCGTGAAGGACGGACAGAAACTGTCAGATCATGTACAGCAGACACATGCGACTTTGTGAGAGCTATTGAGGGAGGCAAACCAGTGAGTCTATTTTATACAGACAGTAAAATATCACATGACAACAACGACATATAGTAGTAGTTAGTGTATGGCTTTATGATATATGAGAAGTATATAGTATCATTGAATTATTGTGAATTACAAGAAATGCTGAAACATTTTAAACACTTTAATTAAGCTATTTTAAATATTGAATTCCGGAAGTAGATGAAAAAGTTTATTTAAATTTAAGTAGCATAATTTACCTAATGAAATTTTAATTTGTATATGAAAATGTAGGCCTACAATTCTGAAAAGTCTTGAAAATTTCCTTTTAGAAATCAGAATGTATCAAGTTACTGAGTAGAGCTGCAGAGACTCACCAAAGGCTTTACCGTGACACTATGACAGGACGTGGGGTGGACAGACACTTGTTCTGTCTGTACGTTGTTTCCAAGTACCTCAACATTGACTCACCTTTCTTGGCTAAAGCCCTCAGTGAGCCCTGGAAACTTTCAACAAGTCAGGTATTCTCCTTAAGGCTTTTTGTGGTCTGCTAGGGGAAGTTTTATCTACAAGTTTGGATAATTTTATATATGATTGTTTAAATTTTAAAAAGATTAATATTCACACACCTTAACAGCAGTAGAGTATTTGATTTAAGACCATAGGGTTAGTTAGTAAAGCAGATTTCACCAGTTTCCTTTGCTGAAATGGATTGTGTGGTATGCACAATGCCCATTCACATTTATTTTTTCTCATGTCCCCAACCATTAATGTCTGATACCCATAGGAGCTGGATAGACTCAGTGACATAAACTAGTTCCTGGAAGAAAACCTGGCTTTTAATCTAGAATCAAATTAAAAACCTTTGGAATGGCTATTAGAACACTTTGGGGCTAGATCACTGTGTTTATTTTTAACATGAGTAAATCAAATATATTCTTTGTTTCATGAATTGGCTTAATACCCTTTTATTAAATGGAAATATTTATAAGATTAGGCAACATAAAAAGAAGTTTTCAATGTGATATCTGTGTCACCGCACAACTAGGGTTGTACACACTCAACGAGTCCACCCTTTACCTCGTCGTGCCCCCCCTCCCTGCCAGGGGGCACAGAGATGCAGTTGGCGTAGTCCACCAATTAATTTGTTCAAGACCCATCAGATCTGGGTGGGCTTAGGGGCTGCCTCTTATATCATTATATGTGATGTATACTTCAGGATTTGATCCCATAATGCTTGCACTAGTCTCTTATATCATTATATGTGATGTATACTTCAGGATTTGATCCCATAATGCTTGCACTAGTCTCTTATATCATTATATGTGATGTATACTTCAGGATTTGATCCCATAATGCTTGCACTAGTTATCTCCTTAACTATCAAAGTATTTGTTCTCTTTGTTTTGCAGACTCCTCATCAACAGACTGACAGACTTGATCTCAACAAACACCCAGACCGTATTTGTGGAGGTGGTGGGTTTGGCCCTGTAAGTTATATTCACTTTATGGTCATTTTATGCAAAGGAAGGCGTCATCACTCTATAAGCTTAGAGACATATATGAAATCACTAAAAGTTTAAGGCGATGGTAGTTACTAACCATGAAGTTGTTCATTGGAATGTCACTCTATCATGCTAAGACATTAAGCCTGATTTTAAATCAATACAAACATCTGTTTAATAATAAAGGCGCATTATCATTAAACATAAAAAAATTTTTTATCAATAATTTACAATCTTTTTTTTTTTTGTGTGTTTCTCTTAACATTTATCTTTTCTGTCAAGTTTCATTGAATCTTTACTTGATTTTCATTTGGTTTATTTTTTCAACAGGTCACAGATGATGGCTATGGTGTGTCCTATATCATTGCAGGAGAAGACACAATTTTTTTCCATATATCCTGCAAAGTTTCATGTGATCACACGGTTAGAAACAAAGTTTTTTTTTTATGGTTCATATTGTTTTGTAGTTAGGTAACCCATACTTTTTATCTAGAAACTACTTGTGCTGGATAACAAATTCTAGTGAATTATCTGTCACCCTTTTTAATGTAATGTAAAGTAAAGTACCATTCGCAGCAAACTGATCATAGGGTTGGTGAAGCAGTGTACACAAGTTCTGTGGTCACGGCATACTAGGGGATGTGTGTCCAGCACAATGCCCAACCACCTTTACTTTACCCCAACTAATGTCAGGTACTCATCAGAGCTGGGTAGACTCTGGGGCACCACCAAGTCCAGGGAAAAAAATCCTAGCCTTCACCAGGACTCAAACCTAGAACCTTTGGATCACCAGTCGAACACGCTGCCGCTCAGATCACCAGTCGAACGCGCTGCCGTTCAGATCACCAGTCGAACACGCTGCCGCTCAGATCACCAGTCGAACGCGCTGCCGCTCAGATCACCAGTCGAACGCGCTGCCGCTCAGATCACCAGTCGAACGCGCTGCCGCTCAGATCACCAGTCGATCGCGCTGCCGCTCAGATCACCAGTCGAACGCGCTGCCGCTCAGATCACCAGTCGAACGCGCTGCCGCTCAGATCACCAGTCGAACGCGCTGCCGCTCAGATCACCAGTCGAACGCGCTGCCGCTCAGATCACCAGTCGAACGCGCTGCCGCTCAGATCACCAGTCGAACGCGCTTCCGCTCAGATCATCAGTCGAACGCGCTGCCGCTCAGATCACCAGTCGATCGCGCTGCTGCTCAGATCACCAGTCGAACGCGCTTCCGCTCAGATCACCAGTCGAACGCGCTTCTGCTCAGATCACCAGTCGAACGCGCTGCAGCTCAGATCACCAGTCGAACGCGCTGCCGCTCAGATCACCAGTCGAACGCGCTGCCGCTCAGATCACCAGTCGAACGCGCTGCCGCTCAGATCACCAGTCGAACGCGCTGCAGCTCAGATCACCAGTCGAACGCGCTGCTGCTCAGATCACCGTGCCCCATACCCTTTTCAATGAGCCGTTTCAATATATTTTGAGTAAAGTCAAGTATCCCAAAAGTTGGTCCGTGTTGCTGGGGAAGCAGTATTCAGCAGTTTCTATGGCCACTGCCTACTTCTATTATCAGGTATCCATCAGAATAGGTTAGACTCATAGACAGTCAGTCCAGACCAAGGAGAAAATCTTGCATTTTATCTGCATTGAAACCCTCTACCTATAGAATGTCAATCCGACTTTGACAAAGCATTGCGTTCCATAGTCTAATTTCATCTCTTTAAATCATTCTGTTTTTTTTTAAACAGTTGGATACAATAAATATCATATATGAAGTCTTTGTGCGTAGGACGCAATAATCTTCTTTATAGAAGTAGCGTCTGTAGATAAGAGTCATTGTTTGTTTTTTGAAGCATGTCTTGTAATAACACTAAAAGGTATAGTTGTATGTCCAAAAACCCTTGGAATCTATGTTGACCTGCTTTGTTCCTCTAGGATGCTCACAAGTTTGGTGCTACACTAAAGAAATCTCTATGTGACATGAAGGCCATGTTCTCTAAAGACTGAGGCCCAAGGCAAGGCATCGAGGAAACATTATTCCCATTTAGATCACAGTGTGTACAGCAGGCTGTCGGCTAATTTATTGAATCTTATCCGGTGTAGACAAAAAAAAGTTTTTGTGATTAGTTTTAATTGACGTTGTATGCCTGTCAACTTCATTACATTATTATAACAGTTTTGATTGATGCTGTATGCCTGTCAACTTCATTACATTATTATAACAGTTTTGATTGATGTTGTATGCCTGTCAACTTCATTACATTATTATAACAGTTTTGATTGATGTTGTATGCCTGTCAACTTCATTACATTATTATAACAGTTTTGATTGATGTTGTATGCCTGTCAACTTCATTACATTATTATAACAGTTTTAATTGACCTTGTATGCTTGTCAACTTCATTACATTACTATAACAGTTTTGATTGACGTTGTATGCTTGTCAACTTCATTACATTACTATTACAGTTTTGAACAATGTTTTCACATCACCCATGAATCTATTCTGTGTTTTCTCTATAATAGACAGATGGCTGGACTGTCATTGGCTTTATATTTCTGTTACCTTCTATCTATGCTAACTAGTGTTGAACAATGATGTAGGGCTTATCTTCAGTTAAAGCCCCTACTAAACCAACTTTAACACATATATGTATATATATATATCAATTGTTGTGTCTGTGCGTGTGATAAATATTTGCCGGTGAACTGTACACTAAAAACTGTACATGCAGTTGTTTTTGTATTTTTTTCAGTCTCAGTTCTTTTTGTCTTGTGCAGAGATTTATTTATAAGCATTCCTGTTCTGTTTGTTTTACCTTGCTGACTCACATGCTAAGTGTGTTGAATGAGTTCCATGTTGTTTGGTGATAATATGCAGTTTTAGTATTGTTATTATTTTGTTTTTTTTCTCCGTTGGATATAAACCATTGCCACTAACCACTGATATCTACAATTTATATTTTGTGCCATAATTCACATTTATCTCATTGTTCATTCTCACCTCATTTATTTTGTTATTTTTTTGTTGTTTTTTTAACTGAAGTTTTTGAACAATGGAACCAATGAAACTATTTAAAGACAGCCTGTTTATATTTTACACCATGCAAACTGAAGGGCCAGCAATGAAATGTTTTTCCTTTGTTTTGTTTTAATCTGCAATTGGTAAATTGTATTTTCTGTGATATATGCACTAGTTCTGTTTCTCCTTCTATGTAATATGCATGCAAAGCTTGTTAGTGTTTTGTTGACCGCTACTGTGTCTGTTGTTGACCGCTACTGTGTCTGTTGTTGATCGATACTGTGTCTGTTGTTGACTGATACTGTGTCTGTTGTTGACTGCTACTGTGTCTGTTGTTGACCGCTACTGTGTCTGTTGCTGACCGCTACTGTGTCTGTTGCTGACCGCTACTGTGTCTGTTGTTGACCGCTACTGTGTCTGTTGTTGACCGCTACTGTGTCTGTTGCTGACCGCTACTGTGTCTGTTGTTGACCGCTACTGTGTCTGTTGTTGACCGCTACTAAGTCTGATGTTGACCGCTACTGTGTCTGTTGTTGACAGCTACTGTGTCTGTTGTTGACCGCTACTGTGTCTGTTGCTGACCGCTACTGTATCTGTTGTTGACCGCTACTGTGTCTGTTGTTGACCGCTACTGTGTCTGTTGTTGACTGCTACTGTGTCTGTTGTTGACCGCTACTGTGTCTGATGTTGGCCGCTACTGTGTCTGTTGTTGACCGCTACTGTGTCTGTTGTTGACCGCTACTGTGTCTGTTGTTGACCGCTACTGTGTCTGTTGTTGACCGCTACTGTGTCTGTTGTTGACCGCTACTGTGTCTGTTGTTGACCGCTACTGTGTCTGTTGTTGTATTCATCATCCTGATCCAGCAGCCATCTGGGCACTTGCCCCCTTCGGCCTGAGGCTATGGTGAAGAAATTTCAGACTTTTTGTTGCTGTTCGTAGTTTGGTGTATTAAATACTGAGCAACTGTGACTGTATCCTAAAGTTTTTTTTATATATTCTTTTTTTACAAAAAACAAAAAAATTGTATATTAAGATATAGTGGCAGCATTCTGTTGTGTGTTTGATGCTTGAGTTGAGGAAAATGTGTACTTGTAGATCTCTGATGTTTTACACTCCAGCTTAACAAACTGACTGCTCTGTTCATGCCTGGCCAACAGCAGCACAAGGACCCGCACAAAAAAAAAAACCCAACATAAATCAAGAATGATTGTGAACTTCATATCTAAACTGTGTATAAAAGGTTTCTAATGTCACTCATGAGCTTTAGGATTTTATTTTTGTCATTAGCAGTTTTTTTTTAAGCATTTGTTACAAAAATATGACCTGTTAACAGCATACTAGCCAAAGTCCTTTATACTGGCCACAAATAGTTTAAAGAATTTAATTTATTGGAATGACAGTTTTGAATTCAGTAGAGTGTTATGAGCAAAATAAGAATAACATTTTTGTTATCTACATTCAATCAATCCTTCATGCCATATTTTATTTCTATTTGTCTAAAATTTCTACTTGTTTCATATCAAACAATAAAATGTATACTTTCATATAAAGAAATAATCTGTGTTGAGTTTGAAATAATCTGTGTTGAGTTTGAAATAATCTGTGTTGAGTTTGAAATAATCTGTGTTGAGTTTGAAATAATCTGTGTTGAGTTTGAAATAATCTGTGTTGAGTTTGAAATAATCTGTGTTGAGTTTGAAATAATCTGTGTTGAGTTTGAAATAATCTGTGTTGAGTTTGAAATAATCTGTGTTGAGTTTGAAATAATCTGTGTTGAGTTTGAAATAATCTGTGTTGAGTTTGAAATAATCTGTGTTTAGTTTGAAATAATCTGTGTTGAGTTTGAAATAATCTGTGTTTAGTTTGAAATAATCTGTGTTGAGTTTGAAATAATCTGTTTAGTTTATGTAATTTTATTTTGATGGCTTAATCTTTCTTGTATTATTTACCACCTAAAGACATTAATAAATAGAGGAAAAAGGTACCTTTAAGTAAATAAATTGTTAAGACATATACATCATCCTGATCCACCAGCCATCTGGGCACTTGCCATTCGGGCTGAGGCTATGGTGAAGCAATTGCAGACTTTTTGTGGTTGTTAATAGTTGGGATATAGAGTATTTGAGAGATTTGGTGTTCTGGTTGGGGAAGTGGACATTTCGTATGTCCTGCAGTGCAGGGCAATCAAAAGGTGATGAGCTTATTATTAAAACTATCAATTACAACCTTCCGGTTTTGTCACAGTTTACATAATTATCTAATTAAAATAGTATTATGTTATACACATTGTGCATTCAGTCATTTAGAAAATACAAATTACTGTCTAATTTGGGTGACTGTCAAGTCATATTGCATTAATGTCATTGTGGTGATTTGGATGTAAGCCATTTTGTTTTTAGCTATTTATGCTATTATGATGACTACTAACTTATCTGTATTAATGTAATAATGGTAACTGTCAACTAATTGGTATTTTTGTGCGAAATTGCCAAATCTTGGGTAGTTTGAAGTTAATTTCCAACACAATAATCTATTAAAATATTCAGACATTGGGATAAAACACTTTTTAAATTTCATATGCAAGAAAACACTAGTGGACAGATGGGCAAAGGGGAAAATAGTAATAATACATAAGGCATTTCTTTGCTGGGATTTGGGGGCCCGGGGGGCTTGGCCTCTTTACGGGCCCCTGCATTTTGACATTCGACATTATGACATAAGAAAAAAACATAATTCGTACACTCCTTTGGGGGCCCCCCTCAAGTAGGGGCTCGGGGGGACTTTCGAATTTGGACCCTCCCCCTCCACTAGCTACGCCACTGAGCGTCTGTAACATAAGCTTATAATAATAAATTCACTTCGCGCTTTGTGATGGCGCAAACTCTACGTGCTAAATGTGTGCAGAAGTGTATTGAACACCACAGCTCTAGACACAATCATATCTCTTCAATGCATCCAATATGTCCTTCTATAGCTTCAATAATATACAGCTTGTCTAAATCTGAAGTAAATGGCAGCTAAGCCTGCTATTTCAGCTGTAATTTTACACTTTTACTGATCAAGGTTGTTATTTTAAAAATAATTTTCATGAAATAGTTTATTTGCTATAACAATAACAAGCCGAATTCATTTTTTTTTTTACTTTCAATAAGTAGCCTAGTATTGTCTACCATTATTTTGAGGAAATATAAGCTACTAATGTTGTGTTTCTGACAAAAAGTCCGCGAATGATGTGATATCATATCGAAAAAGTACGAAATTGATCATAGGGCCGGTGAAGCGGCATAGCCTACTAGATGATTGTATGGCCAGCACTATGCACAGCCGCCTCTACCCCAACTAAGGATCAGAGGTGGGTAGACTCAAGGACACCCTCCAGTCCCGGGAACAAATCCTAGCGCCTTCATCGGGATTCAAACCCAGATAGGCATATAATAATTTCCCTTGATTTTTCTACGGGACAATTTGCGATAATTTCCTTCCACACAAGAAGACACCAGGGTCACGTGGATGATCAGTAAACCTGGTAGACGAAAAGTGTGTAAAGGCTCAGCTATCTAAATGTAACCTGTTCTTATGGTCAATGGTACAAAGGGCAAATAGGGCTTAGGATTCGCCGCATAAGGCGCGACCAACTGATATAAGTTGTGAATTATAAATCTAACTTGCGCTAGTAATAATAAGTGTTACTACTACTATTAATTTTAACAAGCAATGTGTGTAGCTCAAAGCCCATCTTAAACTAAAGTAGTAGCAAAACAAACATAGAACTGGACTAACATTCTTATAAGTTTACAGACGTATCTAGATAGAAGATTATTACGTCCACTAGGCCCAAAACTCCTGCTGGGCGACAGGGATCCGTCGGTTGCAGGGATAGAACCCGCGACCTGTCAGTTGGTTTTTGGTTGACAGTCCGGTGGACCGCTAAGCTACACAACACTATCAGAATACATATCTCACAAATATATATCAATTTGAACAACACAAATTTACACGAAAGCAATCAAATAAGCTTATACCACAAAATATAATAGTAAGATGAAAATGAGAACAAAAGGCTACGTCTCTCCATAAGCTTTTACAATGAAGATAACGTTTCTCTCATAAAGTCCCGCTTTTTTTTGTCTACTATGCCTGTGTAAGTTGACACGACATAGGCCTAAGCTGACCAAGGGACCGAGAGGCCCAGTACACCTTCTATACCGGTAAAGTCGTTGGTTTCATTCACTTCTAATAGGAAAAACATCTCAAGGGTGTTTTAAAAGAACTACTTTAAAAAATCATATAGGCTAGTCTACGCTTTTAAAAAAACACTTCCCTGTATCATTAACGATTTCAGATGGCCAAGCCCAATAAGGTACATAATTTACTCGAAGTTTAAAGAGAAAGATGTAGACCACAATTGTGACTATAATGGCCAGATTGACCCGTCAGACTGAAGATTCTCACCCAAGAGGTAAAACAGTGAGCCGTTTTACGTATTTTTTTTTGTTTGTGTTAGTTTTATTATGTTAATTGCTTCATATTGTGAAAACTGAGACAATTATACGTGAATTTTGATGTTTTTTTTTCAGTTTTAAAAGAAGCCCATGTAAATCTTTAAACAAAATGGCAGTTAGGGCCAAGGACCTATTACATTTGAACTTTATTTTGGTAATGGTTGAATTTGTCCATGTTGGCCCATCGGTATAAAGACGCGAAGCTTTGGGCTACACTCCATCAAATTTTCAACCACATACTCCCACCCCAACCCCCCAAAATGAGTTGTTGTTTTTACACTTTTTATGGTGCGTATTGGTAAATTCCTATTAGGCCTAAACGCACATGATTAACCCTTGCCTTTTCTGTATTTACGGAGCTTTAGCGCTTCTTTATTTTCTTATGGATGGAAAAGGTTAAATCTTCGGAGGGCTAAATTGCACATACAGGATTTATACAAAAAATATATTTTTAATGAGTTGTATGATTTAAAAGATGAGATGACGCGACAGATCAATGACATTGGGTATGTGCGTGACGTTGTTTGTGGACGACCCTTGTGATATAGGCCTAATATCTTCAGGTTTTCAATATCCTTGCAGTTCAGTGACTACATTTAAAGACCGCCGAGGCTTCTCCCAATTTCATTAAAAAATTCAGAAATGAACTCTCCGGTAAGCGAAAAAAGTCGGAGCACAGAATGCGTCTTTCAAGAAGGCCCGGTGAACCCAAGACAAAATTTCAACATAGAAGACGCCCATTGTTTGACTGGGGGACAGAAGGACGGGACGGTGGCAGGACATAATTTGTGCTCTCGCGTGGGAAGCCATTGCTTGCCCCACAACGGATTGACCACGGAGTCCTGCCACCAGGGGGGCGCAGAACGGAACGTGGTGGTGGTGCCGAACAGATCGACGAACAGGAACGAGGATCGCCAATGCTTGCACTACTCCAGCGAGACACCAGACTTCCACGCCAGAACCAGGCCTACAAACAGAGTCGCCATCATCGGCGCTTTAGGGAGGCCAGGAAGAAGCCGGAAGATAAGAACGAAGCAAAATACGCTCACGATAGAAAACATTACGAGCGCGTCGAAATTCAGCGGATCTATTCGTATCAAAAGGCCGAAAACAAGTAAGTCTTAGAAGGTATCTTAACCTAATAGATTGTTACAGGCAAACCTTCTTTAAAGATGATTGTTGGGGTCATATGTAGGCCGGTACGTGACGTTTTGGCGCAGCCGTTTTGGCGCGACCGTTTTGGCACAGCCGTTTTGGCGCGGGACGTTTTGGCGCGAGCTGTTTTGGCGCGGGACGTTTTGGCGCGAGGAAATAATTGAGGAAAACATTTATTTTTTTGTTGTATAATAAATTAAACTAATAAGAAATAATAATAATTTAAAACGATGTAGGCCTACTGTAATGCATTTATAGTACTATTAAACTTTGAAAACTTTGTTTTTTTTTATATATGCATAAAGACTAAAGTATATATTTATGTGCATAAAATGCTTATCTATTTATCTATTTATATATATATGTCCTCTTAATAAAGAAGTTATTTTGTGTGTTTTTTTCAACCCTTAGAACGTTACGCCTAGATCTATATTCGAAAATTACGCGTTCAACAAAATTATAATAACTACACATGTTCATGAAGTAACTCAGTGCCCACACCTTTCAAATAACTTGACTGTTGTAAAATAGTTGGGAGTGATTAAAACCAGGGTCAATCGTAGACAAAATGGTCAGAGATTTAATGATAAAACTTGATATTTTAGAATACTGGACGTGACTTAGTAGGCCTATATAAAAAATTCGTTCTTGGAGACCAGCCAACAGTGAAACGCAAAAATTATGTGGACGCTGATAAAAGAATCAGTAAGATCGTTCAAACGTATAGAAGCAGAAACGTAATAGAATACTTAAGAGGACTAGCCAATAATTTTTTAATGCAGCCATAAAATCGTGTTCATTCGGGATATTGTTAAAGTACATTGTTTTAAACTGTCATTATTTAATATTATAACTGCTATGAAGCCATAAAATAATATATAGGTAGTAACTATATTAATAATTAAAAAGTCGAAATAAAACCCATTTTTGGATATTAAGAAAACCTATATCGGAAGTAGATATAGTTAAGTGACGGTCCATGCGGTCGGCAGTCTTTCTCATAACTCACAAGGAACGCAGGCAGTATTTTAGACTCAGGAGAAATAAATAAAATTGTGTATTATGTTGATACTATAAAGCTATATTTGTTCATTGGATGTGAAGTGTCAACTGTTAATGAATTGTTATTAAATAATATGCTGCAATAAGTCGTTCATTTATTATTTACAAGTTTGGAAGTTATATTGTGGTGATGTCGTCCATTTTGATGTTCAAATCAATCAAATAATTCAGCTACTGCAACTCAAATACTCTGAGAAGACTGGTGGTAATGTTTGATAGTCCAATAATAATAATAGGACATCAACAGGTTTGGTGGCAGCGAACGGAGAGAGAAGCTGAAGGATATAATATTATGTTCAAATTCGAAACTTTTTGAACTTTTTGAAGACGTACTACAAACCACATGGAAAATTATGTGAGTACCAGTTTTTGAACAAAACTGAAGCCTGAGTCAATTATTTCAAATACATATACTATTTATATGATTGAGCACTATAATAGCTCTAAGAAAATATAACATTTGTACACCGATGACAAATATTTCATCATTGGAAAATTCGATACAAAAAATCGAAAAAAAGTGACTATACGCAGATCATTATTTAATATTTGCAACCGGAAAAAGTTTCGTTCCCACATGTTATCAACAAGGAACCTAAACTATATACATATGTTCAAGTCCGATGTTCAAATCCGATGTGACACAACCATGTGTTGAATTTTATGTAACCTACATAACCATATGTTCAAATCCGATGTGACACAACCATGTGTTGAATTTTATGTAGCCTATGTTCAAATCCGATGTGACACGACCAGGTGTTGAAATCTGATGTGTTGAAGTCCGATGTGCTTATCGGAAAATAAATAAATAACATTAAATAACTTTAAATATAATTAATATTTAATCTGTATACCAAAGACTTTGACATTAATTTTAATTAATGGTATACATTTTTTTTCTTGTGTTCATTCTAAGAAGTTTTAGAGTTAGCTCATCAAAAGGCATGTTTATTAAACTTATATTTTCTGTTTTTTTCATTTGGGTTTCCTTTTTATGAGGACTATCAATGTATGATAATATCTCACTCTTCATTTTAGTAAAATCAGATATTTGATTTTTAGCAATGTTGAATATTTGTTTATGACCTTCTAAATGTCTACATAATGAAATAGCATGTAATTCTTTTGGTACATTGTTTATTTCACATTGACTTTCAAATTTGCTTACATACTGTTCTAGTTTTTCTGTTCCATTCCATTTGGGAATAGGATTATCCTTTTCATTATTTATGGATAAGTCAATATTAGGTGTCTCATTGAGAATATTATTTTCTGACTTTCCTATGGTTTGTAAGAAATTAAAAGTTTGTAGAGCAGGGTAAAATTCTTGTTCTGGTAAATCTACTAACTTCTCATTTTGCAATAGAACAGGTTTCAAATTCAAGTCATTGGATTTTTCATTCATCCATTTTTGAAAAATGTCAAAACTATTATCATGTTTGACATTGAAAGAATTACCAATAATTAAAGGTGCAACACAGTTTTTCATTATGGCTGCTTCTGCTTTTCCAGTGAGCCAAGGACAATCAATGTCTATTATAGTGACAGGACAATTTATTGTGGAACCATTTGCAAGTTTTATTGTATCCACTCTTATTATATTGGTGGGTTTCTGATTTGGAATGATACTTTCATCTATACATATTATACTACTTCCGGTGTCTCTTAGACAGTAAGTGGTCTTTCCTTCCACATAAGCAGGAAAAAGTATTAACTGACCCCTGTTTTCAAATATGACATTATTAGATTGAGATGTGGAATTGTTAAGTTTTCCTCTATTTCTTCTATTTTGGAAATTTGATTGAGGTCTGTTTTGAGTATTAGGAAAATCTTGTCTTCCAACATGTTGATTTGGCACATTGTTATTGGAAAAATTCTGATTTGGCATATTTCTGTTTCCAAAATTTGAAAAATTCTGATTTGGAAAGTTTCTATTATCAAAATTAGAAAAATTTTGATTTAAAAAACCTCTATGATCAACATTTGATCTATTGAAGTTTGGATTGAAATTTCTACCTCTTGCATTGTTATTTCTGTAACAATATTCTGATGAATGGTTTGTACCATTGCAAAAAATACATCTATAATTATTAGATTTTGGTTGATTACCAAATTTTTTTCTATTGCCAAATTGATTATGTCTAGACCTAGGAGGTGAATAGCTCCTTCTTCTATGTTGAATTGTATTTACTGTTTGATTTTGTTTAGTCAGTTCTACATTAGGATGACTATCCTTAAAATTTGAGATTGCATCTATCAAACTCTCAACTGTCTTAACTTTTCTTTCCATAATGTGAGTAAACAATGGTTTAGAAGCTTGTTCTAATACTTTATCAACAACCATGATTTCTATAATCTCATTAGGATTTTTGGTATCTATTTTTACTAAGTCTAACCAGGTAAGTAAAAATGTTTTCACTTCAGACACAAAAGCTCTCGGTTCTATCTTGTCTGTTAAGATAAAGTTATGGAACTTCTGTCTGTAATAATCCTCAGAGTGAATAAAGAATTTAATTAACTGTTCTTTGATAATGGCATAATCAGTTATTTCTTTATCAATATGTGATAGTGCTTCCCTACCCTTATCTTTCAATTGTGGGATAAGGTGAATGTAATATTCTGAAATGGGAATCCCATATCCTTTACATGTTGCTTCAAATAAATTTAGAAAATCAACAATTTTCTCTTTCCCATCAAAAGGAGGCATTTTAAATAACATTATTTGTCATTATTTAATATTATAACATTATTTGTCATTATTTAGGCTACATTATTTATTATTCAATCAGTTTATACAAAACTAAGTTATTAAATTTTATTAATCCAATATATACATGGTATTAACATGTTTTCATTTCATATTTGTTTCATTTATTATACAAAAAATATTGCTATCATCAAATGAAGTTATTAAGTTAATTTGATTAAATGATGTGATGTGTTTTTAGTCCATCGCGCCAAAACGTCCTGCGCCAAAACGGCTGCGCCAAAACGTCCGTCGCGCCAAAACGGTCGCGCCAAAACGGCTGCGCCCAAACGTCCTGCTTCGTATGTAGGCCCCTAGTCCGGCACGTATATAAAAAAAAATATTCTTATTTGGCATCATATAATTTATGATAGTTTGAATACTTTATTATAAAAGAAGTAGGCCTATCACTTTATTAAAGTAAAATATTTGGCGTGAATGTTAAATAAAAAAAATACACGATTTTAAACAAGGTAATAGTTTATAGGTTAGTGTCAACTTGAAAACCGTCAGCTTTAGCAGATACATGACGTCATACTTTGTAATTTGTTACAATATATAGGCTAGGCTTAAGGGTTGTTCAACAGTTTTCGTCCTTGGGCCGCATAAAGAATTTAATACATCAAGATGGGCTACATATTCTGAAAGTTCAATTCATTTTTGAATTTGTAAAACTGACGTTCTAGAAGATCTTTGGTGGACCACGCTAAAAGATGGTGGGACATGTTGTGACCCGCAGGCCGCCTGTTGCACACCCCTGCTATAAGTAGCCTAATGTACATCGTTATTGCTAATTTCACTATTTGCTAAGCATCGGCTGCAGATAACTACATCAAATTAAAAAAATATATATACGAACGTGCAAATAAATATAATAAAAAAATAATTTGTAGGCTACAACAGTAGGCCTAATGCAGGGGCCGGGAACCTATGGCTCGCGAGCCAGATGTGACTCTATTGATGGCTGCATCTGGCTCGCAGACAAATGTTCGATTATAAAAAAATGTTTCTTTAGACTCCTTTGATCTACATATTAATTGCGTATCAATATTTCATTCTACAAATGAGCTAAAGTCTACTTCAGCTTAGCATCAGAAGAATTCACAGACATAATTATTGTACTTTTAGAGTTGAAATTACATAAAATGCACAAATTAACTTGAATTGTTAGTTTTAAACAAAATGTGTGGCTCTCACAGAATTACTTTTCAAAATATGTTGTATCCATGGCTCTCTCGGACAAAAAGGTTAAATTCCCGATCCCTGGCATAATGTATAAGCTATAATAACTATTTTTAGAATTATATATAAAGTTCATACGAATTGGTACAAATTACATATTTATATAGCGCCATTCATAACAATTAGTCAAGTATTTGAATGCGCTATTTACATTTACTCTATGTCAGGGGTCGGCAACCTAAGGCACGCGTGCCAAAATTGGAAGCAGAGCGATTTTCAATGGCACGCGAAAGACCTCCAAGAGATGTATTTTTTTAAATTGATTTTCCGGTTCTGAATGATGGAAAACTGACTGTTGAAGCCGATGTTTCTGAATGACATAGCGACACCTTTCAGTGAGTTGAATGCATTTACAAGGTCGGGGTCAAACAGCACTTGAACTGAGTGAAATTAATTTAAAAACCTTTAACTATATGAACTCCCCTTTATTAAGGCATATATTAAGATAAATAGTTGTGCTTTTTAGTATATAGTTCGAAGCACTCAACGCGAAGTTTTCTAAACAAAGACAAGACTTTCAAATTCATGGACTCCTTTTTTCATACCTCATCAAGCCTAACTGGCTTGAACTTACTACAATCTTCTTAGATGTATTTTAAGTGGAGGGATATTGACGATTTTAAAACGCGGCCAGTTGAATTTGAAACATCCCAAAACAATGGGCATCGAAATGCCAATTTGCGGGAAAATCTGGAAGGAAGACGCTTAGGAAAGTTATCTGCTATTCTCAACTGTCAGGCATCCATTCGCTTTTCTTTCAGCTTTTAGTTCAACTTACACTTGTAAACAGTAGGCTACTTATTGCACATGAAAGCTGTGTTAAGCATTCAAGGAGGTCACTTACACTTCACTACTCAGAAATGACAAAATATGTATCTGCCATTATAAATTAGCGAAAAGCAGGACAAAGCGTTTTTTAATTGACAGATACTAATTACATTTAATTACATCTTCTATAATTAAATATACTATAAGTTATTCTAAAACAAAATTTGTTTTTATTAATAAAATAAATATAAGAGACTTTAAATAGCATTATATTATTCAGTTGTAATTATTAGGCTAATGTAAAAAAAAATAAACTATTTAAGGTTAAATGGACAAACAATTAATGCAGGAAAAGTTTATTTAGCCTACAACTGTTTAACGTAAATTAATTGTATCGCTCTAATTAAATTTTGCACTAAAGCTGGAATTATATAAAGAAATAATAATTAATCAGTAATAGTCACTCATATTTGTTATATTACAAAACCTAACTTGTTTGCATCACTATTGAATACAAATTTAGAGGGAGATAATTAACCCGTTTTATTTGCGCTAATACTTTTAATATTATGTTTCTTATTTTTCTTGTATAAAAGACAAAATGGCCTAAAACTTATAACTTTGTAATGACAAAACTGTTAAAAGTAGATGGAAATTATAAAAATATTATGTGACTAAAAATTATATGCACATTTCTTAAACATTACATTAACTACCCAGTTTGTATAATTACTTCGTATCAATTCTAATTTACGATAATGGCATGTTTAAATATTTGAAAGTGAAAAAACTATATAATATCTCAGTAATAACTGAAAACAAAAATAATAATATAATTATAATCATTATTAGCAGTTGCTAATCCTCATCTTGACAGTCAAATGATAATGTTTTCAAAATAATTACCATGAATGTGAAAGTTAAGTAATAAAGTATTGTATTTGGTATAAATGTAACTAAAAAGGATGATACTCACTAACATATCTTATAAAAAAAATTAAAAGTAATTTAACAAGTATAATAGAGCACGTTGACATTATCATTAACGCTGTTGGCACGCTGAAGGATTTAGAAATCCTAGTTTGGCACACTGTTAGCAAAAGGTTGCCGACCCCTGCTCTAGGCCTATGTTATAAAAATAAATCAAATAAACTTAAGTGTGTTTTTATTTTTGTTTTTAAAAATGTCTATATAGTCGGCTTGTTTAATTGTGTTCGGTAGTTCATTCCACCACAGAGGTGCTACGACGCTGTAGGAGCGAGATGAAATTTTTTTCTTTTTACTTTTGGTACCTTTAGTTGTTGATAAATTTTGTTTGAACGCAGTCCTGTTTTCTCTGATGTGTGTAGCTCAACCACGGATCTCGTGTAGGCCTACGAGATTGACCACAGATGCTTTTAGAGAGCATAGTCAGAACTTTGACTTTTATTCTAAGTGTTATAGGTAGCCAGTGCATTTTTTTAGACAGGTTGGTATGCGGTACGCCCATGTATATATATATAGCCTAGATAGATGCTAGCCTTTTTTTTTTTTACTATAGCAGGTTTCTATACCCCCCCCCCATTTTTTTTTGTGTTCCCCGCTCTAATAAAGTATAATAAATACACAAGCGAAAATCAATAAATAAAGACAGAGGCATAAAGTTTAATTAATCTTTTAAATTTTATAAAATCTTGTTCATGGTACACTAGTTTTGTAGTAGGCCTAGGCCCTATTTAATAGTAAAATTTACATTCGGTATAGGCCTACAAATAATATTACTTTTACAAAATATACCTTTTATTGAAAAAATAATAGATCTATATATTTAATACAGGTGTTTATATTGTTCCAATAGATACTTATCTCTATCGATGAAATTTTAAAGATTAACATAAAAAAAAATATATATAGCCTACTTTTTCCACAGATTGTCCTTTAAATCTTCTCTTGCGACAAAGTTGGGAGAAAAAGAACGATACTTTTATTTCAAGAGCAGAACTTTCCAAACAACAGTCCTGGATCATTGTAAGGAAAAAGTGCGAAATGTTTTTTTTATCTAAATAACAAATGACGTATTAGGACAATGAAACGTTAAAGTAAAGTAAATGTAATCCAGTCGGGTCAATTTGATTCATAGGGCCTGTGAAACGGCGTTAACCGGTTTCCGTGTCCATGGAATGCTAGGAGATTGCGTGGCCAATCACTTAAAGCAAACATATTTAACGCATAAAATATCTAGAATCTAATGTATTAAAAAACGATATCGTTGGATTTTACCCGGCTTTCATTTCTGGTCAATCGATACTGATCTGAAGTGTAATTTTATATATCAAAAGTAAAATAACCCCGCCATGCTTCTTGTTGTTATTGTGTTTTCCAGGACAGTGAAACAAGCGCAGTATTGGGTAAAGCAAGTCTATCAGACTTAAGTTCACAAAGGGGGCTCTCCCTGGACGCTGCCACCGATCAATTAAACATACGGGGGTCAAATAGAGGTTAGTGTTGCCAGGGCCCTTTTTTTTTTTAATCTCGTGACAAGATTTATTAGTTTCTATTTATTTTGTTAGAATTTCTTTAGAGCATTCTTTAAAATACAACTACTATTCAAATTGAAAAAAAACGTCGACAGTGTAATCTAGCTAGATGTTCATTTTAGGGATTGAGGTAAATTCTATGCAGACAAACAACAACAACACACACGCACAAACATATTTGGTTCAAGTTCTGTGCTATACAGAAGGGGCCATCAACCTTTTGATAACAGAGTGCCGGAGTAGGATTTCTAATTCATTCACGTGCCAACAGCCTAAAAGTCAATCCACTCTTTTCTCGTAGAAGAGTACTCTAATTGCCTTTTCGGAGTCTTGCAGGTGTGTCATTGAAAATGGCTCGGCGTGCCAAGTCTGGCACGAACTCCGTATGTTGCCGACCCCTGCTATACAGTAAATTTATGCATCAGATTTGAACTCCCATTGGCTAGAAGCAGATTATGACTCTCTCAGAGCATTAAACGACGATTAAGCTTATCTTGAGATTTTTTTTTTATTCATTTCATATAACGTTTTGATTAACACTTAATTTTCAGATGTTTCCAAAAGCCGCGAGCCTGTTTATATCAAAAGAGATATCGATCTAAAATCTAAATTAGGCATCATCAATCCCAGCATTCAAGCTCTTGTAGAAGTTCCAATTGTCAATTATCACAACAAAGAGATGAGGTGTCGAAAGTCTCGTCAAGTCAAGCATTTTATTATCATGACACAATCTGAGTCCAGCCTAGACACGGACATGCACGATAGCCACCCAGGGCCTGTTCGACCATATTCTTCTGACCGTCAAACAAAACTCCAGCGAAATTCGGGAAATTTCAAGTCCTGGGGGTCGGGGAAAGAGGTAGCAGAAGTAGAAAAGAAAGACTACAGGTCCTTCAGCGGCTTGACGTTGGAGCAGAAAAAAAGGGCCCAGCTTCTGGCCAAAAGTCGCGAAAAGAGCCAGTGCAGGAGTAGGCCAGCGGCGGATCCCAACAACGGCAATAAGGTGGCTGCGTCCAACAAAACACACAAGTCCCGCTCCACGAGCAGGCCGGTGTCGGGAGGGAAGGGCCAGGGAACCGAGGGCGATTCTGAAATGTTGAAATACGACGTCATCTCTTCGCGGATGCCTGTGATAGTTCCACCAGCCATGAGGCGCAAGGAAAGAGCCAGAGAGTAAGTAGACAGGACGTTACACTGGACACAGGCAGGGAATCACAATGTAATTAGATGACATCACAATGTAATTAGCGTAATTAGACATGGCACCACATTGCAATTAGACGACATCACAATGTAATTAGACGTGACATCACATTTTAATTAGATGACATCACAATGTAAATAAAAATAGCATCACATTGTAATTAGACGACATATGAATGTAATTATATTTGACGTCACATTGTAGTTAGATAATATCACAATGCAATTAGATGATATCACAATGTAATTAGACATTAAAACTCCACAGTGTAATGAAACTCATCTGTTTACAATGTAGGACTAATCATACGTGTATTCACACCTCACTGGGAAAAAATGCAATAGCTTAGATTGTGCTATATATATATATATATATATATATATATATATATATATAAAGATTCATATTTAAGCAGAACAGTCGCATAATACATAGATCTAGACTCTTTCTGTTTTGGTCATAAATGAACAAAATCTTTCAGCGTTTCTCAGAACAGAAAAAGGACAACCTGCAAGTCCAACAGCAGTGCCAATAGTTTAGACTCTAACTTAGATCTGCTCGACTGGCAAGGGAAACTTGCCATGCGCTTCCGCACCGAACTGCCGCCTGCCCAGCCCCGGAAACTATGCTTCAAGACCAGCTTGCCCGGATGCACTCACCTGGAGGTCAAGAAGGCCATTGAGAATCAGACTGGGGCAACCGTCGTGTGGATGCAGTACGATCCCATAGCGTTCAGCCGTAGGCGTAAGTAATTGGTGCAGGGGTTTGCTGTTTTCTATTTACACGAGATGGGTTGTTGATTCTTTATGGGCTTCACTGGCGTAGCAAAGCTATTTGGACGTCCATGTGCAGAGCGTCGATAATAGGCCCCCTTTCCATTCTATAGCCCAAAGGAAAAATAGACTCAGCTCCGCTGTCAGAGAAGCAGACGACAGCCGGGCCATACTGTATAAAGAGATTGTATTGTAAATTAATTTTATCATTTCTGGCTACATATTCCAATTGTGTGGCACAGGTCTTTTCCATGTATAGCACTGATCGTTAATATATTCATGAAATGGCAATGCTTTTCGAAAAAAACCAACCAACTATGCCCAATAACTATGTAGACTAGGGGTCGGCAACCTTTTGATAGTAGGCCTATTGTGCCAAATTAACACTTCTGATTCATTGAGCGTGCCAAGAACCTAAAAGTCAGCCTGTGCTAAAAATCATTTTCTTGTAGAAGAGAGGAATCGCCCTTTTGTTTGTGGGGTCTTCAGCGTGCCAATGAAAATTGATCTGCGTGTCACTAGTTTAGTGGCGTCCAGTCTTACTTTTTTAAAATTGTTATTTAGTGATGACGTATAAAGGCGGGCACTGTTTTTGATTCTTCTGCTCTTCTAAGGACTGCATGTGTACAAATCTATAGCGGTAGATCAGTGATGTGTAGGCCTATACAAAGAGTGTATGGTGAATGATCTGATCTTATAATACGATGCAGAGGCTCCTTCTTCTATAAAGATGTAATTCATCAACAGTTCTGGAGACGTGCTGCGATTCCATCTATAGATAATATCTATTCTTATCTGTGGATACATTTACGGTGTATATGTTGGCCAAATATAATTTTATAGCGCAATTCTGTATTGTCCAATTAGCTGGCTATAAGTTCTTATCAGTTCCCATCAGGAAAATGTCCAGATCAAGAAGGATAATTACGATTGTAATTTTTTTTTACACTTATTAATTGGGTTTTCTCCCTTCCATTGCTAGCATATACATCGTTGACGACAGTTTTGTATTGGATGTTAGAATGTGAATAAAAAAATCGAATGAACATAATTTTCTAGTAGGCCTACTTTTTTTTTGTATTCCGCTAAACTTTTATGGAATCGACTGGTTCTCAAACCTCAGTTAAGATATTTGTTAATGCATATCATATCCATCCTTTATGTAGGCCTTAGCTCTTAATTAAGACATTTATGATTTTAAAATTCATTAAATGCGGTCAGTAATTATTTAAACTTTTAAAAACGCATTGTGTACAATAATAAAATAACTTCATTTGTACCAATAGTATATACTTTATTTCTAAGCATTTTATTTTCTTCTGATAAAATAATTATGTGAGCACAGATGTAGTTCTCATTATATAGCCTACACTAAAGTAGGCCTAATCTGTCTAGTTTGTGGGAAGGGCATTATATAGATATACAAACCTACATTTTCATCAAAAAGTAAACAAAGTTTTACTTAAAGTATAAGCTTATCTTCATATCTTATATATTACAGACGCTCTTTCTATGAAGAAGATTATTGCGTCCTACGCTCATCCATGGTCCGAGTCTAGTCTTGCATCTTTATGTTTTAAATGATGTTAAGTTACTGGTTTTCCTGGTTTATTAAGACAACCCATTCCATGCCCGAATGCGGATAAAAAGAAAAGATGCTTTGATATTTTGGAAGATAATAAATAATAGATTTCTTCAAAACATAAAATATCGATGGATATAAAATAAAATGTGTTTAAATATTTTTATAAACTCATCGGTGGCATAAAAGAATAAACTGAGGACGGTTTTAACGGTGTAATTTTAAATTTCTGCAGGTGGAGAGTTCTCCTGCTACTGGATCTTCCAGCTTTCATCTGACGCAGACGTGGAGCCTCTGATCTTTGAAGGGTTCTCACTCCGCGGGACGGCAGTGAACGTCCGTCGTCTGGATGACGTGTACAAAGAAGAGTTCGCCGCCTACAGACTCTGTTCGGAAGTCTTCACTGAACAGAACAAGAAAGAACTGACGCGGAAATACAATTCAGAGCTAAACACTAAAGATAGACAAGAAGGGAACGATTAGATTTTTTTTTTCTCTTTTACTTTAGAAAAAACATGAACACAAAAAACAAACAAAACACTGACAGTGGCTGATAAAATGTATTAAAACTGTGCTTGGAATTTGAGTTTTTTGCATCGTAGATAGATTCTAATTTACCTTCTGATCGCATTCAAAATGACAATCATCAAGTAAAGTACCCGTCGGACCAAATTGATGCATAGGTCCGGTAAAGCAGCGTTCACCAGTTTCTGTGGCCACGGCATAGGCCTACTAGGGGATTGTTTAGGCCTATCCAGCACTATGCACGGCCACCTTTACTTTACCCCAACTAAGGTCAGGTACCTATCAGAGCTGGGTAGACTCAGGGACACCCTCCAGACCCGGGAAAAAAAACCCTAGCCTGCAGCAGGACTCGAACTCAGGACCTTCGGTACGCCAGCCGAACGCGCTGCCACACGGCCACCGTGCCGTCCAAATGATCATGACATCCCCATTTTCTAAATGAAAGTCATGAAAAGAAAAAAAATCAAATAAGACATTAGGTTTTATTCACAGAAAAAATGTATAAAATGTAATAATCACATAAATCTAAAATAGTTAGACATAAACTAGAACTTGCATTTTCTACCTGACAGCCATCAACTACAGAAAACTAGTTTTAAAACAACAACAAAGTGACAAAAGAGCCAACATGCTCGGTACGAGTAAATTTCTCCAACTAGAAAGTGCAACACCAATAGTTATATCACAAGGTTTAGACATACTTCATGAGAAAGTGTTAAAAGATAAAGTATAAATAATACACACAAGGCATTATAAATTGTAATTTTGAAATACAAACTGCGAATCTAAAAAAAACAACAACATATACTCAGTAAGACGTAGATCTAGTGATCAAAACACATTTCTTATTTGATATAGGCTAGGCCTTTACAACTATCTATACAACTCATTATTTTATTATCTATCTTGTTTGAGGTGCACGGCAGTGTGACGTCATATTGGAAGTTGGGGTTGACTTTTTGATTTGTGACGAATCTTCAGAAGTGGCCGCCCTCATACACAATTCAGCACTTTCTCTCATTCTTTATCTCCTTCTCTCTCTCTTTCTCTCTCTCTCTCTCTCTCTCTCTCTTTCTCTCTCTCTCTCTCTCTCTCTCTCTCTCTCTCTCTCTCTCTCTCTGGAGGCATTCCTAAAGCAATCACCCTACCTCCACCGGTAATTGAGATAATCTTAAAAATGAAATGAAATAAAAAAAAACGTAATTAATCTAAATTCCAACCAAAACAGTTAATAGTAAGCCTACTATTAAAACGAAACAATATCATAACACACACAAACACACACACAGAAACGCGCGTACGGTAAAACATTGCGTATGATCTGTCTACAAGTTAAGACTGAGATAATAAAACGAAACAAAAAAAAACTGGGTCAGGATTTTGTGCGTGAGTTTGTCAATAGCCCTGGTCTGCATTAGCCTAAAAAGTGTGCTGTGACCGAGTTGTCTATCTAAACAAAAAAAGAAACATCAACAAACTTCACACGTGCGTATATACCCACACACAGAAATACACGCAAACACACACGTATAAACTATTGAGCATTTTGTTGCACGACCTTGCGAAAAAGGAGAAGAAAAAAAAAAAAAAGCCAAAGAAAGAACAGACCAAAAAACAAAAAGGTTAAGCTTTTCTCTTACGTAAGCCTGTCCTAGGTCAATGTGTCAGGCCCTGAGCTTGCCGAAACAAGTGGGTTAAACGTATCTCGTCTGGTAATTCATTTTACTTGTTTCATTTTTTGAAGGACCTTTCTGTTTTAGGTTTCCATAGTGACCCAAATAGACTCGATGAACATAATGTTTAGCTATAGAATTAGATCTATATCCAAAAACATTTTTCATTTTCTAAAATAACAATATTTTTAAAAGCCTAAGTTTTGTTAGGGCAAGAAAAGGGAAGCCATGGCCCGGGGGGGGGGGGGGGGGCGCGTCCACCTTGTCCCCCATCATGGCTACGGCCCTTGCATATGAGTAAACTGTAATTAAAATATAATTTAAATAAATAACTGTCGACTGTAAAAGAACGCTAACAAAAATTCACTCATTCGGTTTGGAGAGCTGATAGCTCCGACATAAAATAAACTAGACGAAGGCCCTTACAGGCATAAGTCTGAAAATCTTAATGTTTGGAATTTCTATTAACAAAAACATGCATATAGAGCTAGTAGTGATATATGTCTACATGGAACAATAAAGGAAATTAAAACACTACTAAAAAGAAATAAAAAAAATTATTGTCTTTTTTTTTCTCCGTCATGTTTACGGGTATATCAGCTAGTAGGCCTACTTTACTCTTTATAGACTCTCACAGACTTTAGATAAAAGGTTAAAAGCACTTTAAGTACTTATATCTCCTCTATAGAAATTGTTTAGATTCGTCTTAAGCAGTGGCGTAACTAGGGGTAAAGGCGCACGTATACAATAAAATGGGGGTGGGAGGCTTGGCGCCTATCTAGCAGGATAGTTTTAATTTATAACTATTTGGAGCAGGTAGTGGAAAAAAAGGTGAGGGGGGTGTGTTGAAATCATCATGATTTTTGTTAGATTTAAAATTTAGGCGATAACACATAAACAATTATTTTTCATCTAATCTTCATCTAAATTTTTATTTAAACATACGTCTTCAGTTCAGCGCCTATCTAAACTTTGACGCCCTGAGAGGTCGCTGTGTCTTTCTAATTACGTTACTTGGCATAAATAGACATTATTATTACATAATTAATTGTAAAGTAACCTTAAATTGTGCGTGACATAATTTCGTTTCATGTTGCTCTAACACATACACGGCAAGGACTGAGTCTATGTCCTTCTGTCACAGTTAAAAAAAACAACAACAACAAAAAAAAAAACATAAAGGTAAACAGGAAAGCGTCCGACCTTTTCCCCTTCATTCAGAACTATGTGAACGACACATTGTAACTTTATGTTAGCCGCTAGAGTTGTTACATTCGACTGTTTCATTCAAGGTCTGTTGTTGATCTTCTGTGTGTGTCCACAGTCGTTCTGTGGATGTTTTTTTTTCACAACGTGGTCTAAAAAAACGGGTAAGTTTTCAGGTTTTGATTCCGTTTGCTGTTATACCACTTTAAGCTTATATAAAATAATATAGCTGAAAACATACATAATTATTTCTGTTTATTCGTCTCGTGTTAACTCGTGTTATCAAAATTTTAGCAGTTTCTGTGTCCGAGGCTATTACTATCCGTTATGGACCGTCTTCTCCCGACGTCCCGACAAGACCCAATTTTGTCCCGATTTTGCAAAATACTCTTACGAGCTTGGCTCAAGTAGCCTACTGAAGTTGGCCTAACGCCACCTATTAGCACATGTAAATGGAGCCTCAGTTCGTTTTATTTATGTCAATAAGTTTATGTTGACCAAGGTCGTCTCACAGATGGCGTTGCATGTTGTGTATCCTGCCTGTCTCGAAGATGCAAGTATCTTCTAGATCTAGCGCCATCATTCGAGAAAATACCAGACTGATTTGCAACGGAGTTTTATAAATAAGTAAAAGGGAAAAAGACTTGCTGAAAAAGGTGAAATCTTTCCAAAAATATGGTGTAGCCTACCAACTACTTCGGCCGCAACAAGTTCCACGTCAGTGGCGTAGTTAGGCATGTTCCACATGTTCCATTGAAACATCACAAAAAGCATTTTTTTAGTGACATCCTATTTCTTTACTAGAAAAAATTGTAAAATCAAATTAATTTATTCCCCTGCAATTTTAAGCGCACCAGCCTCCCCAGTCCAACCAAGCTAAGCGCAACATATCATTTATGTTTTTACAGAATGTAACATTAATTAAGGTCAGTCCCGATATATCGGGACGGATAGCAACCTTACTCATAACTAATCTTGTAGCCTTTGAATATTTCTAAAAGACCAGAACTGGCCGACGAGGTTGAAATCAATTGTCATTGTCAAACACCATCAAAAAGCATGCCTTTTTTTGTACAAGGAAATGACTAAAATAATTTAAAAAAAACACCGGAAGTTCATGATCTCTTCCATTTCAAAAGGTCAGGCCTCATTAAAACTTTTCAATTTGTCTTGGTTTTGCTTTTCCTCGAAAAAATAAACGGATTTTACCGTTTATGAGCAAACAACCACTCCATACATTTATAGGCAAGTGAGCTAGTTCAGGACAGTGATAGTATAGTGTTCGTTGATATTTCATTTCGATCATTTTAGGTAAGTCCCGTGCTATTATAAATTATAACTCAATAAAAATAATGTAATCTATGTTGTTGTTTTTTTAAATACGGTTATAATAACTGTACGAAAGTTGTCATCATTACCACTTAAAAAATGTATGCTTTCACCTTTAGTATAAGTGGATGTTCTCAGGTTGTAAAACTGTGCACTTTTACTAGCCATGCATTTTTACTGTTAATTACAATTGCAAGTTTGCATACCTAATATAAGTGCATGTTTTCATACTTATAATAAAATAATGTTGTCATATTTAGAATAAGTGCAAGTTTTCATGCTTAGTAAAAGTGCAAGTTTTTCTATTTATTTAATGGTGTAAAATGTAAATGTTCATATAATTTATTAAAAGTGCATGTTTTCATACTTATCATAAATGCAAGCTTTCATACTTAGTATAATTGGATCTCAAAATTAATAGATCGAGCTATAGCTAAACGAACGGGTTAAGGACAATCATTAACCAGCTGAGTTGTGAAGTGAGGCTCGGAGCTGTGGAGAAAAAACAACTGTTTCTTTAGAGGAGCTGGAGCAAGTAAAAAAAAACAACTTTGTCTTATCTGTTACAGACGCTCCTACTATACAGAATATGATTGCGTCCTGCGCGTAAAGCCTACCCATGGTTTAAATCTAGTCGTACATTTTGATCAGAGTTCTATGGAATGCTGCACTTCCTCAAGCAACCCAACCCATGCCCGAATTAAAATCGGGAAGTATGAAAGTGTGTCCTGCATTTAAAACAAAAACAAAAAAATTGTATATTTTTCTCTATGTCTTTCTGAGTATTCCACCATATTATTGTGACTTATTTCTAAATTATAAGTCTATGTGTTATTTATTATTCATACGCAGCTTCTAAACAGTATTTCTTGGAGTGTTTTTGTTTTTCAATTTAGATATTTTAAATTAGAGATACTGGTCTTACACTTGCCAGATATAAGGTGTGAATATCCTTTTATGATATATTAAAATTATGTTACATCTCTTTCTATTTCGTTTGAGTGGAGCAAGGATCAAAACAAAACAGAACCCAACAAAGTCTGCTTCACAAACTTGCTTCACACCCACGATTAATGTCAACACACACTATTTTGTTATATGTTCAATAAAACAACGTTAACAAACCCGTCTACATTTTAATTTGAGCAATGACAATGTTAACGTTTAAAAAAATATGTAATTAATAACATGTTGATAAACCAGTTTCAACGATAAATATATTACAACGTTAATGGCTTTATACTCTTAAATCGCATAGTTTTCACCATTTGTGTGATGCGTTTATAGAAAAGCTATTTTTCATAATATATTGTTTATAAGAAAGTTTCGGTGTTTCGTTTAAATGACAACCGAAAATGTGCCTTTTCCAGTTGCTCCTGGTTTTGTTATTGTCTGTTGTTTTTCTCATGGTATTTTTTTGTTATGTTCCAAGAACGCACCCTCCCACCCCACCCCACCCCACCCACACCCACACACTTTACGTGCACCATATGCACCACCCTTTCTTTTTTTTTGGTCTGGGAGCTAAACCTAGACTCTACCTGCATGTGAATAACAAATATCATTGGAATGAAAAAAAACCCTTCTAAGAAACAGAAGCTTTTTTTTTAAAATATGTACTTGTGTGTACTTGTGTGTACGTCTGTACACTGAGTATTGCTTACGTTCATGCGTATATGTGTGTCAGTCTGTGTCTCTGATGTGTGTCTTTCGTATTTGAGTTTTATATATTTCCTTTCGTGTAGTCTAGTATATACACATGAGTTTCTACTGTGCGTGCTTAGTCACATCTTATTATAAAAACAAAGCGAAAACAAAACAGCATCAAGTGACCTTTTTTTCATGTCCAGTCCATGTGTTCAGCTAGTATGTCCATAGTCAGAACTTTTGTAGTTTAAATTTTGTTCGTAAGTTTACTTCTGTCTTGACTTGCAAAATACATTAATAGACATAAACATACATAAAGGATTACAAAATGGACATTTGTTTTCCATGTTGTGTTGTTGTTTGTTCTTTACATTATGTTTAGTTAACATCTAAACTCAGCGTTTAACACACATTTCTATTTTTAACGGCCTTGTTTTATAGCTTTATACTATAATAATTATTTTGCTTTTACTTCGTGACCTACTAAATATTTTATATGAGTCTATAAGGTAGACCTACATTTAACATTTGTGAATTTCACACTATTTTCATATAATATTGTTAACTAAAAAAAAAAAAAGGATTTAGGGCCAAGATCTATACATAAATAGTTATTGTTGTTGCAAAAACAACAACAACACAACAATATGAGTTCCGTTTGTGGTGAAATATAGGCCTACTGTTATAGTCCTGGTCTATCACAAGGGCATCACAATAATCTGTCTTTCATGGCCCGGTATCAGGTAACGACTCACTAACGACCTGACATTTTCGGAAATCCCTATTATTTATTGATGTGTTAATTGGCGTTTATTAGAACTAAATACAGAGGGAGAGAGAGATCACGAGAGACAAACTGAGAGAGAGAGAGAGAGAGAGAGAGAGAGAGAGAGAGAGAGAGAGAGAGAGAGAGAGGCGGGATTCAGAACAATAGAGAAAAATAGAGATATACACACATATACTTTTTTTTATTCGAGTTTGACCTTTTGCATTTGTAATACACTTTTTTTTTCTGAAGCAATTTGTCACAATAAATTTAAATGTGACGTTTATTACATTGTAAAACTATAGCTAGGCTAGCTGATGTCAACATAATTATGTTGGAAAAGTTGGTGACACTGGCAGGGGATACATACAACAGTTAACAAATGAAGAAAGGAAAAACTTGTAGAACTGTTAGGCCTATAACCTTGAAAATTAAATTTTAACCTCTGTAAGGCCATGTTACGTCACATGACCTAGTCAGACGACTGACGACAAGGCGTTAGTTTTTGGACGACAGCTTATTTTGTGTTTTTCGTATTCTAATTTCTAAAACGACAATGAACAATGAAACATTTAAACAATCTTATGATAATTTTATATAAAAAAAAAAGAATTAAAATATTGTGTTTAAACATATTCTACCGCCAGGACAGGGCGACCTTTTGATTTCATTTTTACTTCCAAAATGTGTTTACAGTCTAAAGTTACATTCTTTGATACTAGTGGCGTAGCAGGATTGCAAGTGATGCAAATAGTGCAAGGTAGAATGAATAATGCTTGGTAGGGTAAACAATGCAAGTTAGGGTGAATAGTGCAAGGTAGGGTGAATGGTGCATGATAGGGGCATAGTGCAAGGTTGGGTGAGTAGTGCAAGGTAGAGTGAATGCTAGTTTGGGTGAATAGTGCATGATAGGATGAATTATGCAAAGTAGGGTGTATAGTGCAAGGGTGTATAGTGCAAGGTAGGGTGAATATAGTAATTTGGGTCAATTGTACTTTATAGGGGCATAGTGCAAGGTTGGGTGAGTAGTGCAAGGTATTGTGAATATAGTAAGTTTGGGTGAATAGTGCATGATAGGAAAAAAAAGTGCAAGGTTGAGTGGATAGTGCAAGGTAGGATGAATAGGGTAAGGTAGGGTGAATATAGTAAGTTTGTGTGAATAGTGCAATGTGGAGTGAATAGTGAAAAGTAGGGTGAATAGTGCAATGTGGAGTGAATAGTGAAAAGTAGGGTGAATAGTGCAATTTGGAGTGAATAGTGAAAAGTAGGGGTGAATAGTGCAATGTGGAGTGAATAGTGAAAAGTAGGGTGAATAGTGCAATGTGGAGTGAATAGTGAAAAGTAGGGTGAATAGTGCAATGTGGAGTGAATAGTGAAAAGTAGGGTGAATAGTACAATGTGGAGTGAATAGTGAAAAGTAGGGTGAATAGTGCAATGTGGAGTGTATAGTGAAAAGTAGGGTGAATAGTGCAATGTGGAGTGAATAGTGAAAAGTAGGGTGAATAGTGCAATGTGGAGTGAATAGTGAAAAGTAAGGTGAATAGTGCAAGGTATGAGGGCAAATTTATCTATTATTTTTATTGTATATATTGTAATTATATAGGAAGTTAAATATGCGATATCATTTTTCAGTTTTAGCAGATTTTTTATAAAAAATAATTAGATTCTTTGCTCTCCAAAATCTCTAGCACCGAATCAAAGACATTAGAATCATAATATAATAATAGATTTAAACGGGCACCTATTGCTAACCAGCAAAGTTGTCAGCTGCTAGTTCATTCCTAGTGGCAGTGATGATTCCATGCATGACCATTACCCATGTAAAGTTACGTCTCTGTGAGTTGTAAGAATTAAAAAAAAAAACTCTTCGAAAGAAACTTGTTTGTACCAATAAAAGGAATCATCTACTTATATATAAAAAGCATTCTGAGAGTGAACACAAGTATCGTGCATCAAGTTTAACAAGGACCAAGGTATAAGTTCCGCCTTCATAGCCCATGGATAAAGAAGCCAGTGTTTGGCGGGCATAGAGTGCCCATAGGGAGAGCGCCACATTCCGGAGTACTCACGCTCCGAGTAAACGCGCAGCAACTTGTGCACCCTGCTGACCACACGATCCCCTGCCATCATAATTCCTGAACCTCCTATTAACGAAATCAATCTTTGTTTTTTTTTCTTAGAAATATTTTGCCAATGGTCATAACCTGAGTGTCTATTATTGATAACAATGCTTAGATAACTGTTACTCCTTACCTGCTCCATGTTGTTCCATATTTTTTTTAAATTAAGTTATCGGATCTTTAAAAAAAAAAGACGGTTTTAAAATCCGTCAAACGGTATTCACAGTGTCGTTACAAAAAAACTGAACACAGCTGTTTTTAAAAATAGAAACTAGTTGGCTAATCAATATTGAAATAAATATACTCCTTACATACACTTCCCAATATTACTAGACCTCTATACCTTTACACTTAGTGTAATAAATCTTCAAGCTAGTGTTATTTAACATTACTTTATTTTTACAAAAGGTTAGTAATATTGTGTATAAGTATAAGACTTATTTTTGCTTTTATTTAAAAATCTAGTCAGCAATTTTTACTCATTAAAAAATATATTTTAATGTAGTTTTTTTCTTATAAATATTCACTTCAATCTACAGTTTTAAAATGATAGAATACACGAATTGTTTTAACATTACGTAATAAAACTGATAAATGAAAACCGTGACTCCAGTTAAATTGGATTTAGTTTTCATTGTGTAGCTTAAATATAGCCCAAAAATGTTAACACTTTGTCTGTTTTATCAACATGCATGTCAATAGTAGTTTACACAATGTAGGTAATAGATATTATATTATTATAGATCCGGTTGGCATAATTTATTTAAACGATTCTAAGAAAATTCCATGCTCAATAAAATGCATATTACTATCTTGTGCCTGTCATGATTTCTGCATCAGATAAATAATAAATAAATGATACTTAATGTGTATTACTATCTTCGGCCTGTCGTGATTTCTGCATCAGATAAATAATAAAATTAATGATACTTAATGTGTATTACTATCTTCGGCCTGTCATGATTTCTGCACCAGATAAATAATAAAATAAATGATACTTAATGTGTATTACTATCTTCGGCCTGTCGTGATTTCTGCATCAGATAAATAATAAAATAAATGATACTTAATGTGTATTACTATCTTCGGCCTGTCGTGATTTCTGCATCAGATAAATAATAAAATAAATGATACTTAATGTGTATTACTATCTTCGGCCTGTCGTGATTTCTGCATCAGATAAATAATAAAATAAATGATACTTAATGTGTATTACTATCTTCGGCCTGTCGTGATTTCTGCATCAGATAAATAATAAAATAAATGATACTTAATGTGTATTACTATCTTCGGCCTGTCGTGATTTCTGCATCAGATAAATAATAAAATAAATGATACTTAATGTGTATTACTATCTTCGGCCTGTCATGATTTCTGCACCAGATAAATAATAAAATAAATGATACTTAATGTGTATTACTATCTTCGGCCTGTCGTGATTTCTGCATCAGAAAAAATAAATGATATTTAATGTGTATTACTATCTTGTGCCTGTCACGATTTCAGCACCAGATAAATAAATAATATTTAATTTGTATTTCTATCTTGTGTCTGTCATGATTTCTGCACCAGATAAATAAATGATATTTACTGTGTATTACTATATTGTGCCTGTAATGATTTCTGCACCAGATTAAATAGTATTTACTGTGTAGACAGAAGATAAAGACATAATATTGAAAGTTTAAAGTTTATGTTGACTTAAAGAATACTGCAGGTACAGTTGTCATTGCGTCTGATGATCGTTCTTCATAGTCAAAGTTGAGCAAGCAAGTATCAGTCTTTGCTTGTGGCTTCTCGCGTGGTGTTTGAGTCCCGTGTGATTCCGGGGTTGCTGCAGTGGTATAGGGTCCTAGATATTAGTAATTTACCATCAGAGTTTGGTGCTTTTGATTTTTATAGCTCTTTCTACCTCCGTTCCCGGTCAAGCGGAAGCGCATTCGGCTGGCGATCCGAACGTTCTGGGTTCGAATCCTGGTTCAGGCTACGATTTTTCCCAAGACTTGAGGGTGCCCCTGAGTTTATCCAGCTCTGATGGGTAGGCCAACTTGACACTAGTTGGGGTAAAGTAAAAGCGGCTGGGCACACATTCCCTCGTATGCCGTGGCCACATAAACTGGTGACTGCTGCTTCACCAGCCCTATGATCAATTTGGTCCGAAGGGTACTTTACTTTTTTTATTACCCACGTTCCAGCTCTTCTTTTTACTCCCTTTCTCTTAACTCGTAGGCCTACTGTCTGTCTGCTTGTCTGATTGTCTGCTTGTCTTCTGGCAAATCTTTGCATCGACTTTTCGACCACTTCCCGTCGTCGAATCGAGCTGAAACTTGGGCAGCAGACTTGTCCCGACTAACAATACATTCTATCAAAATTTCAGCATCATAGCCTTTGGAATAGTTACGTATTCCTTCGACCAATTTGCGAATCGAAGAAAAATATTTTATGTAAAACATGGCTGCCTCTACCGGAAGAGACGGAAGTAAATAAACTTTTCGGATATGTTCGTTTTTACAAATAAATAGAATGAAAACGACACACTGTAGCCGAACTAAGTGAGTTATCTTTTTATGGTTTTTGCGGGCCAAAGCTAGAAAAAAAAAGGATGCGCACAATTTTAGTGTGGAAATTCATAAGGTTTGATATCGCTTATATTTATTTTAATCTATCAAAATATAAATTAAATATAAACTTAGTTTACAAAGAAAAGGAGTATAATAAAAACTTTGTTTTTATGGGTTAGTTTTTTTTTGTTCATCTTTAAGGTTGTCATGTGATGTGCTAATACTTAGAGCCATGGCACACCCCATACAATTTGTTCCTAAACTGGTGGAAATAATTATTTTTATTCTCTTTATTCTTTAAAATTGTTTAATAAAACATAAAACTAATTAAAATTTTACGATTAACTGTTGATATTTAGGTACAATTATTCTTCTTTTATAGTTTAGGGGAAATTATGCACCATTTCAAAATTAGCCTTCATTTCGCATCATAAATTTTTTTTTTCAGAAAATGAGAAGTTATAAATAGGTGATTCTTCACGCTAAACATTTACAATCCATCGTTTTCTTTTGGCAACATCTTTTGGACATGAAATAACATTTAATCTCTTACATCTTTTGGTACAACCAGTAACGTAGCACACAGACATGCTTTTTTTAATTAAATGATCGAATAAGACCGGAAATGTGTTTCTTGTCGACCTTTTATGCATGCATAATCGTTAAGACTTGTCAATAATGAGATGGACGGCTTGCTTTAATATTTCTGCTATTTGATGACTCAAATGACTTCTTTTCAGAATTCCCGATTCCCTTTTGTAAGTTTTGCACTGTACACTTCCGTTTTATTTAATCGCTATGATTTTCTCAATGAAAAATTAAAAATTAAAATCGAAAGTTGTATACAATGGAAACATTAGGCAAAGTGGGAGCGTAGAAGTAATTTAAGACAGCGTTATTGATTGCGCACGGAAAAAGAACATTTAAGCTCTAAAAAAAATATAGCAAGTGGTCCATCTTATTATAGTCTTTAATCTATTTTATAAATCTAATGGTTAAGCTTCAACCATTGATAACTAGATAGTCTAGATTTCAACTATTGAAAACTAGATAGTATAGATTTCAACCATTGATAACTAGATAGCCTAGATTTCAACTATTGATAACTAGATAGTCTAGATTTATAGTTTTTGTAATAATCTTTAGGAAATAGAGAACTAGTTTAGAATTATCCTTTCATCACCCTCCTGTCGTACACTAACCCCACCTCCCCCTACACACATAATGCACCATTGCCCCATTCCAGCTTACATTATGTTTCCCCCTCTCTTGCCCACTTAACCTTGAACTAAATGCCTCCTCCTCCTCCCCCCCCCCCCCCTTTAAACCCTAGCTTTGACACTGACACATATTATACACATATTCTGCCATAATAATAGAAATTCCGACAAGTAGGCCTACATAAAGTGTATAAAAAACAAACCAACATGACCTTTCAGTTACAAACGCAACAACAACAACATAAAAAGCTTTCCCCCATAACATTTTCCCGTAATACCGTAAAACCAGGAATAGTAACGGTGCATCACGTGACGAGGTTAAAAATAATTTCGCTGTCGGTATCCGGTATAGGCATGTACTTTTAACTTGTTTGTGTGCTGGCAATCAAGTGATTTGACATTCAGCTGTTAAACAAACCAAGCAGGTCTAGATATGTAGTTTGATTTTATTACTGCATATAGAATTCTTATTTGGTGGTTCTATCTATTGTAAAGAAAAAATTAAAATACAACAACACATTTCAGCACAGTGGTTCCCAAACCTTGGACTCTGACGGTGTCCTATTTAAAGAAAGTCTAACAATGGCGCCTTTGTTCAAGCCAAACCCTAGATGTAGCATTTTGCTACATTAAATCAAAAACGAACTGAAATAAAAATGAAAGTCTATGCAATATTCTGCCTCACTCCTCGTAAAGACACTGGGGGCTCTGTTGTGATCTATTTTATTTAGGGCATTGTGTTGGCCATATAATAAAGGCTTAACCGTCTCGGACTTAGGCCCACGTGTCATGTATTTATAATTAGCATTTAATGTGTACATTTTTGTTGAGCAAAGCTCTAAGCCCTATGTTTATGAGTGTGACGTTTTCGATAGTTACGGAAGTGCGTAATTCTTGTTTGTTTTGTGTTTTTTTTCTGAGTTGATTGCGTGTTTTTGTTAGTTTTGTGATTGTAACGAAATATACTGGTCTCGACAATGAACCTTCATGTAGAGAAATAAATAATGACGATTAGAGTTGCTTTTCTTTTAAAAACTGTGTTTATTTATTGACGTGTTAATATTTTAAACCTCTATGACTCTATACTACAACACACTACCACACATAGCAATACTCCAACATGCTCCAACAGGGAGGAGAGGCGCACACTTTGAGAGGCAATGCTTGAGCATTTAAAATGTAATATTATTATGTAAATTATACGGCAAACATTGGTATTTACTTTCTCTCTATCTCTCACTGTCTGGTAGCGGCTCGTGCCCAGATAAAATTATAATATTTGGTGATAAAAGACGCAATCTAACATAACAACGCTCTTTTTATATTCTGCTTCACTGTGTCACCAAACAACCTAACTCCTCGAAAAAATCGGTGAGTCCGATAGACACCATTGGAAGAAATGGATCGCCCAGTGTGACTTAAAGCACGAGTTGGACGAGACAACTCATTCGCTTACTTCATAACTAACTGACTAGCTAACTATTAACTGACTGATTAACTTTATAACTAACTAAAATGACTAACAGACTATCTGATTATTCTGATTAACTGACTAACTGCATATTAACTGACTAACTAACTTTCTAACTAACTTTCTAACTGACTAACTTTCTAACTGACTAACTGACTGACTAACTGACTGACTGACTGAATAGCTGACTAACTGACTGACCAACTGACTAGCTTACTAAATGACTGACTGATTGATTGCCTACCAGATTAACTAGATAACTGACTTGTTTACTAACTTAATATTTGACTGTAGCACTAAAAAACTAACTCGAACTTATAAACTGACTGACTGAATTACTAAATAGCTTACCGATTGAATACTCAACTAGCTATATGGCTAATAAGCTAATTAACTAACAATAATTATACATGAAGACCTAGGTATTTTTTATTTTTCATCTTTTCGTCTATGTTTAGATTAACTAGCTTGCCACAGTACAACTATAAGACATCAACAATCCTTGTGATACCAGTGTTAACGAGACATTCTAAATAGAAGATGTCCCCTTCATTTCCACAACTGATTTCAAAAAAGAGAGATGGCAATGAACTCCTGGATGATGACATTCATGAATTCGTTGAAGGAGTTAAATCTGGAGCCATGTCCGAGTCTCAAATAGGTGAGGACTAATTAATACAACATTTATTACAAGTGAATATTGACATGTCATGCAACAAGTGTAACTCCAGTTAAAATGAGATAAAACCAGGGCCGGCTTATCCATATAGGCGAATTATTTTTTTATTTCTTTTTTTTTTTGGGGGGGGGGGGGCGCAAAATTGAGGATTTTATTTCATTTGGGGATTTAAAAATACAAACTATATTAAAGTTAAGTGCTTCTGCGCGCTACTAGCATAGGCCGACGAAATACTAGGTAATGAAAGGCGAATGGTATTTTATTTAAGTTGTCTTAGAAAAAAAAGTATTCCCTGACAGTACTTAGTTTGGCAACCTCGCTGTGCGCGGCGAAGTGCACAAAGGCAACCCCTCACTTTCCCCGGCCGATGGTAGATTTTGTGTCCTTACGTGCCATCTTTGACATTAAAACCCCTAAGTGGCACAAGATGGTCCAGTCGAATTGAATCACTAACACATTTGCGGTACCAGTTATCTCATGTTTGTGATGTTTTGGAAGAGATTTCTGAAAACACTAATTCTCTAAAAGGATCTAGTTGCAGTATTGCGAAGGTAGAAGCAGTTGGGTTACTTAATATATATCTCAAACTTCAAGTTTATTGCTGCACTTGTCACAAGGCACAACATTTTGTTTTAAGTAAATATAACTAGTAAGATACTGCAAGAAAAGGAATTGAATCTTAAGAGAGCACTTAGTGACCAGTCAACTGAAAAAAGCCGAAGAGTTTTTGGTTACAGCTAGAAGTGATTTAGACTTCAATATAGTTCTGATTGATGCTAATGAAGTAGCAGAAGAAGTTGGAATAGAACCAGTATTTGAGAAAGAGATGATCAGAATTCGAAAAAAGAAGAACATGTTTGATTACGAATCAACAGATGAATCTGTAAATATTGCAGGTGACCTCTTAGAAAGTTTCAAGATCTACTTTTATGTTGCTGCTTTAGACACAGCTGCTTATGCGGTAAAAGAAAGATTTTCCCAGTTAAATAAAGTATCTGGTGTCTTTGGATTTTCGTACAACATTCCTGACCTTAAAAACAAGACTTTATCAGAGGTTAGGTCGATGTGTAAAAACTTGGAAAAAGCATTAACAATCGAAAAAGATGAAGGTTTGAATGAATCTGACTTTGCTGCTGTACGACTCGTCTGACTGTCACTGTTTATGGCGAACGGACGTGTTTTTGTTTCACAGTATGTTTATATTCTAATGTTCTCTAATTTTGTGATGTTATTCTAAAGGGTTCCGTTTCGAATTTGATATCAGAAGTTTCACAATAATCTCAGCTATGGATTGGTATGAATTTTAATCTTGATATTTGTATAGTTAATTATAAAACTGAACTTAATTGAACTTAACAGGTGATTTTTATTACTATTACTACCAACCCAAGATCGTGAATTATCTGTCTTCGCACGAGGTGTTTACATTTGCTTACACTTGAAGGCCGTCACGCTAGTGAACACGACGATCAACACAAAAGACTCGGTAGATTTTGGTGTGTGTTTTGGTTGACAAGGCAATAACAGAGTGGTGAAATGGCTTGTATACAGTCACAATCACAGATTCAGGCAGCTATAAATAGTAACAATAGTATCAATAGTGACAATATACAGGCTATACAGGATCCCCTACTTCTACTTCTGCCTGCTACTAGTGAAAGGAAAAGACTGCGCCACGCTTCATCAGAAGAAGATGGTTGTTCCTCTGTCCAGCAAGAACACCATAGTGGGTATCTGCAAGCCTTAAGTGGAATGCAAGCTTTATTGGCAGACAATAGTTTGAAAATGGGGGTAATGCCTGATCAACTGATGAAGATATCTGCGCTTCAGACAACATTCCAAGTATCTTTAGATACGTTGAATGGCAAAGTAGAAAAGATTACCAAGGAGATGGAGGAGATCCGACAGCTTAATGACCGGGTGGCTAAACTGGAGGATCAGGCCGAGATGGGGGATTGTAAAGTAAGAGACCTCGAAAAAAGGGTGCTAAATATGGATTATAACTCAAGCAAAAGGTGTATCCTATTAACGGGGATCGATGAGAGAGATGAAGCAGAGAAATGCAAAAATATAGTTCAAGACTTTTTATATGAACACTTACAGTTGCACAACCCTATCGAAATCGACATATGCTATAGGTTAGGCAAATTTAACAAAGACATCTGCCGCACAATACTGGTTTTTTGTTTGAAGTTATCTGACAAAGAAAACATTATAAAGAACGCCTATAAACTACAAGGAAAACCATTTGGTATAAGGGAATACTTTCCTAAGCTCATATACCAGAAAAGAAAAATCTTGCTGCCTAAACTGAAAGAGGCAAAAGCGAGATTCGGGAAACAAGCATACCTACGAATTGATACGCTGATGACGCCGGAAGGGTCTTGGACAGTGAGTGATCAGGGTGTCATAGTCGTCTCTGGTCCACACAGTAGACCCCATGGTAAATAGGTACCCGGGGGCATGGAGCAGGGATGGAAGCCACGATCCTGGCGACAGCAGCCCGATCAGCATCGCGGACGGTACCGCCCACAGCAGCAAAACCAACAACAACCTCAATTCAAGCAGCTACAACGCCAGCACTCGCAGCTAAAAACTCAACAGCAGCAAAAAATCACAACAGAAGCAGACTGCGCAGCAGCAGCAACAACAACAGATTCAGCAGCAGCAACAAGGACAGCTGCAACAACATCAGCGGTACCATCAGCAACTGCAGCAGCAACTACAACTCCAGCTACCCCAGCAACAACCTCAACATCATCAGCAGCTGCAGCCCCAACACCAGCAACAATCTCAACGTCAGCAGCTTCAGCATCAGTTGCTACAGCAGCAGCTATCCCAACACCAGCAACAACCTTATCACCAGCAGCTACAACTTCAGCAGCAGCACCACCAACACCAGCAACAACCTCAACACCAGCAGCAGCAGCATCACTCATCAGCAGCAGCAGCAAATCCAACAACAACCTCAATACCAACAGCAGCAACCACATCAGCATTACCATCAGCAACTGCAGCAGCAACCACAACCCCAGCAACAACAGATGCATCAGGAGGGTGGTACGACCTCGGAAGACTGCGTAACGCTCACGGTGCTGTAGGACAATGGCATTAGCATAGGTGAACAAAACCGAAAACGCTTTTTAAAGTTAGCCTATGTAAATGTATGTGGCCTGGTGAGGAGAATGATTTATCTAGAGTTTGTTGATAAGATAAATATGTTTGATGTTATAGGCCTTTCGGAAACAAAACTTAACAAGGACAAGGTGAAAGATATCGATACTATAAGTATAGAACACTTTACCCTTTTCCACAAATTTAGACACCATAATAACAATAGTAGACCGGGGGGACTGAGTGTAGCCATAAAAAATGACCTAGTTGACAAAACTAAAATATTAAGATGTGACAATAATGAAATGATTTGGCTACAAATAGGAGCAGAAAACAATCCTCTATTAATTCTAATTATTTACACCCCACCCGAGAATATCATAGAAAAGGAAATGATCGATAAAAGAAATATCACTAACAATATAATCATAATGGGTGATTTTAACGCTCATACCAAAGAAAGAGAAGATTACATAATAGACTCCATAACAAGTCCCCACGAATTCTATGTAGAAATAAGTGTCCAGACAGAAGAAACGCTTAAAAGAAAAGACATTCCACTCAAACGTATAAACGTAGATATGACAATACCGAATAACTAGGGTCGCAAACTAATCGAAACATGTAAAAACACAAACATGTTAATAATGAATGGAAGGAAGGGGTTACTGTCACATAAACCTACAACTACATTTAGCACAGTAATCGATTACGTACTAGTAGACAATGACCTTTTTTCACAAAATTAGGAATCTAATAATCCACAACTTTGATCACTTATTTTCAGATATCCATTGTTTAATATCATGTGAATATGAGAATGAGATTGGTGGAGCAAATAAACCTGGAAATGCGAGTAGACAATTAAATAATACACCAGTGGTAGAGATAATTAAACCGTGGGTGCGAACTAAATCTAAAAACTATTTTGAAATGGAAGAAAAACAAAACAAAAACAGTATAAATCTGAAACTAGACGAATTACTAGAAAGAAGTGACCTTTGTAACTCCCCTGAAAACAAAAATAAGAAATAAATAACATAGTAGAGGTAATAAATAAATAAAATATTAATAAAATCTGCAACTGAAAAATTTGGCACAAATCGATACCCTAATGATAAAAATAACCTAAAAAAAATAAACCCTGGTTTACACTTATATGTAGACAAAAACGAAGATTATACCTTAAAGCAAGAAGAATGAATAGTACCCTCAAAACCAAAGGCTCACTTGAAAGTTTAAAAACACACAGTAAAAACTACAAGCGTGAAATGAACACCGCTATAAATAAATATGAAAACAAAATGAGAAATAAAATAAAAAATCTGAAAGGAAAGAATAGAAAAGAATACTGGCGTATCCTAAAGGATAAAAACAGAAAAGAAGATCATAATGAAATTAGTATTGACGAATTGTTCCATTTTTTCAAATCCCAAAACGAAACGACAGACAACAGTTGCATGAACCCAATAAAAACCAATTTAACCGCACCTAACTTAGATACGACAAGACTTAATGGTGAAATAACATATAATGAAGTGTTATCAGCCATCGATAAAACAAGTAATAATAAAAGCTGCGGACACGATACAATTTTTAATGAATATATAAAATGCACAAAGGTTATAATGATACCCACAGACGTAAAATTATTTAATGTTATCCTAAAAGATGGAATTTTTCCCGAAAGCTGGTCAAATAAAGGCAGCAAGGCAAAGCCCGAAAACTTTAGACCAATTACCTTATTATCATGCTTAGGATGTAAATAGTTATAAACAAGACAAACGTATTGACCATGATATTTAAACAAAGAAACGCGAAGTAATTCGTCCTGAACAATAGAGACCGACCGAAACCAAATTTTTGGTTTCGGCAGAAAACGAAACCATACCGAAAATTAAAAATTGACTTTCGGCCGAAACCGAAGCTGACACCGAGAAATTTACTACACATTCGGCCGAAACCGAAGCTGACACTGAGAAATTTACTACACATTTGGCCGAAACCGAAACAGAAAAATAGAAATAGCGAAACAAAAGATTTTAAAAGACTGCAGATTTTAAAATACTTATCTTATAAGTTTACAGACGTTCCTTCTAGATTCTAGATAGAAGATTATTACGTCCACTAGGCCCAAAACTCCGGCAGGGCGACAGGGATCGGCCGGTAGCAGGGATAGTTGGTTTTTTTGGTTGACAGTCCGGTGAACTTTATTGATGAAGTAATTAAAAAATCAAACAAAACTTTAGGATTCATAAAAAGGAACTTTTACAAATGTAATAAGAACATAAAACTAAAATGTTATCTCACATTAGTTAGGCCTATACTAGAATATGCAGCATCTGTATGGGACCCATCAACTAAAGAAAACATTAAAAAATTAGAACAAATTCAAAAAAGAGCTGCAAGGTTCATAACTAGCGAATATTCCCAATTAACAAGAGTAACACCATTAGTCAAATCATTAAACCTAGAAACACTAGAAGACAGAAGGGCAAAGAGTAAAGTAGTAATAATACATAAGGCATTAAACTCTAATTTAGAAATACAACACAATAACAACCTGTTGCAAGTCTCAGATAAACAAAGATAAAACACTTTCCTTGTCCCTTATGCGAGAACAAATGCATATAAGTACTCTTTCTTCCCGAGTGGCATTCGGGCATGGAATGAGTTGCCTGAACAAACCAGGAAAACCAGTAACTTAACATCATTTAGAACATTAATAAAAATGCAAGACTAGACTCGGACCACGGATGAGCGTAGGACGCAATAATCTTCTTTATAGAAGGAGCGTCTGTAATGTATCAGATAAGATAAGATAACTAACCGCTGGGCCAGCCGGAATTTTAGTGTAATTTTAAATAGTTTATGGGTACTCAATAGAACAAAGTAAACAATAGAACTACGACTGTCAATATCAGTTCATTTCTTAACATCTGCCTTTGTTGTTGTCTGTGCTTGTTTTGCAAGCAATATTCGGGATTTGAAAAAAACAAACGACAATAGGCTTATGAGCCGCCTATGAGTCGCTTTTGACTAATAATTAGTGTTTGCAAGTGTTTAATGTTAAAGAATTGTTTCGTACGAATCAATCATGGTTTTAAAATACGTTTCCGAGAAGAAAAAAAATCGTGGGACACCATTCCGACAAAATCGAAAATCGGAATCTGGTTTTCGTTTAACATCACTACATAGAAAATGTAAGCTTAATATACAATTGTATATACATACATGAATTATGTATAATGTTATTCAAAATTATTAATAAGAAGAGTAATAGAAGCAGCACTATCGTTGCAGTTTAAAAATTGAAAGTTAAAATAGATATTCGGAAGTTGATCGAAAGTTGACACTTCGGCCGAAACCGTAAGCAATCCGAAAGCTAACTTTTTTTCTTCGGCCGAAACCGAAACTACACCGAAAAAGACCCTTTGCCTTTTTTCGGCGCTGAAACCGAAACCGTAGCCGAATTTCGGTCGGACTCTACTTAACAATATATGTTATTATATTATGTTAGCCTTTGCTAACAAAAGTTCATTTCCTGGCCTTCCCTAATGACTTGTAACCAAGTCTGACAGATCATGTTTCAAGTTTCAACTAACAGGAGAAGGGGTCAGGCAGGCCTTAAAACCAGTAGCTTCGGACAGATGGAGCTCGTAAACCTTGATATGTAGCTCATCTAGGAGAGGGAAACTCCCATCGCAAACCTCCGCGGCTACACCTGTCAATGGAGATGACAAGGGAGTTAACCCTAGCAGAAAATCAGGAGATGGAATCCCTAAGGCAGTCTTATAGTAAACAAGCTATCTCTCTGGCAACTCCTGCGACGCAGACGGTCCCTTGCTGTATCAGCTTAGCTGTTCCCCTGGAATCACTATCTGCGTGGAGAGAGAGAGGGCCTGCTGCCTGGGCAACAGCTGGCTCTAGCATCGCCTTGGCTATCGTGGTCTCCTTTTACAAAAGGGGATTGCGTCATCGCCCCTTGAGTTCGGACGGATGCCACATATGTTGTTTATATGCATTATATGCATTAGTGTTAGAATTTTGAAGATTTTACTATTTTCTACCATCCACATATAAATTAGGAAAATGCAAAAGTGCAGTAAACACACGAAAAGCACGGTTAGACTAATCGTGTGCTTTCAAAAGAAATGTTCAAATACGCCCCACAAAAGAAAAAGTTATAACCTAATTTTTTTTAAAGTGATGTTACTGAAACTTTTGATAGAATGTGTTGCCCAGGGCTTCACGTCTATGTGAAGAGTTTACGATCGCTAAGATGAAGGGAAGGGGTTTAATCGAAGGTCGGTTCAGGACTCAGGGACAGTGCATGAACTGTGGTTAATATAAAGATTAAAAAAATATTATAAATTCTAAACAAGAAAACCGTAAAAACGTTTTTATTATACTCCCTTTATTTGCAAACCATGTGTTTAATGTATAGAACAAATAAGTAATATCATACCTTATGAATTTCAACACTAAAATTTCCAATTGGTAATGTACAGCTTGCAGTAAACACAACACTACAAAACTGAAATTTCGAATCGGTAATGTCGGCAAATACATATCTAATTATAACGATTGCGAATTTTTTTTTTAATGTATGAAGCATATTTTTTTTTCTACCTTTGCGCCGAAAAACTATAAAAAGTTGCACAGGCATATCTCTTATACTTTCCTTTTAAGAAATGAATATTGTCATAAGTGTAGTATTATTAAGTTGTTTTAACTGAAAATTTCATAGGATGTATTGTTAGTCGGGGCAAGTCTGTTGTCAAAATTTCAGCTCGATCGGACCACGGGAAGTGGTCGAAAAATCGAAGCCAATTTTTTGCACCATTGCAGACAGAAGTAACAAGAAAACCATAAAAACTAAGTTTTTATCATACTCCCTTTATTTGCAAACTAAGTTAACCATCATGTAATTAAATAATTGATTGACTACTGCCAATGAAACGTACAGAAAAAATATCTGTGTCGCAAATCTCAAAAATATCTCCTTACTCCGTATGAATTGTTCTAAAAATAATCTTAGCGCATATTTTTTTTCTAGCTTTGCACCGAAAAAGTATAAAAAGTTGCACAGGCATTTTTAACGCGAAATCAAAATATTTCTTATACTTTCCTTTTAAGAAATGAATATTGTCATAAGTGTAGTATTATTAAGTCGTTTTAATTGAAAATTTGATAGGATGTATTGTTAGGCGCCCCAAATCTGCTGTCCAAATTTCAGCTCGATCGGACCACGGAAAGTGGTCGAAAAATCGAAGCAAAGTTTTGCTCCCACAACGCATGATTGCAGACAGACAGAAAGACAGACAGACAGAAATTGCAACTTAAAATAAAGGAAGTAAAAAAAGACGAAGCGATTTTTATCAAATTATTTTCAATTGCAAGTACAAACTAACACACGTTCTCTCCGTTTCAAAATGGCATGCAACCAATGTCTGAATTAGTCGGCGAACCGAAAATATTACATTGTTTAAAACTTTCACCGAAAAGACAAAAAACAATCTTCTTGTCAGAAGAAATGGAAATGTTCAGATAAAACTGTCCATGTATATTAGATAACGTCCTTTACACTAAGATAATATAACACCCTTGTTGATGTTCTTAATATAATTGGTACATCAATTAATACTTTCAGTCTCTTCGGAGTGTTTATATTATGGTTGATATTATGGTCTCTAGCTATCCGACATTGAACAAACGTTGAACAGAACGATTCAATTTTATAAGCAAATGAAAGAACTCATTGTTGCAGCATATAACATTTAATTACTTATTACTCACAATTCACATTTTACATCCAATGAAATAATATTTATACTTATATTAGTGCTAAAATACTTTTTAGTAATTGTCTCTGAGTCTATATATATTTTTACATCCTTCCATTACAAGATCGTGAGTGAGACTAAATTAAAACAAGCGTGTTAGATCATGTGACTCTCTACTTCCGATTTATTAAGCAAGACCCTAGGTTTTATATTTATTTTAATATTCAAATCTAGGTTTTATTTTAAGTTTTATAATTCTTACATGAGTCATTTCCCTTGTATTATACCTGCACCATAGCAACCCTTTACACTAAGATAATATAACACCCTTTAGACTGAGATAATTTATAAGCTTATTCTAAAATGAACTTGATCCAAACCCAGTGGGAGAAAAGTTGAAATAGATGGGGGATTATCCCGGTCACATGACCACAAGTCATTACGCAGATGCAATGGTGTAACTAACTCGCGTGCCATTCTAACAAGGTGCCATGCTGATGGCGATCTACTGCAGGGGTCTCAGAGAGCGCGAGATCGCAACGCTGACCCTGGCGATGAAGGAGTCTGGGGAGACGCTGAGCTGGCCCACCGAATGGAAAGATCTCCTGGTGGATAAGCACAGTACTGGAGGGGTCGGCGACAAGATAAGTCTTGTGCTAGCCCCGGCCTTGGCTGCATGTGGAGTCAAGGTCAGGTTTCTTACTATTTTATTATTGTACCATATCTTGTTTGTTTATTGATATGGATTTACCTCCCTATTCAAATTTCTTGACGCAGCTTGATAACGCTTTCAAGTGAGATAACTACGGCCCCTCTGCACTGGCATTAACTTATAACTTTGGTAATAATGCCCCCCCCCCTCTTTTCCAGAACTGGTGAGCGTGGGTGAACGGAAAGAATATCACTGGCCTTAGAAAGATGAATAAGCTGACGTTCATGTCGAAGTGTAGGATTACGAAACTCCCCCCCCCCCCATTTTCCTCTGCCAACTCTCTTTATTTCTGTGACGAGTAGTATGAAAGAAACGAACATGTTTTGTCTCCCTAAAGGCCTTTCTTAACCGGGCCAAACCCTAGGTTCGCAAACCAGATCATCGATCCTACCCGAACCGTTCTCCGTATTAACCTGCCGGTCTTGGGTTGGCGATCTCGGGTTGTAATGGATCGCGAACCAAACATGGTTGGAGGTTTGCACGTCGTGTTGAGCAAACCTAGGCCGAACATGGCACTTTTTTGAGCGGAAAGGCGCAGGAAGGTGGAGAAAGACGCGAATGCATAGTTGCGGTAATCAACATGGCGGAACTGTACTTAAACGATGATGAGACCATATTTGTTTACGTTTCCAGAGAAGTACGTCAAAGGTAGGACCGGCCTTGTTAAGATTGCAAACCCCGATCTGCGACCTCATAGAAAGATTAGGGGTTTGTATTCGTACACGTGACTATGGTTTGCAAACTAGATCACCGATCTCAGGTTCGACCCGGTTAAGAAAGGCCTTAAGGACATTTAAAATTAAAAAGATATATTGTGTAGATTCTACACATAAAAAAAAAATATCTACGATTCGAACGTTGTAAAAAGAATTTATATTGAACACGTCACTACAATGACACTAAAGATAATACAAGTGACAAGGGGTGTACAACATTTTTTTCTTAGGGCCGTAGGCCTATACGTGATTTGATACAACAAGATGGCCCACAAGTTCTGAAAATGTATTTTCATTATTAATACAATGTTGCTTTTTAAAGTTGATCGAAACTCTGTAGTGGAAGGGGGGGGGGAGGTGTAAACTCAAAGGCTTGTAGGACCAAGTTGTGGCCCGCAGGCCGGTTGCACACATCTGATCTAAAGGATGGCTAAACCATGCTCACAGTACAAACTATGCCTTCTAGTCATGGTTTAGGCTTAAAGTGACATAAAAATAAAATAAAGCAAAATCCATCGTACAATTAAGACTTATGCCAGACATTTCTCATTGGCTGTAGGTTCCCATGATCTCAGGCCGCGGACTTGCTCACACTGGCGGGACTTTAGATAAGTTGGAAGCCATACCGGGCTTTACAGTTTCTCTCACGGCTAAACAAATGGTTGACATCCTTTCCACGGTTGGGTGTTTCATAGCTGGTCAGACTGCAGACATATGTCCGGTGGATAAGAAAACGTATGCCATACGGGACGTAACAGCCACCGTCGACGACATCGGCTTAATTACAGGTCAGTTTTAAGCTTCCCAGCGGGCATACCACGTCTTATCGACGAGTAAAAAACGTGGTTTCCACTTTTTTTTTCTTCGTCGATACGACGTGGTGTGCTCGCTGGGTTTCTTTTAAACATTTACCTTTTTTTCTGTTTTACTAATAATCTTAAATACCATTGCAATAATTATTTACCTGTAGGATACAAGTTAGTTAGGTACAGATATCTAATAATATTGAAAAGACACTATTTTAATATTTACCTGCGTTAAACATGTTTAGACCCCTACAGGTTTACTTTAATATTAGGTCGGTTAATGTTACATTTATTTGCTTTGTCCTATGTTTGTAAAGTTTTAAGATTATTAATGGGCCGTATTGCTGCTGAGAGTTAACACCCTTGCCCCTTATACAAGTCAATATTTTATGACTGACTTGTAAATTACAAGTCAGTCATAAAATATTGACTTGTATAAGGGGCAAGGGTGTTAACTCTCAGCAGCAATACGGCCCATTAGCTTTATATTTATTTTAGCCTAGAGATTATATCCGTGTTCCTAGTTGTTTGTAGCTCAATGTATGTTAAATGCCATCTGACATCTTTGGCTTTCGGTTTGCAATAATTTGTTGTTTGATACAGCTACTTATTCATTAATTGTAGTTACTGGTTATTGAATTGTAATTTCGCTTTTTAACTATAGTTACTAGATTTTCTAAGTCATTTGATTGTAGTTCCTAGTTGTTTAGTTGTCAAGATAAGTTAATAACTTAAAGATGACAAATTAATATTGAAGTAAAATAACAGTCTTGTGGGTATTAAGCTTAAAGAACATTTAATTTGACACTTTCTGAAAATTAAATATATCATATAGGGCGTTTGCAATCACGTGACAAAAAGCACGTGATTTGTGTTTACTTTCTGTAATGGTGTACAAGTAATAATGGCCGCTGTATTAATAAAGTTTCATATAGGCTCGAGCTTTTTTTAAATGATGTGTTGTGTTTTAAGTCTTATTAAGATTTAAGCTGTATTATGTATGTTAAATAAAAAAGGCTATTTTATTATTATCATAGACATAGATCATAGACGACGTGAGCCTATTAGTGATTGACTAGATAGCCTATTCACCAACACTATCACTTGACATCGTAGCCTAGCCTACGAAACATTAAAAGTGTAGACCTATAAAGTGAAATTGAAAGTGTAAATAGGTCTAGCCGGCCCTAGCCTAATCACATTAATCAATTAATCTACAGCACTACTATTTACCTCCTTATTTTTGAGTAGGATAGCCAATATTCAGATGTGAATTTTTCACTTTCACCACGTTACATTTGTACCTCAAGTGGGTTCTTATATTTACACAAATACGTCACTAAAAACCTAAGCCACGCCCACCGAGAACGCTCTATATCTATGCTAATTAAATTATAAAAACTATGTTTTAATCTTTAAGTTTTATTTTTATTCTTCAAAAGCTTCAATTGTTTCTAAGAAGGCGGCAGAAAACATCCAAGCTTTAGTCCTAGATGTGAAAACAGGAAGTGGTGCTGTTCTACAAAACGAAGACAAGGCTACGCGGCTTGCTGAGTCCATGGTAGGCTCCTTCCTTTATTAAGATGATAGAAATGCGAGAGCATGCGTACATTTTAATTGCTGTTTATTTGTTCACATGTTCAGAGAAACAGGTCTTACTTTTGTTAATAGATGAAAGTGAAATGCTAGATCTAATTTTTTGTAGTAGTGTTGTTTTTTAAGGGCAAGAGAGGTTTAAATGTTTTATTAGATTTCCATGAATTACGGTACACATAAATGGGATCCAGTCAGACTTAATTTTTTGTTATAACTCTTATTAAAATATTGCAAAAAGAAATGCTTGCCTTCTCCCGGAAATTTCTATCTTTTTTGTGGTAGGCCTAATACTTTTTTGCATAACGGAGATTTTTTCCCAACATCTGTTAAATGGTTGATGTTCCTGATTAGTTCAGGCAACCCATTTACTGCTTCGAATTCCAATCGTTGAGAAAGAGGTAGAGAGGAGAACAAGGGGGAATACGAACTGGGGTTGGTTGTATGACAACCTTATTCATTGTCAATGTTTACGATTGACTAAATGGTGTGACACTAGAAAGGAGAGATCACGGGAATAGGTAAAGGGTTAACTCATTCGTGTGACGTTCTGTGTTATTCGTGATTACACCATTGATGATTTATTTGATTTACACTCAATCTTTGTTTTCCCGATTCAGCTCTCCTGCTGTCAACTTCTCGGCATTAAGGCCGCAGTCCTTCTGACAGACATGAACGATCCAATCGGAAACATGGTGGGCAACGCCCTCGAAGTAATTGAGTCCATCCAGTGCTTGAAAGGTCAAGGTCCTGAGGACTTGCTCAACTTGACCCTTAGCTTAGGTAACAACAACAAAACACTTTACACTTGCAATTAGTCTGTCATTGGTTTCAGTTTCCTATCTTCTATCTCCTCTATGTTAACAACCCTCATTGCTTTGTAACAACTCCAAATACTATAGATCTACTTATTCAGACATTTTCTCTTGCCAGGTGGCCATTTGCTCTACGCCGCTGGCTTCGCCGATAGTTTCCATGAGGCGTCTTCCAAATTACGCCAGTGCATCAAAAGCGGGGAGGCTTTGGCTAAATTCTGCTCCATGCTAAAGCACCAAGGAGTGGACGGAAATTTAGCAGACAGCCTGTGCAACCGAAACATCGATCCGAAAACACTACTGCCTCAAGCCAAATTTACAACAAACTTTCAATGTAGTGAAAGCGGTAAATCTTTGGTTTTAATAACATGATTATAATTTGAGATGAATAGAGTAACTGAGCTTACAATTTTCTTTATAGGTCAGTGTTAATAAAGTCTATTACAAACGTTTTCATCACTGATCTATTTAAATTTAATTCGTGAATTGAAGTGAGTAGGCTGAACAAGAAACTCAACATAGATATAAACCCAGATCAAATATTTAAGCCCAACTTTGTATTGAAAAAATTATTAGTCAATAGAATGCTTTTAAACAGTTATTTATAGCCTATATGGGCCTCCTTTTTTTTGCTATAACATTTTCAAGGTAAATTAATAACCCAGTTAATAAACCTATTACCTCGTCGCTAGAGGCCTTAATTATTACAGTCTTCGATACAATATTATATAAACTAGATCTTTAATAGCATTTCCAATTAATATAGTCTACGTAGAAATCAGTATTGAAATGTTAAGTGTCCTACTAGCCTACACGGAGAATTGTTCAATTTTCCCAAACGTGAATACAGCATGCAAGAACACTGAAGCACAGTTAAAGAAATTCAACCAACTTTAAGTTTCTATTTCTTTTTATTGTGATTTTTGTTATCAGGTTACATAAAACATATTGACGCCATGAGCATAGCCGTCGCTGTTCACAAGCTGGGAGCCGGACGAAACGTACCCGGTGAGCCCATCAACTGGGCAGTGGGGATAGAGCTGTTGTTGAAACCAGGCGATCAAGTAGTGAAAGGTTAATATCTAGATCTATATAGTTTTGAAAGACCAAGTGAATAGATGTTCATGTCAAACACGCAAACTATTTCAATGTGTGTAGGTCTATACAGTATCAGCAGACTGCTAATAACATCAGTTATACAAAATATTAAGCATAACTTTCAAGTAATTAGTTCAATATATTAATATTAGGCCTCATAATATTTCAATACCTAAAGATCCAATCCAAATCTGGTATTCATTCAAGATATGTAATTTCCGGCAACAAAGGGACGTGAGTATGACGTGACTTCAATAATTAGAAAATTAGTGTAGGAAAAATTGATATTTCCACGTGTTTAGTCTAGATCTATCTTATTATAACGAAATGGTTCAATGTGGATTAAGTGTTTCATTCTTGTTTACTTTGTTCCCTAGTATGGGACTCATGGGATTACTTACCATAGCAATTCCAACCCAAATCTCGTCACTTATGACTCGTTTGAATTACTTTAAAAAAAATATATTTAAATATTGCAATCTCTAAATTTCAACAACTAATTTTAATACTAGATTAGATCTAGACTAGATCTACTACCAAAACCAAATATTAACTCAATTTTGAAAATAGGCCTAACTCGGCCTAACCCATCTATTGGCCTTTAGATCGAAATATAGTGGTTGGTTGATGAGTGTGTACAGACTAGGGATGTTAAACGAAAACCGTAATACCGGATTCCGGTTTTGAAAGTGAAAACCGGTTTTGATTTTCAAAACCGGATTTCGGTTTGTTGGTTGGAAGTTGGAAGGTAATCATTAATTCAAGTAGTACACCCTTTTTTTTTGTTGGTTTGAATGGAAATATTTTAAATAAACAATGTTGGATTCGCACAAAACAATTCCTGAAATGCCTTTTTAACACTATTTAGTCTTAGATATTGTGTTTCTTGTGTTTAAATACCAACTATGGCTTGCGATAAAAACAACATCAAACAAATTGTTAAGTTACAGATGTGCGCTGCTCTTTGATGTACGCAATGGAGTGACGCAAACTAGCCCTTCCCTGTGACCCTGAACAATTCGGCTAGACACCGCGTCTGTGCTTTATTATTAACGGCACTATTAAATACACATTCTTTTAATTTGTGCTACGTGAAACCTTTCAATACATTATTTTACAAGTTACCATATATGCCTCTTCAAATGCTTCTTAATATTATGGTCAACAATAATAGGTAGGCCTAATTTGATTATCACTATTGAAAAATTGAAAGCTATTATCGGTTTTAATAAATTAGACCAGATATTTTTTTAGTTCTAAAGAATTGTATGGTAAAGAGTACAAAATCATATTGTATTCACACAAATCTACCCATTGAATTCTCTACAAAGTATTTTTCAAATATACCTACAAAACTATGCACATTTGGCTTTTCCAGCCCGTGACATATGACATTGTGTGTGTGTGTGTGTGGGGGGGAACCAAAATCCGGTTTTAAACCGGTTTTATATAACCGAAAACCGGTTTTGGAAAAAAACCGGTTTTAGCATCCCTAGTACAGACTCTAATGGGCCGTATTGCTGCTGAGAGTTAACACCCTTGTCCCTTTTACAAGTCAGTCAGTTGGTACGCAGTCTTATATGACTGACTTGTAAAAGGGGCAAGTGTGTTAACTCTCAGCAGCAATACGGCCCATTAGCCTGAAAACATTTTTGAATTGGTGCATCTTACAACTTTTTTTTTCTAACTGAAATATTCGAGGCTGAAGAGCTCCCTAGCTACATGTTTTCAACTCATTGCTTTACTTAGACTTTCAACAACACAAGCAATCACTTTTCCTTTAAATAGCTTAAATAGACTTTCTCACTCCAGTTTATATAGACTCTAATATATAAGCTCAGTGTTTTATCCCAACTAGATATTACTTCCACACACCTGACAAGGGATATAACTTTTTTTCTATAAAACTTTGATATTTAAAAAAAAAAAGGCGTATAATGCATCAAATTAATTGTATGTACAGATCTAATATCTAGCAAACATTTTTAAAATTAAAGACCTTGCATTTCATATATTTATAATAGAGCTGCAGTCTGTTAGGTTTACTAGAGTCTAGTTGTTGTTTGTGTGTGTGTGTGCAGTGCTTTCTTTTTGTTTTAAAGGCATATTCTACCAATTTAATTGATCATGTCAATGCAGCAGTTTCGATTGGCTTCTATGTCCACAGGTCAAGACTGGGTGAAAGTTCACCACGATGAACCACTATTAAGCTCCCAGATCGAGGCAAAGATCAAGAATGCTTTAGAAATTTGTAAAGATCCAGTTGAAAAAAAGACCACACGGGTTCTACGTGTAATGACATAAATTATTTAGATTTTTCTGCACTTGCAAGTTGCTATTGGTACGCATATGTTTTAGCTGTGCCTGTAAATCAGCTGTTTTCCAGTGTATGATCGTGTTCAATTTAATAATATTTACAATAAATGATACATGTTACATAAACCGGTGATTAAATTTTTACATAGGTCTGCTGGCAACGACTAATTGATACTGATTCGGTAATGGAAGAATGAAGGTTCAAAACCTCATATAGTATGCCCAATGCCCACAATTTTTTTTTTATTATTCTCACCCATTAAAGTCTATATATAGCGTCGTCGTTGCCAGGTGAAAACCGGCCAAGTCGGAAATTTAGATTTTTTTTTTATTGCCGATATTAAATCTATTATTTATTTAGGCTTGTATCATTATAACCTCTTTCTGAAAACAATTAGCTGCCGTAGATCGATCACTGGGGTGTTCAATTATTTTCTGTTAACGCCAGCACAACATTTTTTCTTTGTTTAGGAGTTTTTGTAACTTATTAATGTAGACTGTTTCATTTTCTTATACCGGTGATTTGTTAAATCTAAAGTAGGCCTATTACCTATTTTTGGTTGTCATGTGTACATTTTAAGAATGTGTTGTAATTATTGTAACAGACATACATATTTAGCCTATGCAGGGTCTAAGCTTAGGGCATACAGGTCGGGAAAACAGGCCTAGAGTCTTAATTTTTATCGTATTTTTTTTACATTTTTTTCTCTTAGACCTGTCTTATTTTTCAAATATAATTTTCAAAGATATTTTATTAGAAAAGTCAAACTAAGAAAAAGACAATGAATATAAGTCATATAATACAATCTAATGTTACATAGTTTCAAAAACGTTAAATTTAAATATAGAAATAGGTCTATATCAGTGAAAGCTTATATCTTATACACAAACACAGTAAAATTCAAAACAAATAATTATAATTATATTTGTATAAGCTTATAGCTGCCAACAAACATAATGTAAGCTCAGAGCGCATTTAACATTGAGCAACATACAAACAAGAACACGGATATAATTCTCTAGGTTTAATTAAAGGATAGCCTATAAAGCTAAAATACTAATTTAAAACTTTACAAACATAAGACAAGCACACAAATCTAGCATTAACGTAGGGCCTACTTAATATAAAAGTAAAACAGAATAACAATAACAAACAAATAAGCAATCTCCATAACCAGGTGGCTATGAATTTGTATGCCTATTTTAATGTAGAAACTGCGTAGAAACAATTTAAGCGGCTGTAGAAACAAGTGGCTGTAAAAACAAACAAAAAATAAGCGGCCGTAGAAACAAACAATTTAAACAGATGCTGCTGCAGAAGCAAGCGGCTGTAAAAGCAAGCGGCTTTAGAAACAAACATTTTAAGCGGCTGTAGAAAAAGACTGCTGTAGAAAAGAAAGCGGCTGTAGAAACAAGCGGCTGTAGAAACAAGCGGCTGTAGAGAAAAAGCTGCTGTAGAAAAAAAAGCGGCGGTAGAAACAAGCGGCTATAGAAACAAGTGGCTGTAGAAAAAAAGCGGCTGTAGAAACAAGCGGCTTTAACAAAGCAAGGCGTTCTAGTTTTGCTGTCATGTCGTCAGCAACGGAGATGTACTCTTTACATATTATGTAGGTCATGTGGCTACATAATCTTTAACAGATAAGTGGCTTAGTTGGGATAGGCGGTGGTGGTTGGGAGTGAGGTGAACTTGATCCATCAAGACAAACATAGTAAACAACTGTCCATGATATAGATCAGCGTTTCCCAAACGTTTCTCTCTTGTGACCCACTTTGTGTACTTCGTGACCAACAAACATAAAAAAAAAATGTGCAGCAACTTCGCAAAAATGTACATTGCCTGGAGATCGACCCGACCTTCGGATTAATAATGAAACCACTTGCCGCCATCCTGTCCATCTGAATTTTGGTGTTACGTTAAGCCCTGTGCAACACATCCATCTCATGGCGCTACAGCCCATGTAGGGTTTTGGCCTGCTCCACCACCTCCTTCCATTTGGGCCTATCCGTGGCTTTCATCCGCCATGCCCGCTCACCAAGCTTTTGCAGATCTGCTTCTACAGCTTCCCGTCATCTTTGTCTTGGTCTGCCCATAAGCCTTTTCCACCTTTGTCTCTGTTGGTGTACTGTTCTGGCTGCTCTGCCTTCTGCCATTCTTTTCAAGGGGCCTTCTCACCTCAGTCTGCCCTTCTTTATCTCATCTACCACCGTTGGATCCTCGTACAACTTTTTACAAATATGCCTCGACCTAAAACAAACTTTTCTTTAACAAGTAGACCTATAGGCCTACTTAAGACAAACTTTTCTTTTACAAATAAGCTCAGTCATATACCTAAAACACAACTTTTCTTTTACAAAAAGGCCTACCTATACTTTTCCGCACCCCACGCCACCTAAACTGTATTTTAAAACATATATCAGAAAAGCAATTTAAAGGAATGTAGGCCTAATAAACCCTTTACATTGTAGGTCTTTATTTTATTATCTCTTTTCCCCGAAAAGCTTAACGTGAGATATGTGACAAATCCAAACATTGAACTATCAAGTCGGCAATTTCTTAGCCTTGCACTATTACCCGCGTATTTTTTGCGTAGCGCACACCCTTTGTAGTCGCCCCCAGGTTGGGAACTCAGCTTTTAGAAAATCTTCGAGTCCTACTAGAAGCAGGAGTGGACCATAACTATGTAGACTGTAGACAGATTCTCTGTGAAACACGGACCTACTTCTCTTTGCAAAGTCTATCCGCAAGAAATATGTCTATGTGGCTCATTCCAAACCAGCAGTTCGGCAATGTAGTTCTGCTGAGGCGCAATGAAGGCCATTGGAAATATTTTAAATCTTCTTTTTGTCTTGACGTCAGAAATTGAGACAAGTCCAGGCCTAAACAATGGCTGAGTAGAAAATTAAATATCAATAAATCGTTTATTAGGTTTATTGTAGGCCTCGGACGTTCTCTTCGCTATTGGTAGACAAACAAAAAAATATTAGGTCCTATGTTTTAATACAAATAAAGACTCATTTCTATGTTACTGTTGGCCTACGGATTTTTTAGTCCTAGGCCCTATTCATTGTTAGGCTATTGCAAAATCTATATCCACTGTTGCCGGTTAAATTGACAGAATATCATAATTTATGTATTATATATTCACTCTATTGTTGAAATATTCCTAAAGTTCCTGACTCATCACATATTATGTATATTACATGGGACGTAACCCCGTTATACTTTGTTGAAATTGTCTCAAAATAAATCCAGCAGTTGAGTACGGTATTGTGTTTCAATGTATATATTTCTTATAGAAAAGGTTATAATTTAGATCTATCTTAATTGAATGTAATATCTTAATTGAATGTATCTTATAATTTATCGTAAAATTATAACTTACTATTTATCTATGTGCTTTAACTTTAATGTAAATTACGCACACGTTTTACTTGATTTTTTGTTGTTGCTGGAGTTCTGACTAGTACAGGCAACCCTATGCTGGAGTTCTGACTAGTACAGGCAACCCTATGCTGGAGTTCTGACTAGTACAGGCAACCCTATGCTGGAGTTCTGACTAGTACAGGCAACCCTATGCTGGAGTTCTGACAAGTACAGGCAACCCCATGCTGGAATTTCTATAAATTAGTCTTTGACCTGGAACAAGAATATTTTTTCTTATCATTATGTAAACCCATGTGCCTTCAAATTCAAATTAAATTTCGCCAAAGTTTTAAATAATGTTAAGATGTTTTTGTAACCAGCACTTGTAACCTATTCCATGCCAGGGTGCCTTTAATTCAAATTTCACAAACAATTTTACATACATTTTTTTTTTGTTTTATTCTAGATATTTTATTAGACAAATATGTTGTATTTATAAATTAAAATTTAATGCTTACGTTTAATTACTACTTTGCTTTTTAATCACAATTCCTGAATTTGTGTATAAACTAGTGATTTTAGTACAATTTTACTACTAGTACTACTAGTGTTACAATTCTTTGTTCTGAATATTCAAGTGTCCTAGTAAATATACAACTGTTTAAAAATTAGTTCAAGTTTTATTGTTTTAAAGTCTTGTGTAATTGAATACTATATAATTAATAGAGATTATACGTTTTAAGTTTGTAAAAATAAACAACCTAGTCTGATTAAAATATTTTGTGTATTCTATTGTGCTTAAAAATTGGTATAAACAAAATCAGAGCCAGAATGTTGAAAATCATGATATTCTTGTAAGAAATCTGGAAGTTGTTGGATGAACTTAAGATGTTAAGAGGGTAGTAAGGGTATCTCAAAAAAGTACTTTTTTTTCTTCCATCTTCAGGCTTTTATTGTTGGCTTCCATTAGTCTCGTGAGACGACGAAATTTAGTGTGCCCTTGGGGGAATGTGTGCTCCTGGTCTTACAGCTTCTGCTGTGGCTGTACAAGCCAAGACGCGAGTGACAGTCCCTGTTGCACGTCTGGCACAAGAAGACAGAATTGGTCGTGGACTGGTCTCTTCCCTTCCTTATGGTGCGCTTCTCGTCAGCGAGCCGTTGCAGGTTTCTTTCTCCTACTTCCAGTCCGGAGGTCAGCGCTCGTCTCCAACTAGACCTGTCATTGGCAAGTTCCTCCCAGCTGTTTATGGGGCCGGCCTGCAGTCCTCTTTCCTCTGGCTAGTTCAGAGTATATGATGTCTTTGGGTATTCTGCCATCGTCCATCCTACTCACATGTCCCAACCATCTGAGCCGGCGTTGGCGGATCAGAGTAGGCATGGCATCCCAGCCTGCTGCAGCACCTCGTTATTCGTGACATGGTCCTTCCAGGAGATTCCGAGTATGCGTCGGAGGCAGCGCATGTGAAAGGCACTCAATCTCTTCTCTTGTCTAGAGTAAAGGGTCTAGGTTTCGCTGCCATAGAGTAGAGTGCTTAACACACATGCACTTCAGGCTTTATATTTAAGCATTAACTAAACTAGGTAAAATGTGTCTTTTTAGCAGGTTACAACTATGTCAATTATTAAGACTGTGTACAATTTATAATTTCAACAAATTATGCCCAATGTGGGGATCAAATAGTTTTGATTTTTCATACAGTGGAGCAGTAGTTATAGCCCAAGAGAGATGATGGGATTTTATTGAATATTGCTAGAACAAGTCTTTTTTTTTTTTCAAGTGACTCAACCAGCTATTTATACATTCATAGATGTTCGCGGGTCTTGTAATATATTTGTAAACAATCAGCTTTTTTTTTCAATCTAAACTGTCTGCTGCTTTAGTCAGTAGCTCCTTGGAGGAATTACTGCTGTTTTACTTATCTATTCCTCAATGCTGAGTTCAAGTGTCACCACCGACCATCCCTGGTAGGTGAGTGGGAAGTTAGGCTGTAGGGCTAAAGGCCGTGAAGTAGCACTGTGCTAGTCATCAAGGTATCAAGAATAAAATTCCATAAAAAGTTTCACATTAGATAAGAGCTGAAAGAAAGAGATCAAATTGTCTAAAAAAGACTTACTGAATAAATAATGACACAAAACAAAGACACTGTACGTCTTATTTCTTCCAGAAAACCAAGTGAGTTACTAGAATTTTGTCCAGAATTAGAATGTTTTAATGTTCCAGTTCAAACATGTCTAGATTGTAGGGATTAGATTGTAAGAAAACCTTACACAAACATCGTCAATCATATATGAGGTTACAAAAAATTTGGAATCAATGCATGAAATAACAATGAAATGTAACAAAAATGTCAGAATGTCAACAATGAAGTTTTGAATGTTAACAAATAACCAGGCCAACAAAGTGAATGTGAAGGAATCAAAATAGACCACTATAAAATAAATCACTTGTCAAACCAATATATTGAGTTGTTGTGTCTACATCTAACACACTGCACAATGAGCTCTTGTCACTACACAACTATGCTCAAGAAGAGAACAACAAATAACATACAATATAGATGTGTATCAATTTGTTGCTTATAATTGTTTCATCAACTACTATATATTTGTTTATCAAAGCTCAAAAATAAAAATATTTTTTGTACATGCTACAGTTTGATGTTAATTTAAAAATTTGTTCCCACTGGAACATCACTAGGAAAAAACAAAATGCATTAATTATCAAACACTATCAAAAGTCTTCAAGACTATCAATTAATTACTGGTTTATGGTTGTTGTTTTTAAGCGGTACATACAGGAAATAAATTCCATCAAGTTCGGTTCAGAGCACTCAAATCCAGGCATACATTCACACACAGTCACTGAGTCAGTCTATATATCATTTACACACAGTCAGTCTATATATCATTTACACACAGTCAGTCTATATATCATTTACACATACACATAACCACGTCCATGAGATTTATCTTTTGTTCATGTTGCAATGTAACATGAATTGAAATGTCACAAGTTTATAGTATGGAAAGAAATTGAAAGAACTCAAAAAAAGATAAACCTGTAAAAATATAGAATTGAACTGGTGGGTTAGCAGTAAAAATGTACAATAAACCGGTGGTTAGAAGAAAGAAAAAATTGAACAGAGTTGAATTTAACAGTGAAAATATAAAGGGGGAGAAAAAATTACAAGTGTGGCTGTTAGAAAAAAACAAATTTTCATAAACAAATTGAAATAGTAAAAAACAACCTATAAATTCTATAACACAAATGTGCAAATTGAAAAGCGGTAATTTAAATACCGGTACTTATGTAATTGTTAATTCTTACTTTTTCTGAAACTTTTTTTTTTTTAAATACGTACCAGCACTGGTAAAAGTTGAAGAAAAATTAAATGTTTTTATTCATCTTATCAGCTGTTCAAACTTTTTTTTTCTTCAATAAGTATTAAAGCTGCATAAACACATGTTTGTGTAGTTCCACAATAAAAATGTCCAATATTTAAATAATAAAACCAATCTTTCTATATGAGACACTGCAAAAAAATCAACAAACTATCTACAACTACAATACTGAACTGGGGGACAGTGAAGCTAAGTATGGTTCATAAAAACATTTTTCATTTGGACAAACTGACAAACACAATAGATTAGTTATGGTTTTGTTGAAATAACCGTAACATTTGTTAGTTTGTATAAGCACACAAACAAATGTCTTCCTTGAAACTCTAGGGCCTTGGCTTAAATTGAAAACACTTTTGCTTTTGGAAATCATAGTGAAGATTAACTAAGTACAAGTTTGTCTGAAAACCTCCAAGAAATATCCAATGGAAAATGTTGATAACTGCAGTATTGTAATAACAATACATAAAATCTGTAACAATACACAAGAAGTTGTATCTCCATACTTAGGGTCTGTCCGCGCTACACTAGAATAAATACCGTACACAATAAATAAAAATGGTCGTCTCATTTCTTTAAAGTTGTTCGTTAAAGATATATATTTATTTCATTTATTAACTACATTTTTTTTGTCTATAGAGAAAGAAACAATCAGGTGGAGCAGAAAAATTGACAAAAAATTCCTGTGAATTATAAATGAAAAAAACAACAAGTTGTTGAAAAGAAATGTAACCATGAAAACCAAGATAATAACTTAAACAATTATTTACAAAGAAGTGATGAAAATGTCTCATCTTGCTGAGCAAGTAAATTTTAATATTTGCATAGCTTCTAGTTGGTTTATTGTTTATTCTTGTTTAAACTTATGGATGAGAAATGTTGAAAATTCAATAGAATCAGGGTAGTTACTAGTTTGCCAATGAAAAGAATTTTAATCAGAGATTCTTTTTGAGAGGGAGATAAGGTAAACTGTAATTAACTTTATGATTTCTCTGAAGAAAAAAAAAGTTTATTCACTAAGTTGATAAAAACAAATGAAAATATTTTGGATTTATTTCTTCTGTCAAGAAATTAACTTTTCAATTATTAGTGAACAAAATAAAACTGTTGAGATTTTGCTTTAACTTGAAATAAAAAAGTGTCAATGTAGGGCAATTAGAAACTGTTGTTAAGTTCAATCCTACAGTCCCATGTCAATTCCTCTAAGCAGTGATGTCTCCAGTGGAATGTCAAATTCTGTCAGGGAATCCAGGATGTGCATGACAAAGTTGATGTGGGCTTGGTTACGCAGGAAAGAGTTCTCCTCATACATCTGCGCTGTCACTGTTGTGTCAGCCATCAGCGGAAGCCAACGATGGAGGCAGCGTTTTCTGCAGAAATTAATGTTTGGCTTTAGACATTGGCAAGAGAAACTATTTTGAACAAATGCACCATGCTATAACTTATTTTACATTCCATTCAGTTTTTGTCTGCATTGGTTTCTGCAATTTAATACATGAATCTGAACATTTTATTGTGGATAGACTTACTAGTTATATGTGATAATGTTCATGATAAAATACAGAAGCCTACACTGAAATATATATGTATATATCCTACCTGATTCCCACACAAATGAAGACCTGAAACTTGCCATCTTTACCAACTGTATCTGACGCTGTGTTGATCTTGCCGACTAAATCACAGAATAGCCAGTAACCTGCCTTTGTGACCTCATTCAGCTGGTGGCTTGTGTTGCCAGATAGGGCACTTTCAAAGTAGGATTTCAGGCGTTCTAAAAAGAGAAGATGTGCAGACAAATTAAATAAAAAGTGTTGACAAATGAAACCATTTAATGGCTCATTTATTAAATCGTTGAATCAGAAATGAAAATAAAAAGCAGTTTAAAATGAATGGTTTCTACTGTCACACTTACCCATATAATCCCAAATAAACATCTTGTTTCTAAAAAGCCTGGCAGATCTGAAACCAAACTGAAAAACCTGCTCCATACAATTTACAAGACCTTTATCACCACATAGAAGATAAGTAATGTTGCCTCGCTGAAAGAAAAACAAACAGACATTGTATATTAAGACTGAAATGTTTGACAAATTATGAGGGCATAGATCAGATGTTCTCTACCAATGATGAATTCAACCTTTTATAATATATTCAACCTTTTCTGGAGTCCTAAATACAGAACAAGCATTTTGATTTTTAGACCAAGTTACGATGATCAAGGATTTAGCAATCAGATGTTAGAAAATCAACATTAGACTCGCAATAACTAACTCAAGATTTACCAGCAAAGTGAAACTAATAAAAGTGATTATCTGCTCCACCCAACAGTTGTACTATTTTGATTGGTTAACCGTCATCTACAGTTGGACTTTCCGTTAGGATTGAAAATGAAAACTCCTACTTGTTGGTTACACAGATGAGAGTAGGGAGGGGGAAAAGAAAAACAACAGGTGTTCAAATATGGAATGGTTTGACAATGAACACCTCAATACCAAATTAGACTAAGAAAAAACAACTTTGGTGTAACATTTGAGTTTTATTCAAAATCTGTATAATAGACCGTTATACACAATAGCTTCAAAACAAAAATTGTGTGAAAGCAGTTTAGGAATTGATTTTGATGATGCATTGAAGTGAAGTGATCAGCTAATAAAGAAACAATTTCTAACCAAATTTCTTAGATAATGCTTGCATATGTTCTTGTATAATCCTCATTTTCAACCATTTCTTGTGTACAGGGGTTCAATGGTTTGAACACAAAGTTGACAAATTAGGGAAAGTTAAATATGATTTCAAAATTACAGGCCTGTATCCAACCTGAGGGTCCAACCAAATGGAAGTGATACAAATCATGTGGCACTAAAATAGAGAATTTATTATTGGCATTGACTGTAATGATGCAATTAAATAAATACAAAATATCTACTGACCTCCTTTTCAGGTTTGTAAAAATGTTTCACCAAATTATTCACAGCTTGACCTAGATTTTCTTGAATCTCTGCCAAACCAGAATCTGGTGAAAATAGATTTTTAAAATGGTATAAAACACCAGCCATTGATAGATTACATCAAAACAATTGTTTATCTTTGTTAACCCTACTTGCTGTAAAGTTGTTAAATAGGGAAAAGGACAGTTAGAATTTAACAAAGAACTTCAACAACAGTTGATAATATTCACTCACTAGCATCCTGAGACTTTCTGGGAGACTTTGGGGAACATGTTCTTGGAGGGGATGTCACAACAACCTCATCTGAAAATTGACAGAAAACATAATCTTTGAACATAATATTTAAAAAAACAAAACAAATACACAAATAATACAAAAAAAAATTGTTTTAAAAATAACAACAATAAAAGATGATCATGATGGTTATTATAATAAACTTGAAGTGATTACGTCCAGTGTTAGAAACAGCTTACAGAATAAAAGTATTAGAGTACATTAATTTACAGGCAGATATGTTTAAACTAGAGTGACTAAAGATTATTGAGCTGTTTCAAGACACATGTCAGTGTCTGTCAACTGACCTTCAGTATCAATGGTGTGATGCATCAACTCTGCAACTAAAAGTCTCTCTGTGCTGCCATCATCAATACCTCTTCCCAGCCAGCGACCACAGTTAAACCTGACAGGAGATACAACACAGATATGATAGAGTTTTATTGAAGAGTTTTATTGAACTATGTATTTATTGGTATATTGTATGTTCAGACAAATGTCTATCTGTACACATGCCGATGATTGACTGACCTGTACGTGTGTCCAGTGAGCTCATTTCTGACCAATACATATTCCACAAGCCATCTGGGCATCATTCCACTATTGTCATGACCAATGCGTAAAGTTGTCAAAATACCAAGATTTTTATGCTGGAAGAATAAAGTTATATATTGAAAGAATCAAGAGTACAGTTCTTTTATTTCTTCTGATGGTCTTGAAGAAGTACATTACACCTTACAAACACGGTTATGGGACACGGTAATCTTGTCAGCTACATGTCAGATCGCTATTCTTAAGATCAAATTCAAATGGTAAATACCAGACTTGCTATAAAAACACAGGTTCACTAGCCCTATGTGATGGTCTTCATGGTCTATAACAGATACTTTATTCACATGCTTGTGAGGCAGATCCAGCAAAGTAATGAAATTACTGATACTGATACAGTCAATTGACAACAGTTAACACTGTTAAAATATTGACTTACTTAATTTATACATTGAAGTTTACATAAAAACAGGGATGAAAAAAAAACCCACCTATTTAATTCAGAACAAGCTTAGTATAATTGTTATGAAATTGATTAAAAAGCTATAAGCACAGAGAGACAAAAGAATGTTACCTCAAAGTTCATCTCTAACAAACTTTTTGGCAGGTCCATGGATCCTGTTTCCCCCATCTGGCCAGCCAGAGAGATCCAGACATTGGCACTTGTTGTTGAGCAGCCAAGCTTTGTACTTGGGTAGACGAGAACACGATATGGAACAACTAGGCAAAACACAAACACAATAATATTAATTAATAGAAGCCCAGACTTGTCTTTCTTTCTGTTCGTTTCACTCATGGACAGTGAAACTAAATACAACTTTTTTTTTGAATCACAATTTCATGTATTAAGAGGAGGCCCTAAAATCTCAAGCTAATTGTAAATTGACTGGTTTGGATTGTGTAGATCTAGACTAAGTCCCATTTTAAAATAATGTAAGACTCATTTGACCTTAATGCATGTCAATGTTAATAATAAATGGATAAATAACTCCTCTATTTGACTCTTCCTCATTCTTTTCTCCATCCTTTTGGTGAGTAATTGGACTATAAAAAAACTATTCTAAGAATATATGAACTAAAACTCTAGTTCTCTCCCCCACACTCTCATTCTTTTTTTCTGTCATTTTAGGTATAGGCAAAAATGTGTATATACCCATGAAGGTGTGTGGCTATGTTTTCAAGCAAGCTAATATTTAATACACATCTGCATGCTTAACAAATTTGTATTTATTTTTTACTTATGAAATATAAAAAAAGAGTCGGAGTGACACAATTTTGTACCTGAGTTTGGAAAAATGTTGGTGAAACAGAAGAAATCCACAGCATTGAGAGACAAGAGATGATATAAAAATTGTTCTCTTTCATCTTCACATCTCAGGAAAGCATAACGCTTGTAGAGATTTCTGTAGGGTAGCATAGCAAGTAAACCATAAACCATAAATGGATATAAGAAAATTAGATCTGAAACCATCTTCTGACTTAAAGACACACTTTAACAGCTTGTGACCTAACTAGGGATGTTAAACAAAAACCGGAATACCGGATTCCGTTTTTGAATCTGAAAACCGGTTTTGATTTTTAAAACCGGATTTCGGTTTTTTGGTTGGAAGGTAATCATTACTTCAAGTAGCACACCCTTTATTTTATTTTTTTATTGGTTCTGATGGAAATATTAAAAAAAATAATGTTGGATTCACGCAAAACAATTATTGAAATGCCTTGCTAATACTATTTAGTCTTAGATATTGTGTTTCTTTTTTTTCTTCAAATACCAACTATGGCTTGCGATAAAAACATCAAACCAAATGTCGGCTCATCGTTTAGATGTGCGCTACTGTTTGATGTGCCTCAAGTGCGGCAGGGATTGCCCCTCCAGGGTTGGCCTACACAGCCATTCTCGGCGGTGCAGTTGAATACCTCACCCATGAAGCTACACCATCGTCTCTCGAGACGGAGGGATGCCGACAACGACTCTTTAATGTTCGCAATGGAGAGAAAAAACTAGTTTTGTCCTGTGACCCTGAACAATTCGGCTAGACACCCCGAAAACCGGTTTTGAAAACAAACCGGATTTAACATCCCTAGACCTAACATATGTCAATATGAAAACCTAACTTTAAATGTAACAGATTATATATTTATTTTAAACCATGTTACTTAATCAACCAATTCAATGACTTTACCATAATCTGAACAATTTCTGACTTAACAGTTGTACATGACTTAGGCAGATCAGTTACTTAAATTAAGTAGATTAGATTAAAATGACTAATTTGAAAATTACATTTAAAACAAAGCCTATTCTATGAAAATTGTAATCCCAATGAAATGAAATAAAAGTCAAACCTGAGAAGATCTGTGTTGCACAGCAACTGTTTCAAATGAGCAGACAACATTTTCCTCTCTAGTGCCAGCCTGATTAATGCCCTTGTCTTGCCAACATCAGTGTGTATGTCTGACATTTGCTGGATTTTCCTGAGAGCAAAATGTGTACATAAATAAATACCACAACACAAATTTTGTAAGTCATTATGTAATGCTCAAAGGCTGAGAGTAGTGAGCACATTGAGAAAATATAATCTGCTCACTTCATGTCAATAAGTAAATATAATCTGCTCACTTCATGTCAATAAGTAAATATAATCTGCTCACTTCATGTCAATAAGTAAATATAATCTGCTCACTTCATGTCAATAAGTAAATATAATCTGCTCACTTCATGTCAATAAGTAAAGATTTAGGCATGGGCCTCAGGACAGGTAACTCTATTCTGCCTTGACTGCCTCGCCTCCGATGGATCTTCTCTGGACCTCTCTCCTGCTGAAGTTTATCTGGATCCATCCCAATGTTAGACAAATCTGAAAGTCGAGTTTTTATTTCATTTAGCATTTTGTGTTTTGTTTTTTTTGCGTCGAAAAATAAAACTTGTTACATTGTACTGGCCATTTTATTGAAACTATTAATACTACTTACCTTTCACAACCACCTAATCAATAAAATCTCAATTTACATCTAACAAGTGCAGTCCAATCTATTCATCTTAACCAGTATTAACAAATCATAAAGTTATATACCAATCTAAAGTAGTCTTTGTATGAGTGAAGCGTAAGGAAAACATAAAAGATATGAACAGAAGATGAAAGGTTGAAACAACTAGATACTGAATGACATGCGTGTGTACGTTGATGGTCTCAAAGCTTAGCAGAAGAAATGTGGAGGAAGGGAGGGGCTCACAATATCAACAAAGAATATAAAATGTGCAGCTCAAACATAGCCATGCTAATATAGGTCAGTACAGCTTAAAAGACATAGAAAACATTCATTTAGTAGTGGCCTAGGAACAAATATATATAATAATATAGTAATCTATCATTGTTTTTTATACATGAACAAGAGCCCATACAGCACTGAACATTAAAGACAGTTATCTCTGTCAGTTAGTTGATGGACAACACAATGATGAAAATTAAAATGCTGCAATAACTTCAGGCACAACCTCACACAGTATTTTTTTTTTAAATAAAAGAAAGCACCAATTTAAATGGATAACTAATTCACTCTTTTAATCCAGACTTTCTTGAGATTTTATAAGAACATGATAAATATATGTATTGTTAACACCATGTTTTTGTGGATAATTTTCTGAACAAACAAAAATAATGTTAAAAACCCAACATGCTGTTTTAGAAAAATACCCATAGTTTTGATGCTAATGACTTAATTGAGTCATCAGTTACACTTTTTGACAATAGATAATGTAAGGGTGTTTATAAATGGAACATTCTACATGCAATCAGGATCTTACCATCTTGTCTGATTTAACACACAAAATTTGAGGTTTTAATAAAATCATTGTAAAGTACCGGTCATTTAGAAATTCAATGTTTCAGTTTCAGTCAATATAAATAAATGGGTCTGTATATAGAAGACATAATTTTCCAACATATTTGTAGTCATTCATTAACAAAGAAAATTTGTATTTAAGAAAAAATAGCAACTTTAACCAATATCACATGGTCAAGCATTTGTGCTCCCAAATAAAAGACTAGGGACACAATTTTCTCATAAAATTCCTATAGAGTAAAAACACTGATACTATAACACCTCTAAACTTAAGATAATTTCTTTTGTCACAAGCAAGTATTAGACAATTAACATCTGTGTTAGAACCAAAGAATACTTATTTTTAACAAAATGATATCTCTAGTCACTGCTTGACTAAATATTGTGAATCTAAAATATACTACTAAACTTTGGATTTACAACTATAATCAGAAACTCAACTATCAGTTTTGAAAGCCGAAACTGGTTTGAAAGCCAAAACTGGTTTGAAAGCAATCATTGGTATTGTCCACAAGTTATGTTTTACCTCAAGTAGCACATGACTGTACTGGTTCTGACAGAATGATTTGTTTTAAATTTATAAAATGGACAAATGAATAGCCTTTGCAGACACTAATGAAACTTGGGATTTTCTTTGTAAGCAACAGTAATCACTATTGATAAAGTATACAACCCCAGTTTAGCTTACCAAGGGATGTTCCCTTTAATCAGCAATTTTTGTATGAAAGACAAAAGATTTAAAACCAGACTGCTACAAATGATGGTATCCAACAGAATTTTTTTTAGCGGTTTTGGAAAGAAACTAATATTGATTTTAACATTCTAACTTAAAACATTATGTATCACTTCTAGACTTAAAAAAAAAAAATCAACTGGCCAGATGCTTTACACTAGTTTCCAACTGTAAAATAGGAAAGAATGAAAACTGTCTTCAAACAAAGTTTTTTTTCATAACATTACTCAGTACCTAGTTCTTTTCTGTATTCCAAATAATTTGTTGAATCTTTTGGTAAAAAACCTGAAATAAAGTTTCACCACTCAATTATCATCATTAAATAAGCTCAGATTTTAGAAAGCTGTTTTTAGCCAAACTTAAGTTTCAATTATAACTTATATAAATTCAGAATAAATATCTCTACTTTATTTTTTTGTCTAAGCTAAAATTTCTTTAAAATAAAGTGCTGTCTTAATTTGATTGAAATAAAAAATATAGTTTTAAAAGTTAGCAGAAGAAAAAAGTGAATAAATGTATGTTTAAAAATGGTATTATTGAAAAAAGGTTTAAATTTGTTCATACATTAATTGTATAATGCCAAAATGGCAGAAATCTTTAAATTCTTCAAAGACTAGCTTAAATATAATGAAGATATATATATTTTGAAAATTATTGATGGGGAAAAAAGTCAAATTTTACATTTGAGCTGTATTTTTTTAAAATTATACATGCTGAAAAACTATGGAATTTTTAAAATCTTACTCATAAACTTCTATTCTTGTCTTTTTACTTCATTAAAAAAAAATCTAAATATTTTATTCGATGTGTTCAATTCTAATTATGATTATGTATAAAACGTATCTGTGTATGCCGCCGATTCAAACTTTGACACTAAATCTAAATATCAATACTTCTGTCTATGACATTACATTTAAAACAGTGAATCAACTTTCCTGCCCTTTTTCAAATAATTGATTAATCAACTACTGATTTAATAAATAGTTGTTTTTTTCTGAACATATATTTTTCTACTTAAGTGTTATCTGCAGGTTGAAAATTTAAAAAATAACGGGTTTTGGTATAGTCTGGCCTAAATCAGTTCAACAATACCAGTGAAAAAGATATAAATACTTAGTTGTAAGAAAAAAACATTTAGAAAAACTAGAGTTTAAAATGCCAATGTAATATGGGAGCATTATTTAAAAAAAGCATAAAATATTTATTACACCGATTCTGTTTTGCATACTTCAAAAGTGTAAGAAAACTTGAGTTTAAATATCAATGCAATGTGGGAACAGTATAAAAAAACATTAAATATTTATTACACCAGTACTATTTTTTCATACTTTTGTAATTATTCTCATTTTTTGTTAATAAAAAAATCCACCCTAATAAGTCATTCTCAATTATTATTAGCCCCTTTTAATTGGAAATATATGATTTTCTATAAGGCCACACCTATTAGAACTATATAGACATGAAAATTCATATTGCATAGATGAGATATAGTAGATACATATAGATATAATTATTCAAATAAATAAATGTAACTTTTACAACATAGCCGCTAATAGAAGAAAAAACACAGTGTTAGGAACAAAATAGAGAGTTTTTAAACAAACAAAAAAATAAATAATTGAAGGGTGACCAGCGACATGCCACTAGCTAGGCGGCTAGTTAACAAAACAAAAAGATCAGACGACAACACCTAGTGTCCAAGTCTGGTCACACTTGTTACTGGCGCTACTTACTGCTGAGGGAAATGGAGCGACCCAGAATTGTGAATGAGCCGTCAACCAAGGATTTGATATCTATCAAGCTATGGCGCTTGGGCAGACCTTAGGATAGCCAGAAAAATGATGAAATGGAGGGGCAGAACAGTGTCATAAATTTAACTCAGCACATGTCAGTAGCTTATCAGTGTTATGTAGCATTTACAATATACAAGTACAAAGACGGTATCACATATTGTTATTGCTTTATAAATCTGTTATATAAACCTTCTTCTTGATCTGAAAGTGGGCTATAAGATATAAATATTTATTCTAATTGCAATTATCATAATCTTCAACTGCTTAACTTCTAATTTAATATGCAATTTATTTGTGTACACGTTAGTAAATAAATATATAAAAAAAGAAATCTTAAGATATGATACAGAAGGAGTTAGCTATAAATGTTACAAAGCTGTATAAGATATTAAAATACCTAGTGTTTAAAAGAACAATATTGAATGCATAGTAAATGTGTCAGAAATAACAGTTCCAAGACATGAACAGTTCTGAGCCATGAACGGTTCCAAAACATGAACGGATCAGAAAAATGATTAGTTCTCTGAGACGTGAACAGTTCTGAGTCATGAACAGTTCTATGAGACATAAACAGTTCTATGAGAAATGAGCAGTTCTGAGTCATGAACAGTTCTATGAGACATAAACAGTTCTATGAGACATGAACAGTTTTCTACAACATGAACAGTTCTAGGAGACATGAACAGTTTTCTAAAACATGAATAGTTCTGATACATGAACAGTTCTAGGAGACAAGAACAGTTCTCTGAGACATGAATAGTTCTGATATATGAACAATATTCTCGTTTATTGTTACTAAACAAAAGAGGCTGTCGCATACATTTCTTATCATGTATTGCTAAGCGAATGTTTGGCCAAAGTGACCAGTTGACCCATTCTTTTTGCCAAAAGCACAGTGTCACACCATTTACTTATTTAGCGCATTGTCTGTCAGACACTTCTTACAACAAGTCGGTTGCGTAGCTTTAACAAATTCTAATACATCAATTACATTTACAAGGAAGCTTATTTCTGGCTTCGATGTGTAGAAATAGACAGCTAACAAAAATATACAGGGTAAACAAAACCAGAAAGGAAATGAACAGAACTAAAAATTAAAAAAAATAAAAAGGTTTATAATTGGCTCAACATGTTCAATATTTAAAACAAATTGAGATGAAAATTCAAGCAAAGGCTTTTGGATTACCATTTAATATAGAGCTATAGACCAAATTATATGTAGCAAGCTTTTATATAGATAAAAAAAAAATTTTATGAAGTGATATTTTTTGTCCAAAAAATGAAAATGATAAAAAAAAGAAAGAAAATGTGCAATGGAATGTTTATGTTCACACAAAGTCATTCATCAAATGGTTAGTGAAAGGTTGACATTCCTGGTAGGTTGGAGGAGCCACTGGATAACTTAAAATAATAAATATGAACTTTTATATCTTATCTTACATATTTCATATGCTCCTTTTATAAATAAAATTATTGCATCCTGTGCTTATCAGTGGTCTGTCTAGTCTTGTATTTAGATCAGTGTTTTGAATGATGTTATTGGCTTGGTTTTCCTGGTTTGTTCAGGCAACCTTTTTTCTTCACAGTCTTTTTTTAAGTTTCTCTTTTAAGTCTAGCCTTGTAGCTTTACAGAAACCATGAACTGTTCAAATAAAGTTTTAGAAATGCATTGTGTAAACTTTATGATCAAGGAAGAGTCTTATATTTTATAACTAAAGGACCAACCTGGAGTCAACAGCTTGGGGTCTTGTTTGTTATTTTCATTGTTCTCCTCAGCCTCCTGGTAACTCAGTAAATGGGACCAAACAGCAGACTTGCCCTAGTGACAGAGAAAACACAAAATAACAGGAATCCGAATAGCTAAAGAGATTATAATTACAACCTTACTTTCTAATAGTAGTTGGGATGAATCGAAGAAAGGCAGGAGAGGGTCTTGTCGTATATGTGCCTCCCAATTGTGAAAGGTTAGGGAGGCCAAAATAATAAATTAATTTAACACTTGGGAAGCAGCCATTGCCCCTTATTTGTTCATCGTCCGCAATGTTCATGTCAGGGAAGAGAATTGTAGTTGTTGGGATGAAGAGGAGGCATGGCTTTTATTCTAACTATCCCTGGCTAGCCAATTTGAGACCAGGACACCCACATTTCATTGATCTCTATAGAGAACTTTATGCACTGTGTGCTCAGTTTGGGGGCGGCCTTCTGATCTAATGTAAAACCAATAAGTCAAGTTGTGCATTAAAACATTTATTTCCCCTTTAAACAGCAACAAAACAATGACAGGAAGAGTTATTGACATCAAACATCTAAACATATTGAAACCAAGATAAACAGATAACAACTCAATGAATCTTTCAGTTGAATCTAGAAGGTCTAACAACCACTGCAGTGGGCAGTAATGTTCATTAGTTTCAATTTTCTTTAGGAATAATGGCAATTTCCCCTTTGAAAAAAACTTCTTCACCAACCTTTTTAGTCTGTAAGCCGTGACTCCATATTCTTTCCAGCAGGTCACAAAGGCTGGCTATTAGTGTATTCTCTTCAACTCCAATTATACTAGCTTCACCATGGCCCAACTCAACCGCTTCCTGTCCCATTTTGTCCACAAGCATCTTCTTAGTCTGAAATGAATGAAGAGCAGGTGATTTAAAACATTGATAAGATCAAATGACAAGATTCTTTCCCAGGGCTGGAAGAAGTCCCTGAGTCTACCCAGCACAGATGGATGTGTGATATTATTTGGGGGAAAACGAAAGCCACCTGGGCATTGTGCTGGCCACACAATCCCCCATTGTGTGCCTTGGCCGGGAAAATGGTGAACGCCGCTACACTAGCTCCATGGATTAACATGGTTTCAAAGGGATGCGCTTACTCTATTTTGTTTTTAATACACACAAAAGGTATTAGTCTGTTTGGCTAATATTCTAATTGAGTGCAATGTTTGATTATAATGTCTAGATCTTGTTACCTTTGTTTTACATTCTTTCAGTAATGTTGCCACAAACTTCCAGTTGGTCTGTGCAGTGCCTGCCTGTGACATATCTGGTAGTTGAGGTTTGCGAATCCGCAAGTATTGCTGTGGAGATGGTCCAATAATGTAATAGTGCCAAAATAAAATCATTCAATTTATAAAAATTCAATTCTGGATTCACACAAAAAAAGACTAGCTGATCTATAGCCTTTCAAATTGAATGTGCTAAATATTACTATTACTTATTAAAATCCAGGGAGGTTTTTTTTGTATTACTAAAGTATACAATCATTGGAATTGTTTAAAACTATGGAACTTTATCTGGTAGATTACAAATGTAAATTCAGTTCAAATTTTAAAAAAAATTATTTACAAGAAATTTTTTATTCTGCTAACTTATTTACCATACAGAAGGGAATACTTATAGAGAAAAAAACAAAACAATTTTATATATAGTGCCTTTTGTTGTTAGCCACTAACTATTTTTCCTAAATTTGATTAGCTTAAAAGGTGTATAATAATATAACAATATAATAATAATAAAGACAAATAAACTCTAAGTTACAAGGTTAATATAATTAAAATAAATTAGTACATAATGAATATGAAAAAAAAAATGTAAATTACAAAAACCATTGTTTTATAGTTGTTACACAAGGATTTATCTAGATTATGCTCAAAGAATAAAATAAATTTGAAAAAAACAACAACAACATATTTTACATAATAAAAATGTCTAGAAATATTATTAGTGTATGTAAATAGAGAATTCTGATGGTATTAAGGTAATCATGTAGTTACAGCCATGTAATTGAATTTTGTGACTTTATTTTTCTGTTCATAATTAAATGTTTGCTTTTTTTACAATAGTTCTATAAAATGTTAATCGTACCCGGCATAAATTAAATTAGTAATACCTACAAAAAAAAAAATTACTGATCAACACCAAATTCTGTTTTTACACTGTCATCTTTTTTTTTTCAGAACAATTTTGATATAAGGGAACACTCATATATTACATACTAAAAAAAAAACATATTTTCAGTTTTGAATGGTTAAACCACTTCAAATCTAATCTATTATCATTAAATGGATTAAAATGAGTACAGGTCTCAAGTGTTCAACATATCTTCTGCATGAGTTTTTCTTTTTTTTTGTTATATCGGCTATACGTGAACTTGAGCATAAGTTTGTATTCAGTCTATATCCTTCTTTCTCCTCAGTGTGTGAATATTATACATAGAGGGCCCCTAACACAATACAAAAAAATTAAGAAACAAAAATGATTGTTTTCTAACACTGTCAAGATTGAAACAAAGTTTAAGTCCCAGCACTTCCTGTATACATAACTCAATGGACAGGAACTAGTTGAATTAGGGGAGGGAGGCAAAGGTATATCAGAGAGTATTGTGGGAATTAGGTCTGACATAGTATAGTATACAACCCCTAGATAGAAGTGGGTTTAAGTAATAGATTCCCAAACATGAGTAAGCCAGTGTATTTATTGCCTACGAGGGAAAGTATATGAAATTTAGTATGATTGTTTTTAACTAGCGTACTTTAATTTTGGAATCCATCTTTCATCTAGTTTCTAATACATTGTAACTCATTTGTTTTCAAACCATTTTATGTTTATTTGTGAACAATATCCCCCGTGTAAAAAACAGAATGAGTGTATATACTTATTTCTAACTTAAGGGCAATGACCTTATGCCTTTAAAAAATAAAGAACAATGAAATGTGATCAGCTAAATAAATAGTTTAATATGTGGGAAAGACTAATTTAATTTAGGCAGTGAAAAATATTATTAATTGATAATATTTGTCTATATATAAAGCATTAACCTAATTTACTATGAACCAGAATGATTACTGAAAATTAAACTTTTTTAATCTACAGCTGCCTAAAACTAAAAAGCTTTACAGGTCTATAGTTTAGAACTTCAAAGGAAATTAAGTTTTTCATCATCTAGAGTCAAAAACAAACCTAAAGTAAACATTAATAAAAATATTTAGTGTGCAAATATTTTTTTTTATCTTAAGAAAATAATAATAAATTTTTTCAATCAAACAGATTAAGATATATAAATATACAAGTCAAATGTATGTCCATTTATCTTTTAAAGAATTTTCAATTCTGAAAAAATTACAGAAATTAATTCACTAAGCCTTTTATATTTTTTATTCAAGATCACACATTTTTGTTTCTTTGATATTTTAATAGAGAGATTGCCTCTATAATTTGCTTTGTAGGTGGAATTTGTTTTAGATGTATTTTAAAAAACAATTGGTCCTAATTGCAGACTTTATAGCCTATTTAATGTGTTGCATGGTTCTTACAATTTTAAGGAAATGTTGAGCAAAGAAGTTAATTTTACTAAAGTAATCAGTACATGTATTTGATTTATTGTATTCATTTTATTAGTATAAATAATAAAATCTAAGCTTTTGATTGTTTAATTTTGCAGCAATAAATAAAAATGAATGAAGATCAAGTTTAGTATAAAAAATAAAACAGTAAATAACAGAATAACAGAAAAGTACAGGGGTATGAATGGACTATGGGGTGTGGGGGGGGGGGGGGAGAGAGAGAGAAAGAAGTAATGTGTTAAGGAAAGAGAAGTAGATAAGGGAACAAAGCAAAATAGAAAGATAAAATATAGAAAGTAAGAAAGACATAGAAAAGACATAAAATAAATCAGAAATTAGAATGTGCAATATATAATTTGAAGCCATGAAAGAAAGAGATGTGAGATCAGGTGTCACAAATAAAAAATGTAAGCTAAGTTCTACAACTTAAAGGTTCTTTCCTTGGTTTACACAAGGGTACATTTTGCCTAAACTTGTATTTATTTTTCATTTTCTGGTATTTTTCAAATCAAGGTAAAATTTGAACCTATCTTTTTATGGATTTTTAGTTTATTCGTATTGGTATAAGTTAAGAAACTGGTTGAAATAGTCTAGCTACACATATATATCTGATATCAAAGATTTTCAATATTAAGGGACTCTACTTAAAATCCCTTTGAACTAATTATATGTATTAAATTATAGTCATCTGATCTTCTGTACTACTATACATCTTTTTTTAATGACATTTCTAATGAACAGACTTTTTTTATTTTTTCATTTTTAACAGGTTGGGTTTTATTTTCAATTCCTTCAATTCCAAACATCTACATAATATAAATGTTCAATGAAGCAAGTTGTTAATTGGTGCCAAATAAAATATATATAAAAAAGCTGTCAAAAGTAAAAGAGAAAAAAAAAAGGAGCCTATAATGAGCCCTTCACCATATACAGGATTTAAAACTAATGTTAAAGCTTTTCTTATAGTATAGCCTGCTATTTGAGTTGCAGGGAGCATTGTACTTACTACCCATAATGAAATCTTTTTTTCTTCAACTGGAAACTTTAGTATTGAAATAAAACAGAACATGAATGGTGCATGTCATCATGAGTTCATAAAATTAGAATTAGCACAAAATATCATGTAGCAATTATGTTATAAAACAATAGGGGTTATAAACTTAATTATTGTTTCCATTTTTTTTAAAATTACTTCCACAAGATTTTGATAATAATCAGAGTTTAGTAAAATTATATGTTTAGATTTTGGCTGATGTCATCTTTTTTTTTTTTTATTGAAGTTTTATACTTAACTTTAATGAGAATCAGTTTAAGACTAATTAACTAATGTTTTATTTTCTGCTTACATTATAAGAAAACAAAATGTTGCCAAATCAAAACTTAAGTGCAAATGCTGCATCAAGATTCAAGAAAAGAAAAATAATGCTTTGATGCAATCAAATGTGTTGATTTTTTTTAAACCAAGAATTCAAAATAATTTAGGCACAATGCAATAATTTATGGTTTTATAACTCAAAGAAATGAAATTGAATGATTGAATGAACATGTTCTGAACATATGAACTGAAAACACCAAACCATGCAGATAAAGAGACAATGACAACAACTAGTCTTGCTGACAACTGAACCCTAACAGATTGTCTCACCTCTTGTTGATCAGCTTCCACATTGGCCTGTAGATGTTCCTTGTGTTGTAGCTGTCTGTCTTTCCTTCTCCACTTGGCATTCTCTCGAAACTTTGACCTGGTAAAAAGAAAATCAGACAATGGCTGACATTTATTTTTGAATCTTTTCAATTTAAATAGAAATGAATTATAAAATTAAAAATAATCTAACAACTTTGAATCCAGGGCATAAAATAATCATTATTTAGTGTTAAGAGCCTTCAAAAGTCAAGTGAGATCTCAACTTGAATGAAGGAAGGGTAAATTGGCTAGCTTTTCATAGCCTATTCCTTGACTGTTATCTTCTTCAAGACTTTTGGCTTTGTTAAATGCATGAATGAAGTTTAAACTAATTTCTACTGAAGCATTATTCTCAAATTGGTAGGCAAAGAGAAAGAGAAAATAAATGTTTGAACCATTTAGATGTCAATAATAAAGAGTTTTTTTTTTAAAATATCCAATATGTTTTGTTATACAATTTTAGTTAATTAAAATATTTTAAGACTGAAATGTTTTGGAATTTTGTTGAAATAAAACTTTAAAATGAAATGCAAAATAAAACTACAATTAATTATATTAATTTAAGTTTAAGCAATGTTTTTTAATGATTTAAAATATGTAAAAATTGACATCAAAAGATAAAAAAGAAGATGGGAATTTTCATACTTGGAGTTTGCAGGCTCAGAATTCAGCAGCTCCTTACTAAGTAGTGGAAAAACACCACCAATATACTGACTGGGGGAAGTATGACTAGCAATTTCATGAGGCTTATTGGCTATAAAATCAATATTTTTGGCCTTCTTTTCCAAACTTTGCTCTGAAATATGATAAAACAACAAAACATTTTAGAAATATACACACATGAAAGCAGGCTCAATAAAAGATGTACACATCTTTAACCACTGAAAAAAAGCTGCAATACTTCAAATAGCTAACAAGTCCATTTTGAAATTATAAAGTTTCAATATTACTTATATTCTCAGAATAATTTTAATTTTAGATTCTTAATTCAAATTATTTCTTTTTAAATTGATTGTTACAGGTTACCCAGATCACACTTAGTAAAATATTGTCTCAGCCTTTTCTCACTGATTATGACTTTGTCAGGTTTTGGTTACAGCTATGTTTGAACACTATTGTGTGTGTTCTACCAGCAAAATGTATTACCTAGCTTACCAGTTTCCCATTGGTGGACAAAACATGTTCACAACTTTATTGTTATAGATTAGCCGATGCTTCAACAAAATGTCAAAACATACTATTATCAACATTTTAAATATGAGCTAACCCCTGTGTGGGTATAGGGGTCCTGGAAATGACCAGGTGAAAAAATAACCCCACTGCTAAGACCCACTTGCATGTCGTAAAAGGCGACTAATAGTAGGTTGTGCATTGGGTATAACCTGGGCACGTAAAATTTGTACCCCCTTTGTGGTGCTGTTCGACAGAGGTCCAGATTGCACTACACTGGATAGAGGTTTTGCGCAACTCCTGCTGAGGGGCTCTGGTGTTGGTAACATGAAGGAGGGTGGGCGTAAAGTCGTGAAGGGGCCTGGATCCAGGATGTGACAAATCCACAGAGTATTCCCAGAATCTAAAAAACTAAATGGCACAACTGAGTGTCATAACCATTTGGAGAGCTCTGTGGATGGCGGAGATTGGACCATAGGCCAGCCCCACCTCAGCACAACTCAGCCCTGACACAATGCTGCCCGATCCCGGAGTACAACTCACAGGTGCTGGGCACAGAACCAAAAACTCTCTTGACCTGCGGGGTTTGAAAAAAGTCACAAAGGAACTCCCAGAATAACAATGCCAGTGTCTGACATTGACTGCAAGAGAGCAAACTGCTCTGCAGACTGGCTAATAGAAGAAGAAGAAGAAATATGAGTTAACCACACCCTCAAAAAATTGTCAAAATCTACTGTTATCAACATTTTAAATTTGAGTTAAATCACACACTCAACAAATTGTCAACATCTACTATTATCAACATTTTAACTATGAGCTAAATCACACATTAAAAACACAATCGACACTGAAATGTATGCTTTTAACGTACCAGTTTTCTCAACGGTGCTGCAAGAACTGTATGTTATAATCCTCGGCTCTCCCCCGGCTGCATCCTTTAGGTTTCTGATCCTCATATCAAACAGCTGCAGCCCAGGGTCAGTCTCCTCCCACTGGGACACAATTTTGTTGTCCATCATGGTGGTGAACATCTGCGTCTCAATGAACGCCGACAGGAATGGAAGATGTGATGCCGGCTGGTCGCTGAGGAAAGCCGCCTTGTCAAAGTTGTGAATTGTTTCCCTGTTGCTAAGCCAGGACTCAAGGTCCTGGGATGGGTTGATGACAAAGTTTTCGTAGGATGAAAACATGTGAACAAAACAATTGAGCACTATTTCTCTAACAGCATTGTTGAATTTTAAACTGTTGACTTCACAAGGTGGCATTCCACCACAGCTTTCCAGACTGTCTTTATCTCTATCCTTGTCTCCTGGAGTGGCATCTTCCAACACAATATCCTCTATCGAGTCCCACACACCCGTTTTTTTAGCCAGGCTAGATATCTTCTTCCACGTTTCGCTGTTTTGTAAAATTTCTTTCCTTTTAGGGGAATTAGGCCAGCTACCGGTGTTGGTGTTGGAGGTGTCATCTGGCCGAAGACCAGGGGCAGACTTATAGCCTGTATCTCTCCTGGGTGTTGTTGGGTAACTTCTAGACATGGTCTCAGCTCCTATAATATTCTGGTACTTATTATTGACTTGTGTAAGTTCAATTTTCAGTTCATTTTCATAAGGAAAGGTGGGAAGGTCTTCAGGGCATTCAATATTTTTACTATCAATATCAACAAAACACATATTTGCCTGTTGAGGTAATGAAAAATTAGTGAATTTGTTAATGCATGTTGATCTTTTTAAATTAACACAAAGCAGAACAAAATAATAGTTTAAAAATGACAATAATTTATAATGTACTTAGCGACCAGCTCATTCTATTCTCAATCAAATTTTTTGTATACCTCTGATGGTAGTATCAATTGTGATTTATCTGTGTTTGACACTTTATAAAGGCCCATAATGAATGGGACAGGTGCGTCTAGAAAATGCTGCATTGATGCTGGTAAAATAGGCACATAGACTAGTTGCCACTGAAATGGAAATATCAGTGAAGTCATTCCTTCTGCAACAAGCATCAGCCGCTGATATTCTGGTTGGGAAAAGAAGAAATGTATGAATCTGGCATATTAAAAAAATGAAAAACTTTAGTTTACGATGATCAACTTTTAAGGCAAGGAATAAAAATGTTTATTTCTATACACACCATTACTGACTAGTTTATTATAATTGGTCACATTTATAGATTAAAAAGACTTACCAGCTGAATATAAAAGTATTTGATGTTCCAGAAGTACACACTTGAATATGTCCACTACTCCATTAATTCCAAGCAGTTTAAACATATCATACAGGGAGAAGTCTAGTAATGGTAAGTCATCTGTATCTAACAAAATAAAACATAGGACTACTTAAATTTGTTACATTCTGGCACTGACTGCAAAAGAGCAAACAGCTCTGCAGGCTGGCTAATAGAAGAAGAAGAAGAAATCTGTTACATTTGCCGACCTCTTTTATTTTTACATTATAAAAAAAAAAGGAAAAGAAAAGGAAAAGTTGTTATATTATTCTAAAATATAGATTGTAATAATTATTCTATTTGTATAGCGCTGCCAACAAACATAATGTAAGCTCAGAGCGTATTTAATAGTGAGCAACAAACAAACAAGAACAAGGATATAATTCTCTTGGCTAAAAATAACATAAAGCCAATTAATAATCTCAAAAAAATTTACAAACATAGGACAGAGCAAAAAAAAATGTAGTATCTCAAATTATATATAAGATTTAAATATATGAAATAGAAATGAAGTGTATGATGAAAATAAAATGGTTTACTTTAACAGGAAAATGCTAGAAATTACAATAGCACTATAATTTTGAAAAAAACAAAAACACTTTGTGAACTTACTCGGTCTTATCACATAGACAGGACTGGCACAACTAAAAAACTGCATACTGCGACCTGGTGGCGGCAGGGGCACATCATATATAATATTAAAAACATAAGATTCTAATGTCAATGAAAGCTGGCTGGGTTTCTGTGAAGCCTCGTAAAGCTGTTGCAAAAACTGCTGAGATGACCTACACAAATAAAATAAATACATACAGTTTTTTGGGGGCTAAATAAGCCAACTTTAAAATGCAAAGTAAAGGTCTGAAATATTTATGACTATTTACGAATTTTAAAATGATTGGAAAAATATTACCTGACAAAAGGCATGGGTGTGACTAGACAGATGCATTTACTAACAAAAAGTTTATCTCGGACTGCATCAAATGAACAATGCTTGTTTTTTCGTTCAGACTTAATTCTTCTCACTGGTTCTGGACTATCTAAAGAAAATTTAACAGCAACATTTGCCTGGTGCATGGCATGTAATGTCTGCATTGTGTCCAATACAGATTTAGCTGAGACTTCTTCGAAAAAAATAAGAGCTGATCCATAGGCTTTAGAGCCATTCTCACGAGTTATAACAAAAGAATGAAACTTTGGCTGGCGAGAATCCCACTGGGTTTTAAAAGATAGTCCTCTTGGGAGGCAAAGCTAAGAAAAAGAAAATTTTAAATAATTTTATAAAATACTAAATAATGTAGAATGTAGTCTATACTTAGACAATACTATCTAAACAACAGTCAACATTAGGCTACATAGATTTTTTAAAGATGTGGAAACTAATAAAACACTGTCATAAAGTATAAAAAAATATTTGCTATTACATTATAATAATAAAGTGTTTATCTTAATCTTAATGAACTTAATGATTTAAATTATCACTGAAATACCATGCCAACAGCATTCTCATCAAAAGGATTCCAAGGAACACTGTCCGGGAAATGAGCAAGAACTTTAGATTTGTATGGACGTTCCAGCGGTGGACTCTGCTGAGTGTCTCCTGGTAAGGGTAAAGTAAGGCATTAAATTACAAAACTGATAGGCCTAATTTAAATCATTTAAATTTAAAGTAAATTTTAAAGCACTCTTTAAACTATAGTCATAGTAAGTATTAATATTAAATAATTAATCGGAGTGATTATACGGCGGATCCGCCGTATAACGCTCAGCGTTATTCGGCGGATTTTTGCGTGAACTCCTGACCTATATTATACATAATTGTTTCTCTGGTCCTATATTCTTAATTATTATTTTTTTGTACTATTTAGAACAAGGTTTGTTGGCCCAATGGTTAGTAGCTTGCGCTGTCAACAGGGGTGACGCAGGTTCAAATCCAGCTAGCTCCGCTAATTTTTTTTTTTATAAAAAATACACCGTAATCACTCCGTTCAATTATAGTAAAACGATAAATATTTTTTAGTTAAATTCGTGATTTTTTTGTAAGTAACCATTTGTCATTGTTTATAATTAATTCAAACATAAAGGTTACCCTATTTTTATGGCCTATGTCTCTTAATCACAATTAGAAATTGATTTTACGGTTAGGCCCGGTTAGGGTTAGGACTTAGCTAGGAATATGATCCTAATTAAAAGCCTATAGAGTCACTATAGACTATAGAATAGAATATAAAGTTTTAAGTCATAAGTATAGCCTAACTCTCACAATTTTTCGTAAATTCGGTATTATACACTTTCGGCTGTTTGAATAACGCTTCCCAAAAAATAGTGCTTCGCGTTGTAGGCAGTGGAAAAGATCCTGTATAATATAGGTCACGAGTTCAAGCAAAAATCCGCCGTATAACGCTGGGCGTTATACGGCGGATCCGCCTTATAACGCCTCCCATAATTAATAGTAAATATTTTTAATTTACAGTCATTTGACTTTGGTTTTGGTAGTTTAGTTTAATAGTCTTTTAAAACTTATTTTAAGTCTTTATTTAATATTTGGTTTAGCAGTTTAATGAGTTAAGCCTAGTAATAGGTATAATTTAAGTAGACCTCTACTAGGCCTATAATTTATAATGATAATGGCCCTATATAATAATAATCATAGTAGGCCCCCTACTACTATGATAGTAGGCTTTACTATACTATAGTTATAGGGCATCTAATAGGCTATTGTCACTGCTATAAAACTTTAAAATTCTATAAATCTATTTATAACTATAATATTATTTATTATAAACTATAGCACCACCAGAGGAGGGAGAACGAGATGAAGACAAAGGAAACAATGGGAGGATAACATCAGGGAGTGGACAGGAATAAAACTGTGCCACTCATTTTGAGTTCATTGAGAAAGGTTGAGAGACGGGAGGAACGGAGGCTAGTGAGCCTAGTGTTAGTGTACATGTCATCTGTGGCGCCCAACAGAGTACGGAATATGTAGGATGTAGGTAGGTAGGATAGTAGTATATACTTAATATACTACTAACTACTACTACTATAGTATAGTACTATACTATAGCTATAGTATAGTACTAGTCTTCTTCTTCTTTACGTGCCAGGTCTGGAACAGACATCGGCGGTCATGACTCTCCATTCTTTCCTGTTGTTAGTACTAGTACTATAGTCATAGTCTATATCACTATATCTATAGTGACTATAGTACTTTAGGAAACTTTAGTTTAGGCTAACATTAAGTTAACATTTGTTTGTCATCATTTTTAATTTTACTACCGGAGACCAGGCCTACCTGATAGTTTATCGGGCTCTAAATCAGCATTTTCATCCAGTCCACAGATTACGAAGTAATCCACAAATCTAAATGGCTTATCTTGGACAGCCATTCTATCGACTTGAGTAATCTTAGCTCAAGTCATTGTCTTCTTGTTATTTCTTTATTGCAGTTGTTGACTAATAAAGAGAAGTCCTCCATTGATTTGATAACATACCAGATTTTTATATCGATTGCCAGCTAAAATTTCGTTGCTATATTTTCTTTAGCAAATTACTGACGTTTTAGTAAATTTAATGAAAAAATAAATAAACGTACATTTGATTGTTTCAAAATACATGCACAATTGTGTCAAAATATATGCACATTTGTGTCCGAAAATATTTTTTTGAAGAAATATAAATTGAATATGTATTTCCGAAAATAAAGCACTTATATAATTTAGATGGCTAGCTTGCCCCTTTAGGCATTAGGTGGTCAAAAGCTAAGGACACGCACACTGTGATTTACTATTATAAATAAAGAACTCTGAAAACTCTAAGGGGACCGTTGGAAGAGTAAATATTTATATAATATATGATCATAATACTCGTATTAATTTAGGAATAGTTCTACATGCCTATTTAAAATCGTGCAAATATGGCTTTATCTTCCATCTCGTACAAATGCATTTAGATAGACATTGAAGAAAAGTACAACGCCTACTTCCGAAAATAGCGAATTTTGCCAATGTTTACAGTTTACTATTTGGTATTATTTTATCATATATAATATTATATTATATAAATATTATATATATTATATAGCCTAGTCAATCAATTCCTGGAAAGCTGGTAATAGTAATTTAAATGTATAAGCTCTACATTTACAGCACTTTACACTCTATCTTAAATCTAAATCTATTATAATTATAATCTACACTCTACACTGTTTACATAAATTACTGAAAAACAATAGACCTAGATCTAGATATATAGTAATATAGATATACTAGTCACTAGTAGTATAGTGTTACTAGTCTATAGGCTATAGGCCTACTGATATCATATAGGCCTACTGATATACATATATGCAGGGGCGAAGCCACAGGGGGGGCTGAGGGGGGCTAAGCCCCCCCTGCCCCTGGAATTTAAAAAAAATATTTTTTTCAACTGATTTTTTTAAAATATGCACTAAATTTGCTAAAAATTTGGTAAATCTTTGTCACGCGAAAGTTTAGCCCCCCTGGTATTTTGCAAATATTTGTTTAGCCCCCCCTGGAAAAAATTTCTGGCTTCGCCCCTGCATATATTTATATGTATAAGTATTATACAATTATAAGTTATAATTTAAGCCTACTTAACAGTACTTAAGTTGACTTAATTACTTAATATTAAAGCATAGTCATATGTCATATTATAAAGTTTCTATTTGAATTTTTTTTCAAACTATCAAACAAAACTATTAACTTAAACTTTTATACTAGTTGGGCCTATAGGCTATACTCTTATACTTTGACTTTAACATATAAATAATTATAGTTATAAGTTATAGACTACAGACTACTGTAGAATTAGGCCTATAGATTATTATACTTATAGATATAGACTTATAGTTATAGGACTAGGTCGACTAGGAGTATAAGCGAGGCTTACCTAACATATAGATGATATAGGCCTACTTAAACTTAAGACGCTATAGACTATGGACTATAGACATATATATATGATAATTATACTTAGTATGTTATATAGACTATATATATAATATATATATATACACATATATATATATATGCCATAATATGGGCATGGGGCCTAGTAATTATTGTATCACATATTGTCTGCAGGATAATTAATACAGAGTTATATGACTGCTTGCTTTGCTGGCACTTGCTATAATTGTGCATCATTATTTTAATAATGCCACTATAGGCCCTATTAATTAATATTCACAAGACCTACTTATTTAAGGAACAAGCACTAAAGTTTTGGCACATCAAATTAATTGGAGAGTAACTACCATTATATCCAGCTTAAGGGTAGTTATATATAATATATATATAGCATTCATCCATCCTCAAGGGACAATGGTGTAGTCTCTTTTGACTCTGCTCTTCGCCTTTCTCCTTGCTCTCTTCATTCCTTTTTGCTAGTGTGGCCTCTGCTACTTGCTTGCCCTCTCGCACCCATGACCACCAGGACGTGCAATGCATTTCTCAGCAAGGTCTTCCAGTGAGGGAGGTCCTCGCTGTAGGGAGGTTATAATTATTTTATCATTATCTTCCTATTAATTATTATTTCAGTTTTAGTACTGATATGAGATTTTTTAAATACAAAAATAAGCTTGTTTTAAACATTATATTTAAGACAGGAAAAACATTAGATCTTGATTTCAGTGGAGTTTTATTTTTAAAGGCCTTATAAACCAAAAAAGATTAATATTTGTATGTGATAGTGTTTAATTGTAGAATACTAAATTAACTTTTTTTTTTAAATTTTGATTTACATTTTATTTATTATACAATTAATTTCTCAGGTTCCATCATGGATTCTGATGGCTTACCTCTTGTAGGACCTGGAATAGATTATACAAAGGTAAGTTTCTTTTCTAACAGCATTTTAATTTAAAGTAAATTTTATTTGGTGAAGTAATATTTATAGAACAATGCTCTTTACTTGCAGGTAGAAGCCATTAGCCAGAAAAGAACCATTGCTTTCATCAACCACTTTATCACACACACAGCAAGGTTTTTAAATCGTTTTGGTAATGTTTGTGAGGAGAAGCTGGAACTTCTTCATGGAAGACTTCAGCAGCTGGAAATATCTCTTAGCATCTTGGAAGCCAAGGTATACATTTGAGATGTGTAATTTATAATATTAAAAAAATATAGGATATCAACAAATTATATGTGGATTTTCTTCTTCCATTTTTGTAAAAAAAAATATTATTTACAAATTTCCCAGCTTATCTTGTATTATGTCTCTCTACTGCTGTCAATAGTCATGGTAAATATTTATATATATATATGTTTTTCCAAATTGTATATTTCTTTTAAGTACTTCTACGGCTTGGTTAGCATGACAAATGACACTCATTATCCAATGCCAGATGGTATTTGACATTTTACATGCTATTATCTCCTCTTGTAGAGTATCTAACAGGGGCTAGTTATTGTCAATCCTGCATTGTCTGTGTTACTGGTCATCTTCACTAAGATACGCACAATCTCAGAGGTTGTTTGTCAGACGATCTTTTAACTTACAGCTATTATCTTCCCTTGCTGAGATACAAAAGGGTCTGTCGTTTTTATGCTCTTCCGTTGCTCTTGGATCATCAAATTTTCAAATCCTAATTATCGATAACTATCAGTTAAAACACAGTCAATTTATCTTTCTATGTCTCAGTCACTAAGCTCAAAAACATCTTGACCACTCTTAGGGCCCAAACCTTTGATAGCAACACACACACAGCCAGGAAGTACATGTTTTAAGTGTGTGAGTCATACCTTACGCACATCCCACTATTAGTTACTTTAATGACTTTCAAGTGAGACTAAATAATTATTACACCTGGCCATTTCCAGGACCCCGTTACACAAAATCAACATGCGGGTAATAGTCCTCTATATTACTCTATTTACATTAATTAGTTATTATTTTATGTAATCCTTAACTTTTAAAATATTATTATTTATATTTCCTCAGCTGTCATCTATACCAGGGCTTGAGTCAGTGACAGCTCCACAGTCTAGCTCCACTGCTCCAGCCACACAGCCCATTCCAGAGACCACAGTGGCATCAGCACCTCCCCCACCGACAATTACAGCCAATCCCCAGACAGTACCAAATGTAAGTCTATTTATCTATGTCACAACATTGCTGATTCTGTTTTTCTTCAGTACTATCTGATTTATTGTTAAGTTGTGTCATATTTCACAACTTGTTTCAATGACACTATGTCTAATTTGTACAGGATGCTCCTCCACCTCCGCCCCAGGAAGAGTCCAAACCTAAAAATACAGTCTCTCAAGATTCAAGATACCTCAAATTTTTTAAAATGTTACAATTTGTAAGTCAAATTTTTTTTTCAAAATGTTTTACTTTTTAAGTATTTCAGAAACTCTGGTATGTTTTAAATAAGAAAAATTTGTTTTCTTTATTCCAATTTTCTAAGTAGTGTAAAGGTGTTGGAGTATTTATATAAGAGATGCTTCTCGCCTTTATGGGCATGAAAAAGCAGATTTACATGTTAAGCAATAAAACAACATGTTGAGAAATGCTACTCTTAAAATCATAAACCATTTTAATTTTAGTTGTGATTTAAAAAATAACTCACTTTTGCTTCAAGCCATGCCTTCTTTGTCTGAGTTATAGCCCTTGGATTAACACTTTTCTGGCCATAAGTGTATTAGGATAGTTAAATGGGCCCTCACGCAGCTAATATAGACATTAATATATGAGATTCATTTGCTTTCAGCGTGAATCACTTTAAGGATCTTTTCTTGGCTCTTTTATGCACATACAGACAGTAGAAGGGTGAAAGAGCAGAAAGAAAATTCCAATGATAAAGTTACCAATGCTTGCACTGTTCATTATTTGGTCTGGTAAAACATATATGTCTCTTTGAAACCAGATTCTGTATTGAAAGAATGGCCATCGTCATAAGCGAATAAACCAAGTTAAAATACACTATGTGCTTCCCTAATAATTAATTTGGTTATTAATCCCTCCTCGAATACAACTCATGACACCAGCTCTCAGATGAAAACTAAAAAAATTATTGGGTTAGATAAACTAAACTGGATTATTGTTTGAATACATGAATACATTTTTGTAACACCTTGAAAATAAAATGAATGGAAAAATAAATAAAGCTTTATCAGCCAGAAAATGATGGATGAAAAATATAAAAAATTTTCTTTAAACTTTAGATTGGAAGTCGGCAATCTTTTAATAACAGTGTGCCAAACTTGTCCAAAGTATAATTTCTAATTCATTCATCGTGCCAACAGCCTAAAAGTCCCTCTGTAGCACTAAATTTATCGTAAAAGAAACTTGAATTGACTATTAAGGCCTCTTAAGCATGCCATTGAAAACCCCTCGACCCGCCGTGTCTGATTGTCTGGCACGTGTCTTAGTTGCCGACCCCTGCTTTGGATTAAGCTTTGTAAAGGGAATGTGATTCACAACTAATTAAAAGACTTTATTTACATCCCCCTCCCCACCCATCTAGGCATTTATTCACTATTACGTTTGTTATACGTTGATGTTAAATAAAAAATGTTTTAATACATTTGCTCATTATGCATTAACCATCATCTATGAAACACTTTTATCTTTTACAATCAGTCTCATTGGCTACATGCAAAGGTGTTTTGCCCTTTCAGTTTTTTCTGTTTTGAAATGAAAGATAAAAGGCAGCACCTTGTGTAGTCTTGGATTAGTAAAATAGTGAAATAGTTCTTCATCAACTACAGTTATTTCCATGTGTGACATTGTATTCACAATCTGGTATAGTTATAGTACGGTATATATTCAGATGAGTGAAGTGGGACTATATTGTAAGTCTCAGCAGTTGGACATTTAATTTTTGTCTTGTTTCAAATAAGATGCAGCTGAATATCACAAATGTTGAGGACAATGGTGTCAACAAGTGGAATTCATAAATTATTTATGTTTGTCCCTTTGTGTCTATTCCAGGGAGTTCCACCACCTGCTGTGAAAGGTAAAATGGCAATGGAAGGGCTAAATCCTGATTTATTAGAGTAAGATATGGACGTTTTTCTATTTTGTATTCTTAAACAACATTTTTTGTTCCCTATAGTTTTATGTCTTTCTAGTTTCTAGAGATGTTTTGTCCCAAATGCTGGGAAACACTTTGTTACCAGGACACCACATTTTTTAAATTGCAAAATAGCACCATCTAGGTCAGACTATCAAGATGTACTATGGGTAACTACTATAACAGTATATTTTGCTCTAAGTGAATATAGTGTGTTATTTGAACCTGATTTTAGATACTGTTCTCAAGTATAGATCTTGATAGGTTCCAAAGTAGTGTGAACATTCATATCTATTAGAGGCTAGCATAGACAATATGAATCTTGTGGGTCACAAGGTGAAAGTATAAAATAACAGAGTCATGAAAATTTTTTGGGGCAATACTAATCTAGATATCTTATATCAATACGGCCATGAAATATGTTTAGATAGATATTCACAGCAGATGTTCACACGTGAGTGAAAGTGAAGCTCAATGTCACGTCAATTATTGTTTTGATCAGACTTGTATCAAAAGAAGACATTTGTTGCAGTCTGCTAAATAGTTTAACTTGTTTTTATTTCTCAGTACTCCTGACGCCCCAGCACCTGATGGTGGAGCTCCAGAACAGGCTTCAGATAACAGTGATCAAGAAGAATCTGACAGTGATGCAAGTTTTAGTGATTAGTTGTGCTATATAAGCTGTATAGTTGCCAAGCTCTATTGACTAAAGACTGTTGGTTGTCAAGCTTTACAATAATTTTTTTAACCATTTGTTTTTGTACTGTGCATTTAATTTGCTTTGAAAATGAATGGCTTCGAAGGAGAGATGAAATGTATAGAATGTATCTATCAATGAATCAATATGTGCACATTGCATGACATGAACATATTACCGTATATAGTGCATAACAGATAATTATGTTAAACTCAATTGAAACTATGAGAAACATCCATGCAATTCATTCAGTTGAATGTATCACTACTCATCATTGTGATTAAATAGGTAGGAAATATATAGACCTATCACAGTGTCTGATATTTGGAGATGACAACTTGTCATATTTTTGTGTTACATTATGTTTAGGTTGTAAGTTTTGTTGAACCATAAAAATATACATATATATTTAGTGTGTCTGTGATATTAAAATTTTACATATTTGCATAACACCATTTTCATTTTTGACCCTAAAAATCTTGAGATGACGACAGTGTTCATACATAATGTCAGCTGATTTCTTGATAGTAGTATAAAATTATTTTTTTTCAATGTAAATAATGTTGGGCTTGGTGGTAGAGTGCTGAATTGTTAAATTAAAGGTCTCAGGCTTAAATTCATTTTAAAGGCATAGTCATGAATAAGCTTTTATGAGATACATTCAATTCATACATTGTTGAAGCATTATAAAACCAAGCAATCTCCTAATAAGGCATGATGAATAAATCTGTTAGCTTTGGTTTACTTGAATTTAAAAAACCTTTTGTTTTGTTTTATGAAACAATTAATTACAAGTTGATACTTGACTATATAAAGGACCAAAAAGTAGGTTTGAACTCGCCTCCCAGCAAAAAAATACCTGTGATAGCTAAGGTCTCTGGGTGTCTGCAACTTTGACATACCTAATCATTAACTAATAATTAAATAATCTCTTGCTATGGGGTATTGCTTTGAAATAACTTAGTGCGTAACAATTTCACTTCCTTCTTTAAGACATGCATTCTCTCCCTTGTTAAAATATTGTATTTTCTCCCTGGTTAAAAAAAAAGCATTTTCTCCCTTGTTAAAGTTGTGCGTTCTCATCTTGTTATTAAATACAAGAGCTGTTTTTTTGCTGTACATTTTCAATGTTGATTTTTAGAAATGTAAAGATAAAGAAAAGTAAGAAACATTCAAAAGTATTGTCCTGGTATTATTTGTATGAGTTACTTGAGTGCTAAATTTGTAGCCTTTGTTACTGACTGTGCTAGAATAATTTTTTGTAAATTTAATTATCTCAAAGTCCAGCTCGGTATCTATCACATGAACTTCCTGGGGTCTACCCACTGATCCATTAGCAGAATATATAGCGTCTCCATATTAAATTTGTATGCTCAAATTGAGGCTCTAGTTGATTCACACTATTCACTTATCTATATAAGCGAGTTCTAGGAATGAACCACCTATTATTAGAACAAATCTATAGGATAAAAAGGGAAGTCAAGTCACTTGAAATGCATTTACAGGTCAGTGTTTAGGAAATCTAATTTTATAGATAATAAGTGAAGTAACATGAAAGCCTATTGATATTGGCTTCAAGAATGTTACTTCCTGCCTAATCCATTCTTTTAAATATTTGTATAGATCAGTGGGTCTACCCTACATGACTTTTTTGTAGTCCCTTAACCTTGGCGGTCGTTGGGGAGAGCTAATGGACACCCAGTCTCTCTTGGGCTTGGTAGACTTGGCGGTGCCCATCTCCTCTCCAAGTCGGCGGTGGATTTATAGCTGACTGCACCGAGGGTCGAACCCCTGATGCCGCGCTTGGGAGTCGAGCTCGCTGTCGACTTTGAAAACCAGCATGACTAAAATCACTAAATTAAAAAAAATGCTTGTAGGCCTACTACAAGAAAAATAGTTTAAAAACCAAAGTATTTAAGCATTAACTTAGTAATTCAAACACAACTATCAAATAAAATTCTCAGAAAGTCATAAGAGTAGAGATACAAATATTTTCTTTTGTACATTCAATTACAAAGTCTTATAAATTCTCTTTCTTCCTTAACAGCATTTGGACATAAAAATGGGTTGCTTGAACTTGTCTGAAAAACATAATTAAGTTAGCATCATTAAAAACTGTTATATAAGTGCAAGACTTGACTCTACAGATAAGCATGGAAAGCAATAATCTCTTATATAGAAGGAGCATCGGTACCTAGAACTCCAGACTGTAGGTCAACAGAGATTCTGAGTAATTACACTGGATGTATTTAGTATCAGCTAAAATTCTATTCATGCAATCTAAATTTCAATGTTAGCAAATATTTATAGAACATACTTTTTCTGATCCACTTCAGCTACGGAATTAGGAATAAAAGTGTCAAGAGTACAAATACAAATGAAGTATAGACTATTTATATATAGGCCTATATTAGAATTATATATCCTAAAGAAAAAAGAATGTGTAGTCTATGTTTATTCTTTCTTCAACTAGGCTGCAAAGCAGTTTGTTATATCCTATTAATTTAACAAACGTATCATGACGTATGTGTTGTGTGTAACAGTAAGTTGCTCTACAGTGCTTTGGTTATGGCAGACTTAAGTTGGTGGTGGTGGTTGGGGGCTATAATACATGTCTGAGTTTAACAAGTTCAAAACATTCTGGTGGTAAGAGATCTACTGTTTCATGTGGGTGTCGATGTCTACTAATGGGTAGAAATGTTAGATTTAATATCTTCAGGTTTGTCTTTAAGCTACATGACCTGATGGAATATGATGCACATTTTTCTTTTCGAGGGTAGCCACAAAAACACTCAGAAAACAATGCGAAATGGAAGGGGTCATGTACAATTAATTAAAAATATAGGCCTAAAGTACTTCTGAACTGTTTGTAGTGTCAATAACCTTTACTCTAGGGCCTACTCTTTTAGCACAAGACTATATTAATCATTAACGTTAATGCCACGGTGTCCTAAAGATCACTTATAATGGCTGATATATTTTATTTTTACAATGATATTCAAACTCGCTATTTCACTGTTCTGTATGGCATAAGTTGTAACGTTTCTTTGTAGAAACAAAGATCTAACAACCCATTTTATGATTACTTTCTGGTTTAAAAATAAAATGAATTGACAAGCTTGAAAAATCAGCCCTTATGATCGGGGAGTGCATCAATTACGTCATTCTTATGCCTGGGTGGATCACAACACGATCATATAATATTGTTAACTTTGGCATAATCTTTCACTTGTTTGAAACACAGTAGGCTATCAGACACAGTGGAGATGGATTAAATGAACTTTCGTAATGGGCTGATTGAGCCACGATGGTTGGAGATAAGCTTATGATTGACGTTTGCAGAACTATTGTGGCAAACTTGTTTTCACGATAATTGTATGACCTAACGCTGGCACGTGGCTCCGTGTGGCTAGAAGTGGGGGTCTGAATTTCCAGATCAGTTTTCGGCTAGGTATAACGGTTGGACACTAGGACTTTGAGAAGGGTTTGCGTGTGTGTGTGGAGGGGAGGGGGCTGCAATGCGGGTTCCGTCTTCTTTGATTCGGCAGATCGAGGGGGAAAAGCGGGTAGACGGATGCTAGACGAACCCGGCAACATGTCTTCTCGCCATGACTCGTCCTCACCCCCATGTGTAATTTTGTTACGTCAATTACAGAAAACAATGTCATAGACTTAATGGTCATTTTTTTTGTTTGTTTGTTACGTGGTTATTCTCTATAGTGCCCACTAGATCTCGGCATGCTAATCTAAGCTAGTTTTGTGCAGGGGATTTAGAGTGGAAGAAGAAAATTATAGATATTAAGCAAAGTGCACTAACTTATACCTCAAACAAATTTTGAATTCTTTTTTTAACTCCACAATTTTTCCAAAGTACTGTTTTGTCAAAAGATCTTAATATGTTGGCCTAGGTCTATATACCTCATAACAATGCTTTGTTTGTACGATATGTCTGACTTGAACCCCACTTCTCTTCGAGAAGTGAGCCGAGACTAGGCCTACTCTCTTAGGGCTCGGAGAACGAACTCGGCTGTAACACGCAGCATTGATACCTCACCGTAAAGGTTCGGCACAAAAGGTGGTCGTGCCCTGTCCACTCTAAGATCATGCAAGGCAGGAGAGTCACATAGCTCGTGCTCGACCGTCGAATAAAAGCACGCAAGAACCACCGTTGCACATCCCTACAGGAGCTCAGAGTTTTCGGGCTCAGACAACCGTCGCCATGCAAATTCGTTATCAATGAATTTGGGCTCTTTTACAAGACCAGTGCCCGCCATCGGTAGGCACATACTGTTATGTTACAACTGAATCACTCTGCAGTGGCGTAGCCATGTTTTGACGCTAGGGGGAGCGAACTTTTAGGAAAAAGGCCCCACTTTTAGACATTTTTCCAGATTAATAGAAGAACTAAGAATTCGTGTGTATCAAGGGTTATGAGAAAATCCTGTGCCTCAGGATACACACACTGTATAAAGTGCATTATTTTTTTTAACCATTCACGATTTTTACTAGCAACTTTTAGTGATGCAAATTTCTGCAAAATTGATTGCATCTACTGTTCATTTTCGGGATGAGTATCTAGTGTCGAAAAATATTTATAGAATCAATACGAATGCTTCTATAGGACTGAATTATTCTTTGTTTTAATTTTGAAACACGAGATAAATCGCCAATAGGCCCTAAACACATTCTTAAAGAGATTTTTTTTAAAATAGAGTTTCAACATTTTTATTTACTGTATCTATGTGTCAATTACAAAATATGATACGCTCTGTTCTTTTCTAATTTTTTCCTCTCAGCTATTAAAACACCACGCCCGATGGTTATATCCTTAGCAAACGGAATTTCTTTAAAACAAGTTATTTCTCTTCTTTTCTTCTTTCTTTTAAATACTGTGGGTATCTTTTTTTTTTTTTTTTTTTTTTGCGAAGTTCATGTAACCAAGTTTTCGATCACAACACGTATACGGCCGAGAAGGAGAAAGCCAGCGCGCATTAAGTCACATTATTACTTTTCGGTGAGTAAACCAGACTTGAACCCCACCTTTTTTTGAGAATGCGAGCGAGCGTACTCTTTTGGGGCTCGGAGAACTAACTCTGCTGTGTCCACGCACCACTAATACATCACCGTAAAAGTTAGGCACAAACGGTTGGCCGTTCCTGTCCACTCTAAGTTCCTGCTTATGACCTGGTATCCACTAGAAAAGGGGTCGGCTACCTAAGGTACGCGTGCCAAACTTTGCACGCAGAGCGATTTTCAATGGCACGCGAGAGACCTCCAAGAGGTGTTTTATTATTGATGAAAACAAAAACAGTAATATTTTTCAGTAATATTTATATTGATTGAAATCAATTTCACAACATTTAACTATATTATGTACTTCCCTTTACAAAGGCATATATTAAAATAGATTGTTGGGCTTTTTCAGAAGCCCACCAAAGCACTCAAAGCGGATTTTCAAGACTTTCAAAATGATTTTTTATACCTAATCAAGCATAACTGGCTTAATCTAATACTACGACCTTCTTAGATGTAGATGCTTTTTTTTTAACTAAGTATAGGGATATTGGCGATTTGAAAAACGTAGTCATTTGAATTTTAAACCTTCAATGAAATGGGCATCGCAATGTGCCAAATTGTTTAAGAGATACTCCTCAAGGTTGAATGGACAAATAATTTAATGCAGGAAATGTTTACTTACAACTATTTAACGTAAATTAATTTTATACCTCTAATAATTAAATCTTGTAATGTATACAAGCTGGTTAGCAAAGTCGACAACGAGCTCGACTCCCAAGCGCCGCATCAGGGGTTCGACCATCGGTGCAGGCAGCCATAAATCCACCGCCGACTTGGAGAGGAGATGGGCGCCGCCAAGTCTACCCAGCCCAAGAGAGGACTAATGGACACCCAGTGTCCACTAGCTCCCCCCAACGACCGCCAAGGTTAAGGGACAAGAAGATGAAGAATGAATACCACAACGCTAGTTTATGTAAAGGAATAATAATTAGTCAGTAATATTTGTTATATTAGGCACAAACTTGTTTGGCATCACTATTAAATCAAATTTAGAATCTTTATTTTAATTAAAGGGAGATAATTAGCTACTTTTATTTCCGCTAATATTTCTAATATATTATGTTTTTTAATTTGTATTTTGTAAAAGACTAAATGGTCTACAAATTATATTTTTTTTAATGACCAAACTGTCAAAAAGTAGTTGAAAATTTTATAAATATTATATGACAGATAATATATGCACATTTTCTTAACATTACAATAACTACCCAGTTTGTATGAAAACTTTGTATCAATTCCGCTAAACGTTGTTAAATAAGCAATAGTATATGTGGATAAATTAAAGAACATCTCAGTTGGTTGAAATTAAGATATATATCCCAAAGGGATAGAACAATTGAAACGAAATGTACATACTTTCTACCAAACTTTGTTTTATTTTTCTCCATATTATGTTGTTTTAAATTTCTTACAGTTAATAATGGATGTTTACGTTTCAAATATGTTTAAATTAATTTAAATATGTATGGATGCAAAGCATGAATGTCAAATATAAGAATGAATTTAAATTTAAAGTTAGTTAAAAAACTCTTTGTCTCGTAAAACATTTTGTCTTCTATCCCCTTAAATGTGTTTGAACTGTTCTTCTATCCTCTTTTCTTCGTGTAAAAATATATGAGATTGTACATGTAAAATCTTGAATAAATATATTTGAAAAAAAAAAAAACAAAAAAAAAAAACAAACAACTGAGAACAAAATATTATAATAAATATAATCAGTTGATATAAATTTTGATTACTAAATAATAACCATTACAAAATAGTTACCAGAAATATGAAAGTTTGGTAATATAATTTTATATTAGGTATAAATGCTAATTAAATGGTTTTCTCTATAGAGCTTCTTTGCTTTTGGCCTTTGTATAGCTACGGATTTAAATTACTTAGGCCTACTTGTCATCTAAGAAAACAAGTATAATAGAGCAGGTTGACTTTTAGGCTGTTGGCTCGCTGAATGATTTAGAAATTCTAGTTTGGCACACCATTAGCAAAAGGTTGCCGACCCCTGCACTAGAGTGTGACCTTCACCGCGTATCAAATTAGATTAAACTAAAGTTAACTAGATCTAACAAGGTTCATTAAATCATATTGTAACAAATTAAATTGTCGAAATGCAATTTAAAAAAGAATATATTATTAGAAACAGTATAAATTGTGCTTCATGGCTTGTTAAAATTATTAAATTATTTTTTCCCGAAAAGGCCTTTTTTTTTCGAAAATGGTCGTAGGGGAGCGGCCGCTCCCCCTGCTCCCTCCCCCCACCCCTGGCTACGCTACGGTCACTCTGTATGATGTAAAATAACCGGAAACGGTACAGAATCACACTGGGTCTATAACCTCTGCTGTTTAGGCTTTGTTCGCTCCCATATAGCGGCCATATAGTGGACTAGTCAGTAGACGTACGGCTCCATTCACACGAACGCGCAATGAAACTATATGGGCACTGGCCGTGTCCTACTGCACTGGCCGTGTCCTACTGCACTGGCCGTGTCCTACTGCACTGGCCGTGTCCTACTGCACTGGCCGTGTCCTACTGCACCAGCTAATGTATTATGGAAACTCTAGAAGAACATTGTGAAGATCTGGCGTCAAACCCAAAAAACAAACAATAATAACATATATTAAAGAATCACAAGATGACATGGATGGTATGGCAAATTTACGGGTGGAAATCGATTTAAAACCGCAACCCTCTTTGTATCCCGGTTTATCTTCGATGTTATAGACTCTCCTTCTATCTATACTGAAAATTATTGCACCTGACGCGTATACGGGTTTTGTGGTTAGTCTTGTATTTTAATGACGTAAAGTTGTTGCTTTTTCTGGTTTGTTCAGCCAGTCCATTCGATAACAGGATGTCGCCAGGGAAGAAAGGAAATTTTCGCCTATGTTATTTGGTTCTTGCATTAGGAATAAGAAAAGTTATTTTATTCCTATGTCTGAGTATTGTAATAGATTATGGTGTTGTAGGCCTATTTCTAAGTTAGAATACAATGCTTATTTATGTATGCATGGGTGCCCACTGGTTGAAGGATGGTGAAATGAGGCATGTGCCCCCACCCCTTGTTTTATGTATGCTATTTATTAATACTAAAAGCTAAAGGTTATCTATTACATTCGAAAAGTTTCTTTTATTAATATTAATAATAGAGGCTACCATATAATAGTAGGCCAAATATAATCAGTACCTAATGCATAGGCCTAGTATTGTGTCAATCGATAATGACTGATTGGCCCACTAATCCTCTTAAAATTACAATAATGCAACCCTTGGTGTTGTGCTATGTGGCACATAATATGAGTTCTATTGGAAGGACACTTAAACACATAAGTTGTATTGGAAGGTCACTGAAACACATAAGTTCTATTGGAAGAACACTTAAACACATAAGTTCTATTGGAAGGACACTGAAGCACATAAGTTCTATTGGAAGGACACTGAAACACATAAGTTCTATTGGGAGGACACTGAAATACATAAGTTCTTTTGGAAGGACACTGAAACACATAAGTTCTATGGGAAGGACACTGAAACACATACGTTCTATTGGAAGGACAATGAAACACATAAGTTCTATGGGAAGGACACTGAAACACATACGTTCTATTGGAAGGACAATGAAACACATAAGTTCTATTGGAAGGACACTGAAACACATAAGTTCTATTAGGAGGACACTGAAACACATACGTTCTATTGGAAGGACACTTAAACACATAAGTTGTATTGGAAGGTCACTGAAACACATAAGTTCTATTGGGAGGACACTGAAGCACATACGATCTATTAGGAGGACACTAAAACACATAAGTTCTATTGGAAGGACACTGAAACACATAAGTTCTATTGGGAGAACACTGAAACACATAAGTTCTATTGGAAAGACACTTAAACACATAAGTTCTATTGGAAGAACACTTAAACACATAAGTTCTATTGGGAGGACACTAAAGCACATAAGTTATATTGGGAGGACACTTAAACACATAAGTTCTATTGGAAGGACATTGAAACACATAACTTCTACTTCTATTGGAAGGACACTGAAACACATAAGTTCTATTGGGAGGACACTGAAACACATACGTTCTATTGGAAGGACACTTAAACACATAAGTTGTATTGGAAGGACACTGAAACACATAAGTTTTATTAGGAGGACACTAAAACACATAGGTTCTATTGGAAGGACAGTGAAACACATAAGTTCTATTGGGAGGACACTGAAACACATAAGTTATATTAGGAGGACACTGAAACACATATGTTCTATTGGAAGGACACTTAAACACATAAGTTGTATTGGAAGGTCACTGAAACACATAAGTTCTATTGGGAGGACACTGAAGCACATAATTTCTATTGGGAGGACACTAAAACACATAAGTTCTATTGGAAGGACACTGAAACACATAAGTTCTATTGGGAGAACACTGAAACACATAAGTTCTATTGGAAGGACACTGAAACACATAAGTTCTATTGGAAGGACACTTAAACACATAAGTTCTATTGGAAGAACACTTAAACACATAAGTTCTATTGGGAGGACACTGAAGCACATAAGTTATATTGGGAGGACACTTAAACACATAAGTTCTATTGGAAGGACACTGAAACACATAAGTTCTATTGGAAGGACACTGAAACACATAAGTTCTATTGGAAGGACAGTGAAACACATAAGTTCTATTGGAAGGACACTGAAACACAAAATTTCTATTGGGAGGACACTGAAACACATACGTTCTATTGGAAGGACACATAAACACAAAAGTTGTATTGGAAGGACACTGAAACACATAAGTTTTATTGGGAGGACACTAAAACACATAGGTTCTATTGGAAGGACAGTGAAACACATAAGTTCTATTGGGAGGACACTGAAACACATAAGTTCTATTGGGAGGACACTGAAACACATAAGTTCTATTGGGAGGACACTGAAACACATATGTTCTATTGGGAGGACACTGAAACACATAAGTTCTATTGGGAGGACACTGAAACACATAAGTTCTATTGGGAGGACACTGAAACACATAAGTTCTATTGGAAGGACACTTAAACACATAAGTTCTATTGGAAGGACACTTATACACATAAGCGTTAGTATAGAGTTTTTTTTTCCAGAATGAGGAAGAAGGCCTGTCTAAATAAAAACTTTATCAAGAACAAAGGAAATGGGTTGAAATCCGACTACTGGTCCTATGCAGTGTCCGAAAATTCCAGGTAAGGGCTAAAAGTGTGATCTGCAGTTGATGCAGAGCTTTTAATATTATCACTCTGATACCAGTACCGTTGGTACAATTATTGTGAAAGTTTATATTTAGATAACTAACCAGACTTGACCTACAATTGACCGAGGGTGAGATTGCTCTCTTGGATAATGAGGGGGGGGGTGGAGGGGGGTGGAAAGAAAACAATAATTTATTTGGCTTGTATAGCAATATAAGTCATTATAGAAAGGTGAGAGTGCAAAGCTCACCAATGTACCCACTCGCGTGGACCCCCCTTCACTAGATCGACAACAACTATTACATTACCAAAATCGGTTAGAAAAAAAACACCTCAGAGTAAACAAACATTGTATTAAAAATTCTTTTGTTATAGTTCAGTGCCGTGTGTGTGTGGGTACATAAATACACAAGCTAGGGTAAATATTTTGGTTTAAACTGCCAAGGGCGAAGAGGGGAGTGGGGGGGGGAACCTCCTCCCCCCTTCCCTTCCAACATACTTATACTTAACACCCGTGGCCTCAACATTGTTAAGTTAATTCCCTCCTTTCAATTCCCGAGACATTGATTTAATATTCTTATCAATGTAGCGAGGATTAAACGAACATAGTTTCTAGTTAGTTTCTACATTACAAGGTAACTTTGTCCACTAGCTTTTCACTTCTCTTTTAATATATACACCTTTCCCCTCCCTATCTCTCTCTCTCTCTCTCTCTCTCTCTCTCTCTTTCTCTCACTCACTTTCTCTCGCTCTCCTTTCTCTGTCTCGTGCTTCTTTTGCTTGTATCATATCTTCGAAAGAGTAGGAGAAAGAGAGAAGGAAGGGGGCTGAGAGTTGGTTTTAAAGTTTGATTAATAATGACAATAATATTGCTTATATAGCGCATATCCCATTGAGGACAGTACTATGCGCTGACAACAGTTACTGACGAGTACAAACGCGTAGAACAGACGAGAATGTATATATGTACGCTACTGGAACAGGTGAGTCTTCTGTGATTGAATCACAGTATAATTGAATAGAATACAATACATTTTTCAAAAAAGGGGGCACAGTAGACACAATCACTACTGTTTACAAACAAACTGTCACGAGCACACCATGTCACGAGTACACCATGTCACGAGCACACCATTTCACGAGCACACGTTGTCGGGAGCACACTATGTCACGAGCACACCTTCTCACGAGTACACCTTGTCAAAAACACATATCGTTACAGTCACAAATTGCCACACTGCAGACTGCCGAGACCCAACCGATTCCGTTCTGTTCAAGCAAAACGTTACCTATAGGACAATGAGTGTGTGTGTACGTGTGTGTGGGTATGTGTGTGTGTATGTGTGTGGTGGGGTGGTGTGGTATGGTATGGGGTGTTTGGGGAAAGGTAAAGGAAAATAGAGATTATGTATAAGCCTACTGTGACTTGAACAAGTGAAAAAGAAAGAAAGAAAAAAAAAATCGTTAGGGAGAGTGTTTTTTTAACGGAATTTTCTATAAGAACAAGTCACCCCTTACGGCTGAAAGGTTGCCTTTAACAGTCAATTAAATTTGGGCTTTTCATACGCAGGTGGCAGATACGGGAAGTTATGTGTTAACGATGTTTTGAACTAACAGCACGATTGTAGTAAACTTCAGAGAGAAAATTCTGTTTTAAATATTTCTTGAGTATGTTGGTAAGTTGAAATACTTTGTCAGCAACAATATATATGATGATGGTAATTTCTATAACTATATTTTCAGGCTATCTCATTTAGCATACTGTCCGTTCCATTTTTTTGTTACAATTGTGGACATTACCTTAGTTAAGTTACCTCGTTTTACTTAGTGTTCTATTTTATGAAGCGGTTTAAATTGTTGTTTGTTTTTAGCCAAAAGGCCCACAAGCAGATCTATATAGCCTACTTCTATAATAATTATACTTCTGCACAGTGTTTTTTTTTTTGTGACGGTACGCACCGGTAACGCGTACCGGCACCTTTTTCAATATGGGGAAAAATTATTACTTTTCTTGTATTTTAACGTTTATTATTTATGTATTATATCATTAATTTAATTTAGTATAATTGCAGTTGTGATTTAGCTTGCATCGAGGTGCGAACTGGTAGTTAAAAGTTAGGCAATGCATCACAGAGTACCGGCACCCATTTAAAAAAAAAAAAAAAAAAGCACTGCTTCTGCAAGAACAAAAGCAAGATGGCCAAGCGCCAGCGCGTTCGACGTACCTAAGGTACGAATCCTGGTGAAGACTAGGATTTTTTCCCGGGTCTGGAGGGTGTTCCTGAGTCTACCCAGCTTTGATGGGTACCTGACCTTAGCTGGGGTAAAGTCGGTTGTGCATTGTGCTGGCCCCACAATTAAATTAAAAAAAATTAAATTGGTTACTTATATAGCGCTTCTATCCATGCTATTTCAGCATGCTCAGTGCGCCCTGTAAACACACTGCTGCCTGCTGGCGCAAATATACAATCACCTTGTATGCCGTGGCCACCGAAACTGGTGAACGCTGCCTCACCGGCCTTATGATCGCTTTGGTCCGATGGGTACTTTACTACTATTACTAAGAACAAAATTAAAATTTATAATATTCTTTCTTCCCATGTAAAGTGTGATGATCATTGATTTCTTTTTCTAAATAAATCCGGGAAACCAACAAGATAAGATAACAGGCCTGTTAGAAGTTCGAAGTTTATGCTTATATTGGCCATACATGAGTGTAGGGGGAAGAGGACTGAAAAATTTAATTCACTTATTACTGGACCAAAATCATTTTAATCGTATATACATATATGTCTTGAGTGGTCTTAATAAAAACATAAGTAATTTTTTTCATGACAGAAACATGTTTGCCATTGTTAAGTGCCATTTTAAAAATAAATAAACATTACAAAAGTTATAATAAAATTTAAAGTATTATAGGCTAGATATTTTGGTTTCAATAGAGCGTTCTCGGTGGGCGTGGCTTAGGTTTTTAGTGACGTATTTGTGTAAATATAAGAACCCACTTGAGGTCCAAATGTAACGTGGTGAAAGTGAAGTTGTTCTTTATCATGCAAAATTCACATCTGAATATTGGCTATCCTACTAAAAAATAAAGAGGTAAATAGTAGTACTGTAGATTAATTGATTAATGTGATTAGGCTAGGGCCGGCTAGACCTATTTACACTTTCAATTTCACTTTATAGGCCTACACTTTTAATGTTTCGTAGGCTAGGCTACGATGTCAAGTGATAGTCTTGGTGAATAGGCTATCTAGTCAAGTCACTAATAGGCTCACATCGTCTATGATCTATGTCTATGATAATAATAAAATAGCCTATTTTATTTCACATACATAATACAGCTTAAATCTTAATAAGACTTAAAACACAACACATCATTTAAAAAAAGCTCGAGCCTATATGAAACTTTATTAATACAGCGGCCATTATTACTTGTACACCATTATCAAAGTAAACACAGATCACGTGCTTTTTGTCACGTGATTGCAAACGCCCTATTGTTTTTTTTTTCTAAGTACTATTACCATTTTAGTCATACTAGACACAATTTTAATTGAATATTAATAAAAGTATTTTTTAGAATTGGAATTTTGTATAACATTAATTAAATTTTTTTTTCCTCTTAATACATTTTACAGACAAACTAATAATACATTCACCTTGAAAACCTGTCTAGTACCTCTAAATATTATATAATATAAAGCTACATACCAAATTTCAACATGTTATCTATAATGCTTCTCATTATTTTATAATTATCATAGCACAAACTTCTTACTTCACTTATGCCTTTCGCCCCACCTGTGACATAGGCCGCCAACAATAGTCCTCCAGGTATCTCGATTCTGGGCCAATTTCTCATAGCACAAACACAACAAAGAAACACGTATTGAGAAAAACGCATTTAAAGGCAATGAATCGACAAAGAAATTGAGTCGACACACATAGGCCTATATCAAACTCAATATTTCAGTACAAAACCGTCTTTTTTTTTCAATTTTAGTTGATGCATTTTTGTTACAATTAAGTTTAACAAGCAATTTTTAGCAAAAACTAAACAACTCTATTTTTGAAAAAATATGCCAAATTAGCCACCACCTCCCTACTCAGTCCTCTTACCCCTTGTATTTTAAAATAGTATTTTTTCCTTCGGGACTCGTTTTTTTTTCAACGGTTTTACAAGGACAAAAAATACGAATACAAATATACTGATCAATTAAGCAAATCTAAATCAAAATGTCACCAAATTTAAAATTTCTCGAAAAAAAAAGAAGGGAAAAAAAAAAGAAAAAAAACAGTCCAGGCGTAACGTTGGAAAGGGGTGATCAAGGGGGGGGGCACACTAAGACATAGGACATAGGGTATGGTCTCTGCAGTCACATGCACTACACTTCTACCACTCCCCCCCCCCCTTTCCCCTTGGCTCATCAACGAAGGCGGCATTGCTAGTATACCTGCGTCCTCATTTTGAGAAGTTGGGAGGCAACTTAACAATGCTCCTGGCGTGTATCTTCCCTAAAACTGGGATAGTAGCCTACTTTGTTATGTTCGTCATCTAGGATAAGTGGTTCTACGTGTTCATACAAATTTGAAAAAAATTAAAATACATACATAATGACAAAAGAAACACAAAAATGCCTTGGAGGTTGGGGGTTGGGGGGGGGGGGGGCTGGCGAACCGCAAAACCGGTTTAAAAATCGATAATAGGTTTTGAAAAAACAGAAGGATATTAACATCCCTAGTAAAAATGTGCCCGCGAATGTCTGTGCATTTGACGTTATAAAAAGAAATATGCTTTAAGTGAATAAATAAAAAAGTGAATAACTAGAACCTATTAGGAGAATTACAGAAAAGCACTTAACAAAAAAAAACTTTACATGCAATAATGAATTCATTCTAGATTGATTTTGTTTTTTTGCCTAGTGGCATTCCCACATTAAAATGGGTTTCGTTAACTACCGGTAGTCAGGGGAAAAAAATTAACACATCATTTTAAAACCCGAATCAAAATGGGAAACTAAATTAAATCCATGGATACGCATAGGATGCTATGAACTTCTGTATGGTAATAGGCTAGCATCGGGTAAACATACTATAAGAAATAATTGGTGGAAAAAAAAATGGCAACAAACGATATTACTGTACTGACGCCTTCATTTTCACATGTTTCCGGTTCTTTCCTGTTTACCAACTTGTGTCACTTATTCGAATAAGAAAGTTTTCTGGTAGATTTCACACAGAGGTCTGATTGTTTAAAGTTTAAATGGTTCACCGGCCTAAAATGTTCGGATCACTTTTATGAATACATTTTTTATTGTGAGATTGTCTTGTCTATAGCTTAATTTAAAATAGATGAGAAAATGAAGTTTTAGAAAATCTATTATCTACACATTTGTTCGAGCTGGTCCAGCGGTTAGTTCACCGGACTGTCAACCAAAAACCAACGGACAGGTCGCGGGTTCTATCCCTGCCACCGACGGATCCCTGTCGCCCTGCATGAGTTTTGGGCCTAGTGGACATAATAATCTTCTATCTAGAAGGAACGTCTGTAAACTTATAAGAGCTAAAAAATTAATATTAAAAACTATTTTATGCTTAGAGTCTACACGCATTTTTGCATTGCAAACAGTTTACAAAAAGGAATGAATGTATACACATTGTATTCTTTAAACTGAGCTTTAAAGGTCTTTATGCGTAATGGGTAACTCTAATATTTTAAGTGCATACCTTAAAGTTTAGACTATTTTACAACAACAAAAAAAAAAGATAGTTTCATAGGCTATATTATATCTCTCATTATTCATTTGTAAGCTTCGGAAATAGATGAACGTGTTTCTTTTAATTCTTTAAAAAAAAATTATCTAGGCCTGCATAATGGAATTTACAGTTTTGCAATATTTGGACTTGATCTTACATCATGTACTACTTCTTTGACAATACTCCGGTATTGAGACGCCAGTATTTCCATAGATCAAATTACTGTTTTTTTCAGTTAAAATTTATGGAAATTGAAACAAAAATAATTATCGGACTAGATCTAATCTAACAAGAGACAGAACGAAAATAGATAGGGGCCTATCAATATTGATGGTGTGTTCGAAAATAATATCCATAACCTGAACATGTATCTATAGGGCGTTTGCAATCACGTGACAAAAAGCACGTGATTTGTGTTTACTTTCTGTAATGGTGTACAAGTAATAATGGCCGCTGTATTAATAAAGTTTCATATAGGCTCGAGCTTTTTTGAATGATGTGTTGTGTTTTAAGTCTTATTAAGATTTAAGCTGTATTATGTATGTGAAATAAAATAGGCTATTTTATTATTATCATAGACATAGATCATAGACGATGTGAGCCTATTAGTGACTTGACTAGATAGCCTATTCACCAACACTATCACTTGACATCGTAGCCTAGCCTACGAAACATTAAAAGTGTAGGCCTATAAAGTGAAATTGAAAGTGTAAATAGGTCTAGCCGGCCCTAGCCTAATCTTATTAATCAATTAATCTACAGTACTACTATTTACCTCCTTTTTTTTTATTAGGATAGCCAATATTCAGATGTGAATTTTGCATGATAAAGAAGTACACTTTCACCACGTTACATTTGGACCTCAAGTGGGTTCTTATATTTACACAAATACGTCACTAAAAATAGAGTAAAGACCTAAGCCATGCCCACTGAGAACGCTCTATAGGCCTAACAAAAAGCGAGATGGGTAGGTTAAATTATTAAAGTGAAAGTAAATTATTTGTGAGCACCGCAATGAGCCAGGATTAATTGTAGTTTATAGGTTGGAGCCATTGTGAGTAAGTTCCATGGCACTAGACTGAGCGGTTGCGCCTCTAGTGAATTTATCACAGTGTGTATAAACCATAACTATAAATTTTATAATTTTATTTGTTCCTCGTTATAACTTCGCCTCATACCATGTTGATTCCAACTATCTGCTGCACTAGAAGATCTTTCTTACACGAGAGTCGCCCCCCTTCCTTCCACCCGCCTTTTAAAAAATACTTTTAAATATTTTGTTTCTACTGTCAAGATATATTGATATACATGCCAACTAAAGTCAGAACCGATGCTTAGAAAAAAAATACAGACACACACACACACACATATAAATTACGGACTTGACAGGTGACTCAAACATAATCTATAAGCTGTCTATCAAACTTGGCGATCGAAGAAACGGGCGAATTTTCAATGGGCTTTTCGGTGAATGGATTTATGCTCGTCGGGGTGTCGACGGGGTCAGGAGGCTAGAAGCATTTATTGTGTTGTCTACAGCTCGATCTAGCCAAGTTAATCTTGCTGCTTTATGTACAGGTGTATTCGAGATCTGAACATTGTTTCGAAATTTTCAACTCCTTTTACTGTCCATGGATATCATGGAGTTTTGAGATGACAAATCCATTGCAAGCTTTTCCCCTCTTGGCTTGTCCCCAATACTCAATACCCTTTATATATTTTTTTCACCCACTTCTTTTACATGTATTCTTCCTGCCATTTTCTTTCTTTCCTTTCGCCCCAAACCTCTATTCCTCATTCCTCGTTTCTTCTGACCATTTTCTCCCATTCTTTCAAAATCCCCTTCTCTTTAGGTTTACCCCCTCCCCCCCCCCCCGGTCCGAATGCCCCTTCTCACAATCATTCCTAAACACACATTGCCTCCCTTCTATCTACACACTCCCCCTTTCTATCTACACACTCCCCCTCCCTACACAATCCCTCCTCCCTACACACTCCCCCTCCCTACACATACTATCCTCCCCACACACTCCCTCCTCCCTACTAAATCCCTCCTCCCTACACAATCCCTCCGCCCTACATACTACCTCCTCCCTACACACTCCCTCCGCCCTACACACTCCCTCCTCCCTACACACTCACTCCTCCCTACACAATCCCTCCTCCCTACACACTCCCCCGCCCTACACACTCAGTCCTCACTATACACTCCCTAGGCCCTACACACTCCCTCCTCCTTACACACTCCCTCCTCCCTACACACTCCCTCCTCCCTACACACTCCCTCCGCCCTACACACTTAGTCTTCACTATACACTCCCTCCGCCCTACACACTCCCTCCTCCCTACACAATCCCTCCTCCCTACACTATCCCTCCTCCCTACACACTCCCTCCTCCCTACACACTCCCTCCTCCCTACACACTCTCTCCTCCCTAAACAATCCTTCCTCCCTACACACTCCCTCCTCCCTACACACTCCCCCTCCCTACACACTCCCTCCGCCCTACACACTCCCTCCGCCCTAGACACTTCCTCCGCCTACACACTCCCCCTCCCTACACACTCCCTTCGCCTACACACTCCCTTCTCCCTGCTCACTCCCTTCTCCCTACACACTCCCTCCTCCCTACATACTCTCTCCGCCCTACACACTCCCTTCGCCCTACATTTTCCCTCCTCCCTACATACTCCCTCCTCCGTACACACTCCCTCCGCCCTACACACTCCCTACATACTCCCCCTCCCTACACACTCCCTCCGCCTAAACACTTCCTTCTCCCTACACACTCCCTTCTCCATACACACTCCCTCCTAAATACACACTCCCTCCGCCCTACACACTCCCTTCTCCCTACACACTCCCTCCTCCCTACACACTCCCTACGCCCTACAAACTCCCTTCTCCCTTCATACTCCCTACACACTCCCTCCTCCCTACACACTCCCTCCTCCCTTAAAACTCCTTACACACTCTCTACTCCCTACACACTCCCTCCTCCCTACACAACCCCTACACACTCCATTCTCCCTACACACTCCCTACACACTCCCTTCTCCATACACACTCCCTACTCCCTACACACTCCCTCCTCCCTACACACTCCCTACACACTCCCTTCTCCCTACACACTCCCTCCACCTTACACACTCCCTACACACTCCCTCCTCCCTACACACTCCCTACACACCCCTCCTCCCTACACACTCCCTACACACTCCCTACACACTCCCTTCTCCCTACACACTCACTCCTCCCTACACACTCCCTACACACTCCCTTCTCCCTACACACTCCCTCCTCCCTACACACTCCCTACACACTCCCTTCTCCCTACACACTCCCTACACACTCCCTTCTCCCTACACACTCCCTCCTCCCTACACACTCCCTACACACTCCCTTCTCCCTACACACTCCCTCCTCCCTACACACTCCCTACACACTCCCTCCGCCCTACACACTCCCTCCTTCCTACACACTCCCTACACACACCCTCCTCCCTACACACTCCCTACACACTCCCTCCGCCCTACACACTCCCTACACACTCCCTACACACTCCCTACACTCCCTCCTCCCTACACACTCCCTACACAGTCCCTCCGCCCTACACTCTCCCTACACACTCCATACACACTCCCTACACACTTCCTCTTTTCTACACACTCCCTACACACTCCCTCCTCCCTACACTCTCCCTACATACTCCCTCCTCCCTACACACTCCCTACACACTCCCTCCTCCCTACTCACTCCCTACACACTCCCTACACACTCCCTCCTCCCTACACACTCCTTACACAATTCCTCCGCCCTACACACTCCCTCCTTCCTACACACTCCCTCCTCCCTACACACTCCCTACACACTCCCTCCGCCCTACACACTCCCTCCTTTATTCACACTCCCTACACACTCCCTCCGCCCTACACACTCCCTCCTCCCTACACACTCCCTACACACCCCCTCCACCCTACACACTCCCTCCTCCATTCACACTCCCTACACACTCCCTCCGCCCTACTACAAGGAGGAACTAGTTTTGAAAAAACAACTACATGGTGTTTGCTCTTATTATGTTCTTGTGTGTTTTTTTTGGTTTAGTTTTGCTATGTTAAAAATATGAACTATATTTTTAAAAATATGAACTATATTTTTTGTACATTCTGGGCCTCACATGCCAGCTTAACATATTGAGTAGCCTACATTTTTTCAAGGCATTATCAAAATAAACAATTATCTATAATAAGGAATAATACTTATTTGGTATTATTACTTTTACTCCAAGATGCAGTAAATAAAAAAAATATATATATCGTTGTAGGCTTATGTTATATTAAATTTGATGACACAATTTAGAGGCGCTTATACATTTTTATTATGGGCATGGTGGCCGAGCGGTAGCGCGTTCAGCTGGCGTTCGAATCCTGGTGCAGGCTAGGTCTAAAGGGTGTCCCTGAAACTACTCAGCTCTGATGGGTACCTGATCTTATTCGGGGTAAAGTAAAGGCGGCTGTGCATAGTGCTGGCCACACAATCACCCAGTATGCCATGGCCACGGAAACTGGTGAACGCTGTTTCACCGGCCCTATGGATAATTTTCGTCCGACGAGATACTTTACTTTACTTTATACAATTTTAGTGACCAAATTTACTTGTATTCATTTTATTTATTGTCATAGTTTAGTTGTAGCTCATACATTAGTGACATAATTTCGTTGTAGTTCATACATGACATACAATTAGTGACATAATGTAGTTGTGGTCTATACATTAAACGATATAATTTAGATATTTTCATAATTTAGTCTCTATGACCAAATTAGAATAACTATTCGTTGGTGTGTTTGGTGGGCATCAATTTCTTTTAATCAATTCGCAATGTTCAGACCTTTCGATTCTTTTTTTTTTAAATAAAAAGTAAACTATGATAGAAATTTCCCATTGTCTCTCTAGTTTATTTCAGGTACATTGCCCCGCCCCCCCCCCATTTTTTGTGTATGTTTGTTGTGTGTTTTGTTTGTGTGTGTATGTTTTGTTTGTGTGTGTATGTTTTGTTTGTGTGTGTATGTTTTGTTTGTGTGTGTATGTTTTGTTTGTGTGTGTATGTTTTGTCTGTGTGTGTATGTTTTGTTTGTGTGTGTATGTTTTGTTTGTGTGTGTATGTTTTGTCTGTGTGTACATGTTTTGTTTGTGTGTGTATGTTTTGTTTGTGTGTGTATGTTTTGTCTGTATGTGTATGTTTTGTTTGTGTGTGTATGTTTTGTTTGTGTGTGTATGTTTTGTTTGTGTGTGTATGTTTTGTTTGTGTGAGTATGTTTTGTTTGTGTGTGTATGTTTTGTTTGTGTGTGTATGTTTTGTTTGTGTGTTTGTTTTGTTTGTGTGTGTATGTTTTGTTTGTGTGTGTATGTTTTGTCTGTGTGTGTATGTTTTGTTTGTGTGTGTATGTTTTGTTTGTGTGTGTATGTTTTGTTTGTGTGTGTATGTTTTGTTTGTGTGTGTATGTTTTGTCTGTGTGTGTATGTTTTGTTTGTGTGTGTATATTTTGTTTGTGTGTGTATGTTTTGTCTGTGTGTGTATGTTTTGTTTGTGTGTGTATGTTTTGTTTGTGTGTGTATGTTTTGTTTGTGTGAGTATGTTTTGTTTGTGTGTGTATGTTTTGTTTGTGTGTGTATGTTTTGTTTGTGTGTTTGTTTTGTTTGTGTGTGTATGTTTTGTTTGTGTGTGTATGTTTTGTCTGTGTGTGTATGTTTTGTTTGTGTGTGTATGTTTTGTTTGTGTGTGTATGTTTTGTCTGTGTGTGTATGTTCTGTTTGTGTGTGTATATTTTGTTTGTGTGTGTATGTTTTGTCTTTGTGTGTATGTTTTGTTTGTGTGTGTATGTTTTGTTTGTGTGTGTATGTTTTGTTTGTGTGTGTATGTTTCGTTTGTGTGTGTATGTTTTGTTTGTGTGTATGTTTGTTGTGTGTTTTGTTTGTGTGTATGTTTGTTGTGTGTTTTGTTTGTGTGTATGTTTTGTCTGTGTGTGTATATTTTGTTTGTGTGTGTATGTTTTGTTTGTGTGTGTATGTTTTGTTTGTGTGTGTATGTTAGGGGCGTCTCATGTAATCACTTGATTGTTAAGTTCGTTGAGGCGGTAAGGTCCCTTATAAAGTGAAGTGTTTACGATAAGTCCAATGAATAAGTGTACACTACAAAAGGTGCTATGCAAAGCTCAGCGTCGGGTTGATTGCAGCATGCATGAGTTGTTTACTCGGCCCTAGAACTATCTGTACAGCTTTTGTCTATTTTAAATAAAATACAATGGCTGTTGTTTGTGTCCAGGTTTGTTGGATTCAATCTCTCTTTTTTTCTCTCTCTCTTTTTCTCTCTTTTCTCTCCGTCTCTCTTTTTTCGCTCTGTCTCTTTTTCTCCCTCTGTCTTTCTCACTCTGTCTATTCGGTTTCTCTTATCTCGACTCAATTTCTATATTGTCTGTTTACCTATATGTTTATCTATCGGCCTATCTGTCTATTTGTATATATATATATATATATATATATATATATATATATGTCGATCTCACTTCTAGATCCATGGGCCTCTTCATTGGCAAAGTGTGCAAACCACCAATACGCTTCCACCAAGAGGCTAACGCATGGGGGCAGCCCCTGCTGCGCATCCGAGGCATCGTACCTACGAGAGTTTCCAAGCCTCGTTGGGGAGGACAGCAATGTGCGCATAAATCCCGTCCCAACACCGCTCTAGTGCCTTAATGCCCATAACTATACTATGGGATTTGTGCTAACGGACGACAGCGCAGGTATACGAGCGAGCCACCACGATAATCATTCCGAGTGGGATTCCGCAGTGGGGAAAAGTAATGTTGCGCATTGGGCTGTGGAGATCATACCTGGCTGGCGCTCGAGCAGGATCCCCCCCCCCCATCCCCGTCCACCCCTGAACATCGTAACGCCCAGGATGTAAGAGCCGAATGGCTCGTCCGTTTTGTAGGTAATTATAGCAGTATCTGTATATGTATCTATTTGTCTGTCTATCTATATATGTGTCTATCTATCTATCTATCTATCTATCTATCTATCTATCTATCTATCTATCTATCTATCTATCTATCTATATATCTATATATATATTCATCTATCTCTAAGCTATGTACACAAGCATTAGGCAGTAACTCGCTTAAAAAAGAACAATAACAAACGAAAAAAACACAAGTGAATCGCATTAATTATTTTAAAATTTTTTCATTAAACAATTTACAAGAACAAAACATATCATTATATAATTAGATTTTCAAACAGTGACCGTCTAGCAAGATGTTAATGACAGAACAGTTTCATTCCGTGGAGAAAGTGGGGAGTATTAGTCTACATAGGCTCCCAACCTTTTACGGCTCACCGCCCCCTTTTACATTTTTTTCCGCTCACCGCCCCCCCCCCCAACTTTCTTTAAGCGCCCACTCCCCCCCCCTTCCGCCCATCTGGACTATAGTTTCCGCAATTTTTTTTTAGGGGACCTAGACTTTTTGTGTAATTAGTTATCTTTAAAAAAACTGAAAAAGAAACATATTGTAAGAATTAATAGATTTAAAAAAAAATGCCCTAACAAAAGGTAAATCAATATTAATGCGAATCGTTTGCCTGGTGTGTTGCTAGCAATTTGTCTATTTTTGTTTCAATTTCGATTACAAAAGCCTTAGGTCTAATAATCAGTAATATTTGTTATATTACAAAACAGAGCTTGTTCGGCATCACACTATTGCATCGAATGTGGAAACATTTTTTAGTTAAAGGGAGATAATGAGCCCGTTTTATTTGAGCTAATATTTCTTTTTATTTACTTGTATAAAAAAAATGGCTTACAAATTATAAGTTTGAAATGATCAAAATGTAAAAAGTATTTGAAAATTATATAATATATATGACTAAAAATTAATATGTATATTTTCAAGCATTACAATAACTACCCAGTTTGTATGATTACTACTTATCTATACCTCTTAACAATAGTGCATTTAATTCTTTGTTGTTTTCAAAACACATTAAGGACATATCTTTTAAACTTAGATCAAAATATCATATCATTAATATTAGTAGATGTTAGGGCGACAGTGATCGGTAAGCAGGGTTGACAACCCGGGGAACTAACCACAAGACCAGCCGGTCGCACACTATATTTGCCAAATACAGACCCCTACTTCATCGAAAATTCATTGCGATTCATATTTCTTATTAATATAATAATATGTAGGCATACCGTTGGAGATATCAGATATTTAGCAGCACTTGCGTTTACATCACATTTCATCCAAAAACCAATCGATTCAAAAAGCTGAGGTGTTAAAATATATCAGTATTTCAGGTACGTTTGTACCGCCCACTTGCACTTCACCGCCCCCCAATCGCCCCCGGGAATGTCAGCGCCCCCCTAAAGCTTCTCACCGCCCCCCAGGGGGCGATATCGCCCCCGTTGAGAACCTATGGACTACACCCTATTCGATTTTGGCTTGTTTGTTCAACTTACTAAGTCAGAGACTGAACTTAAATATCATAAGAATATCATGTCTATAATTAAAAATCCCTAATGATATCAGCGTGCAAGATCGTATACAATCATAGGATTACTGGTACATAGCTACTAAAAAGTAAAGTACCCTTCGGACCAAACTGATCATGTGGCTGGTGAAGCAGCGTTCACCAGTTTCTGTGGCCACGGCATACGCGGGGATGTGTGGCCAGCACAATGCCCAGCCGCCTTTACTTTACCCCTACTGGTGTCAGGTACCCATCAGAGCTGGGTAGACTCAGGGGCACCCTCAAGCCCCGGGAAAAAATCCTAATCTGTTTCAGAATTCGAACCCCAGAATCTTCGGATCGCGAGGCGAACGCGCTGCCGCTCGGCCACCGAGTCCCATAGCTACTGCTAAGAGAAAAAAAAAAGATAAAGCTTAAACCGGCGTAACTCTATCAAACAAACTTTTTTGTGACGATAACACTGCCAAGTCTATAGAATATTAACGTTGCCTCTGTGTCTCTTACAGCGCTCTTACTATATAGTTTTCCTTTGTAAAAACTAGTAATAAAAACATTCTGCAGTTTATGATGCTGTTTTTGATATCCTCTAGGACAGGAGCTAAAAATGGCAACACCACAGCCATATGCCATCATACGTTTTGCCATACGACTATAGCGGCCTTCAAGATGACGCACGGGAAATATTCCGGCTACAGTTCCGCTAACGTCCAGAGAGCTTCCAGGATCAACACGATAGAAACTGCAAGATTAGAGAAACAGTTGAGTTATTTCAACCAGGAAATGATCCATCAGTGTCGACTCACTAACAGGGTAATACTGATTCTATTTTACAAGGTAATAGTGATTCCCCCAGTTACTAATCCATATTTAACAGGGTAATACTTACTCCCGCAGTTACAAATCCCTATTAATCTATGTTAAACTGACAAGCCTGGAACATTTCTGCGACGTAAAGTTTGCTTTTATAGTAGAAAGAGAACAAAAGAACTTCTTAATGTCAATCCAACTGTCACTCACTTGACCACCGCAGTGCATACAATCTGCTGAGACCAAAAGTAGAGAAAAACGATTGAACTTTTAGTACATTAGTAATTTTCATTTCATATTTTATCACAAAAGAAAATGTATTAAATAAACTTATTTAAAAAAAAATACATCATCATTGCTTGTAAAAAGAAAAAACTTTCAAACTTTTCCCCCCGCCAGGCTATCCGGCTTATCAGTGTTTCTGTTGAAGCCATACAGTCTACAAGTGGACATAGTGCTGAGGCGTGTGAAGCAGATACGACTGTTGAAGTCAGCAAACAAAATGGAAGTCAAACGCCATTTTTTCTTTACGGCGAAAGAATCTGGAGTAGAAAGAAGAGAAAACTGATCAAACCGTTCTCTGCAACCAGCAGAACTATGAGTCGTGAAGAAGAGGAGGTCAGATCCCCGGATGGATGGGAGAGGAAAAAGGCCCAACGCGGCTCATATCAGCGAAGTCCTGGTGTGAATGAACAGAGCTTGGCACATGACTCTAACACTAAAGTGGTGAGCAGTGGAGGACGTGATACGCCTCGCCAGGACTGGGAGGAAGATACGGATGATGTGACCAAGAAGATATTCAAGAACCAGGCCAGGTCGATGGAAGGCAGGCGTCACACGGTGTATCAGTCCTCGGGGGAGGTTATGATATCCCAAGCCGCCAGAACTGTTCGTGGACTCATGAGACAAATCAAAATTTCAGGTGGGCCACGTCAGGGTGGTGAGGGCGCCACCGCGCCACGAGGCCTACCTGACGTTGAAAAGCCTAGGCCGAAGTCCTGTCTGCCTTCAAGTCGACTAGCAACTAATAGAGTGATAGGGGAAGGAGCCAAGAATCGCCATAAGGCGCAAAACATTAGAAAAGACAAACGGAACAGCGTAGAATGTAATTTACAGAATAGACACACTGTTCATCGGTCAAGACCAATATCTGCATTTACCTGTTAGGTTATAGACTGAATGGATTGATCACTGGAAAAACACTGTATAAGAAACATACTGCTCACGAAGACTTCATGGCTAATGGACAACCTTATTCTTATTCTTATAGCCTACTACTTTAACTACAATTTACGATGTATTCTAGCCCCCCCCCCTCATATTAAGTATTTTAGGGTTATGGCGTCATTAGATACGATTATTTTATTTTGCCTAATGACTTATTGCCCATTAGTCTAGCTGCATTAGATTAACTATACCTCATTGGGCTAGAGAGATGGAACCGTCATAGATTCCTAACCAGACCCGGGCCCTGCTGTTTTCGCCATTGTACACTAGTACACACCGTCAGTAGGGCTTTGATGTTTTATGGTTAACAATTTGTTGATCCCAGAATTTAAAAAAAACAGAAGGAAATGATTAACCACTTCTGGACTTATTAACTGAATAAAAAGCTGTTATAGCGTGCTCTGCAGACTCTAATAGTAAGTTTCTATCTCAGACATGTTATGAAATGTAAGCCTTTATACATATTATATTTAAATATGAACAAATCTATTATACGTTAAGTCTTATACCTATTAAACATTAACGAGCTTTTTATCAATGATGTATATAATATTAATAGTGGTTATGCCCCGTCAAAATGACGGAGAAACGAATGACTACAATGTGTTTTGTTAAGAGAGAAAGAAAAGAGACTATTACAATAAAGACAATGAACGTTTCTTTTCGGTATTTAGTTTTTGTTCTTTTTAATTTTTTCTGGTCGCCCTGACCCTGGCATATGCATAATAATTGTTACTATCAAGCTTCTGGTATTAAAACGTAGCGAACAGTTGTGTTGACTTGACTTGTTATTAATAATAGCCTATTAAATAAACAATAATATACTATCTAAAAGAAAAAAAAAAACCCAATACCAAACAATAAAAAGGTAAATAATAAAAAAGCGTAGAAGATAATAATTCAATACAATAAAGCTAAAGTGAGAACGATTTTTTTCGGTATTTTAATTTTTGTTCTTGCTTATTGTATTAATAAAACAGTGTTGAGAATGTTTCTTTCGGTATTTAGTTTTTGTTATTTTTAATTGTTTCTGGTCGACCTGACCCTGGCATATGCATAAGAATTGTGGCCTCAAGGACTGGCGTAGTGTGTAAACCGCCGATACATTCCCATTAAGAATACACAGGACGGCGAACGCATGGGGGACAGCCCCCGTAGCGGGTCCGAGGTCCTTTACACTGCCGAGAGGCCACCTGGTCTCGGTGGGGAGGAATCAATGGACGCAGCAATCCCGTCTCGAGAACCACCCGGTGCCTGGATGCATGTACCTATAGTATAGGATTTGTGCTACCGGGTGACAGTGCAGGTATACCACGATACTGTTCATTAGGGGAGCCGCAGTGAACGATCGCTGGGCTGCGGAAACCTTCCCCGTTACACGGCACGCCACGCCTTCGGCGTGTCGTTGGGTGGCTATAGCCCGGACAGAGATTGCTCAATCCTAAGCGTTACGCCCTGGACACAATAGCCGAAAGGCTCGTACGGGTTTTTTTAAGAGACTTTTTAATTCGATATTAAAATGTAGCGTACAGTTGTGTTGACCTGACCTTATTAATAATATTAAATTAACAATAATATACTATCTAAAAGAAAAAAAAACATAAATACAAAACATAAAAAAGGTAAATAATATATTTAAAAAAATAGAAAATAATATTTCAATGCAATAAAAACTAAAGCGAAAAAGATTTGTTCGGTATTTAATTTTTGTTCTTGCTTATTGTATCAATAAAACAGTATTGAGATTGTTTCTTTCGGTATTTAGTTTTTATTTCATATTTTTGCTGTCAAACTTATGGTACCCGGTATTTGAAAGTAATCATTTATAGGCCTAACTTGTTTTTTTATAATTCGTATCATTTAATTTATAGTGTGTCTAAAAAAAGGTCTCGCCACATTAAAAAACAACAGCAGAATTGGGAAAACCCGAAAAGAACCTCGCGTTCAACATAATGAATCTCGCGTTCAATATAGTAAATGAACGAAACGGCCATTTGCTATGTACGGTTATATTTATTTGTATAGCTGGATATACTTTTTTTGATTTATAAAATTAACTAATTCATGATTAGAAGTCATAAAATAAAATTCTCTATTGGAGGACGTTTCCAATTTATACATTTATTTTTTGGCCCTATTAGTCAAACGGCTTAGGAGCCTATAGAGGACAAACATATATATATACATATATAAATATATAAATAAACAAACTCACCGTAATTATATATATTGATGATGATGATGATGATTGATGTATTTATAACTTTAAGATATATATTTAAATTGATAGTGTTTCTGTCTTTGTACACGTAACTCAACTACAATAGAATGATACATTACAACAACAAGGTACACATGATACCTTTTCAATTGTTAATATTAAGTTTAAGCTTATGGTTATACACAATAGACTTTAGAAATAAATAAAGGCAGTCGTTAATTTTCAGTGTATAATTCTTTTTTGTTCTTGTTGTTGTTTTATGTTCTTTATTCTTTGCTCTGTCATTTTATATTGATGTTATCCTGCCCTTCTATAAGGAGATTCTTCACAAGCAAATACGTGATAAATGAAGGCAGGAAATATAGAAAAAAGCATAATATAGAGAGATTTACAAAACCAGATTAACAAGCTTTGAATGCTCATAACCCTATATAATAAGTGTCATTATTTATTTATAGTGTTTAAATCGTTTCTCCTGCCTTTCATTGTTATACGCCGAAGTGTTGTTTTTTTAAATTTCATTCTAGCATAACTTATGGAATCTCGGTTCAAACTTTTTTTTTCTTACTCTTTGTCGTGATGAATTATGACAGCATTTTCAAATGTGTAGTGATTAAATACACCCTTTAGGCATATTTATAGAGAAAGCGCAGCTTGAAAAATATTCTGGAAAATCTGTGTTAATTTTTCACAAATAAACCAAAACATCTCTAGTACTACATATAACATACATACACCACCAGTTTATTATTTCTAACATGGACTAAAATAAATAATACAGTTTTCAATGTTTAATGTTTAATCAATTTGATAAAATAATCAATAAGTACTTTTTGATTTAAGTTCCATTTAGATGACAACAAACTAAAGGCTAAGCCACACTATACTCAAGAATCACGTTTTGACTAGAATCATTTTTCACCGAATCACTAGAATCTTGTTTCGGTGCGAATCAAAATACTATGTTTCACAATCAGCCATGCCACACGTAAAAGCACATTCAGAGAGAATCATGAATCACGGAGAGTGTTGAGAGTGACTATTCTTGACGCGCCAATTCTTTTTCTAACTTTTTGAACCTATAATGCAGATGTATAACAAATGTAGGCATATACCGATATAAGAGTTCTCTCTGACATATAGGCTACTGGTGTAATTAGAATATATTTTAAAGGGAGACCGTACACTCTAATCTACATTCTGCTATTCTCAGGCCAATTAAATAATTGGTCGCAAACCAGACAGCGACGTTCTATATCTCTGTGTCCAGACTTCAATCTCTCTCTATTTCTTGTCACATTTAAACTGCACCGGCAGGTGACAGCAAAACTGTATAGAAGAGCGGGGATTGCCACAAACACGCGACTCCTCGATGTATTTAAGAGTGTAGTTTTTTGACATAAATACACAACTATAGCTCTAGCTATCAACCAGTATCAATGTATCAAAGCGAAAACACCATTAGCTCTTATCACCATAGCCCATCGAGCGCTCACAGCGACACCACGGTGCGGGCAGACGGCTTAGATCTAGCATAATACGAGGCAACGCCGATCAAATCCGACAGGAGAAGACTGCCATAACAACTTGGTCCCTTATCTTATGGCGTTTTCCTTTCAGAAATGTATACGAGTTAATAAAGAAAGAAATAACACAACTACTACAAGACGAAAAACAAACACATCTTGAGCACGAGAAAGCACGTTTAGTTTTGTCTTGTGTTTGTGATTGGATCAAAATCTCAACACTTTATGCTAGACTTTAGGGCTGGCGTTTTTTTTTTAAAGAAATATTCCCAATAGAGTAAATGGATATTCAAATTATAACTAAATTAGGATTTAATATCTTAAGTATTACTTTGTAATCTACTTTCCTCAAGTGTTTATAAATCTATTGACTTCATTAATTGTCTTACATTAGGTTAAACTTCACTTGTAGGATTGCAACCTATATTGATCCATCACTCCCTTTTTAAAAAAAAAAAAGTTTTAATCACCCCTATGCTCCTAGTAAATACTTAAGTCCAAAGTCAACTTCATCACATCATAAGTTTTGTAAACTATAGAAACAGGAAAAATGTTACCTTTAAATGGCTCGTTCACTCCTAATTTTTATGTGCATATATAAACCATTGCAGGTTTTAAAGGTTGTTATCGCCGGGGGTGGTAGTGGGGATAAGCTCCCACTTCCTATAAAATGCTCCCACTGGCATGCGTCTCAAATAGCCTCTGACAACTAAGTCCAGCTCCTGGCCTTCCCGAGTGGCTTAGCTACTAAGCCCGGCGAAACCGTTTCTACTAACAGGAGAAGGGGCATGGGCGTTCCACTGGCGCCTCAAAACCAGTCGCTTCGGGCAGATGGGGCTCGTTAACCTTGGATGGTAGCCTATCTAGGAGAAGGATACTCTGACTCCAAACCACCGCTGCCTTGCGGCTTACCCCTGCATGGGAAAGGCTAAGGGAGTAAACCCTGACAAAAAATCAGGAGCTGGAGTCCCTAAGGCGGTTTGACTTTGTATCGTCATCACCGGCAACTCCTGCAGCGCATCTGAAGCCAAGATGTATCGACTCTGTCGCTCCCTTGGATCCGTCAGCTGCGAGGAGAGGGGGGGCCTGCTGCATGGGCACCAGCTGGCTCTCCATATTATTTTGCCCAGGCACTGTAGCTCAACTGGAGAGGACACTCCAGCGTCATCGCAAGATGCCGACCCAACACGGGAGGGGGCAGTTACCGGTTATAAGCTCGTCCGATTGGCGAAGGAAACGAGCGCCAGGGGTCCCCTTCGACGGTGGGAGAGGTCATCGTACCTCAATGGATGGCTACCGCCCGCCTCAAGCTGGGCAGCCCCCAGCCAGTTAGGTGTCGTCTCGCCATGGCTTACCTGCCCCACTGGGTGCGTGGGGATCAGAGAGGCATCTCTCAAAAAGTAGGCCAAAAAACAACCGCACCAGGCAACTCAAAAACAAGAAAGAAGCATCCAGCTCTTCGTTTTGCTAGCTGGAACGTCAGGACCATGTGTCCCGGCCTCACCCCAAACCCCCAACAAATAGACGATGCAAGAAAGACTGCCGTTATTGATAGGGAACTTTCGCGACTCAACGTTGACATTGCCGCTCTGCAGGAGACCCGGCTGGCTGACAACGGTACCATCAGGGAAGCCAACTACACCTTTTATTGGCAAGGGAAGCCTACGGACCAACCAAGACAGCACGGAGTCGGCTTTGCTGTGAGAAACACGCTTGTCAGCTCCACAGAGCCTCCCACAACAGGCACAGATAGACTACTCTCCCTCCGATTGTCAACCTCTTCTGGCCCAGTCAATATCTTCAGTGTGTACGCCCCAACCCTCCACTCTACCGATGAGGATAAAGATCAGTTCTACCAAGCCCTGGATGAAGCGATATCCAGGATATCCAGCACTGAGAGCCTTTACCTTCTTGGAGACTTCAATGCAAGAGTAGGAGCTGACCAGAAAGCCTGGCCCACATGCCTCGGAAACTTTGGAAGGGGAAATATAAATGAAAATGGTCAGAGACTGCTTGAGCTCTCGTGCCATCACGGTCTGTGCGTGACCAACACCTACTTCAAGTGCAAAGAAATACACCAGGTGTCGTGGAGACACCCTCGCTCTCGCCACTGGCATCAACTTGATCTTGTCCTAACTAGAAGAGCGGACATTGGCAGCGTCCTCCTCACACGTAGTTACCATAGTGCAGACTGCGACACGGACCACGCCCTCGTGGCGAGCAAGGTGCGCCTAACGCCGAAGAAGTTGCACCACTCAAAGAAGAAGGGCCGCCCACGCATCAACACCAGCTGTGTCAGAAACCCCGAGAAAACCCAACAGCTCATTAGCATACTCGACGGCGCCCTCAAAGTGGAAACAGCTGATGACACCATCAACTCCAAGTGGCCACGCCTCCGCGACGCCATGTACAACGCAGCCATCACTGTTTACGGGAAGAAAGAGCGGAAGAATGCTGACTGGTACGAGGCCCATTGGGAGGAAATGGAACCCGTGACAGAGGCTAAGAGGAAAGCCCTTCTGGCCTACAAGGCTAAGCCTAGCCCCAGTACACTACAAGCTCTACGGACTGCCAGGAGCAAAGCCCAGCAGACTGCCCGTCACTGTGCCAACACCTACTGGCTGAATATCTGTGACAGCATTCAGACAGCTGCCGATACAGGCAACGCAAGAGGGATGTACGAGGGCATCAAGAAGGCAATAGGTCCAACCCCCTCTAAGACAGCCCCCCTCAAGTCCAAGACAGGCGAGGTTATCACCGATCCGGAAAGGCAGATGCAGAGGTGGGTAGAGCATTACCTCGAACTGTACGCAACGCAGAACACTGTAGCAGACTCCGCTCTCAGAGCGATATCAGACCTGCCGGTCATGGAGGAGCTTGACACTCCACCCACTTTGGATGAGCTCAGCAAGGCCATCGACCGTCTCGCCTGCGGTAAAGCACCTGGGAGCGACGGAATCCCACCAGAAGTACTAAAGTGCGGGAAACCAGCCCTGCTACAGCAACTTCACGACCTCCTATGCCTTTGCTGGGAACAGGGTTACATTCCACAAGATATGAGAGACGCTAACATCATCACTTTGTACAAAAACAAAGGTGACAGGAGTGACTGTAACAACTATCGGGGCATCTCCCTCCTCAGTATCGTTGGTAAAGCGTACGCCCGCGTCATCCTTAACCGCCTGCAGACCCTCGCTTCACGCATCTACCCAGAGTCACAGTGTGGCTTCAGGGCTGGTCGATCAACGGCTGACATGATCTTCTCACTACGCCAGCTCCAGGAGAAGTGTCAGGAACAGCAGATGCCACTCTATATAGCCTTCATCGACCTCACAAAGGCATTTGATCTGGTCAGTCGAGGCGGACTATTCAGCTTGCTGCAGAAGATCGGATGTCCCCCACACCTGCTTGCGGTGGTCAGGTCCTTCCACGACAACATGCACAGCACTGTCTGCTACAATGGCGCAACCTCCAAGGAATTCCCAGTCAGCAGCGGAGTAAAGCAGGGCTGCGTCCTCGCGCCTACACTCTTCGGCATCTTTTTCTCCATGCTCCTCCAACACGCCTTCAAGGACTGCAGCGAGGGTGTTTTCATTCACACCAGGTCTGATGGCAAGCTCTACAACATAGCGCGTCTTCGTGCCAAGACCAAAGTCAAAAAGGTCCTCATTCGTGAGATGCTCTTCGCTGATGATGCAGCGTTGACATCACACACCGAAGACGGACTCCAGCAGCTCGTCACTTGCTTCTCTCAGGCATGCAAGGAGTTCGGCCTGACTGTAAGCCTGAAAAAGACAAACGTCATGGCTCAGGGCACGGAGACCCCTCCAAACATCGTCATCGATGGACACACCTTGGAGGTTGTCGAGAGCTTCACATACCTCGGGTCCATTATCTCGAGTTCACAGTCCATCGACTTGGAGATAAACAGCAGGATCGCCAGGGCAGCCACAGTCATGGCCCAATTAAAACAGCGAGTGTGGGACAACTCCAGCCTCACCGAGAGAACCAGACTGCGCGTCTACCACGCCTGCGTACTCAACACTCTCCTGTATGGCTGTGAGTCATGGACCACCTACGCGAGGCACGAGAAGAAACTCAACAGCTTCCATATGAGGTGCCTACGGAGAATACTGCAGATCAAGTGGCAGGACAGGGTCTCCAACACAGAAGTGCTGGGGAGAGCCAACATGAGCAGCCTTCACGCTGTGCTCAGTGAGAAACGCCTCAGGTGGCTCGGCCATGTGAAAAGGATGAATGCAGGTCGCATTCCTAAAGACCTCCTCTATGGAGAACTGGTCGAAGGCCACCGGAAGATAGGGCGCCCAAAACTGCGATTCAAGGACCTTTGCAAAAGAGACCTGAACGAGAGCTCAATTGACCTTGACACATGGGAATGCCAAGCTTCTGACCGACCAACTTGGAGGCTCGCAGTCAGGCTTGGCACATCCCGCGCAGAAACTGGGCGCATGGAAGCTGCCATCCAGAAAAGAGCGAGGCGGAAGGTTCCTTTACAACAGCCATCCACCTTCAAATGCCTGAAGTGCGGCAGGGATTGCCACTCCCGAGTTGGCCTCCACAGCCATTCTCGGCGGTGCAGCTGGTCACCTTTGCCGTGAAGCTACACCATCGTCTCTTGGAGACGGACGGATGCCGACGACGACGATAAACCATTGCAACAATGTCACTAGCATATAAACCATTGCAACAATGTCACTATCATATAAACCATTGCAACAATGTCACTAGCATATAAACCATTGCAACTATGTCACTAGCATATAAACCATTGCAACAATGTCACTAGCATATAAACCATTGCAACAATGTCACTAGCATATAAACCATTGCAACAATGTCACTATCATATAAATCATTGCAACTATGTCACTATCATATAAACCATTGCAACAATGTCACTATCATATAAACCATTGCAACAATGTCACTAGCATATAAACCATTGCAACAATGTCACTATCATATAAACCATTGCAACAATGTCACTAGCATATAAACCATTGCAACAATGTCACTATCATATAAACCATTGCAACAATGTCACTATCATATAAACCATTGCAACAATGTCACTAGCATATAAACCATTGCAACTATGTCACTAGCATATAAACCATTGCAACAATGTCACTAGCATATAAACCATTGCAACAATGTCACTATCATATAAACCATTGCAACAATTTCACTATCATATAAACCATTGCAACAATTTCACTATCATATAAACCATTGCAACAATGTCACTATCATATAAACCATTGCAACAATTTCACTATCATATAAACCATTGCAACAATGTCACTAGCATATAAACCATTGCAACGATGTCACTATCATATAAACCATTGCAACAATTTCACTATCATATAAACCATTGCAACAATGTCACTATCATATAAACCATTGCAACAATGTCACTAGCATATAAACCATTGCCACAATGTCACTATCATATAAACCATTGCAACAATTTCACTATCATATAAACCATTGCAACAATGTCACTATCATATAAACCATTGCAACAATGTCACTAGCATATAAACCATTGCAACAATGTCACTATCATATAAACCATTGCAACAATGTCACTATCATATAAACCATTGCAACAATTTTATTAGCATATTCATTCAACAAAACCATAAATATAAAAACTAATTTAAACTCATTCCACAAATTCAGAACAGTCAACGCATTCAAATGCATAATATAATAACTAATTCAAACTTATGTGAAATCGAACTATCTATATATAAAAAAGTAGTATCTTTACTTATCGTTTAATGAATTTTGCAAACAATTCCATTTCAGTATTTCTATCCATTTGTTTTCTTAAAACAAACATACATACAGTCAGATGGACATATAGGTAGATAAATAGATAACAGACAGACAGATAGATCAGATATATTATAGGCTAGATGGACAGATAGCGCAGAAATATAAATATATAAATAGGTAGACGATAGATAGATTGATAGATAAATAGATGGATAGATAGATAGAGCATAACCAACAGTCGTAATAAACTATAAAATATTAAAAGAGTACGTTTCAATTGTTTACAAAACAAGGTTGCATAAGCTTAGCACAGAGGGGATATCTCGCCACACAAAAGAGGATCAATACAGCACTGTTATTATATGGGTCAGCAGAGTGTCCTGTTCTATTATTGGAACGCGTTGTACCGTTTGACAGGTTGAAATAATTTCTTAGCCAACCGAGTTTAACGTTGTATCGTATCGTTGGCTGTGTATATGAGTGTGTGTATGTGTGTCTGTGTGTCAGAGAGAGAGAGAGAGAGAGAGAGAGAGAGAGAGAGAGAGAGAGAGAGAGAGAGAGAGAGAGAGAAGAGAGAGAGAGAAAGACTAAGACATATTTTCACACAACTCCATATACTTACTTGGATCAGTACTTTAGTATAGGATATATTCAATAATATATTGCAGGACCTTTGATCAGAATTTTCTTTTTATCTAATAGTCCGCCACTGATCTCTCACGCCCCCCCCCCCCCCAACTTTCTCTTGATTTCTCTTGCTTTTCTCTTTATCTGTTTTTCTCTCATTCTTTCTCTTTTTCCTTACCTTTTTATTTCTATTTCTTTCTCTCACACATTTTCTTTCTCTTTCCCTCTATCTCTCTATCTCTCTCTCTCTTTCTCTATGTCATATATATATAAATATATATGCTTAATCTATTTATAAATAAGTATACAGCATTTAAACAGTTTATGTATTAAAATATATTTATTAAATATTTTTATTTTTTTACATACCTCATTTGTTACATATTACAAATAAATAAATAGGTTATATTAAACATAGATATGACGGGTATATATTAGTGCACAGTAAGGGTGGAGAGTAGTGCAAGGTAGCAGAGACAGATAGTTGTGGAGGCCCATGGTGCACGAGAGAGGGGGCAATTAGTGCACATTTCTTGTAGACAAACAGGGCAAGCATAGGGAAAGGGCAGTGGCAATACCAAGCAAATGCTAAACTCGTGCGCACATAAAATAAAACTTTTGAAGTAACAATATTTTTTTCTGACTCTTAATTATTCGGTGTAAATTTAAATTAAGTAGATCTAACTATCTCTAAGTGTTTATAAATTCCAATTTTCCGAAAAATAGAAATGATCCAAGTAATATTCCCCCCCCCCTCAGATAAATGGTAATGTTTCTTATGAATTAAGTTTAAAACTTTAACACAACAGTGACACAGTAGAAGGCTACCCAAAACCATGACGTAGTATCCTTAGAAACAATATCTATAGAAAGCCAAAGTCTTCACAATTAAAAAAAAAAGCTTAAAATAACAATAAATTAATATTAACCCTTCCCGTACCGACCTACTTCTATCTATGCTGCCTTCAGTTCAGCTATATACGTGCCCAGGACTGTAAGGGTTAACATAATCATTGACAAGTCTTAACGATACTGCGGATTTTCGGTACCTTTCGATCATTTAATTTAAAAAAAACATGTCTGTGTGCTACGTTACTGGTTGTGCGAAAAGTTGCAGGAGATTAAATTTTATTTCATTTCCAAAAGATGTCGCCAAAAGAAAAGGATGGATTGTGAATCTCAGATTTGAAGAATCACCTATGTATAATCCCAAACACATTGCATGATGCAAAAGAATTTTCGTTTTATGTTTTTATGAATCTACGCATTGTGTTTTTTTTAATAACCAATGACGCAACTCTTGACTAACTTATTTGATAAACAAAGCTAAATTTAACTTGACGCAACTAACACTTTGAGTATTATTTATCGCCTACTCACTTTTGATGTTAAAAACGGATTCCTCATAACTAATCTTGTAGTCTTTGTATATTTCTAAAAGACTAGAACTGGCCGTCGAGATGGAACTCAATTGTCAAACACCAGCAAAAGCATGCTTTTTTGTTTAGGCAAATGCCTAAAATAATTAAAAATTTATAAATAGAACCGGAAGTTCATGATCTCTTCCATTTGAAAAGGGCAAGCCTCATAAAGACTTGTCAACAAAAAAAATAGAAAATGATAAATATTTTTAAAGGTTTTATAATGTGAATACAGTTTTTAAAACGTTTGAATTCTGTTCTACTGTCAATAGAGTTAGTATGTTATTATCCCAATTCAACCCCCTTCCCCGCATAGATAGATGGATGTAAATATATAGGTATTAGCCATTTAATGCTTAATGATAGATAGATAAAGATATTAGTCAGTTAATGGTTAATGTCACAATAAATTACCTTAACGTTTCATACGCTTCAATTAAAGTCACATATTTCAACCCAGTCCATAAGTCATGGACTGGATAATTAAGTCAACCACAGGAAAAGGAAAAGTCCAGCTTGAAAAAAAAAACAGAAGAAAAAAGAAAACGGTGTGTTAGTTAAAAAAACAAAAACATGAACAGTGTCAGATGGGTGTCACTGGACATTACCCACGTCACTGCCTTCTCCCCCCCAAAAAAAATCCACGACGAGCCCAAGTGGTCATCTCTTCAAAAGAGCGTGGCCTCCACCAGGGCTCGGTTTCTCCCTAGGTGACCCTGGATGACCGTGGAGATAAAGCCCCGCCCACTTTCTTTTTTTATGCACGCGTGCCTGCGTCGCCATGTTCTTTCTGGTCACGTGCTTCCGGCGAGTGGAGTGCTGAATGGGATTGTTGTTTTTCACTTTGTCACTATTTGTCTGTCCACTCCAGTCGGGCCTGGAGTCTACCCTACTACCCCCCCCCCCCCACACCCCCTGCCGCCGCTCCATGTGTGAAGTAGTGACCGACGTTAATATGGCGCTTTGATGATCACTCCGAGCCTGAATTGGGCGGGTGATAACATCAATTTCAGGGAACGGGAGGGGGGGACAATACAAAGGGCGCCGGGGTACCATTGTAAAAGTCAACGCCACTGCAGCCCCCCTCCTCCCTCCTGAAGAACTAAATGAATTTTGTTCTGAAACGCGACAGAATATATTCAACCGATGTGTGTATTCTGATAGTTTAACCTAGAAACATACAATTTTAGAGTTTGCTGGAGACCCTCCTCCCCCCCCCCCATTTTTTTAACTCATTAGAATATGCATCGAGTAATGTCAACTGGATCGGGAAAGGGGAGGGGTGCAGGGGCTACGTGAAATTATTTATTGTAACTATATGGTCTGATACATGTATAGATTTTGTCCACTTCCCTCCATACATTAGCCACGGGCTCGGCAACCTGAGACACCGCACGTCAGACTTGGCACGCAGAGCAATTCTCAATGGCACGCAGAAGTCGCACAAAAATGGCAATTCAGGTCTCTTCTACGATAAACTGATCGTTGGCATAGGTTGACTACTTTTGGGCTGTACGTACGCTGAACAAATTAAAAATTATGTTCTTATCAAAAGCATATATAATTTACACTATTATTTTATAGGCTTATATATATATATATATATTATATATGCCTTATTTAGACTCCGAGGTTATTTGACCGTCAGAGACTAGACTCTAAAGTTAACCATATTTTCAATACATTTCACAGGAAAGCAATTTTTATCATGTATGCTGTTTCGTTTGTTGATAGTAAATAATTGATTTTGACCAATTCACATGTTATATACTATAGACCGTTAATAATAATAAAAAAAAACACTAACGATAAATGGCGACTATAAAACGCTTTGCTATGAGCAACTTGAGCTTTCGGATTTTCCCGAACTTTTGTTTCAATCGCTGTGCAGTCTGTTGTTTTAGTTTCTATACTGTCAGTGTATTCTAAAAGCGGTATTTTCTCTTCTATTCTCAATCTCGCAGTTGTTGTTTTTTTTTTGTTTTGTTTTATGTATAATCTAAACAAATCTGTTCATGAGCCACAACTTGCCCACGGGTCAAGTAGTATAAAAGATAACAATCTGTTTCCTGTCCTATCGAGAGAATGCAACATGTGCCAGTTGTAGTTCTTTTATAGTGAACGCATAATAGGTGAATACCAGAACTATTTCAGACATGGCATGGTGACTTAGCAGAGAGAAACAGGAATACGTTGATATCAATTTTGAACATTTGCTAACAAATTCAGTTTCAATTTGGAAACAGATTCAGTTTTAATTGAGGTTAACGTTTCACTTCACACAGATTTTCAAACTGTGTATTTTTGTGTACATTGTAATAAAAACTAGTAATTCAAATACTGTTATATAAAGTAATAAACGGGGGATAAGAGATTATAAGCGTTTCAGGTCGAGATTATTCTTGGATTAAGACTTTAGCAAGGGAGGAAATGAAGTTTGGTTTTGTTGATTGGCGCACGGGTTGTACAATAGAGGAGATAAACCATATCGAAAGGGGACATAAATCAATGAAAAATACATCAGACGTAAACAACGCATTCCTCCCCCCCAGTATCAGCTAGTACTTTATTTTTCGGCAGTTTTTTTTTAAATAAATGTATATGTATTACCGACGACAGAAGTTAGAACATTAGATAAACCAAAGGGTTACAGGAATGAAGTAATGTGTTGGGTAATTTATGTTTAGTTATCAACCTGCGAAGAGATAGCCTATCGTCTGAAGAATTGTATCAAGACGTACTAACAAATCACAACCATAAATTATCATTTAGATTCATTGTATTTAAACATTTACATGACTCAGTGAATGCCCGTCAAACTGATAGTTATAATACTGAAAAAAATATAAGCAATCAAAATAGTATTTTAAAAAATTAGATACATAACAAACATTATTACAATAAAAACCGTAGTGAGAAAGTTTCTTTAGGTAGGTCTATTTAGTTTTTGTTCTTCTTTAAATTTTTCCGGTCGCACTAACATAAGCATAAGAATGTTGCTTTGAAGCTTCTGGTATTAAAACGTAGCGAACGGTTGTGTTGACTTGACTTCTTATTAATACTATAGATAAACAAAAAGAAAAAAAAAACAATGAAAAAAAAAAAAAAGTATATAATATTTGGTAGTACGGGAAAACCCGGTCCTTAAAAAAAAAATTGGAAATCCTTTTAAAGGGACATCGTTCTGAATATTTTGTAAATGGCGCTCCAGTTTATAACCTCAACATATTTAGTAGTACATTTATTTATAAAAATAAATCACGTTTCATGGCCATTTGAATTCCTCTTAGCTAAAACATTGTCATTTAAATAGACTGATGAAGCTGGTGATCTGAATAGACTGTGACAGAGTGATTCGAATTCACTTTAAACAGTAAATCCAATAGACTTGAAGCAGAGTGATTTTAATCTGACCTCGAAACAGAATGATTTTAACGAAGTATTAAAACAGATTTGTGTGGACCTGAAATGGTGCGAGTGGAATTAATAACAGATGGGATGAACGGTCGATAGTTTGTTATAGAAAAGAGTTTTTAGCGGCAGACGTTGCCAGGAATGTGACTGTGTGTCAGGAGGGCTTAAAGTCACGTGATTTATAACACTCTCCTCGGCCAGCTTTTTCAAACTCAGGCATATTTTGAATTCGAGTTGATTTGTTGTGTTTTTTTTTATCAAGTTTTATCACTAATAGCCACATTCCAGGAACGGACCAACTCCTCTTGGTACCTACTGCCTGCACCCATCCGCCTCTCCTCCACACACACACAGTTTCTGAACCCCCTCCCCTACCCACCCATACAAATCTCCAGAGCTTTGCCTAAGATGTGACGTAAATGGCGTGTCCATCTGTTTGCGCGAGACACTCTATTTTAAAAACCTTTTGGTATCACGCCAGGGTGAGGCGCAAACGCCCGCAAATAGTTTACACAGGAGGGGCAAGTGGTTGCGTTGCCTTACCCTTAAGCGGGGCCAAACATGAGTCCACGCTCCGCGCCTCCCTCCCCCAACACTCCACGCCCTTTCCATCATCGGTTAGAACAACCCATTAGATGAATCCTATTTGGACACAACTGGCCAGAGGTTGGTGACAAACAAAAGGGGGATCACTCCAAATGTTTTCATCTCGTCTACACTTGTTGCTATGGAGACATGGCACGCGGTGTAACGTCCCCTTATCAAAGTTTGTTGTTGTTATTATTTCATTCATTGCCATGTTACAATTGTATAATTGCCTATAGTAGTTGGACAAACGGTCTCTATTTTATTTAAAAAATAGATATAGGTCTACATAATACGAACACCGGTTTATAAACAATGACATTACTTCCAGAAATACATGTGTGATGCAACCTAATAACAGTTCTTGTGCGACACAAGAAATTAAATGGACCTAAATTTGTATAATTAAGGCACGGCGTGATAGCTATCAGCACTTAATCCCCCCTCCCCCCCCCCCCATTTTGTGTGTGTGTGTGCAGAATATAGAATATTAAATAAACATAAATATTACAGAAAGTACAAAATATATACAATATTATAAAATTATAGAAAGAAAAGAGTATAGAGTATTCAGAATATTGAATATATAAAGGAAAGAGCCTACTAAATATATGATATGCTAAATTTAGAATACACATAATATAGAATATATATATATACATATATATATATATATAGAGAGAGAGAGAGAGATAGATATAGATATAGATATAGATATAGATAAATAATACACATAATATAGAATATATTACTTCATGCTTTTAAATACAAAATTTTTTAATAAATACTGAAATATATATTTTGTTATATATATGTATACATTATAATTATATATATATATATATATATATATATATATATATATATATATATATATTATTATTATTATTATTATATACACACACACAGAAAGAGAGAGAGCGAAAGAGAGAGACAGAAAGAGAGAGAGAGAGAAATTAAGAACATACCTAATCTAGAATAGACTGACTTTATAAAGTAAAGACTCTTTAGAATACAAAAATGTCATTCAGAAATAGCAAGTGAAAAACTTATTAAAAAATTACACATTGAATATTGAATATAAAGAATATAAAATTTTATATTAAGAATGTCTAGTATTCACAATAGAGAATATAGAAAAATCATAATGCTGCTATTTTTAGATGACTCCATCATATACAGAAAAAAAAGGCTGGCTATAGAATACTATAGATCTACGTTATAAATAAATTATAATGTATGTACAATCTGCGTTTCTTATTGCTGTCCTTATTGCGTAGTGAAAGTTTAAAACATTGTAGTTTTGTATAAGTTATAGATCTACTTTTAAATAATAATAATAATAATTCTATTTATATATTATTTCAAGATTTAGTGCATCGAGTTTTGTTTATTTATTGTCCTTCTAGCACGTCACTTCCGTATGAGACTTTTACAAATCTCAGCCTTCGAGAAAAAGCTGTTCACTTGTCTTTAATTAAATTGAAAATGCGGACTTTTTTATATAGTTAATTGAACCGTGGTAAGATGGCTGATTTGACCGGAAATATATAGGCCTACAATTAAATAGGCCTATGTACTTTATGCTTTTAAATACATAAATTTTAATAAATACTGTAATATATATTTTGTTATTCTTAAATCAAATGCATGGCCTTTGTTAAAGAGTCCGGCAGTACTTAAAATTAACACAATTTACTCATAAACGAGTGTATATTCATAAAATGAATGTACAGTGTAAAAGGTCTCATTTTCTTCAAATTTCATTGACGGATTTCCGGAAAGTGTTTAAATTGTATGTATTTTCGGGTTTTATTTTTAATTGATTGAGCACTCCATTAGAGCCTTCTCAGTATCCGGTCCGATTGTGTGAAACCTACTTCCCGTTCAACTCAGGCGAACAAGCTCTATCGATACTTTCAAAAAGAACTTAAAAACTCATTTTTTCAAGATTTACCTTAGTTAACATTTAACATGCTTTAGACCCCTACTGACTTACTTATAGGTTGGGTCAGTTAATGCTACATTTATTTGATTTTATTATATCATCAGTTAGTTTTGTCTCCTGGCCTAGAGTAATGCCCGTGTTCTTAGTTGTATGTTAAATGCGCTCTGAGCTTACATTATGTTTGTTGGCAGCGCTATACAAATATTATTATTATTATATTTATAATGTATTGTAGGCCTACTTTAAAACAAGATTTATAATTATCTGAAATACTAAACGATTACATACAAAATAAAATAAAAATACATCTTTAAAGAAATTCATCAAGTAAAAAAAAAATAATAAAAAGACACTCGAGAGTGTTCAAGTCTTAAAGGCAAGAAAGAAAAAGTCACACGGTGATGTAATTGTAAAGTGCCCATTATAAAACAACGACAATCAACCACACAATCATTCAACTTAAAATGGATGAGTTGAGGAGATAAAGAAAAAGTGGGATCCTACTCGAGAGGTTCGTAGGGAACGAAACTGTCTAAAAAATATGCAAAGATCACGGCCATCATTTAAGTAACAATAATATTTAACCCCGACTGACTAATAGTGTGTGTTTTTCCCCCTCCCTATTTTGTTTTGGAGGGTAACTTTTAATTATTAGGCGGTAACAATGTCATTGACAGATGCTTTTATGTCGTCCACAATACCCGGTTAGAATTGACACCACTTCGTGGGCACGGCCGCCGCGGAGTGAGACACACTGTGAGAAAGTAGTTCCCCGTTCACCACATGACCGACTTGGTGCATGCTGGTTCATTATAGGGGGAGCAGAAGTGGGAGCTAGGGTTGCAGACGACAGCGACCAGGACGGTTGCTCCATGTTACGAAATTGACCCAATTAACGCGTATTCAATGGAAGGTTCATGATAGGGGTTTCATTCATTGTGCCTGGAAATCTCCCACTGGGTTTTGTGAAAAGAGTGGCGAGATTTAAACAACAACAACAAAACCCTCCCTCAAAAAAGAAGAATGGAAGGGATGGGGCTTCTCGCGTCAGCCAATGAAAAGAGAGATCATTGGTTGAGGTGTGTGCATCCATCAAAAATTTATGATCACCCGTGCAGTGAATTGTTTGTGTGTATGTGTGCGTGTGTTTACGTGTGTGTGTGTGTGTGTGTTTATGTGTGTGTGTATGTCAAGCCTGATAAATTTTTTGAAACAACAAACGTGCACTCCACAAAAAAAAAAAGAATGTGGTTCCGCCGGAACCAACTGAAGGTGTGCGGATACCGTTATAGAGTCCATCACGTCTATAAGGGCGCCATGATGTACGATGTAATTTTTTTTTTAAATATTGCCAGGATACATACACTTGTTCAAATTGGAGATTTAGATCTAGGAAGCGGTAGGGGTTTATTTCTGATAATGTGAACTATGCTGGCAGCTCCACGACTATGGAGCAGTCAGTCAAAGATAGCATTTTGTGACGTAAATATTTGATGTTCTTCTAGTTCCTCTTAGTTAAAGATAAGGCCTTTTTATGACCATCTGCAAATACACCCAAAAATTGTTTTGTCTATTTTAAGAAATATATATATTCCCCAAAATAATGTCTATTAGATATTTTTAAAAGCATTTTTTTTTTAATTTAGCTTAAGCTTTTTATATATTTGTTAAACATTAACATGCATTCAGTGTAGATTTAGCAGGTAAGATAAGAAATATAAAAGTATTGACACCTGGAAAAAACGTATAACCATTTGTCGGCCATTGAAATAATATATAGGAAAATTGTACAAATGTAGCAATAACATAAAACTAAAATGTTACCTAACATTAGTTATGCCTCCTTTGTATGTGATCCACCAACTAATAAAACTAGAACAAATTCATTATGAGTCTAGAGCACTGATCTATAAAAAGAATGGATAGTGCCTCCATTTTTAATTTGTACGCACAAATTGAGGCTAAAATTGATTACACCATTCACACTATAGGGCGTTTGCAATCACGTGACAAAAAGCACGTGATTTGTGTTTACTTTCTGTAATGGTGTACAAGTAATAATGGCCGCTGTATTAATAAAGTTTCATATAGGCTCGAGCTTTTTTTAAATGATGTGTTGTGTTTTAAGTCTTTTTAAGATTTAAGCTGTATTATGTATGTTAAATAAAATAGGCTATTTTTTTTATTATCATAGACATAGATCATAGACGATGTGAGCCTATTAGTGACTTGACTAGATAGCCTATTCACCAACACTATCACTTGACATCGTAGCCTAGCCTACGAAACATTAAAAGTGTAGGCCTATAAAGTGAAATTGAAAGTGTAAATAGGTCTAGCCGGCCCTAGCCTAATCACATTAATCAATTAATCTACAGTACTACTATTTACCTCCTTATTTTTGAATAGGATAGCCAATATTCAGATGTGAATTTTGCATGATAAAGAACAACTTCACTTTCACCACGTTACATTTGTACCTCAAGTGGGTTTCTATATTTACACAAATACGTCACTAAAAACCTAAGCCACCCCCACCGAGAAAGCTCTATTCACTTATCCATAAAAGCGAGTTATCGGAATAGACAACCTATAATTAGAGCAAATCTCTACTACCAAAAGGAAATATAAGTCACTTGAAATGTATTTAAAGGTCAGTGTTTACGAAATATAATTTTATAGATTAGTGAAAGTCACGTGAAAGTCTATAAATTTTGGCTTAAAGAATATAGTTTCCGGGGCTCAATCCATTCTTTTTATAGATCAGTGGTCTAGAGTCAAATAAAACAAGCATAACGCCATTTTGTAAAACAATTCAAAATTTAGGAACACTTCATGAAATAATAGACTGTAGACACGGTAGCCGAGCGTCCTGTGTTCGAATCATGGTGAAGGCTAGTCTTTTTTTTTTCCTGGACTCGATTGTGTCACTGAGTCTACCCAGCTCTGATGGATACCTGACATTAGTTAACTGGCCACACAATCCCCTCATATGCCGTGGCCACAGAAACTGGTGAACGCTGCCTTGCCGGCCCAATGGTCAATTTGGTCCGACGGGTACTTTACTAAAGAGAAAAAAAGTAATATAACAACATTAAAATTCAAACATAAAGATGCAAAAAACAACAACATAGATCTGATTATATAAAATATTAAGAAAGACACAGACAAAATTACTATTACATATGCAAAGTCTAATTGGTATAAGCTATTTATCACACAAATTTATCACCAGTATCGTTAGGTAACAAAAGTGTGTGTGAAGGAGTGTGGGCGTTTTTCTTGAACAAAAAGGACGCTTCAATTAATTATTTGTAATCTGCTGCTCCTCTGGTGGGTACCAGACATCCGATGGGGAAAGTAAAGGCAGCCGGGAAATGTGCTGAACACATAATCCCCATAGTTAGCCAAAGCCAAAAAAAAAAAAATCACTAGCTATGTTTCATTGCTCTATAATTGCCTTAAAAAAAATCGGGCCAGCCTTCCGGCTCTTACCTCCAGATTGTAACAATGTTCAGAGGTGGATCAAAGAGGGGATGGGTGCTCATTTAGACCTATCAGTGCCATTCCGATAAGGCGTGTCACGTAAGATTGAGTACGGTCTTCACAGTACATGCACTTTTCACTCTCCACATGCGGAATTCTCGACGAATCATTATCGTGGTGGCTCGCTCGTATACCTGCACTGTCGCTCGGTAGCACAAATTCCAGATTATCAGTCTGGACTTCCAAGCACCAGGTCGGGGTTGAGGTCGGCTGCTGCACATATTGCTTCCTCCTCACCGATACTCGGGGCCTCTCGGCAGTGCAATGACCCCGGACGCGCAGCAGGGGCTGTCCCCCAAGCGTTAGCCCCCCTCCCCCCCCCCCCCGGGGCGCTCTTAATGCAAGCGTATCGCTGGTTTCCACACTTTCCCAGCAATGAGGCCCTTGGGTACATAATGTACAGAAGTGCTCTGTTTCATCAGGTCGTCAATGTCTAGAATGGCAACATATTTCAATATGAAAATAAAGCAAGACATTACCATCATCATTATTAATTATTATCATCATCATCGCTTGTTTACCAGCGTGGGGCCACAAACATAATCACCGCCATGCATCCCGATGCTGGGCAAGTTTTTCTAAAAGTCTTCAGTTTTGTCCCATCATGCTTCTTTCCGCTCTCGGTCCCCGCCTCCGGGTCAGCATCTTTTCACCTTACCTTGCAGGATCCAGGTGAGCGCTTGTCTTGTGATGCTGATTGTGGGCTTTTTATACACTATACTAAATCATTGTATAATTATGTCATAATATATTTTTAAAATGTGGAATAAACACACATGTAAAATATTTGATAGAATCTAGTTGGATACTAATGGCTTCTCGACATTAAATTTATCTGATGCTTAGTTATCTTAAAATAAATATTCGCTATATTTTTGTGTAAGATAAATGATGAACAGTGAACAACAATAGACAATATTAAAAATATGCATACTCAAACAACAATAACAAAAATATCTCATCATAGCCAATGCAGCGTCGCGGGGCAGATAACGACACGTGCAATAAAAACAGTAGAACAGAGAGAGAGAGAGAGAGAGAGAGAGAGAGAGAGAGAGAGAGAACACGAGACACGGGGCTGCAATTCTTTTATTATAATGAGCTAATATATTCTTTGATGCGGAAGAATAACAAGGGGGGGGGGCGATGCAGGTCACAAAAATACCTGTGATAACGCGAAACCCGAAACGGCTTATGGCCCTATGGGCTTGTTAGGTAGCGGCCCCTACCCCCCTACCCCCTTTTACGATCTCCGCTCGTTTATATCCGGTCTTCCAATTAAACTTCGTCTGCGATGGCGCGGGTGTTTGGGGGGGGGGGGGGGCTGGGAGGAGGAAGGATAGACTTTGATAGTATCTACGCTCCTAGAGCGATCCCCTTTTAATAAAAGACTAATCGGCATACGATACTCCCCCCTCTCCCCCTCCTTTTTACACTCACGCACACCCACGAACAAATCGTACCATGAATTCCCTCCCTTCCACAAGGAAAAGGGGGGGGTAGGGAAATGGAAAAGGGGGGGGGGGGCTTAGAAAGAAATGTTTATGGCGATTGCTTCCTTTATCGGTAAACCACGTGTCACGCACGCGGGGGGCATTTCGCCTGGGCGCTCTACGCCCTTTTCTTCTATGCCGGAGGTGGATTCCTTTTTTTTTTTCTTCCCTTAAATGAAAACTTTTTTGTACCCTCTATGTTTTAGAAAGAGATTCCAACTCGCTCCCTCCCTCCCTCCTTTTCCTCTCCACTCTCCGCCCCCCCCAAAAAAAAATAAATTCTCCGAATGAAAATTATCTGCACCTGTCTTCTGTGCATGGGGCCACGCGCCTTCACAATGACTGCCTCCTCGGCCCAAACGACGGCACTTTAATGAAGTTCTATGGCTCGGTGGTACGCTCCTGCTGGACTCGTCCTTTTTAGTTCTCAGCAACACACAGGCACACACACACACCCACACGTGTGTTGTGTCTCAACAATGTGTCTTTTATTTATATTTATTTTGGTTTGTCTGCTTCTATGTTATTGTAGGCTATAGGGGAACTCGGGCTAGACAGTATATTAAGACGTTTAATTCTTGGTACGGGTTATTATTATATATTTTTTTTCAGTGTGTGATTTTAATTAGATAATTTCTTAAAGGTTTTTTTTCTCTTTAAAAAAGACATGATGTTTTTTTTTTTAACCATGTCATAAATTGGGTAATTAATCAAGCGCGATGCATGATTATTATAAGATTATTGACAAGTCTTAACGATTATGCATGCATTAAAGGTCGACTAGAAAAACCTTTCCGGTCGAATTCGATCATTTGATTCGAAACATGTCATGTTTGTGTTGTTTTATCTATTTTTATCCAAATTATGTCATAATATTTAGATAGGCCTACACAAATCTTATATAAAGTTCATATTGCCTTTTCATGTAATTAAAACTTAAAGAGTTTTCAATTCTGAAATAAATGATATATTATATGTTCTATGGTTTACTTAAACAGAAAACCCATAAACTAGTTAATATTACACAAAAATCTTTTTTAATCCTTTTTATTTTGGCAATTTCGGTTTATCTTTTGATTTTGGCCGAAAGTTTTGTTAAAATTTCGATTTTGGCTTCGGTTTCGACCGAAAGCTAGTTGATACCTTTCGGCTTGGTTTCGTTTTCGGCCGAAACCCAAAATTTGATTTCGGTCGGCCTCTAACTTACACTGCCTGCCCTAACATTGCATAAAGACAAGAAATATACATATTTGTTTTCGTTTGTAGCATTGTTGCATTTGTAAACTACTCAAGTTTTACGTGTTATTTATACAATGGGTCTTGCGTTTATATTATTCAAACCACAAAACCTCATCATTTCATTGGTAGTTGATATACTGGTTTTTTATATATAAAAAAGGCCGCGTTGATGTAATAAACCATTACAAAGATAAAGGATAAAATGATGCACATACTCACACACACACACACACACACACATACAATTTATAATTTTAATTGAATGTTCTCGTAAAAGTAAAGTTGTGTTTTATGTTAAACAGCGTGATTGTACAATATCATATCAAACTATTTTGTATAAAAATATAATAAAAAATCAAAGCAAATATTAGGTTTAAAAAAAGGAATTTTGTTTAAATAGTATCTTCTTATCTTACATGTTACAAACGTACCTTCTATTTAAAAAAAAGATTATTGCGCCCTACGCTTATCCGTGGTTTGGGTCTAGTCTTGCATTTTGATTAGCGTTTATAATGATATTAAGTTACTAGTTTTCCTGGTTTGTTCAGGCAACCTATTCCATGCCCGGATGCCATTCGGGCAGAAATAGTACTTTTATTCTTGCATATGGGAGAACAAAGTGTTTTTGTTCTTATGTTTTTGTTCTTATGTTAATGTTTTTTTGTTTATCTGTGCGTTATAACAGATTATTATTGTGTTGTATTTCTTCATTAGAAATTAATGCCTTATGTATTATTACTACCGGTACTTTATTTTTGCCCTTCTGTTCTCTAGTGCAGAGGTCGGCAAACCTTTGATAACAGTGTGCCAAACTAGGATTTCTAAATCATTCAGCGTGCCAACAGCCTAAAAGTGAACCTGCTCTGTTATACTTTTAAAAAATTATTTTATAGGACATTTATTTAACTCCGTAGCAAGACCAAGACCAAAAGCAAAGGAGATTTTATATAGAGAAAATCACTGTAGCGTTTAATATTAAATACAAAATTAACGTGTTTGTAATTATCATCCTTTTTTACATTTACATATAAAATACAATGTTATTGCAAAGCTTTAAAGTTTATGGTAATTGTTGTCTGAACATTATTATTTATTACTCAAGATAAGGATCAAACACCTGCAGATGTTGATTATATTTTGATCTCAGTTTGACTGACAAGTCATTCATTTAATGTGTTTCTTTTACCCTAATCGCCAATTAAATCTCATAGTATAGAAAACTGGAAGAGATACCTAGTAATTATACAAATTGGATAGTTAATGTAATGTTTAAAAGTATACATATAAATTCTTTAGTCATATAATATTTCTATAATTCTCAATTATTTTTACAGTTATATCATTTCAAATTTATAAATTGTAAGCGATTTATTCTTTTATAAAAGAAAAAAAAAGAAACAGTGATATTAGCTGAAATAAAACAGGTTAATTATTTCCCTTTAATAAAAAAAAAAAGTTTCCACAGTTGACGTTATAGTGATGCGAAACAAGCTATGTTTTGTAATATAACAAATATATTAGTGAATAATTATTATTTCTTTATCCGACATTATGGTATTCATTACAAGATTTAATTATTAGAGGATTAAAATAATTTACGTTAAACAGTTGTAAATAAACATTTCACGGAAAGATATGTCCAGTTTCAATGCAAATCCATTCGAGTGGTCCTTGTATTGTAAATGCAAGTTCAACTCATTGAAATGTGTCGCTATGTCAATAAGACAGTTTTCCTCATTCAGAGACGGAACATTTTTTTTTTCAATCAATAAATAACTCATCTTGGATGTTTCTTGCGTGCCACTAAAAATCGCTCTGCGTGCCAAGTTATAGCTTGTTGATAAAAACTATATACAATTAGTAAGGGACAGATAGATAGTTTGTGTTAAATTGATGTAAATATATGTGATTATATGTGTGTATGTATCTGCTATTCCCACACTACGTTTTGCATTACAAAAAGAACAGATTATGCAAATTAACCTCATTCAGGCTTGATTATTAGTTGAAATTAATTACAAATTAATTACAAACTAATTACAAATTAATTACAAATTAATTACAAATTAATTTCAGTTGCAAAACCCAAACTCACAAAGACCAACAATAACAGAAATAAGATTTTTAAAGAACAAAACAACAACACAATACAACAAGCAAGTATATCATTAAAAAGAAACAAATATTCATCTAGTCCAAATATTAAATTATAATAAACGAGTATAAAAGTTCCACGCCTAATTTTGCATGCAAAGAAAATTTATGCCCGATGTTTTTTTATCTATTTAATCTATCCATTCAATTATCCATCACTGAATCTACATAGCAAAAATAGATCACCACTGATTTGAGTTTAGTCTTGCAATTTGATTTGTGTTTTAAATGATGTTAAGCTACTCTTTTTCCTAGTTTGTTCAGGTAACCCATTACGTGCCCAAATGCCACTCATGATGAAAGAGTACTTATATGCATTTGTTCTTGCATAAGTGATAAGGAAAGTGTTTTTGACTTTATGTTTATCTAAGCATGGAAGTATATATTAAGTTGTATTTCTACGTAAGAATTTAATGTATTGCAACTACTTTACTCTATGCCACTATGTCATATACATTTAGTTTTTCATAAATGACACTTTTTTTTTTTTACTGCCATAAATAGAGTCCACGTAACAGTGTGTTTGTGGGTGTGTGTGTCTGAGTGTGTGTGTATGTGTGTAGTTACGGGTCGCAGGTAGGGGGGCCATTTATTTTATTTGAAAAAAATTCACTAACAGGATGTCACTTCAATTTATTTATTTATTTTAATTGGGGCGGCACTATCAAAGTTTGTCAGGCGCGCGACTTGTTGACAGTCAAATGGTGTCATGTGGTTGGACCGAAACAAAAATCGGGGGGGGGGGGGGGGGACATAAAGAAAAAGTTTGAGGTGAGGGGGTTGTAGTGGAGATGACGCGCCCCGAAGGGCAGAGAGAGTTTAGAGACAGATAGAGAGGTAGGGAGATGGGAGCGGGTCCGGGACGTGGGGGCGTGTGGGTGCGATTGGATGCCATGGGCCGAGTGAGTAAACTTGTGCGCAGTTTCGTGTGAGAACCGAACAGAGGTTACATGGGCGCGCGCAACCCTGGTCACGTGTGTTTCCATCGGCTGCAGTCGCCTAGTTTGACTTCCGCCATTAGAGATTTTTTCTAATGATCATCATTAGCGGTCCAATGAGAAGGGCGAAGGGAGACAAGCGAACGAATTGAGTGGAAAAGGGGCATAACCACCCATTATCTCTTCTAGGAGTTGTTTTTCTGTTGTGCTTTGTTTTATTTCGTTTTTTTTTTAATTTCTTTTTTTGCCGAGGAACGACAACAGGCAAAAAAAGTTTTTTTGTAACTTTATCTTTTTTTTAATGATTTTCTTTTCAAATCATCCACTGACAATCCTCCGAAAAATAATATTCCTAAATGATAAACAAAATAAAAATATAAGAAAAAAAAATATATGGAGGGTGGGGGGGGGCGGATTAAATTGTTTTATTTTTCTTTGAATGGGAACCCGGCCCACCGGATGTGGGTGACGTGCTGTTTCATTAGCAGACGATAATCAATTATCTTCACCTTTTTTTAAAATTAGTTTCAATATAATATAACCTATTTAAACAACAAAACAAAAAAAAAAAAAACCAAAGTTCCAGCGGGATGAGGGTGCACTCAAACGATTGTGTGTGACAATATTGTTTCGGTAATTTTTGTAACACTTGTATCCAACGCGTTTGATGGTTTTTAATTATCGTTATTATTACTTCCTTCTGATATTCGTGTTTGTGTGTTTGTTTGTGTGTGTGTTGTGTTCTTTTATTTAAAATTGAAAACTGTAAAAAAAAAAAAAATTAAGTCCATTTGACTGCACGTGGGTGTCTGGGGTTTTATGGTGGTCAGTGGTGCAGACAGTTAGTCAGCCATTATAAAAGATCGCGCGTTCAAAACCCCCTGGAGGATTTTCTGGCTCAGGGCAAAGTCTCCGATTGCTTTCTCAGATCAAAGAAATACTTTTTTTTGTGGTAAAAGCAAAGACGGTAGAAGGTAGAGCAATAGTGCTGGCGACACAATCCCCTTGTATTCTTTGTTGGCCTTGGCTTCATCTTTTGATCTGCAAGGGTAAATTTTCTTTCGGCTAAAAGGTTCTACTAGTTTGGCTATTAATAGAAAAAAAAATTGAATAATTAATCTATTTTCAATAATTTTTTGAAAAGCAACTTTATAATGAGCCCTGTGTGTAGTCGGTTACGATTTTCATAAGATCGTATAATGGCTTAGGAAAAGGTGTATCTTTCTGCTCTAGAATGAAATGGATAGTACAATATTACTCCCACAGAATTATTATATTTCACATAAATGTTTAAAAAAAAACACGTTTTACTGGTGTAATTGTTTTCCTAAACCGATTCTATTTTGAAGCTGTGTTATTATCAGTAGCGTAGTCAGGATTTTAAGGGGCGAGTGAATAAAAAGCGGGGGGGGGGGGGGGGGAATTTTCCAGGAATGATTAAAAATTAAATTCGTCGTAATGTTTGGAGGTCTCTTTTTTTTTTTTTTTAGAAGTGCAGGGGGGGGGGGGAATATGCCTAAAGGCATTCCGGCGCTGGTCATCTGTATCCGGTTATTTTGGGGTCCCCGTCGTACTGCCCCAGAGGAGACATGGGCGGCGCCCGATGGAGCTGAACCAACTACCAAAGGAACCACCACCCACGGGTCTGCCGCATCCAGTGTCACATCTTAGGAATTAATGTTGAAAAGAAAATAACACAGCACTGATCCTTACAGTAGACGGTTCGTGAAAACAATGATGCACCAATTTCCAAAACATTTCTATGGAAGGCCAAAGTTATCACATTTCAGAACTCCATAAAGTAATGTTAAATTACATTATAAGTAAAGAAAGTGAAGTAATCCAGATGGACCAAATGAATCCGTAGCGCGGTGAAGCAGCAAGCAGCGTTCATCAAGTTCTGTGCCCCCCCCCCCCCCCAGAACAGGGAACAAAAAGTATAGCCGCTCGGTCACCATGCTCTAGAACAAGAAAATTTGATAGAAAATATTGACACTATTTAGAATAGTATAAAACTGTACTGTAAATATAATACAAAATATTGACACTATTTAGAATAGTATAAAACTGTACTGTAAATATAATACAAAATATTGACACTATTTTGAATAGTATAAAACTGTACTGTAAATATAATACAAAATATTGACACTATTTAGAATAGTATAAAACTGTACTGTAAATATAATACAAAATATTGACACTATTTAGAATAGTATAAAACTGTACTGTAAATATAATACAAAATATTGACACTATTTAGAAAAGTATAAAACTATACTGTAAATATAATACAAAATATTGACACTATTTAGAATAGTATAAAACTGTACTGTAAATATAATACAAAATATTGACACTATTTAGAAAAGTATACAACTGTACTGTAAATATAATTCAAAATATTGACACTATTTAGAAAAGTATAAAACTGTACTGTAAATATAATACAAAATATTGACACTATTTAGAAAAGTATAAAACTGTACTGTAAATATAATTCAAAATATTGACACTATTTAGAAAAGTATAAAACTGTACTGTAAATATAATTCAAAATATTGACACTATTTAGAAAAGTATAAAACTGTACTGTAAAGAGAATACAAAATATTGACACTATTTAGAAAAGTATAAAACTGTACTGTAAATATAATTCAAAATATTGACACTATTTAGAAAAGTATAAAACTGTACTGTAAATATAATTCAAAATATTGACACTATTTAGAAAAGTATAAAACTGTACTGTAAATATAATTCAAAATATTGACACTATTTAGAATAGTATAAAACTGTACTGTAAATATAATTCAAAATATTGACACTATTTAGAAAAGTATAAAACTGTACTGTAAATATAATACAAAATATTGACACTATTTAGAAAAGTATAAAACTGTACTGTAAATATAATACAAAATATTGACACTATTTAGAAAAGTATAAAACTGTACTGTAAATATAATTCAAAATATTGACACTATTTAGAAAAGTATAAAACTGTACTGTAAATATAATACAAAATATTGACACTATTTAGAAAAGTATAAAACTGTACTGTAAATATAATTCAAAATATTGACACTATTTAGAAAAGTATAAAACTGTACTGTAAATATAATACAAAATATTGACACTATTTAGAAAAGTATAAAACTGTACTGTAAATATAATACAAAATATTGACACTATTTAGAAAAGTATAAAACTGTACTGTAAATATAATTCAAAATATTGACACTATTTAGAAAAGTATAAAACTGTACTGTAAATATAATACAAAATATTGACACTATTTAGAAAAGTATAAAACTGTACTGTAAATATAATACAAAATATTGACACTATTTAGATATATAGCATAAAACTGTACTGTAAATATAATACAAAATATTGACACTATTTAGAAAAGTATAAAACTGTACTGTAAATATAATTCAAAATATTGACACTATTTAGAAAAGTATAAAACTGTACTGTCGATATAATTCAAAATATTGACACTATTTAGAAAAGTATAAAACTGTACTGTAAATATAATTCAAAATATTGACACTATTTAGAAAAGTATAAAACTGTACTGTAAATATAATACAAAATATTGACACTATTTAGAAAAGTATAAAACTGTACTGTAAATATAATACAAAATATTGACACTATTTAGAAAAGTATAAAACTGTACTGTAAATATAATACAAAATATTGACACTATTTAGAAAAGTATAAAACTGTACTGTAAATATAATTCAAAATATTGACACTATTTAGAAAAGTATAAAACTGTACTGTAAATATAATTCAAAATATTGACACTATTTAGAATAGTATAAAACTGTACTGTAAATATAATTCAAAATATTGACACTATTTAGAAAAGTATAAAACTGTACTGTAAATATAATACAAAATATTGACACTATTTAGAATAGTATAAAACTGTACTGTAAATATAATACAAAATATTGACACTATTTAGAAAAGTATACAACTGTACTGTAAATATAATACAAAATATTGACACTATTTAGAAAAGTATAAAACTGTACTGTAAATATAATACAAAATATTGACACTATTTAGAAAAGTATAAAACTGTACTGTAAATATAATACAAAATATTGACACTATTTAGAAAAGTAAAAAACTGTACTGTAAATATAATTCAAAATATTGACACTATTTAGAAAAGTATAAAACTGTACTGTAAATATAATACAAAATATTGACACTATTTAGAAAAGTATAAAACTGTACTGTAAATATAATTCAAAATATTGACACTATTTAGAAAAGTATAAAACTGTACTGTAAATATAATTCAAAATATTGACACTATTTAGAAAAGTATAAAACTGTACTGTAAATATAATACAAAATATTGACACTATTTAGAAAAGTATAAAACTGTACTGTAAATATAATTCAAAATATTGACACTATTTAGAAAAGTATAAAACTGTACTGTAAATATAATTCAAAATATTGACACTATTTAGAAAAGTATAAAACTGTACTGTAAATATAATACAAAATATTGACACTATTTAGAAAAGTATAAAACTGTACTGTAAATATAATACAAAATATTGACACTATTTAGAAAAGTATAAAACTGTACTGTAAATATAATTCAAAATATTGACACTATTTAGAAAAGTATAAAACTGTAATGTAAATATAATACAAAATATTGACACTATTTAGAAAAGTATAAAACTGTACTGTAAATATAATTCAAAATATTGACAAAATTTAGAAAAGTATAAAACTGTACTGTATATTATAATACAAAATATTGACACTATTTAGAAAAGTATAAAACTGTACTGTAAATATAATACAAAATATTGACACTATTTGGAAAAGTATAAAACTGTACTGTAAATATAATACAAAATATTGACACTATTTAGAAAAGTATAAAACTATACTGTAAATATAATACAAAATATTGACACTATTTAGAAAAGTATAAAACTGTACTGTAAATATAATACAAAATATTGACACTATTTAGAATAGTATAAAACTGTACTGTAAATATAATTCAAAATATTGACACTATTTAGAAAAGTATAAAACTGTACTGTAAATATAATTCAAAATATTGACACTATTTAGAAAAGTATAAAACTGTACTGTAAATATAATACAAAATATTGACACTATTTAGAATAGTATAAAACTGTACTGTAAATATAATACAAAATATTGACACTATTTAGAATAGTATAAAACTGTACTGTAAATATAATACAAAATATTGACACTATTTAGAATAGTATAAAACTGTACTGTAAATATAATACAAAATATTGACACTATTTAGAAAAGTATAAAACTGTACTGTAAATATAATTCAAAATATTGACACTATTTAGAAAAGTATAAAACTGTACTGTAAATATAATACAAAATATTGACACTATTTAGAAAAGTATAAAACTGTACTGTAAATATAATACAAAATATTGACACTATTTAAAATAGTATAAAACTGTACTGTAAATATAATACAAAATATTGACACTATTTAGAATAGTATAAAACTGTACTGTAAATATAATACAAAATATTGACACTATTTAGAAAAGTATAAAACTGTACTGTAAATATAATTCAAAATATTGACACTATTTAGAAAAGTATAAAACTGTACTGTAAATATAATACAAAATATTGACACTATTTAGAATAGTATAAAACTGTACTGTAAATATAATACAAAATATTGACACTATTTAGAATAGTATAAAACTGTACTGTAAATATAATACAAAATATTGACACTATTTAGAAAAGTATAAAACTGTACTGTAAATATAATTCAAAATATTGACACTATTTAGAAAAGTATAAAACTGTACTGTAAATATAATACAAAATATTGACACTATTTAGAAAAGTATAAAACTGTACTGTAAATATAATACAAAATATTGACACTATTTAGAAAAGTATAAAACTGTACTGTAAATATAATACAAAATATTGACACTATTTAGAAAAGTATAAAACTGTACTGTAAATATAATACAAAATATTGACACTATTTGGAAAAGTATAAAACTGTACTGTAAATATAATACAAAATATTGACACTATTTAGAAAAGTATAAAACTGTACTGTAAATATAATACAAAATATTGACACTATTTAGAAAAGTATAAAACTGTACTGTAAATATAATACAAAATATTGACACTATTTAGAATAGTATAAAACTGTACTGTAAATATAATTCAAAATATTGACACTATTTAGAAAAGTAGAAAACTGTACTGTAAATATAATACAAAATATTGACACTATTTAGAAAAGTATAAAACTGTACTGTAAATATAATACAAAATATTGACACTATTTAGAAAAGTATACAACTGTACTGTAAATATAATTCAAAATATTGACACTATTTAGAAAAGTATAAAACTGTACTGGAAATATAATACAAAATATTGACACTATTTAGAAAAGTATACAACTGTACTGTAAATATAATACAAAATATTGACACTATTTAGAAAAGTATACAACTGTACTGTAAATATAATTCAAAATATTGACACTATTTAGAAAAGTATAAAACTGTACTGTAAATGTAATACAAAATATTGACACTATTTAGAAAAGTATAAAACTGTACTGTAAATATAATTCAAAATATTGACACTATTTAGAAAAGTATAAAACTGTACTGTAAATATAATTCAAAATATTGACACTATTTAGAAAAGTATAAAACTGTACTGTAAATATAATACAAAATATTGACACTATTTAGAATAGTATAAAACTGTACTGTAAATATAATACAAAATATTGACACTATTTAGAAAAGTATAAAACTGTACTGTAAATATAATTCAAAATATTGACACTATTTAGAAAAGTATAAAACTGTACTGTAAATATAATACAAAATATTGACACTATTTAGAAAAGTATAAAACTGTACTGTAAATATAATACAAAATATTGACACTATTTAGATATATAGCATAAAACTGTACTGTAAATATAATACAAAATATTGACACTATTTAGAAAAGTATAAAACTGTACTGTAAATATAATTCAAAATATTGACACTATTTAGAAAAGTATAAAACTGTACTGTAAATATAATACAAAATATTGACACTATTTAGATATATAGCATAAAACTGTACTGTAAATATAATACAAAATATTGACACTATTTAGAATAGTATAAAACTGTACTGTAAATATAATACAAAATATTGACACTATTTAGAATAGTATAAAACTGTACTGTAAATATAATACAAAATATTGACTCTATTTAGAAAAGTATAAAACTGTACTGTAAATATAATACAAAATATTGACACTATTTAGACAAGTATAAAACTGTACTGTAAATGCAGCTTGAAAATCTAGTAACTGACAATAATTTATTATAAAGGATTATGTATTGGCGTGTTTGAAGAAATCGTAGTCAGAAACAAACATAATAAATTTAATGTTAAATGAACAAAAAAAAACATTTAAAAAAAATAATAAAAGTTGATACAAGTCCAAGTCAATGAAAATTATCTGTCTTTAATTACAATATAATTATATTAATTATATTTAAAGTTACTTTTAATCTAATTGAAACAATCATACAGAAAAATATATAAATAAAATATTGACAAACTTACGAATCAGCTCAACTGTAATTGTGTACTGTATTTAATATTCGTTTTTTTTAACTCTACACATATTAACGTTAAAACAATGATATAAAATGCATTAGAAATATATCTAAAATAATAATATATAAGTCGTTGAAAAAAAGAACTACGTGTTCTTGATAAAACTTTAGAAAACAATGCCATTCTGTAGAACTAGTGTATACCTCCCAGTCCTCACACATTTGTAAAATCTTGTACTGTACAGCAGGGTTTGGCAACCTACGGCACGAGTGCCAGACTTGGCACGCAGAGCAATTTTCAATGCCACGCGGAAGACCCCTAAGACGACTTTTAAAGTATTTTCTACAAGTATAGAGCAGGATGACTTTTGGTCTGTTGGCGCTCTAAATAAATTAGAAATCCTACTTTGGCACACTGATATTAAAAGATTGCCTACCCCTGCAGTACAGTATATCACCAGTTCAACACACACGCCTAAATAGTATGAATAACATATAACATAAATAACAGTGTTTCATGTAGATAAAGATAGTTTCTGACACTGTTAAATAGACTTATAATACAGATATATTCTAAAGTTGACAATAATATAATTCGTGGATAATAATAACAATATATGAGTAAATAATAAATTATAACTATTTAATCGTACCCCGAGTCTCAAGTCTCAATTCTGTATCTGCATGAAGAGAAGCTAAAAGGTCCGACCACCAGTGTGTCACTCTTTTTAGCACAGTTACCTCCCCTAACATATATATAAAATCAATATATTAAATCAAAATAATTACAATAAATGAAAGAAAAACAATAACTTACACACTCTACCCTAATATTAATAGAATACATAGATACTTTAACATTTTTTTTTAAAGACTATTGAGGTAAATTCTAACAAAACAATTCAAAAATGTTAAATCTATGTACTTGTCTTTAGAATTATTATAATTTCTAAGCAAACAAACAAAAAAAAATGAAGTAATGAAAAAAAAAAGGACAAATTTTTTAATTCAAGGTTTCGGTAAAAAACAAAAACGGACAGTCTCTAGACAAGGGGGGTAGGGGGGGGGGCACGTGTCCCCTATGTTCTAGATTCTGCAGTTTTTACGTTTAATTATACGTTCTTTTCTTTTATCTGCGAGCTAGTTTAATTATTATTTTTTTTAAATGTGCTACTTAATGAGCCTCTCTCTATAAAAGTTGTAATAATTCAACACTTTTGTTTATTTTTTTAAGGTTGCTCGGTAAGTCTGAGGTAAAGGCCAAAACTTTGTCTGGCCAGACATTATCCTCTACGAAGGCAGAAAACAGAAATAATAGTGTGTTTGTGTTGGAGGGGGGGGGGGGGAATAATGAACTCGGCCATAAAGGAGGAAGTAGGTGTGTCACTGCTTCCGAAAACTCGCATCCAATATTTCCTGTCTTGGTTTTAGCGGTTTTGTAGCGTATTAGCAATCTGAAACACTAACTAACTGACCAACTAGCCAAACAACCTACCTATTAAACAAGGAATGAACTAATTACTTCTAACTGATTGACTGACTTACCAAATAACCCTATTTAGACCTATATCATAGGCTTTTTTAAATTGAGAAATGTTATTAATTTCAAAGATGGTTAAAACGAGTTTATACATTTTTATAACATTTACACGAATAGGCCTGCATCTTTAAGGCTTGGACAACTGGAAGACAAGTTATTGACCATACATTTCAATAAAGTGTGATGGTCATTTTTTTCAATATTGGAACTTTCCTTATTGTTAATACTGATCATTTTCTTTTATGTCTCTAAATGAAGAAATTATTGGACAATATTACTTCGATTTTTGATGACATCGGAGAATATGTATGTATATATCTGCTAAAATTCTAACTTTGGATCTAAACAACTAAATTTGGAAGACACATAATAAGATGGTCAAATCATTTATAGACGTCGTGCTGAATGAAAAATATCCATTTCAATTTCCCATTTTTTAAATGCTTTTTTCATGATCTTCAACTTTTTTTGTTTTGATTCGTCTCTTTATTTTCTCGTGAAATGCCCAATTGTAATTCTTGAAAAGGCCCGACGTTTTATTCACGAATAGGCCCAACGTTTTATTCACGAATAGGCCCAACGTTTTATTCACGAATAGGCCCAACGTTTTATTCACGAATAGGCCCAACGTTTTATTCACGAATAGGCCCAACGTTTTATTCACGAATAGGCCCAACGTTTTATTCACGAATAGGCCCAACGTTTTATTCACGAATAGGCCCAACGTTTTATTCACGAATAGGCCCAACGTTTTATTCACGAATAGGCCTCAATTATTTGGGGGGGGGGGGAATGGCACCCCCTATTTAGGAAAATGGTTTCAAAGAGAATATGCCCCCCGCTGCTCCTATCTGTCTACGTCATTGCGAGTCACCTGGTTTCTGTTGGTTGCGCTCAGTTGCACATAATGCACATTCGTTTTCTACCACTCACCTTGCAACCAGTCTACGATTACCTAAACTCTCATCCAACAATAATTTGTGAAGCTCAATCATTGCAAAGTATTCTTCAAGTGGTATAAGGTATTACTTTTTTTTTGGTTTCTGTGTTATTGTTGATGCAGTTTTATCAACATATAAAATTGTATTATTTTACAAGCCGTTCATCATAGCCCGTTAGTTTAAAGAGGCCTTGAGGTCTGCTAGAAAGAAAAGAGGGGCCAATTAAAATAATTAATTACAAGGGAGTGAGAGGGAGGGGTGCGGGAGGGGGTGATTTGAGCAGCCACTTCCCTTGTGATGCAAAGCTTTGACTAACGAGACTCTGTAACTGATAATATTGTATCATAATGGTTTCTGACAGATAGATGGCGCAGATATTTAGTGAAACCGAGGAAGGAGGGCCGGTGAAGAGCCACACATGCAGAAGAAAAAAAGGTAAAAGGTTGAACAGAATGGTCGAACATTTATTATTCTGACCGATACTGGCGTTTCCTGTTTCAAGTGGCCATCATTTTTCGCCGTGTAGCGAAGGGTCGGGAGGGGGTCTCCATAATTCCCGTCGTTAAGGACATGTTATTTTTCACGGAGTCCATGTCAACATCAATGTAATTGAAACGGCACACTTCCCTTCCTCTCGAACTCTTTTGTTTTAACAAACGAAACAGAAGAAAAGGAGAAACATAGAATACACAAAAATAAAAACACACAATACAAGTGGGTGTGGCAGTTCCGTATGTAGGAATCGATCCGCGAAGCCGACCAATGGCTGAAGATGGACCAACGTCGCTGCCGTATCGAGTGGAGTGTTGTCCTCCCCCCCCTCCTTCCTCTACCCCCTTCTCTCTCCCCTTAAATCTCATTCTCTCTATCACCAGAGTCACTAAAAACGGATTTGAGACAACAATAAGGAGAGGCGGGGCGACAGGCCTGGGTGGAGTGGTTAGGGATGTGACAACGGGGGACAAGTGGGCCGGGCTACACTCTGTGAGTGGCGGCAAGAGAGAGAGAGAGAGAGGAGGGGGGGAGAGAAGGGGAGGGAAAAAAAAACACGACAATCAACACCATAACAGGCTAAGCTTGGAAGTCAACGGTGGCGTCAAGGGGGGAAGAGGGGTGGGTAGGGATGCGAGAAGGGTGAAATCAAATTTGGGGGGCGCGGGTTCGAAGGGGAGAGGGGTAAATGTTTCTAAAAAGGAAACTTCTGAGAACAGTTGCATCTGCTTGGTAAGGAGATTGGCACAGACATGTGCCTACAAATGTGGCAGTTTCCTATTTAAACGGACACCGGCTGATATCAGATGCATTATTTGGGACCAGTTAGACACGCCGTGCCTGTTAATAGCCGTACACAATACAAGAACTCTGTGGACATTACGTTCTGTGGTTGATCCAGTGAAGGCAGCTAGTCCTGTGGATACGAACACTAAGCTGAATTAGAGACTAGATATTCTTGACTTATCTGTAGACTAGTGTAGACGTCGTAGTTCGTATCAAACTAGTATAATAGCCTACATTTTTTAAATTTAAAACTAATTAACCTACAGTTGTCAACTAGACAAGAGATAGTTGTTGGTTGAAAATATTTGCTTTCATTTTATTGTATTTTTTTTTAATAATATAAAACGGATAAAAGACAAAGTAGTTAACAAATATACATGTTTTATAATTAAAGACAATAATTCGTTAAATAAAAATAAAAATTCAAAGTGTGTGCTCTCAATGCAAAGTCTGGTTAAACGATGGTTTACGGCGTCGCTTTATCAGTAGTCCATTTCTTATACCAAGTTGTGTCAGACTTACCCGAGATGCAAGTCCAGCTTCAATACTAGTGTACAAGTCTAGCCTGAACTAACGCCAAGAGATTTAGGATCTTCCATTGCGCGATGATTTCGACCAATTTGGACATAAAGCCGGCCGTCGACTCTCCCTCATCTTGTGGAATGACCATCAAGTCAAAGAGCGTGTCTGGCTCACATGGACAGAAACTGTTCGGTGCCGTTGCTGGTAACGACCTACCAGAACGTGCTGAAGTCAAAGTGGACGCCAGTGGTGTGGCCCTCGGCCGTGATCTGATAGCGAGTATTGACGCCAATGTGAAATCCAGATGTCTTAAGGTGAGTAGACTTGCCTGTCTGTTTTACATGTATACTGGTCTGTAAACTGAATGATTGTGAAAATGATTCAATCCTGGGCCTATCACTCTTATTCGAGTTGTAACTAATAATTTGTCATTCTTTTGTTTTTTCTTATATTTTTCTCTTATATTTTTTCGTAAAATTTTGAGATTATCAATTTGTTCCATATCCTTTGATGTAATCAAATTTATATACATATATGAGCTTACTAATATAGCCTAGAGAATAGTAGAATATCTGTGTTCTTGCATTAAAAAAATGGCTCTATGCATTTTTTGTTGCTCAATGTTAAATGCTATCTGAGCTTACATTAAGTTTGTTGGCAGTGCTATATCAATAAGATTATTATTTTTATTATTATTGTAACGGACACATTGTTTAGAAGTCTTATTATTCTGTTGTGTAAAATCGTTAGATGAATGAACTTTTTCACAGACGAATACACAGGCAAAGGAGATAAGTATATATATATATATAATAAGAAGACAATCTGTTAAAACATGACAAGCCTTTCACTGTGCATGACTTACGTTTTCAACCGTCGAACACACTACGTTAGTTTCAATGTAAGGCATGTGGCTGTTTAAAAATAAACATATAGGCCATAAAGAGTATAAGGTCCAGTTTCACCCAACTAGTAGCTATAAAGAACATTGCTTTAATATTGTGGGATAATTTTTACAGTTCGGGTCAACTGCTCGTGTTGTTCAGTTGAAAAATTCAATTAAAACTAATACTTTCACACCATGATGCGCTTCATCACGTAGTAACGGTATTGTAAGGTTATTGTGTGGCCAGAACAATGCCCAACCACCGTTACGTTCCCAAACTAATATCAGAGCTGGCTGACTTTACTTTTATTAGTTACACCTTCATAAAAAAATTGGCGTTTAACTTGGATTTGAACTAACTTCCGAAACCGTCAGTATAACAATGGGAACATTGTCTGCGTTACAATTACACACGTTCGTATTTCCATCTCAAAACTTTCATTCTATAAGCTTTTACAAAGAAATAATTTGGCGTTTTTCTTAAACGTTCTTAAATTCAATAAAAATATAACTCCTTTGAATATAACTTTTTTTTTTAATGGTAATATTTTATGTTCAGTCTCTGAGAGCTATTTAGTTCTCTTATATGCAATTTACGTAATTTGTATGTGTTTAATAGTGTGATTTTATCACTTAACCCTTACAGTCCCGGGCGCGTATATAGCGGAACTGAAAGCAGCATATATAGAAGTAGGTCGGTACGGGAAGGGTTAAGCTTATTCTAAATAATACGTGACCATCAGACCAGAATATGTTGATAGAAAAAGCGTCATGCTTTTAAAGCTGGGTTCAAATTCTGGATTTCAATATAAAAGAGGGCTTGGTGCTAATTGTACATTCTCCAAAGAAAGCGTTGACCACGAAAACAGATAAACTAGTTCATCCTTGTTCGCTAGGACTTTAGATAAAAGCCCGTAACAACTTAAACAACATTTTTTATTTAGAGAAACCGTGATATTTTACAATAGCACGTTATTTGGAACATGATAAATCTAAAAATTAGTGCTTTTAAGGGTCTACATAGTTTTCTTTTATAACGTATGATTTGATGGAGAGGGGGGGATGACCTAAATTTTGTAACCACTATTAGTATTTAGTCCTGGGTGGACAGTTTGTGGAGAATCCAAAATTTGATATTTTACATTACTTTAAGTTTTTGAATGAAATCATCTGTGTTTTTAACAGCCTCTAAAGCAACAATTAACGTAGCCTACTTATTAAGTTTATTTTTAAATCGAAGTTTAAGCTAAAGAATATAAACACCTTTTGTTTCAAGCTAAGTTTGAAAATGTTGAAAAAAGAAATGTAATCTTCTTATCTTATATATTATAGATGCTCATTCTATAAAGAAAATTTTTATGTCCTACGCTCATCCGTATATGACTTAGGCTAATTGTCGGAACATCGTCATTAGAATAAATAAATGTTTAATAACATGTTTGCGATGGCTAGCTAAGTAAAAACTATGGGCTACTGTCCTCGTGATATTTTTGAAGCTAATGAGGTCTATGCACAATTCCTTAGTGACAGAAAATCGATCACGTGATGCTTTGAAAACTAAAAAAAAATGGCTGATTTTACATTGATCTTAATGGCACCTATGCTTATTAAAAATTTTAATTTTTCACATATCCTTTAATATTGTGATATTATAAATGATGCTCACGGAAGTAACAATGATAATAGACATACAATTATTAAAGAACAACACCTATTTGTTGATCTTTCAAAGGAAATCGATGAAAAGATTTTAAATTCTTTACGTGATAATTTAGTGGTAGAATTTGCGCACCCAACAGCAGCGCAGTAAGCCATTGCTAATTTTTACAAGTGTATTTACTCAACATCACGTGACCGAGTGATCATTCTGCATAGACCTCATTCCAAACGTTGGAACGGTTTTGTGGGAAAATTGTTAAATTCGTAGCAAGGCTTTATGGTTCAAATAATATCCCCTCATTTGTTCAACATCTCTAATCAGGACATTTGATTTAATAAAAAGTATTTTTTTCCTTCAGTGTTCATTTACATTAAGACAACTATTGTCGTTAGTACATTATTTTAAGTCTTTTGTATTAGTTACAATGAATTTACCCATTCCGTCTTCCTTTTAGCCGTGAGTTTGGGGAGGGGAGGAGGGTTTACAAATGGCATCGCCAATGACCTCACCACTTCTAAATTCCGCCATGATTATGTTTAAATGCATTCAATGATATAGTCGTCTGCTTGTCGGTTCTGATGTGAAAAATTAGCCTACATTTCTACTTTTACTTTCACACACTAAGGTTTCTCGCAAAATGTTAAATCCACACTGGACAAAAGTCCAGTAATATAATATGTATGTGTGCAATGTATGTGTGCAATGTATGTGTGCAATGTATGTGTGCAATGTATGTGTGCAATGAATGTGTGCAATTTTTTCTTGTTTACTTTAGCCATTATAGATTCTTTATATAATGTAACTATGACATGTTTTAGAAATAATTTCTGACTTTTAAAATTGACCTTAAAGTTTTGAAAAAATGTTAACTATTCTTGTTTGGTTTTAAATATTATTAATTTATTGCATGTGTGTGTATGTGTGTGCGTGCGTGTATTTGTGTGTGAATGCGTGGTGAAACTTGTTATAGCTATAACTGATGTAACACTAAGAGTTCATTGTATCACTATAAAGTGCACACCAGGGAACTGCTTAGCTGTAACACTATACGGTGTAAATACATTTCTCAACTTATTTTTTTATAAAATATTTTTTTTACAATGGCATAAAATATTAAAGCCTTGAGTTTGTTGTGTCGCCGATAGTCTTGGTTTGAACTATCTACAAACTACACCAACCATTAACCTTAACTACTTAAAGAACAAAACTTAATTTGTTGTATTCTTAATTTACTACATAATAACTGCAGAAACAAACGATGTATGAATATTCCCAACTGACAAGAATAGCACCAAAAGTTAAATCACTAAACCTAGAAACACATAGGACAGAAGGGGCAAAGAGTAAAGTAATAATAATACATAAGGCATTAAATTCTGTCTTAGAAATGCAACACAATAACAATCTGGTAGAATGTTCAGATAAACAGAAGGACAAAAACACATAATCCCTTAAGCGGGAATAAATGCATACAAGTAGCCTACTCTTTCGTGGAACGGGTTGCCCGAACAAACCAGGAAAACCAGTAATTTAACATCATTTAAAACACTAATCAAAATGCAAGACTAGACTCAAACCACGGATGAGCGTAGAACCCAAATAATTGTCTTTAAAGATGGAGCGTCTGTAACATTGTAAGATATTAACACACACGTCGAATACTAGCACCGGTGATAATTAGCTCCAGCTAACATTTTAAATCATGGGTTGCAGCAGATGGCTCACGGGCCACTACATGGACTGCCAAGCCTGTCATTGTGACCCCGTCAGAACTTCTAGTGGCAGTTTTTAAAAACTCACTGTATTGATAAAAGTACACAAATGTTCAGAATGTATGGTCCAGCTTGATGTATCAAATTCCTTATGCGACCCTATGACGAAAAGCTGTTGCACACAGCTGTTCTAAATACTCTAGCTACCTAATGAATTGTTTTGGATATATCACATACGAAACTGATTCATTCAGACCATTCGATAGCATTTGATTTGTGTTATCATTTCTTCCCCCTACTTTGTCTTACCTAAACTAGTTTAATGTGAACATTTCTGCACATATGACGTCAATACCCAAATTATGTATTCTTTATCTCATACGGCCAATACATAACAACGTAAATTTGCTAATACAAATTATTTCAATTACGTTTTACGGTATGATATTAATTATAATATTAATTTTAGGCTCAGCTGACCCATTCTTCGACAGCTTTTATATAATATAAAAATGGCTTTATTCAGAGTTTTCTATTATTTATTTTGGTTTACGTGTTTCCCCTTGAGTGAATATTGTAAATATCTATACGCTCATTCACTTGGGTTGAATAATATTTTGTCTTAACATACTTGTGTACTGAGACGTGAGACGGGCAAGAACTCTTGTTGAATGTAGAGCTGGGATTACTCATCCCTTAGTCACATGGATATTAACTCTGAGGATGCGCGTAATGCGATTAAATCCCTCGTAGAGATCAATAAAAAGTGGGTACCCGACTCGGCCCCTTTTTAGACTCGGAAAGCCTGGTGCAAAGATATAAAAGGTTGGCTTTTACCTGTCTTCCCCCACCCCACCCCCATTACAGTGGCGGCACCTTGAATCAAAATTTTTGCCTGAACCTGGTGCAGCATGTAGGCTTCCCGATGGCTAATTCTGAGATGAGAAATGAAATATTGTTAAGGCTTAAGAAGTTGTGTTATGGCTGCTATGAGGCCAGCTGACCCCTCTATCCTAATACAGACTCTAAAATACTATATTTCGCCAACCACCAGTCTGTAGGCCTACATATTGTAACAACTTTAATAGCAAATTTCATATTCCTTCATGGAGACGTTTCAGTTATTCAGTCGACATCTATTATAAAAGTAGATTGCTGGACACAGATTTAATTTTGTTTACATTTAGAAGAGTATAATTTTTGAATTATTCATAGTAGAATACAGATTTGTTTTTATAATTACTTTAAACATCTATTATAGAAGTAATCAATTCAAAAACATCGCTCAATGGCACACTTTTCTTAAATTTCAATTATGAAGTTTCTACACAGTCTAAACATGTTCCGTTAACTACTTTGGTATAAATTCTATGATGCCCAAATGATCACGTGTTTTTAATGCAGACTTCGATTGGTTTACTCTAATATAGATTGTATCGTTTGCCATTACTTAATTTTTTTTCACAAATCTTAACTGATGATTGGTTAATATTTTATCTTTTCTTTTCACATAATGGCCAATATAGGCCTACTCTCTAAACGTTATTTTTACCCTTGCCTATGTTTAGCTAAACGTCCAGTCAAACACACAAAAAAATCCTTAAAAATTATTCATGATCTATCTTTGAGTCACACTAATTAGTTTAACACAATTAATAGTTTAACAATGCTTGCATTGACTTGTCTCAACTCTCGCAACATTTGTCTGTTTGCTCACTATGGAATCTCTATACGGGCTCTCCTCGAAATGTCCGGAATGAGCAATAGAACTGTACCGATTATGTACATCTTACAAGAACTTTCGGTTTGATAAAAGGTACTAAGTCACAAAATCTGCTTCTACAGAAATCAAATTTTGTACGTCGTAGTCGGGCATCTTTTGTATGGCGTATAATGTTTTCTATCAATTATATTGAAATAGAACTTTTGAAAGGCTTGGAAGCTCGGCATTGAAAGAAACGCAAGTCTTAAAGACAGCTGCGATAGCTCATCGAACACAATGGTCTCGTGGTTGGCAAAGTGGCAGAGCGTAAAATCGCTCTTCAGAGGTTCTCGGCCTAAAAATTCTGGTTAAAACCCATTTTTTAAACACACTGAGTCATAATTAATTATGTACATTATGCACTTGTAGTATAATATGAGATTAATTTATGTGCAGCTATATAAGAGAATGTGTATGTGATTTTTTAACTCTTGAAAGGTAAATGTTTCAATTTGCTTATTATTTCATATATCATTTTATTGACTGCCTTTATTGTATACAGAACTATGTAGAAATAAAAAAAAAATAGATGGTATTAAGAAAGTGACGTCACTTAGAGAACTTTCAGGAAAAATATCTTTATAACTCCGCCCCTAAAAACTATTTTTACAAAATATTTAAAAAAAGGGAAGTGACGTACAACTTGAAAAGATTGGGACATTCGAGAATAAGGGAAGTGACGTCAAACTAAAAAATACACACTTTTTCTTCTCAAGCCCAATTAGTCTCGAAACCAACATTGCACATATTCAATATATATATATATATATATATATATATATAAATATATATATATATATATATATATATATATATATATATATATATATATATATATCATTGGCTCCATAGTCTCGAAAGACGATTAGATTTGCGCGTCTGTGATTTGGCCATCCCTGCAAAATTGACTGTGCCTGTGGAGACCTATCCTTGAGAGACAGGCTCTATCGCATCTCTGGCACTTGAAAGCTGGACCGTTGGAGATTGTTAGGGGCAGCCTACTTTTCTTCGCTGCTCGTTTAGCCTCCGACCTAAGGCGAAGTTTGCCCTCTGCCGCATTTATACCGGTGTGTAAGATGCCTCTCCAACTATTTCTGTGCTGAGCAAGGTTCTCCCAGTTCCCGACCACTACATCTAGAGCCTTTAGATCACGTTTGCAGACGTCAGTGTGTTAAGGAGAGGCTGATGTTACCCATGCATCAGTTCCCCTCTCTCCATGCATCAGATGTGTATGGCATATACTTAGAGATATAACAATATCAACCGATTACTTACCAATGTGATTGGCGCAGGATCAGTAAATAAAGACTGCATTGTAATGCAAACGGTCTAATTCTTTAATGGCATTACTTGTGCAAATCCAAGACTAAAGAAAACACTGTATATCACACTGTATTTCTAGTCAATTTGTCTTGCCTTAATGCAGTGGCATTCCCGAATTTCCGGGACCAGTTCATATATGAAGTTACACATTCTTAATGACATGTATAATATATTGTCGACATGATTGTTAATTTGCATGTTGGTTTGTACTCGGATGTTGGTGTGGATTTGTACGTCAACAACATATAACGATCCCCCACCCCCAAATCTACAACGTACTAACTTACATCAACACCCATATACAAATCAACATACGAATCAACAACACAGTGAATCATAGGTTCTCAACGGGGGGCGGTGAGAAGCTTTAGGGGGGCGCTGACATTTCGGGGGCGATTTGGGGGCGGTGAAGGGCAAGTGGGCGGTACAAACGTACCTGATATATTTTAACACCTCAGCTATTTGAATCGATTAGTTTTTGGAGGATGAAATGTGATGTAAACGCAAGTGCCGCTAAATATCTGATATCCCCCAACTGTATGCCTACATATTATTATATTAATAAGAAAAAGGAATCGCAGTGACTTTTCGATGAAGTAGGGGTCTGTATTTGGCAAATATAGGCCTAGTGTACGGCCGGCTGGTCCTGTGTTTGGTTCACCGGACTGTCAACCCTGCTGACCGATCACTGTCGCCCTGACATCTGCTAATATTAATGATATTTTGATTTCAGTTTAACCATAGCCATAAACTATAATATAAATGGACCGCTTGCTTTAGTATTTCTGCTATATGATGACTCGAAACACTGATTTTTGGAATTTCCGATTAGTTGTTTCCTTTGCGCTTCCGTTTTATTGAATTGCTTCGATTTTCTCAATGAAAAATATTAATTAAAATCGAAAGTTGTATAAAGCGGAAACATTTAAGAAACGACGAGGAGCGTAGAAGTAATATAAGACAGCCTTATTGGTTGCGCACGTAAAAAAGGTTGATATAAGCTCTAAACATAGAGCAAGCGGTCCATCTTATTGAGCAAGCGGTCCATCTTATTATAGTCTATGGTTTAACCGAGATGTCCTTAATTTATTTTATATTTTAAGAGAATGTACTTCACTATAGTTAAGCGGTATATATAAGTAGTAATCATACAAACTGGGTAGTTATTGTAATGTTTGAAAGTATACATATAAATTCTTTAGTCATATAATATTTATATAAATTTCAAATACTTTTTTACAGTTTGATCATCTCAAGGTTATAAATTGTAAACCATTTATTTTTTATAAAAGAAAGAAAAAACATAAATATTAGCTCAAATAAAATGGGCTAATTATCTCCCTTTAACTAAATTTTTTTTCCACATTTGATTCAATAGTGATGCCGAACAAGTTCTGTTTTGTAATATAATAAATATTACTGATTATTAAACCTAAGGCTTTTGCTACCAAAATTGAAACAAAAATAGTCAAATTGCTAGCAACACACCAGGCAAACGATTCGCATTGATTTATTTAAACCTTTTGTTAAGGCAATTTTTTTATATGTTAATTATTACAATATGTTTCCTTTTCAGTGTTTTTAAAGATAATTAATCACACAAAAAGTCTAGTCCGCCTAAAAAAATTGCGGAAACTATAGTCCATATGGGTGGAAGGGGTGGGGGGGGGGGGTGGGCGCTAAAAGAAAGTTGTTGTTTTTTTTTTTGGGGGGGGGGGGCGGTGAGCGGAAAAAAATTGTAAAAGGGGGCGGTGAGCCGAAAAAGGTTGAGAACCTATGCAATAAATCATAAGACTAATAAAATATTTGTTTTAAAATATGTAACTATATATATTTGTGTGCATACTAACTATTTAATGTTAAATATGCTTGTAACATTTGTCTAACATGTTTAGAAATCAAATCTCTCATTCCAACTAATTCATTTCTTAATAATTATTACTTCTAATTTCTAATGCACTGGGTAGTCGTAAAACTTTGACCAGCGGACCTGATCTGGCCTGCCTCATTCCATAACCCGACCCACCAAGTGTCATAGGGCATTGATTCATAGAACAGTTTTCAAAATGTAGACATGTCCCAGTTCTGTGTGAAGGACAGTACGCATTTACTGCCACCATCTCCTGGTCAAAAAGTGTGTAGACTATTGATGAAAGAGAAATGGAAAGTAGGAAAAGTGGGAGAAAGAGAGAAGGAGAGAGAAGGAGAGAGAAGGAGAGAGTGGGTTACGAGTGAGAGAAAGAAAGAGTGGCACGTGTGTGCTAAAATGTAAACACATTTGAAAGCGCCAGGTTCCTGCTGAAAACTTCCAGGCTATTTGTTCAACTGTATGTTTGCTGGACCCTTGAGCTGGTCAACTGGAAGGTGACGGACAGGCTGTACTTTACTGGAGGGAATCATAGCCTGACACCTTTACCTGTTACGCCATGTCCAGCTCAAATTGTATTTGATATCGTCCTTGTCGACCTAAATGCTTAAAAGGTTTAGGCCTACTTACGGTTGATCTTTTTAAAGACGTCTCTTTCTTTCATCAAGTTGTTTATGATTACAATGACTTTGCAATGATATTCCTCAATTAGAAATGGTTGCAGATATAATTATAGAGTAATATTTTATTTATTCATTTTATTTCAAAATTATAGACATGTTTATGAGTAAAACAAATTATAAACAGAGCTAGGGAATATATTGTGTAGCATTTTAAATTTTAAAAAAGACGTTCCAAAAAATTTTCGAAATGGAGATTTACTTTAGGGCCTACTAGCTTTCCATGGAGCAACTATAAGATACTGGACGATGTCCATTAGATATGCGGGTTGTGATGGCTGCTACACCAGGATTGCGCTCTGTACAGTTGTACTTTCGGTGGCTGTCAAATAAATAGTAACACATAAACTTTGTACTTCATATATCATATATAGAGCAGCAGCCTACGAAGATAAAAGGCAAAAGGTCGCTATTGAAAAACGGCAAATAAGAAAATCCTGCAAAGACAGCCCCGCTTCTACCGGCCATCAAGCCACGCACTTGTGCCCCCACTGTGGCAAGTACTTTCGGGCGAGAAAAGGCCTTATTAGCCATCTCCGAATTCCTAAGAAATCATGACTCTGATAGAGGATGGTCGTCATCGAAAACGATGGACACACATCATCATCAGGTTAATTAAGTACTTGTTCATTTAGTTCCCTAAAGACTTCCGCTGTATACAACTTTCGATTTTAATATTAATTTTCATAGCGAATTACTATTCCGGAAGTGTAGAGGACAGGGCGCGATCGGAAATTCTGAAACTAAGTGTTTCAAGTTATCAAATAGCAGAAATATCAAAGTAAGTGGTCCGTCTTGTTATAGTCTTTAGCTTAAACTGTGTACTTTTTTTTAAGCAATCCCACTAAAGCAATATTATAGCTATATTTTCCACCGAAGCAACAATGAAGCTATAATTCTACCTGAAACTAATTAATTGGTTATATTCCACCTGAAACTATATGAAAGCTATATATTTCATATGAAACTATGTTAAAATTATAATTCTCTCTGAGACTATTAAAGCTATATAGGCCACTCAAAGCTGGATATATTAAAGCTATAATTACCTCCGATACTATTAAAGCTATATAACTCGACATGAAGCAATATTAAAGCTATAATTCCCTATGATACTATTAGTTATATATTACATATGTAGCTATATTGAAGCTATAATTCCATCTGATACTGTTGAAGCTATATAGGGCCTATTCCATATGTAGCTATACTAAAGCTATAATTTCACCTGATACTGATAAAGCTCTATATTCCACTCTATGCTATACCATTAAAACTATATATTCTGAACATATATTGTTGCTTTTATAACCTCTGAGGCTAAATTAAAACTATAATTTCCAACCGAAACAATAATGTCAAAGAACACGGTTCTGATATTCCGGCCCTACATAAGCGTGATGTCCATGTTTGTGAATAAATACTTTAACGTGAAAGGCCTCCCTCCAACCCATGAGAGCCTCCTTGAACACAAAAATTACAAACGGTCAAAACAAAAAACAAATACGTGTCCACACTACTGTTGGCCCCTACAAAAAAGCCCCAAAGTTTTATGCACGGACAAACTGACTCCCCCCCCCCATTAGCCGGTGTTAACCTGGGCTTTGGACAAACACTGATCATGGCACTGGACGTAATGTACGAACAACTCCAGGTGTCACATGCGACAACTTAACCCACAAGTGCTTTTCACGCGCTGAAACCGTTATTCTTCTTCTTTTCTAAACTCCCCCAAAAATAGGTCTTCGCACTGGGGCAGAAAAATCTAAACTGCGGGGTCAGAGACTCGGTAAAGTGGACAGCGGTTTAAATGTCTCCCCCTCCCCCCCCCCCCACCCATTCTTGTTACCCGATATGTTAGCATTCGTCCCACCCCAACTCACAAATAAACGAAAGTAAGAAAAGGACATGGAGTTCATTTGTATTTTTTCCTTGCTCAAATTGATACAGAATTAGAAAAAAAAAACATTGACTACATCCAGTCATTGAATTCGTTTCCTTATTCACAATTTAAAAAAAAAGTTTAGATAATTTTGTCGAAATAATTTTTTTTTACGCGGAATTAATTTTTTTTACAAGGTGTGTTATTTAGTGTAACTTTTACAAAAAGGAATCTGACACACAATAGACAGCCATTTTGTTTGCAATGACCATTGACTCATAGAATCTAAACTCTTTCATGCAAGAAATAAAAGAGTCAGCCATACTTGAGTTATATTATATTTTAATATTTAAAAACACACTCATGTACAAATTGTTGTTTTTTTAAATCTTCTTTGTCTAAAATGGTTTAAACTATTTTTTTTTCCATTTTCGACTTCTTCGCCTTTCGATTGCTTCTCCACAATTTTGTCAAATAATAATATTTTCTTGTTATTTTCGATTGGTTTTCTAAACTGTAAAAAAAACAACCATTTTGATTCTTTCTCGACCATTTTATAAACCTATTAATAACGATCTGATGCTGTTTTCTTCCATTTGTAAACTATAAGATGTGTTTGATCCTTTCTGGACATTTTGTTATTGAATGAATCACTTTATTCTCGATGGACAATTCTATGAACTATGTCAGTCTCTCTCGACACTATTTTTTTTGGTTTGTTCTACCAGCCATTTGATACTTTCTCAGCACTTTAAAGACATGTTTTCATCTCAGGCGCTACCCGTGCTCCTCTTGTATTACAACGAAGGGGGTGGGGATGAGGGGGTGGTAGCTGAAAAGTGCGTGTGTGTGTTTGTGTGTCGAGGTGGATGGGATTGGGTGTATGGAGCTGTACCTGCACAAAATTGTGTTTATTTTTATGATCAGCTCACCTCCCCCTCGGTGTGATACCGCACGGGGCGCTGTCTCGTGTGTCTCCTGCGTCTAAGTCCTGACTTTTTTTATATTTTATTTTAATTCTTCTTCTTCCTAGTTCTTAGTTCTGATCTTCTCTGCTTTGAACAAAAAAAAAGATTCAAGTGTATCCAGCTGAGGCGGCTCTTGTGGGTGAATTCAATGAAAAATTCATGGGAAGAATTAAATGTACCAAACTTCACACTTTACAGTGTTACTTTATAATCTCTATCACACCTCGCCCTACCCTTCCCCAATTTTATTTTTACGTAGGTCGTAGACCCTTTTTTTATTAAATTACTCGTCAAATCTTCTGCCCCTCCCCCCTCTCCCCAACACTGTTCGTGACCCGTTTATTTTTAGAATTTAACCACGTGATCCACTCACGTTTTTAGCGTAGGCCTATAAAATCCTTAACATGTTTTTCTTTAAAACTGATAACAAATAGGATTCTCTGCACAACGTGTAAAATAACGTATTACCGTATATACTCGATGTGTGTCGTTAAAATATTGTTAAACTATAAAAAAAATGCTCGCTAGGGTAAAATATACTGTACCCTATAAGTATAACGCTAATACATCACTATAATCGGATTTATGTATTTTTCTGTTTCTTTATTTGTGTGACCCGTAATTCCGCCTTCATGGCCTGGTACGAGTTTGCCACCAGTGCCGTTGCTAGGCTTTTGGGGGCCCGGGGGGCTTGGCCTCTTTAGGAGCCCCTGCATTTTGACATTCGACATTATAACATGAGAAAAAAACTATTCGGACACTCCTTTGGGGGCCCCCTTCAAGTAGGGGCCCGGGGGGGACTTTCGATTTTGTACCCCCCTCCCCCACCCTAGCTACGCCACTGTTTGCCACCAGGTCTTTCGTCATGATATTAGGTATGGTAGATAGCCCTAATAAAATATTGAATGATATAGATCTAGGCCTAAGTGCAATTTTTTAAAATATTGAGTTTGAATAATATTCTTTTTTTTATATCGATAGTTTAGTTTAAGTATATTTTTTTTTTTGTACTGTCCTTCAATAATTTATTACATAACTATTTAACCAACTAGTGATGAAAAGATAAACATAGAACATTTATTAAAGTAAAAAAAAAAATCACCCCCTGATGTAACGAATTACACTTTGTTTACCTGCTAATAAGATAAAGACAGAGGTGCCAATACACCTACTGCATGTTTGCACCCGACTCGCCAATCGACCTTTTTTTTTTCAACATAAAAAAAAAAAAACAAAAAGAAAAAAAAAAAAAGGAGGGTACTAGTCTAGTCAAGGATTTCATTATTCTTTGATCTCTACGGGGAGTTAACAGCACTTCGCTCGACCTCAGAGTTAATATTCGAGTCTCTATGGCAAAGGTTGATTAATCCAATCTCTCAGTACGGTTGGAGTTTTTTGTCTGGTACTAGAGGGGACAAAGGAATGGGTGCGAGGAACAAAACATATTTATAGAAAACAGTAAATTTTTTAATGGGGGGTGGGGGAGCTTTACAAATAGTTTCATACTTGATAGAAGCTGTTGGGACTTAAATATAGCATTCCTGATGGCGGGCATATTGCATGTCTTTTTATTGAACAAAGTGTTAGGACTATCCCCGGCTGAGAATCAAACACCCGTCCCCCGCATTCGTCTAAAATATAATTATTAGGTTTTACTTACTGAAAATTGTTTAAGGAAAGCTTTAAGTTCTGATATTATTTACAATGTTTAAAAAAAATATTATATTAATGGAACTTAAAATAGTAGAAAAATAAACAGTTATCAGAAGGGAATCGAACCCAGTTTACCAGCATCGCAGTTCGGGCCGCTAACCTATCAGCTAGGCAGGACACATGGAGAAAGAGAGATCGCAAGTAAAATGATAAGGCAACAAGGTCACGTGATTTCTAATTAACCAATGGGAATCGGAATACACACACACATTCTACTCTATATATAGAGAGATATATAGTTTATGCCTCGTATATATATATGATTTTGATATTCGATACATCTGGTAGAACTCTACCAGTATGAGTCTATGACAGTTCGAAAATACCTGTATGTAGTCTGTGCATATTTGGATATTTGGGCTGGAGTTGGTGCGTGACGGTCCCGGGTATACATTGATAAGAATTTGTTTTCTGTTCTTCCTTCCAAATGTTGTACTTAAGTAGTTGGTGTGTTTTTGTATTGTGTGACCTGCTCCCCGTCACATCTCGGTTGACTATAATAGGACAACTTACTGGGTAGAATGGAGACAGCGATGGTTGAAAAGAGGAGGGAGAGAAAAGGGGGGGGGGAGAGTAGGTGATATACCGTCAAAAGAAAATCTTCAATTGAATCCACGGAGAGAATAATATCCCACCCGCTGCCATTGTTAACGATACAGGAGGCTTTGTGGTTTAAGTCTGTGTGTGTGTGAGAGTGTGTGTGTGTATGTGTGTGTGAGAGTAAGAATTAAGAGAGGGTACCCTCCCCGTGACATACCGGCAGAAAAGCCATGCTAGACAAAAGCAGGGTGTTAGGTGGCCCCCAAAAGCTGGCCCTTTATAGAAAGATGGCCTCCACCCCACGAACCCAATGTTTTCTTCTGTGTGTGTAAAAAAAAGAGGGGGGGGGTGAGCGGGGTGTTTAATAACTGGAGGCGGGAAGGTGGTAAACCAGAAAACTCCATGATGGACAACTGAGCGGGAGCTGTAGGATTCTATTGCCCATCAGAACAAGCCATGCCCAATGTGTGTGTGTTTGTGTTTTAAGTGCTTTTGTGACTTACGAGGCGTGATCGTGGCCTCTTGACTGATTGGCTTATATATGGGGAGCTATGGATTTCGTGTGCGCAATCGCATGTGTAAGGCGATTTCTAGCAGGGGGGGGGGGGCATAACTGTGAGGTGATGGCATCGGGAAAAAACAAAACAAAGCAACAACAACAAAAATTAAAAACACAAAAAAATTTATCAATGCGAGATTTAAAAAAAAATGTGGGTTGGGGATTGAAGAGGGGAGGCTATTCATAAGAAATTCGTCGGAACAAAGGGATTTAACTCTTGTCTTGTTAGCTTTTTTCTTTTTAACCTAAAGCTTTCCCGGTTATTATTGAAACGGTGCTGCTACTTGTACCGTGCTCAACCTGAAGCCACAGTTTATCCCGTGAAGGCTAGACTCGGGAGCTCAATGATTTGCTTTTTGAATTAATTTTTTTTATGTATATTTATTTCCACAATACCTGCATTAGTGTTTATGTTATGCTATGGGTTAGGGTTAAGGTATTGACATGGCAGGTCTCCTCCTCCACCCTCCCCCTCTCTCACTCTACATGTCTTCTCTACCTGCCTCTCTCTCTCTCTTTCTCTCTGTGGTTATTCCCATTATTCACGATGTTTACTAGCAGTTTTTGCAATCAACAGTGGTGCATTAATTTGGTGGCAAGACGTATCTTTCACGCTCACCCCCTGTGACATGTGTGCCATTAGGGCGTCAAAATCACGCACATTACCGTATCGCGTTTCACTGCGACGGGTTCCCGACTAGTGTTGTTATTGTACCCACCTACCCCACCCCATCTCTTTGGTCTACACAAACATACGTCAAACCCACGGGTGATCCACATAAAAGGGGTTGCGCTTGTCTCCCACCCCTTGAATTTTTAAAATTACTTTATTGTTTACTATATTATAAAATTTAATAATAAAAATAACAAACATATAGGGTTTTCCCCTCAATTTTAGAGCAATTTTTTTGGGGAGAAAACAGTCGACAGAATTTGTACTAAAAATAGACATGGACCATGATCTGTTATCAGCAAATTGTTGAGAAGCATTTAGTTTTGTTGTTTCTGTAGGGTCTTTTTTTTTAAATATCCGTGTCATTCTGTGAGGTCTTATGGGGTTTATTTGAGTCTTTCTGTGTGGGGTCTTTTTTTAGTTTGAGTCTTTATGTTGGGTCTTTTCAGGACTCGTTTAATAACTTGATGGAGAATGTCAAGAGTTAAACTGGAGTGCTCCTACGGCGGGATTATATATAAAAGAGTGGGCATTAGATGCCTGGAATGTTTGGTAAAATTTCCCATAACTCTGTGCATAAGCACATCAGTGTCAGTGTAATATAATCAACTTCGGCTTATTGAAGATGTTTTAGAATGTTCTTGCTTAGATGGATCGTCCGTTAGATCTAATTAAAAGCTGACCTAATGTTAATATTATGTCTATGGGTGGAATTATTCATTGCTGGAATTGTTTCCCTAGGTAATGGAATCTTGGGCGTTTAGAAAAAAATTCGTTTATTGAACACATGAATGTGCCAAAATGGCAAATTTTTTTTTTCTTTTTTGAAACATTAAAACATCTTAATCTACAATTTAGTACGGCGTTTAACTTTTTTTTTCATATTATTTATTGCAATTGATAAACTAAATATATTATATATAAATAAACGCTCATTAATAATAAGTAAGCAGTGTTCTCAATATAATTAGATCTATGCAAATTAAGTTGCTAAGAAGGAGAAATCTCTATAATTACGACGATAAATGAATATAAAGCGAAGGCCTATCTATCCATGCTTTTGTCACCATTTGTCATTTGTAACTGTATTATAGTTTTTTATGCATTTACATAATTGGTTGTACATTTATGTATAAAATCAACAACTTTAGCAGTATGGCTAAGAGGCCCTATTTAAAAATAAACTTTTTCGTGGCACATTTACAGTACATGCTCTTGACCTTTGTGCCGATATGTCAAAGGCCAATGGCTCATTAGCTAACAAAGAAACATAATCGATGAAACTATAAATTCTATATCAATACGTTGATGTGTTCTTGTTCCAACAGATATTTTGGAAGAACAAACAGCTAGAGACCAGCCCGGAACACGTGATCAGCTCGTGCCTGCTGTTCGTACGGTCAGCTCGAGACAAGCACGAGCAGAACCTGGAACTGGTGCAGAAGGGGAACGTGTTCTATGTTCGAACATTGCGCCCAATCAGGCACGGGGAGCAGCTCCTTATATGGTATGAAGATGGCTACGCACGAGAATTAGGGGTGCCCATTCTGTCCTTATCAAATATTCGAGGTAACTATTTAGTAATAAGATTTATCTTCGTTTTTCTCTCTCGATCTTCTTTATTTTATTTTTAATGTAATGGCTGGATGGGATTGCAGTGGGGGTGAAGAGGAATATAGAATTCCTACCCCAGTTTAAATTACGTTTATTATTTTGTACAAATTTGGCCCCAACCATTTTTGTAGCCTGTTTTTTTTTTAATGTAGTTACCTCCCCTTCAATTTATGACACGACATGTTCAAGCAGTCTAAAAATGCCCACTGTCAAATACAATCTATAAAATCCGAGTGTACACTATATGAACATATACCGTCTCTTTCCAAAGCAATATCTCCTCTGTTCCATTAGAAGATTGTGATATGTCACAGTCAAGTGGGTACATTCCCTTTGCGCTATTAGGAAATATGATATCTGAGGTTCATAATAAAAGAATTATTCCCTTTACAAAAGAATTTGTTTTTTCTTTTACATTTTTTTTAACAATATAAATTGTTAGGCTAACAAATAACAACAACAAGAAGAACAAAAAGGTAAAAACCCAAAGCCGGTATACCTGCGAAACAATAACAATGTGTATTAGATCTATGTGTGTTGTGTGGGTTATAGTCTGTGTTGTGGTTTTGTTAGTATATTTGCTTTTTGTTTTTTACATATATGTATTAGTTCCGGTAATGTTTCGATCGTTGGTATTAAGCATCTATCTATCTATCTATCTATCTATCTATCTATCTATCTATCTATCTATCTATCTATCTATCTATCTATCTATCTATCTATCTATCTATCTATCTATCTATCTATCTATCTATCTATCTATCGATCTATCTATCTATCTATCTATCTATCATCTATCTATCTATCTATCTATCTATATGTATATATATATATATATATATATATATATATATATATATATATATATATATATATATATTACAATAGATATAGATTAGTAAAAGTAAGTAAAGTAGGGCCGATGACGCAGAGTTCGCCATTTACTATGGCTAGGGGATTTTGTGGTCAGCATAATGACCACCCGCCATTACTTTACCCCAACTAAAGTCGGGTACCCATCAGAACTGAATAGACTCAGGGGCAGCCTCGGCACCCGGGAAACAATCCTAGCCTTCACCAGGATTTGAACATATGACCTTCAGTACGCCAGCATAAAAAGCTGCTCGCCCGCTGTGGTTCATTTAGGCCTACATACACACACACATATATATATATATATATATATATATATCACAACGTTAAGTGATAAGGCCAAGAAACAGCAAGCGCCAAGGTGTCTGCTGATAAAATGAATAATTTAACATTGATAACACAGAGCATGTGTTTGTCTTGCTCGGGCCACTCTCGTCATGTCTGAGAGAGGGGTGTCAAATCGGTCAACCCCCGTTTCCAAATCACCACCTTCTGACAGACAGGGACATTATATACCATCAACAACAGCAACAATAACATAGTGTTAAAAGTATTATGACGAATATGAATTTCGAACTACAAAAAACTAAACATGTTTTTCTTTTAGATTGTGTTAATTCTTAAGTTAACAAGAGGGAAAAACGGTTTTTGGGGAGATTAAAACAATAATATTAAAAACCTTTCAAATATAACAAAATATAACAAAAATTACCTGTAGTGTTACAATTGATTGTTATATTTTGTGTTTATTTGTCTGCAATTCACGCATACACACAATAAAAATATAATTTTAAAATACAATAATTGAAACACGAGAAGAAGTTAACTGGTAAATTAAACTAGCGTTAGTAACATGTTGTTTTTTTTAAGTGTGTTTTAATTTCAAAAGCAGAACTTACTTCTTCAATTGTCGTCATACACCAAGTCCATCGCGCATGTTAATCAGCAGAGATTTTCTGTTTATTTGTCCATGAAGGACGGTGGGATATTGTGATTAAACATTTGTTTTTTTTTTTATTTCTCCAACTGTTAAGATCCCATCTATTACAGCTGTTCAAACCTATATTACACTGCAACTCAGGCCATAAATGGCTATTTTAAAGGAAGCAAAGCTTTGACAATAGTGTGTATCTGAAATTCGAGTCATCATTAAAATAAGACATGTAAAGTAATTCAAATCATCAGTAATCATTAAAGTTCTTTATTAATTCGATGCAAGCTTTTGGACAAATGAGTTATAGTGAAGTAATCATCACGTTGTCTAGGCACCATTTCTTTCCCCCTTCCTCCCCCCCCCCCAAAAAAAAAAAGACATGTAACTATCAGATGAGGAGGGGTGGGGGCTAGACACTAATGCGCTCCCTCTCCCTGACTAGGAGCTTCTGTATCCCTGAATTCTACCTCGGAAACTTAAGACCTGTTTACTAGACCTAATTACCCTTCTATTTCAAAGGCACGTTCGTAAAATTAATGAGAAAATTTGGTTTTGTACATTTTCAGGTCACCAGAACTACATGTGTACAACTTGTGGAGTCACGTTCACACACCCAAACATTCTCAAGGCTCACATGTTCCTCCAGTGCAATAGCCAAGCCTCACCGCCAACCCCAGCTGTCCAGTCGCTGGTTCCCTTTCAGCAGCTTCTCCAGACAATCAGCAAAAAGCCCGCGGCCAGCAACTCCAGCGTCAGCCGGAAGTCATCCAAGTCCTGTGAGATGTCGCCGCCGTCTTATCACTACTGGGGCCACGGCGACCTAGAGCAGGACATGTCCTATAGGTCGGCCTTTAGGACCTACCCATCGTCCTCGTCCTCGTCTTCACGCGGAGACAAAGGTCGCGAAGACATTATCATGACGCCGGACTCCTCCACTGACCAGAGCTCCGCTTTGAACCTCTCGGTCAAGCAGATGGGCAGACTGAAGACGCCGGGAGAATCAGGAAACGGTATCCAGCCCTGGACTTTGCTAGACGCCCAGCACATGATCTCACCCGTGGCGCATCTGGACTATTCAGCCCTCGCTGGGTGCTACCCACTAACGCCGCGCTTCCGTTCCCTGGACGTGAAAATCCTGAATGGGGAAGCAGCTCTGCAGAGCCCCCACTCATACCAGACGCTAATGGAGGCGAGATCGGGATGCCGTGTGGACTACCCTTTGTCTTCATCTCGAATAGATCATTTCCCGGAGTGTGCTTCCAACCCTCACCCCTCTTCTGTGTCACCCAGTGTCCGAAACTTTCGCAACAGCAACCCTTACGGTTTCACTTTGCCATCAGACAAAGAGCCCCTGGACTTGCTCCCACAAGCGTATTTCGCCAACAAATCCAAAAAGGGCCACCTCTGCCTTTGCTGCGGTAAAATTTACTCCCGGAAGTATGGGCTGAAAATTCACATGCGCACACACAACGGATACAAGCCGCTGAAGTGTAAAATCTGCTCGCGACCTTTCGGTGACCCGAGTAATTTGAATAAGCACGTTCGCCTGCACGCGCAAGGAGAGACCCCGTACCGATGTGAGTTCTGTGGGAAGGTTCTTGTCCGGAGGCGGGACTTGGAGCGGCACGTGCGCTCACGACATCCAATGGGATGCGACGACACTGATGAGGTTCTGTGTGAATCGTCACCTGACTCTAGTCTTATATCTGTCAGCGCAGAAAGCCATGATGATCTCCATATAGTCAAGCATACTTCCATGAATGATAGTGCCAGTAATTGAGTAGAGACTATAATATATGTATTTAATATAGTGTAAGAAATTGATCTTGTGTAAAACGATAATAATGTTACACATTGACATAGTGAAAACCAATGATATGGTGAAACACATTGATATAGTGTAACACAATGATATAGTGTAACACATTGATATAGTGTAACACATTAATATAGTGTAACACACTGGTATAGTGTAGGCTAACACATTGATATCCCTATAAATTTGCAACCACGACTAAGGCTTATGTAATATTATTCTGCCATTCTGCCTTGTTACGTGTGGGCCTGTGGAATTCTTAGTTTATCAATGATCTTTTATTCAACAAATGTCGTTGGAATAAATATCTATTGTAAGAAATAAGCATTATCAAATTTTGTTCAAACGAGGGAGAGAGAGAGAGAGAGAGAGAGCAGAGAAAGAAAATGAAAGAATGCAAACAAGATTTGAGGTATAATAGAACGAAAGAGAGAGAGAAAGAGAGAAGAGAGAGAGGACGAGAGAGAGAAAATTAGATCTAATATACAATGGTAATATTTTTTTTAAAGATTTCGTGTCAATGTGATTCTTGTATTATCAACAGTAGGTCTACCTAAGTCTAAACATTCAAATGTTGTAGATACCGTTGCTGTATTTCATGTCATTGTTGGTTTCATAAATTAATTGTATAATTTGCTGTTTCTGTTGATTTAACATTAAATTGTAGTTTCTTTTTTTAACAAATCGTTTTAATTTTATTTGTATTTGCCAAGTATCGATTAGTTTTTCAAACTTATTTGTCCACAAAACCCTGAAACAATAGTGGAAACAAAATAACGAAAATAAATATTAAAGAATGTCATAGCATTCTTCATTCCACTGAAAATTCAATACTAGCGCTTAGCTTAGGCCGACATAACTTAGGTTTCCATATAAAACAAGAAGAAGGATATTAATAACACCCTGCTCTAAGTTTGTATTGTAAGAATAGCGTTAAAATTTTTTTTTATTAAAATGCCAATACTAGTATTCTTCATTCACAATGACAACCTGTCTCTAAAATCACCGACTGACTGACTGACTGACTGACTGACTGACTGACGAACCAAACAACCATCCAATTTACATACCTATCAATCAACCAGCAAAACAACCAACAAATTAACCAACCAATTAACCAACCTACCAACCAATCGACCTACCAACTAATTGACCATCCAATAATTTAAAAAAATCAAACAATCAACCTACCAATCAACCAACTAACCAATCAACCTTGCAACCAACCAATCGACATAGAAACCAATCAACCAGCCAACCAATGAACCAGCCAACCAATCAACCAATCAACTTAGCAACCAATCAAGCAACCAATGAACCTAGCAACCAACCAATCAACTAATCAATCAACCTACAAATAAACCAAACAATCAACATACGAATCAACCTACTAGATATCCTAGCATTTATGGCTGGATTCGAACTAAAAAACTTGGGAAAGCCAATCTAAAGCACCTCTCTACACGACAATGTATTTACAAACATTAATAAGAAATAAGTAAGTTTCATTCATATTCCTAATCTTTGCTCAGTTTTTCTTAAACTTTTTCAACTTGTGCGTATCCCTTATCATGTTTGTATCCTATTGTTAAATCAGTTCCCCTATATGTAGCTGAGGCATAGAGAGTAGTAGAAGCAACCACCACCAGACTATAATTATAATCTTTCATAAACAAGGTAGGGAGACAAATAAATAACGTGATATATATGTAGGCCTACATCATGCAATAATAGTTTCTACATGGACATAAAGCCTTAATGAAGCCTGGTCATTTCAATAGGCCAGGGTTCATCGTGTTAATGAGCTTCCGGTCAACTTCCGCCAACAGTGGGCAACACATAATATGCTTTTGCTGGTGTTTGACAATTTATTTGAACATCGACGGTCAGTTCTAATCTCTTAGAAATATACAAAGGCTACAAGATTAGTTATGAGGAATCTGTTTTTAATATCAAAAGTGAGTATGTGATAATTAATACGTACGCGAAGTGTTAGTCGCGCTAAGTTAAATTTAGTTTGCTTTATAAAAAAAAAGTTGACAAGAGTAACGATTCTTGGCTATTTAAAAAACATGATCCATTGATACATAAAAAAAACAAATCGAGAATTCTTTTGCATTAAGCAATACGTTTGTGAATAAAAATAGGTGATTCTTCACGTCTGACGTTCACAATACATGTTTTCTTTCGGCAACATCTTTTTCAAATAAAATAAAATGTAATTCTCTAGGCCAGGGGTCGGCAACCTTTAGTTAACAGAGTGCCAAACTAGGTTTTCTAAAAAATTCAGCGTGCCAACAGCCTAAAAGTCAACCTGCTCTGTTATACTTTTATAAAATTATTTTTATAGGACAATTGATTTAACTTCGTAGCAAGACCTAGGCCCCCCAAAAAAACAAAGAAGATTAGAGAGAGAAAGAAAATCTAGATCTAGCGTTTAATATTTAATGCAACTGATGCCAAGCTGTATTGGCTACGCCTTTCCCTGTCTACATCTGATGCGTGGAGAGAGGGGAAATGATGCCTGGGCAACATCAGCCTCTCCTTAACACAATGCCCAGGCTTGCGCCCTGGAGATGACACTCCAGCTTTGCTATTTAGCGTCGACAAAATACGGAAAGCGGCAGTTACCGGCTATGGGCCATCTGCTGCAGAGGGTAGACTTCGTCCTATCCTAAGAGCAGCGAAGAAAAGTTAAGAACATATACTGCCCCTGACCAGCTCCAACGGTTCGCTTTCAAGTGCCAGAGATGCGACCGAACCCAATTGGTAGGTCCTCACAGACACAGTTAATGCTACGGTGCTGGCGATGTCACTGGAGCGCAAATCTAATTGTCTTCCGAGACTGTGGAGCCAAAGAAGAAGATTTTCATTTACATCAAATACAATATGTTATTACTAAACTTTGAAATTTATGGTAATTATTGTCTAAACTTTATTATTTGTTAGTCAAGATGAGGATTTAACACTTGAAAATGTTAATTATATTATGATCTCAGTTTAACTGAGAAGTCGTTTGTTTACTATCATTCTAAGCGATAGATACGTAGTAATCATACAAACTGAGTAGTTAATGTAATGTTTTAAATATATTCTTTAGTCTTATAATATTTATATAATTTTAAAATACTTTTTACAGTTTGATCATTTCAAAGTTATAAATTGTAAATCATTTATTACTTTTTAAAAAGAAAACAAAAGAAACATTATAAATATTAACTAAATAAAATGGGTTAATTATCTTCCTTTAATTAAAAAAAATACGTTTCACCATAGGCCCTATGTTATAGTTTATAGTGATTACAACCAAGTTATGTAGTGCAATATAGCAAATAATACTGACTAATTATTCTTTCTTTATCCAACATTATGGTATTCATTACACGATTTAATTATTACAGGATTCACATATTTACGTTGAACAGTTGTAAATAAACATTTTCTTCATTAAAGTGTTGTTTTGTCCATTTATGGTCAATTTGAAAGTCTTGCCTATGATTAGAAAACTCCGCTTTGAGTGCTGCGATGTACTTCTGAAAAAGAACAACTATATATATTAATATATGCCTTAATATGGGGATGTACATCTAGTTAAATGTTTTGAGGCTTTTTGTTGCAACTCATTGCAATGTGCCGCTATGTCATTCAGAAACATCGACTTCAAACGACAGTGTTTTCCTCATTCAGAACCTGAAAATGTTGTTGCTTTTTTTTATCAATCAAAGACACCTCTCCGAGGTCTCTCGCGTGCCACTGAAAATAGCCCTGCGTGCCAAGTTTGGCACGCGTGCCTTAGGTTGCCGACCCCTGCTCTAGGCTACATCTTTTCTTGCTCGCAGTAGAACCAGTAACGCAGCACACATATGTTTTGTTAGTAAATGAACGAATAGGACCGGAAGTGCTGGTACTTTATGAACTTTTAGGCTCACCATGAATGCGTAATCATTAAGACTTGTCCTTTGTATTTGAGGTTGTCTAGCTAGTTCATGTATAGTTTTTTTTTAAATTTACATTTAATTTTTGCGCAGAGACTATTTGTGTATATAAATGTATTTATTATTACGTAATACACCAATATGATTTCCTGTAGTTTCTTCGACTTTCTAGCTCACCTTTTCTTTTGCATTCGGAAAGCTTCGGAAAAATTATTTCTAGTACTTTCTGCACCAAAACGTACAGATAGCACGCATTTAGAAGTTAGGGTTGTTGATGATTTTTTTCTTAGCTACAAGGATGCTGCTCAGTAATAACCAGTGAAGCTGACTGTTATTATTGTACACAAGTTCAATCATTAAAATCTTCTTTGATCATTCTTCAAGTGACTTGAGTTTATAATTATAGTAAACAATATCCAAGACAGACAAAAGAATACCCGGTTTTGTAAACGAATAGGCTACCTCATGGCTTGATACAATATAAAGCGACTAGTTATGGCTGATGTTCAACCGAAAACCGATAATCAGCAAATCCTTGAGACAAAGTAGAGATGGTTAGGCCACACCATCGGACAAGGATATTGGAATAGAGTCAGACAAGCCCTAGAATGACCCCCCCCCCCCCACACACACACACACACAAGACAAATGGCACAGAGTCCGTCGAAAACAGACATAATAATATGGAGAAAATTTTAGAGTAAGCCAAGGATGAAGGCAAAACCTGGATTGAAGTCAAAAGGTTTGCAGAAGACCGTGAAAGGTTGTGTGCATGGAGAAAGGCCATATGTTCCTCAAGGAAGTAAAATGACGCAGGATGCTGATGTATCCTGTTTAGGGATTTCAAGAAGGGTCGATTTTACAGTGTTAATGCAAGCAAATTGTGTATATCATTACCGAAACATTATATTGTTAAGTAGCTTCTGTAAAAACGGTATCATTATTATTAGCATATCGGTACCTTTATGTAGCATTTAACCTTTTTTATTTTATCACTTATTATATTATTTGTTAATTAAGAGTTTGTTACATTAAAGTAGTTTAAATTGAATGCTGATGTGTAAGTATTTCCACAATGTCTTAAGTCTTAAGGCAGGTGTCGGCAACCTAAGGTACGCGTGCCAAACTTGGCACACAGAGCGATTTTCAATGGCACGTGATAGACCTCCAAGAGGTGTTTTTTATTGATGAAAAAAAAACATTTTCAGTTCTGAATGAGGAAAAGTGACTGTTGAAGCCGATGTTTCTGAATGACAGAGCGACACATTTCAGTGAGTTGAACGCATTTACAAGGATGGGATCAAACAGAACTTGAACTGTTAGACAACTGGAATGGATTTCCATATATCTTGAGTGGATTAATTTCAAAACAGTTTATTATAGGCTACATACTTCCTTTTATTAAGGCATATATTGAGATAGATAGTTGGGCTTTTTTAGAAGTACACCGAAGCACTCAAAGCGGAGTTTCCTAAACGAAGGCAAGACTTTCAAATTCATGGACTCATTTTTTCATACCTCTTCAAGCCTAACTGGCTTGATCTTACTACAACCTTCTCAGGTGTAGTTGATTTTTTAAGTTTAGGGATATTGGCGATTTTAAAACGCAGCCAGTTGAATTTTAAACATTCACACACACACACACACACACACAAAATAGGCATCCAAATGTGCCAATTTACAGGAAATGTCATTTGCTATTCTTAACTGCCAGGCATTCGATCTACGCTCGTTCCGCTTTTGGTTCAACTCACACTTGTGAACAGTATTTATTGCACATGAAAGCTGTTTTAAGCATTCAAAGAGGTCACTTACACTTTACTACTCAGAAATGACTAAATATTTATCTGCCATTATAAATATTAGGAAACAAAGGCGCTCATTAATTGATACGGACTAACGACATTTAAATGAGTATTTATGCACATCTTCTATAATTAAAAACATAAATATTTAAAGTAATTCTAAAACAATTTTTTTTAAAATTAATTTAATAAATATGAGAGACTTTTTAGTTGCATTATATTATGAAATTGTTGTAATTCGTCGGCATCCGTCCGTCTCCAAGAGACGATGGTGTAGCTTCACGGCAAAGGTGACCAGCTGCACCGCCGAGAATGGCTGTGGAGGCCAACTCGGGAGTGACAATCCCTGCCGCACTTCAGGCATTTGAAGGTGGATGGCTGTTGTAAAGGAACCTTCCGCCTCGCTCTTTTCTGGATGGCAGCTTCCATGCGCCCAGTTTCTGCGCGGGATGTGACAAGCCTGACTGCGAGCCTCCAAGTTGGTCGGTCAGAAGCTTGGCATTCCCATGTGTCAAGGTCAATTGCGCTCTCGTTCAGGTCTCTTTTGCAAAGGTCCTTGAATCGCAGTTTTGGGCGCCCTATCTTCCGGTTGCCTTCGACCAGTTCTCCATAGAGGAGGTCTTTAGGAATGCGACCTGCATTCATCCTTTTCACATGGCCGAGCCACCTGAGGCGTTTCTCACTGAGCACAGCGTGAAGGCTGCTCATGTTGGCTCTCCCCAGCACCTCTGTGTTGGAGACCCTGTCCTGCCACTTGATCTGCAGTATTCTCCGTAGGCACCTCATATGGAAGCTGTCGAGTTTCTTCCCGTGCCTCGCGTAGGTGGTCCATGACTCACAGCCATACAGGAGAGTGCTGAGTACGCAGGCGTGGTAGACGCGCAGTCTGGTCCTCTCGGTGAGGCTGGAATTGTCCCACACTCGCTGTTTTAGTTGGGCCATGACTGTGGTTGTAATTATTCATGTTAAAAAAGATAAACTCCTTAAGGTTAATTTAAATGGACAAACAATTAATGAAGGAAATGTTTATTTACAACTGTTTATTTATCATGTAAATTAATTTTATACCTCAAATAACCAAATCTTGCAATGAATAACAAAATATTGGATTTATATAAAGAAACAATAATTAGTCAATGATAAGCCTACTTGTTATATTACAAAACATAACTTGTTTTGGAATCACTATTAAATCAAATTTGGAAACGTTATTATTAATTAAAGGGAGCTAGTTAACCCGTTTTATTTGCGCTAATATTTCTAATAATATGTTACTTATTTATTTTTAATTAAAAAAACTATTGGTCTACAACTTTTAACTTTATAATATTATAGTGACCAAACTGTAAAAAGTAGTTGATATTTATATATAAATATTATATGACTAAACAATTATATGCACCTTTTTATCCATTTCATCAACTACCCGATTTGTATGATTACTACGTATCACTTCTGCTAATCTGTATGTTATGCAAAATGCTATCAAGAGCAAAAATGAAAGAAAATCTCAGTTAAAATGAGATCAAGAAGATCAATAATCAGTATTAACAGTTGCTAAGTTATCTTGACAACCAAATGATGTATAAAAAATAATTGCCATAAATGTGAAACTTTTGTAATCACATTTTGTATTTGTTAGAAATGCAAATAAATAAGATGATAATCACCAACACGTTCATTTTTTTTTATTAGGCCTACATATAAAAGACTTAAACGATTTTCTCTATAAATTTCCTTTGATTTTGGCATTGGTCTTCGCTATGGATTTTTATTAATTGTCTTATAAAAAATAATAGAACAGGCTGTTGGCACGCTGAAGATTTAGAAATCCTAGTTCGTAACACTAGTCTATTAGCTTAAGAGAAACAATCTCAGTTGCATTAATTTTTTGCATTAAGGAAGGTAACTGTGCTAAAAAGAGTGTCAAACTAGTGGTCGGAACTTTTGGCTTTGCTTTATGCAAATACCTAATCGAAACTAGAGACACGGGGTAAAATTAATTCGCTATCATTTATTATTTATTCATATAATTGTTTTTGTCAACCATGAATTATATTATTGTCAACCATAGAAAGGGGCAATTATCCCAGGGAGGTCTACAGTCTACAACTAGTCCTACAGCCTATTAATGTCTGCTACAGTCAAGAACAAGTTATTTTAATCACTTCTTATATTAGTTACGAATTTCTTATGTATTGAATATCATTAACTGTTGTAACGTTAATATGTGTAGCGTATTAAATAAGAAATAGTAAAACCGTACACAATTATAGGCTTAGTATAACTAGAATAATTAGTTTCTATCTTTTATTTAAACGTTCTCAGTAGGATTATCTTAATTAGATTAAGTAGTGGCTTTTAATATAATATAAATAATAGAATATTTAAACTTACATCTTAAACTATATTCAACATTTATAGGTAAAACACTGTTAGTTACAGACCTCCATTATTGAACCCCCTCTCCGAGGATGGACGCCGCTGTCGTTGGGTTACGTAAGGGTTGTAAAGCTCAATTGCATAGGAACCAAATCTCAAATAACATTTAAATAACATTACCGAACTTGGTAAAACATTCTCTCGCGGGCTGGATAGTGGAGTACACCGGGCCGGATGAGGCCTGTTGGCCTTGAGTTTGACATAGATGCGTTAAGTCGTAGCAGAGCTCGGAGCAGAGTTGACACAGTGCTGTGAGAGGTTTCAAATGTGTCCTCTCCAAAGCCATGATTTGTTTGCTATTGTTAAGGAGAAACTTGCATGGATTTAATGCCAAGACATAAAATGTCAAGGAGTTTTCATGTCTGAATTGGCTCCACTTCAATGTTATATAGGTGAATATCATTGTTATCATCAATATCGAATTGACGTAATGCTTGGTGCCAAAAAATCACTTAGCAGGGACAAAGACATATGAATTATATATGTATCCTACCAAGCGGCATTTTGGGTGACCTGAACTATTATTGCAAACTAAAATCTGTACATTATTAAAAAAATACTTATCAAAGTGCAGAACTAGACTTGCAATTTTATAACAATGTCAATGCTTGTACCTTTTCTTAATTGGATTAAACCTTTTGAGTATGATCTTTTTTCGTGCATTTAGCCGTGATGTATCCCGTCGGGCCAAATTGATCCACAGGGTACGGTGAAGCAGCGTTTACCAGTTTCTGTGGCCACGGCATACTAGGGGATAATGTGGCCGGCACAATGCCCAGCCGCCTTAGATACGCCAACCGAACGCGCTCCCTCACGGCCACCGTTACATTTGTTAATATACACCAGACGTGAGAAAAATATCCCTAATGCCTTGTTTATTTCACAGACTAGACACACTTTACCTAATACATAACAATTATTATAGACAGTGGTGTATTGTTTACAAGACCAATTTCAATATATACTTTTGACCTTTAGATCTGACCTAGTCGTATGTACACAAATATAACGCCATCCAAGAAAAGTCTTTACATTACCATCTATAGCTACTGTTCCCAAGCAGTTTACATTACCATCTATAGTCCAATGCTGGTGTTGATCTACGTAAAACTGAAGTGTGAATCACTGAATGGGGATGTGTATCTCAAACAAAAAATTAACGCCACAAATGTAGGCGAAATGCCTCCTTATAGGCCTATATATATTGGCTTCAAATGGCAAAAATCAAGATGTTTTTTTTTCCGATAACAATTAGATGTATCAACATGCTGATAGTTTAAAAAAAATTGGTTGCAGGGAAAGCCAGTTAAACTTATATTCCCATAGTTTAACCAAGAATCAAATGAGAATCACAACAATACAAAAGGGAATCTTCCAGCAAGGGAATCCCCAATATAGTAGTAGTTAAACATTGTATATATAAGTAGGTCAAGTCACTTCTTGCTGTTTGCAGGGTTGAGTTGAACTGGGCATCTCTAAAATTATTTTATCAAAATCTCATGTTTGTGCATTTCATATTCAGAAGACATTATAAACAAATATTTGAAAAGCACATCAGTCTAAATACAGACACTCCAATGGCAATAGTCATACTCCATGTGCTAATGTAAAAATCAATACTATTGATCATGTTCCAACAAAATAATAATTAAAAAAAAAAAGGAATATAGTTTTGTTTAATTCCTAAAATGAGCTCAATGTGAAATACATCATATATAAAACACACAGACAATAATAACACTTGAGTATAACATTCATTTTTTTTTGTAATGCTGGATAGAAGTTTATAAAAGAGTGTAAGGGAAACAACCGCCCTGTTGGGATTTTTTTTTTTCATTTTCTTTTAAGTTAAAAATAAATAAAAAAATACACTCTATCTCCCTTAGAAATGCGTTGAGCTGGCTAAACATAGTAGTTGGTGCTTAATACTCAAACCTCAGTTCATTAATTGATTTTAAATCGAATTAGTAATAAAATCATTGGATAGCTAAAAATATAAATAGGGGAGGTAAACAAAAAAAAAAGGTGTGGTGGGAATAATCCTTTATATATTAAACGTTTAAAAATTATTATTTTTATTGTCCAGACAAGGGAAACAATCTGGTCACATTATAGTAAATCTAGCCCCCCACGAACACGAAATTGGGTTAGATTTATTAGCTGGCAAAATACAAGTTGTCAACAGAAACGTTTTATTTTATTTTTTTAAAACTCTAAACAGAAATCACAGACTTATTCCAGAAACAGCACACGGCATGAGGTCGTAATGGGCATACAAAAAATAATGATTGAATTCTTTTTTTCTTTTTAAAGTCAAGCTTCTAAAAGACGTTAAAAGGGGAGATAAAAAATACAAATCTCATGTTTTAATGCACACATTCAAGAATAGTTTTATTTTAAATGATATTTTTGTACATGGTAGCCTCTCGGTAATATATCAGTATAACATTACCACAAAATTATTTTTTTCTAGTATAGAAAGTTATATAAAATTGCGAATATCTGGAACTTCTGAAGTTACTTTGATTAAATGTATGGAAGTAAATACACTTTCAAAAATATGTTTTATAATAATGTATCAAAAGATGCTGAAAATATTGTTAACATTTTTTATGCATATAAATTGCCTTTGGCGACAATAATTTTGAAAGAAAATATTTTAATTCAATAAAAAGGGAGACAATCAATGTCTCAAGGTGTGAGCACTTCGACAATCAATTTTTGAATGAACTACGTCGGAGTTATTCCTCTTGGTTGACGTCCGTATCCGAGGGGCCAAGGTCTACCTGATCGCCTTCGACATCAAGGACTGGACTGTTGGACTGTTGCAAGTTCTCCTTTTCTGCGTCCGGGCCAGACCTGGCTTCGGGAGGAGATAACTGCAGAGAGGAAAGAATAGAACGGTGGGTGAGATATGAGCGGTAAGGGTGTCACTATCAGTCAAATCCGCCATTACAGTGTACGATACGATACGATATTTTCTTATTCAACTGTCTCTCAAATAAGCTGAAAACTTTTGTCGTGACATCTATAAGCCACTCTGAATGTGGGTCAAACCGCGACCTAAATAAATAGTTCTGTGTCGCACACGTTTGAGGTTTACAATGAAGGAAACAAGAACGAGCGCTTGGAAAATATGTAATAAAGCTTTAAGAAGCCGTCCATACAGATATATGACGTCACAGAGGACAGGGGCGTGAGTGGGTGGGTGGGTGGAAGGACTAGACATTTGTGAGAATATGTGACGTAGGTAGGGAGCAGTTAGAAAATGTGAAGTCAGATTAAAAAATGAAATTTCTACTCTTACAAAGTTTAACCTACAGTAATTATAATATATTTTTAAAATAGTATAAAATATTTTATACTAATATACGACGATGAAATTAGCAGTGAAGTAAAACATGCTCATTTTGAAATTTGAAATATGGTGTGTGTGTGTGTTTTTTTTTTTAGGGGTGTGCAGAGATCTGTGGCGTTTTACTGGAAGAGGAGGGTCTGACTTGTGAAAATGGGGCTGGGGGGTGGGGGTAAAAATTAGTCAAAATCGTGTGACGTAATGTATGGACGACCCCTAATGAGATTTAAATAATAAACACGCACAGGCTCGCCAGTTTAAAGGACCAAGTCAACGAGAGAGAAAAAAAGAATTATCTTGTTCCAAATGGAAGGACAAAATCATTTAAATTTTTGTCTCGAGTAGAATCCGGGGCATGGAATTAGCCTTTGTCAGGTGTCGGCAACCTTTTGGTAATAGTGTGCCAAAGTGGGATTTCTAATTTATTCAGCGTTCCAATAGCCTAAAAGTCACCCTCCTTTCGCACACACTTTCTTGCAAAAGATACTTGAATTTCCTTTTTCAGAGTCTTCCGCGTGCCATTGAAAATCGCTCTGCGTGCCAAGCGTGGCGCGCGTCCCGTAGGTTGCCGATCCCTGGTCTATAATACCTGAACAACTCAGAGAAAACCAACAACTTAACAATAAAATGCAAAAATATTGAGTGCCAAAAGTTGAGGATAGAGATTTAGATGTATTCAAAGTAGATACATTGATTCTATGGGGTCAACTACTTGTTTTTTTTCTATTTGCAAACATTTATTTTTAAATACACACTCATCACGCCCACACAAGTTTTTTTTTAAAATATCCCATTTTGGTCCAACTCCCAGAAAGAATTGAAAAGACCTGACTCGAACAGACAGCGTGATTAAATCAAAGGTCAGTTCTGTCCAGCACACTGCTGCGTGTAATTCATTAAATACAGGGGTGGATAACTGCCAACTATTTTTTTTTCTTTTTTTTTTTTTTCGGGTGGAGGGGGAGGGGGGTGGAGGGATGAAGTGAGCTGGGCTTGTATGTTTATTCCACCCTTCTTCACACAAACGTCATGCAGTGGTCAGCCATCCCATAATTACTGCCGTTTGAAACAATGACGTCAACTTCCTGAAATACGCTCGTGTTTTCGTCTGCATGGCTACACCTGACCGAAACCATCCAATCACCATGAGCTCTTTCATTTCAACATGGTGCTCAGTTTGTTTTTTGTTGTTGTTGTTGTTTTTTTGTTTTTTTTTTGGTCTTTGTTTGTTTTACTGTGCAATCATATTATATCGACAAAAAGCCGATTTATATTCCTTTTATATTTGTTAATGTATTTTCAACAGTATGAAAAAAAAAAACACTATTTAAAAAATGCTACTTCGTCAAGAAAAAACGATTTATAACATATGAAAAAAAAAAGAATTTATAGGCCTATTCTAAAATAAATACAGTGGTAGCTCGATGACGAACGCTTCGGGTTACGAAGCCCGAGGTACCACTGTATAGATCTAGTAAAAACTGAATTAAAAGGGGCCTTTTGAAACAGTTTCGATCTTTGATTAAAATATACCAAAATGCTAAATGTATCTAAGACCTAGATCTATAGGCTATCGGCCTACATTCATAAATATTTAATGGAAATTCTCGAAGGTTTATTTTAAAATGTCTTCCAACGTATATTTCCATCTCTATCAATCCCACGTGACCGCACTACTCTTAATAATTAATAGCCAATTAAAAAAAATCTTAGAGAGGGTTGTCATAATGAATTAATTAATGTGTTTTTTTATGTTCAATTAAAATACCGGGAACAACCAAGGGCATTCATCCACATGTCTTGGCGTGGAGGAAAAAACATAGTAAGGGGGCGGAGCAAGAGAGGAGGGGGAGGATGGGGAGCGGTCTTCCACCCATCGAAACTATTATAATATCTCAATGCTTTCATTCCTCCTTTCTTCCCCCCCCCCCCCCACTCCTTATTTTCTCGATATATTATCTATTGTAATTCATGCTATGGGGCCCATGCAGCAAGTCCAAACACTCCAATCAGACAAGATTACAGATGCCTTTGTTAGCGGGGCCAAAAAAAATATATCTCAGCCATTACATGAATAGCCATTGTCTTCCGCTCTCTGGTAGAGAGAGAGAGGGAGAGAGAAAGAGAGAGAGAGAGAGAGAGAGAGAGAAAGAGAGCGAGAGAGAGGACCCTTCAAGACACCATACAACACAATTGGCCAGAGACACAACTAAAAGCTAGTGCTTCCATTACCATGTTTTTTTTTCCCCTTTCTTTCTCTCCGTGTATCTTTCAGCTTCACTCCAGCCCTCTCCAATATTTTATCCTAAACATAAACACCATGAGAACACGCCTCCTCTCGTTCCACCCCTTCCGTCCCCCCCCCCCCCTCCCAGTCTTGAATAAAGTGTTCCGATTGCCATCAAACTCTATGAATAGTCGCGCTTGAATAACCCAAATTGAAAAGAAAAAGAATGTATTTTTTTTTATTTGTTTGTTACAAAGTTGACGGAATCAAGGGGAGCTAACTCACACCAAGTTCCATCTCAAGAGGAGACTACCTTGTGGCTCTTCACCAGAATCGGCAAACGAAGGTAGAAAGACGCGTGACGGGTTGCTTTTTTTTTTAGGGGGACGCGGGGGGGGGGGAAGGGAGGGGGTGTTAATGCGAGGGTGGTGGAGAGGAGGGTGGAAGGATACTGTGGTGCGGGGAGGGGGGGGGAGGGCAGAAGACGACGGCCGGGGTCGGCTAATTTAAACATGTGGCAGTTATTGTCGCCAAATTCGCACGGACGATGGGGACAACAACAAAAAAAAAAAAAAAAAACGCGCATTGAAACATCGGTCTGTGATTAGGCCTTGATTACGTTGTCAGTGGATTGGCGCTAACACGTGTCTGGGCAAAGGGATGAAAGGGCGGGTCGTCGCCAGCGTTGAAAGTGACGCAGACTATTCACGGAGCAGGAGTAAGTGCGCACTAGCCCTCCCAGTTCCCACAAGAACTAAGCACACCTGTTGTTAAAAAATAAAACGATGAATATTTATGGCTATTTACAAATTGTCTCTCCCACTCCCTCCTCCACCGCTACCGTTTGATTGTGTCCCCCTTGTGCGCCCTGACTTGGAACGATTACAACACATTATAAACAAAAGGCGTCTCGTCAGATTCTCCCCGCTCTTCATTTTTTGTTTGTTTTATTTGATGCAACGCCCCCTCCCCTCCTATTCGCCTCCCAATTTTAACATGTGTTTCTTTTTCTGAGCGTTTTTAAATTTATTTTTTTATTAAAGCGGTAATCAAAATGTTGAATAATGCTGGAATGACTTTTATTTGATCATCTAATTGACGTAGGGCCTACAGTGTAGTTTTTATTTAATAAATTGTAGGCCTACTGTTAAAGGATTTCGGCAGAGAAACACAAGCTATATCTAACAAAATATGTAGGCCTATTGACAAAACACATAAAAACAAGTAGGCTACACACTTAGGCTTATAATCCTCTCTCTCTCTCTCTTTCTTTTAATTCATTCACCCGCCATCCATCCATTCATATTTATCTATCCATCCATCTATTTATAGATCTATAGGACTATATATATATATATATTTATAAATTGAGAGTCTATATATCTCCCAGTTTTTATTTTAATGATTGCAGAATGCAGATATATTTTTGTATGAAGACTCTGATTACAGGTCAAGTAGAATATTTTCTATTATTTAAAAGTATAATACATTATATAGATCTTGTATAGTAGCCTATTGTAAAGAGAGAGTGAGAGAGAGAGAGAAAGAGAGATGCAGGGCCAGATTAAAGACATGGAGAGGCCCTAAACACTAAAATATGTTTCTAGCTCCCCCGCATCTTCCTAATCTTCTATAATAAACCATAAAATAAAATTAAGCACAAATTACAATAAGATGAAAAAGCAAGTGTTGCTGCTGTTGTTGTTGTTGCTGTGGATGTTTTTTTTTTGTTGTTGTGAATACTGCCACATTTTATATTTGAACAGTTTTCTCCCACCTTTTAAAATAATGATAAGTCTTTTTTTTTTGGTAATGTAATCTGGGGGCCATGTCTAAGTTCAGTTATACCCTTTGCAGTTACGCTCAAAATGGTCCACGTATTATGTTAAATGTGTGCCATTGCACATTTTTGCTATGCCCACCTGCCCAGTGCCGTTGCAAGGGCTTGGTCTCTTTAGGGGCCCCTGCGTTTTGACATTCGACATTATGACATGAGAAAAAAAAATTCGAACACTCATTTGGGGGCCCCGCTCAAGTAGGGGCCCGAATTTGGACCCCCCCCCCCTCCCCCTCCCCTAGCTACGCCACTGCACCTGCCAATGATACCCTAAGCATGTACATCTTTTGATTAATGGTTATCACAGCTATGGGGACGTCCATTAATTACGTCAACAATTTTTTGGTGATTTTTACCTCCCCCCCTCCCCCTTGTCAACAATTGTCAAACTTTCAGAGACCCCCCCCCCCTATATAATTACGTCAACAATTCGTTACCCCCCCCCCCCCCCCTATAACAAGTAAAAAAAAATTAAACGATGGTTTCTATGTTTAAAATAGATTTGAAACGGAAAGGTCTAGATCAGGGCTCGGGAACCTTTTCGACTGAGAGAGCCATGGACACCTCATATTTTGAAAAGTAAATCTGTGAGAGCCATACATTATGTTTAAAAATAAAAATTCAAGTAAATTTCCCTTTTAATTACAATGAATGCAGGGTGCTTTTTTCTGTCTTTTAGATGCTTAGCTGCAGTAGACTTTAGCTCATTTGTAGAATGAAATATTGATATGCAATTAATATGTAGATCAAAGGAGTCTAAATATTTTTTTTATAATCGAACATTTGTCTGCGAGCCAGATGCAGCCATCAATAGAGCCACATGTGGCTCGCGAGCCATAGGTTCCCGATCCCTGGTCTAGATATTTACTATAATTAATTGTAATACATTTTAAAACTTGTTTAAAGATTTCCTATTGACTAGATAGAACTATCATAGGCGTAGCCACGAAAGGGGTGTAACTTGCTTACTACCCCCCATCGCCCCTCCCAATTTTTTTTTCCAATCCGAGGATTTTAACAATATTTCTTTCCTTTTTATTTACTATTGTTCTTTTCATATAGATATATTGAATACTTTCTGATTGTACTTTTCACTGATGAGCTTTTGGTACAATGTTAATTGTTAAATAGCTTAGGGGGAAATTGTGCACCAGTTGTAAATTAACCTTCTATTTTAACCATATGCTCACTATTCCTTCTTGCATTATTGCCCCCCTCCCCACACACACACATTATATGATTATACACACGGTAGTTGGCTTCCTTGCCCCTACCGCTCCTACCTTGCACTATTTGCCACCCACACCTTGCAATCTGGCTACGCCACTATAGGCCTACTATAGCTTGGTTCCTCGACTCTGACCAGTGAGCTAATGCATGGGACAAGTATCGCCGAGATACTTCCACTCCCATCTCTGTAAGTGACGGAGAGAGGCGTGGTATCCCAAGCTGCAAGTCTGGAGCTTAATCGGCTTGTTCTGTTCTTCCATTTGAGGGGGCCTGTGAGGTACCCACTTTCCGATTTCTGGCGTCTCCGGGGTGGGGGCTGATGCGACGTACGGAAAGGTATACAAGACGTCCTGTAAAAACGGCTGCTTTCAAAGGTGGCCTTGAGGGGATGACATCCCCGTGTCAGACAAAATCCGCTCGGCCAACACACCGTCAGCCCACATTACAGGAATACGAGGCAAGCCATGGATGGCTCGAGCAAATGTACGTTCGTAAAAGGGGAATCCGAACAGAGCAAGCCGACCCAACAAGCGACCGCCCTGTAAGACAAAGCCTGCCTATTCATATCTTTCCATGTCGGAGTGCATGGCCTGCTAACGCTGGCCCAAACATGGTTTCAAGGGTTGGAACTTGGAAAAGACTCAACCATGGGCGTTGAATTAAAGCAGTCGACTCTTGGACGGTGTTCATAGTCCTTTCAGGACTCAATAACAGAACGGCGCCTAATTTAGATGTAGGCCTACTGAGCGGCAAAAAACTGGGTTTCTGTTTCTGAACGTACTCTGCAGAATGTTTGTTGGTGTGTTTATGTTCTTTTTTTGATTCCAGTCACAATGGCTCGCTAGACTACAGCGAATGTGAAGTTTTTTACAATTGGTCGGTCACTTTGCCGTGCTAACAATTGCATTAGTTTCCACTTTCCTCTCATACATAGATCTACAAACTATCAAGATGAACACAAAAAGGACATGTCACATGTAGGGTCCGTAATTTTAATTAATATATTTGTATTAAAGTAAAACCATGTTTGAAGATGTCTGCTATGTAAGTGGCACATGACAAATATAGCCTAGAATTTTGTAATAAATTTGTATAATTTTTTATTTTAGAAAAGTAACTTTGTTGACGTCAACATTTCTTGACCCCCCCTCCCCCTTGTCAGTCAAACTTTTTCAGACCCCCCCTCCCCCCTATTTTGTTGACGTAATTAATGGACGTCCCCTATGTACACATATATATATAGAGAGGAAAATTTTACTTCAGATAATATTGATTTTACTTTGTGAAATAGGAAATGTTCAGTAATACAAATGCCTTACATCTTTGTGAGAGATTTTGATTTAATATGCTAAAGGCATGTGCAAATGAAAATGGAAAATAAATCCAGGATATAGGATTAATTGTCATGCAACAGATTAATTGTCATGCAACAGATTAATTGTCACGCAACGGATTAATTGTCATGTAACGGATTAACTCTTGACTTACTTGCTCATTGTGTGTTGCTTTGGCTTCTTCTTCCTTCCTGGCTTGCACTATTTCCTCATCCAGCTGCTTGTACACCGCCACTCGACGAGTTACCAGCTCGCGCAGGAGGCCATCCAACACCAGGCGTCCTAACTCTGATCTATCCAGTTCTACGGTCACCTGATCCATTAGCCAAGGCAGGAATCCTTGTTCAACATCTGTGGATGAAAACAGTGATACACTTTTAACTCAAGCATTCATTACTACATTAATAACTATTATAAGAGTCCTTTTTTATAGTACAAATATAAAGTCTACATTTGCAAAAACAATCAAAAGTATTTTCTTATCATAAATGATGTAAAGCAAAGACAAACTATATGGTGAACTGGAGCACCTCACAGAAACTGCAATTTTTCACAAGTATTGGACTTGTAGTATAAATCCTTTAAAACATACTTTTGAGAATGGAGAAGAAGATGTACTATAATTCTTTTCACTGCTTTAGAGCATTACCTCTTTCAACAGGATCAAAGAAGTAGCCATTGACTGACAAGATTCCAAAAACAGATGGAACAAGGTCAGCAAGATAACTTTGAGCAAAAGCACGAGCTGCAATTTTTTCGGCTGTTTCTTTTTCTTTTCTAAGAACCTCCCGTTGTTGTTTCATTCTCCTTTCCTGAAAAAAATAAATTTGTAAGAATTTTTTAAAATACCACAAAAAATATTTTTTTTAAACCAGTTCAGAATTTTTTTTTAGTTCATAAAGAGAACTGTAAGGTTCCTTAAGTAGAGAAGTATGCTATGTGTCCAATAATTTTACCATTTAGTGATTGTGTCAAAATCTGATTTTAATATAATTTTAAATTCAAGTCATGTTATTAAAAAAATAGTTACTTGTTGCATGATCAATATTCACAGTTGATATAATTTGTGTGTTTGATACTAAGCTGAATGATATGGGGAGTACATTTTCAGTTAAATATCTTTTACAGCAAGAGTTTAGACTATTTCATAGAAGATAATTGAAAACTATTCCAAGGGAATTAACTGATATAAATTTAATGCCACTTATTCTTTGCATCCTAGGTTTATCAAAGCTTTGCTGTTGTTTGCCTATTTAAAATCATTTACATTAACATTTTTAATGTATATTATATGTTTGTGCTGGGTGATCCAATCTTAGAAGGGATAATCAATCTACGTTCCATTATGCTATCAAGCTGAAACTTGACACATAGACGTGTTTCATTCTGCCAAAAGCTATCCAATTTTCAGCCACATATCCCCATCCCCAAAAAATCAATGTTAAACTTATTTTTTCATTACACTTAATGGTGTGCATTTTAAAACTTATTGTTACTGACATAAATGAGTATTTCCTCTACTGAGCTACATACATAGCTAAATGATTTCCACTCATTTTTAAATCATTTGTAGATATATTAACTAATCCTTTTGTAGGTTTCTTCCTTTGTGAGCATTGATATAAAAACCTTTATATTTTAAAATTAGGCTTCACATATTATTATATAATGTCACACAAAATCACCTTCTCTTCACGATGCCTTCTTTCTTGTTCTTCTAGTCTTTGTTGCTCCACTAGTTCAACATTACGCAGTTCTTCAAAAGCACGCTGCTGCTGGCGCAGGTTTGCCAATTCTTCTTCCTCCATGACTTCCAATAGAGCCTGTTCAACGGTTTTACCAACCAGTACTTCAAGAATCGGTTTGACTTCCATGTCAAAACAGAAAAGCTGAAAGTAATAATTGAAAATCAGCCAGATGACCAAGAGTAAAAAGTTAAAATTTTTACTGAAAATTTTTAAAATGTAGGTTTGCATAACTCCCCTTAAAAATGTTTTAAATAGTGTAATTTAGACTTGCTTCAACCAAATATTTATATATGATTGTCCATGCTAATGACTATGCATTCACTGTTCATTACAACAAATACACCATGAGGGATAGGAAAAAAAAAGACAATGCTAAAATAACTTTTACAGCATTAAAACTATTTTATTATCTTTACAACCTAAATAAATGTTCCAATTTGATATTTTGGCCAACAAGAATAGCAGGAAAATATGCAATGAAATGAAATTGAAAAAAATAACTCTTGTTAGGAGTATTTACTATTGAACTAATAGTGTTTTTTTTTAAATTAATTCATAGACATATTTTTATAAGAGAAAGTATAGTATCTTACATCTCCTTCATAAATTTGTGTTGCTACATCTGTGCCTGTCTTAGCTGGTATAAATAAAGGCGATGGTGGTCTGTCTAAAAATGCATCTGTTTGGCATTCCTGATCAGCCTCTTCAACCCTATCACTTAGTTCCTCAAGGTACAATTCTGTCTGGACATCAATATGCTTACGTCCTTCTACTGGATCCGGTGAATGTGGCCTGAGCTGGTCTTTAGCCCTTTTCTTTGCAATGGCTCGCCTGCGATTTTCTTGTTGCCTTTGGAGCTCAAGTGGATCAGGCTGAGCCGTCTTTAGCAGGACAAAAAACAAGAACAGGTGAATCATTAGAAAAAAATGGATGTGAATGAATGTCATAAAAAACATGTTCAATTGAAATCAAAACATTTTTTATGATAATTTGAATCTTACTGCAGGCAGTGTGTGCTGAGCATATGTGTTTCCACGAACAACTCTCCTGTCATACATAATGTTTCCATAGCTGACTGGTCCATCTCTAAATAGATTTTTGAAAACAGGTGGAATTAACATTTGGCTAAGACAGACATTAAATTAATTGTCAGCTTAAATTCTTACAAATATTAACCAAGTAAAACTTAAAATTATAGCCTAAAATTTGAAAACAATAATAAGTTTATTTATATAAAGCTGCCAACAAACATAATGTAAGCACAGAGTACATTTGACATTGAACAACAAAATATGAGATATATATTTATGCAAGAACACAGATATAATTCTCTAGGCTAATAAGTAGGCCTACCGGTATTTACATTTTTAAAATTACTAAATTATCCCCCCCCCCATCCCCACTTTGCACAATTGCCCCACCCCCTCCAATTTGCAATCCTGGCTATGCCTGATTGCAAGATACAAGTTTAAGAAGGTATTAAATAAAGTTTATTTTTTTTTAACCAATGCCTCTTTTAGTGTGCAGCCCTGTGGAGCCATTGCAACTTTAAATGGGCAATATGAAATATTGCAAAGGATTTTTTTGTTTGCATTTTGCTATTTTATTTAGACCTACTCATTTAAATAAAATGCAATATAATATCAGGCTTTGATGAGCACCTTGAAAAAAACTTTCTTTAAAAGAGCAACAGTAGATAAAAATATTTGGGACCAATACATATGAAAAAAAAGTATCCCATTGGAACAAATTGATCCATAGAGTCAGTGAGGCAGCTTTCACAAGTTTCTGTGGGGATGACCACACAATCCCCACCCTCTTTTACTTTACCCCAACTAAAGTTAGGTACCCATCAATGCTGTGTAGACATAGGGACACCCTCCAGACCAGGGAACAAATCCTAGCCTTCACGAGGATTTGAATCCAGGACCTTTGGTAAGCCAGTTGAATGCGCTGCAGCTCTGCCACCTCACCCCATATACATATGTAAGCATTAATGAAATATGGAAAAGAACATAAAAAAAGTAAGAAAAAATTGATAACAGACAATTTGTAAGAAATTAAACTGTAAACATAGAATAAAAATTAAAATTTTAAAGAAAAGTTGTAACTATTCAGAATTTTAAATAACTTTTATTGTATTTTTTAATACGTACCCACAAAAACAATGACGACTGACCAAAAAAAATAATTATAATTATAATTGGTACTATTTACTTTCTTTTTAAATGCATGTATATGTTACAACTAATGTGGCTATATTTATTATACACCATAAATATATATATATATATTTGACAGCTATCTGCAGTTGCCAAAAAAAGTGGGGTAAGTAAATTTAAGCCTAAAGACAATTAAGCTATTTTAGATATATGGTAAGAGCACGAAGAAATTATGAAAAAAAAATTTATACCTTCTAGTCTATCTCCCGTATAACTGCATGCTTATTTATATTTGATTTACAGCATTGCAAAATCAATGGGGGAAAAGGGTGCTAATAATTTATCACTATTTGTAAAGACAAGGCATATTATATTCAATAAAATATCTGTTTGACATTATTACAATTCTGCACATTATAAAAATATCAATTACGATTGTCTTTTTTATATACAACAGTCAACACCATTAAGCTTCATTTTTTAAAATTATATAAAGTAGTCTATTATGGTATCGAATATTTAGTCATATCTTCATGCATTAATAAAAAATGCATTTCCTTTTCATATTAGCATATTAATATTTTATCATATAATTATAATGATTATGAAACAGTTGTAGAGTCTTCTCTAGTAGTGAAGCCAGTGGTCCAGCGGTTAGATCACCGGACTGTCAACCAAAAACCAACTGACAAGTCGTGGGTTCTAGCCCTGCCACCGGCGGATCCCTGTCGCCCTGCAGGAGTTTTGGGCCTAGTCCTAGTGGACGTAATAATCTTCTATCTAGAAGGAACGTCTGTAAACTTATAAGATAAGATAAGCACACTACTAAAATTAAATTTATATGAGCCAATATTGTTTGTTTGGCCAATATTAACATAATATTAGCCAAAATTGTGTGCTATAGAATGGTTTGTAGGCCTTAGGGGTACTTTGATTTATTATAAGTTAGGCCTATAGTTACGTTCTTGTATTCTCTAATTATTTCCTACTCAGCCTACTCCACTAACATCTCAAAGTAAGTAGACTAATCTAGTGAAAGCAATTTGACTATAACTAGGGCAAGGGTGACTACTGTACTGTAGGCTAGGTTATAGGCCTAGGCTACTATTACTACAATCTACAGTTATAATTAGCCTAAAGTGATCCTATATTTGATTATAATAGTTTATAGTTATTATTATTATAGAATTTTTATTAATTTATTAATTAAAGTCATAGTCACAAGTTAAATTAAGTATTAAGTAGGCCTAGGCCCTAATTATAATAATGATAACAATTGTGATAACCATATATTTATACTGTTTAATTTAATGAATACACATTTCCATGTCCATATTTCAAGTGATTTTATCTTAAAAAATAAAAAGTGAGAGTAGGTTGTAGGCCTACTTTATTAACTTTATAATTTTTTTTTTTAAATCTTACGGATTCTGCTGCTGTTGAGCAATTGATTCTCCTCTGTATTTTTTTCGTTGTGGAACCGCTCTCGGCTGACTGGCGAAAGTATAAGTTCCTTCTGGCTTTTGTGGAAGGACGGTGGTCATTTTAAAACAAAGATATATACAATTATAATTTAAAAAATGCTGCTTTGTTGAAGGGAGGAAGAAATTACGTTTTATTTACATCAATATCACCATAACAACCAAGCCATTGATCGATCATGCAGCAAATGAAATAAGTGTTGCCAACTATGAAAAAAGTACAGAGCTATTTATTTGAAATAAAAAAAAAAACTTAGCCCAGTTTTCCCATAAAATCGTATCCTATACATTACAGACACTCCGTCTATAAAGAAGATTATTAATCATTATTGCATCCTACGGTCATCCGTGGTCCAAGTCTAGTCCACTATATATCCGTGGTCTAGTCTTGCATTTTTATTAATGTTTTAAATGATGTTAAGTTACTGGTTTTCCTGGTTTGTTCAGGCAACCCATTCCATGCCCGAATGCCGCTCGGATCGCAGCCCGGAACCGGGCCCCAAAAGCAATGTTAACATGTCATAAAAATGAAAATGTATAAAATTTGTCAGAACATGCTGTACCAGCGATTATAAACATATCTGTGGCGACTGTGGCCTACATTCCATCATTGGCCTACATGGTAACAAATTGTGTAGCCTACTCCTACTATTTAAACTTAAACCCGATTTATTTATTTTATTAGATAGACCTGCAGCTTTTACTTTTATATTATACTATACTATAATTACTATATAATATTAATATAATAATAATAATATTAATAGCCTATATAATGCATAGCCTATAATAGGCCTACAGCCATCGAGTTGCCTATGAAGCATAGAGTTAGCCTAACTTATAAGTAACTTATAAGTAACTTATATTAAGTTTAGGCCTACAGACGTTCCTTCTAGATAGAAGATTATTACGTCCACTAGGCCCAAAACTCCTGCAGGGGGACAGGGATCGGTCGGAGGTAGGGATAGAACCCGCGACTTAATGTTATGCAGTTGGTTTTTGGTTGACAGTCCGGTGGACTAACCGCTGGACCAGCCGGCCTATAGATGTCTTATGTTATATTTTACTTATTTAATATTAGTATTAGCTGGTCACAAAAAAAGTACTAGCATAATAGGCTAAATAATAGCCTATGTTATGCCTAGGCCTACTTATTTTATACGGTAAATATGGAAGCCTTTATGTTTGGCTGTTTGGGAACTATTAGACAATGGATAAAGAAAAAAAATAATAGTTAAAAACGACAGAATTATGAAGAAAAATAAAATCCTATATGATACTATATCTTGTTGATATAATTATATATAATAATATATGAGTATTTGCGTGTGGCGTGCCGCGGCGTGCGTGTGGAGTGTAGATCATTGGGTAGATCACTGACTGATGAGACTGATGCCAATAATAATATAGGCTTATAATTATTTCATAGACTATAATAAGATGGACCGCTTGCTCTATTTTAGAGCTTATATCAATTTTTTTCCGTGCGCAACCAATAATAATAAGGCTGTCTTACTACTACTTCTACGCTCGTTGTTGTTTCTTAAATGTTTCCGCTTTATACAACTTTCGATTTTAATTTTAATTTTTGATTGAGAAAATCGAAGCGATTCAATTAAACGGAAGTGCAAAGGAAACAATGAATCGGAAATTCCTATCTTTAGTCTTTCGAGTCATACAGAATAAATACTAAAGCGAGCGGTCTATGATTATTTTTATAGCTGATGTATTGCTGGGTTTTTCTTCTTAGATTAGATACAAGGGCTGGGTTTTTCTTTACACACTTTCAATCATGATTCCTATTTTTTAAGTGGAGGGCTATTCCTGTGTTTGTCTTTGAGGTTCTTTTGAGTGAGATAAAATAAATTAATCTTTGAAATATAATTTCCCATTTAATTTGTTTGATATTTTCACAATTTCAAAAAGTTAAGGACCTAGACTACATATATACCCTATTTTAAGTCAGAAGAAATATAGTTTTACAGTTTTTAGACATAGACATATGCACATATGTCTCACATGACAGAAATTAAAGAAATTAAGAATCATAGAATTCATTTATGATAGAATAGAATAGATCTACTAATCTAGATACGGCTACGGTAGTCTAAGTCGTCTTCAAAGTCTAAGACAGATTGGTTAACTTTTATCGTTGTCGTTAATTGTGAAGTAGTGTTGTCGGGTTGTGGTTGTTTCTAAAATCTAACACCAGTCAACGAGGTAAGACAGTTCATTAGTTTGAAAAAAAAAAAAAAGTAGGCTACACTTTATTATTATTAATATTATACTTTATTTTTATATCTAAAATGTCAAAGTCAAATGTAATGTAGGAATGTACGCTACTGTATAGGTAAAACTAAATAATTAAATATATCAATTGTGTTACGATTACGACGAATTACGTATATAGCCAGTATAGCCTAATTATAATATTTTGCTTAAATTAAATAATCATTAATAATAATTACAATACTTTAAAATATCTAATATTAATTACAATCACAATTCAATGATTAATGACAAAACACTTATTTAGAACTTAGAAGACTTAACACACTAACAGTAACAGCGAATAACAGTGCTTTATAAAGAAGATGGTGTGCTCAGACAAGAGTCAAGAAAGCATTTAAACCTGCAAACAATGCTAGTGACTAGTGCATAACTGCATAACCATAATTAAGGCTAATTAATTGCCCTAATACCAGTAATCAGTAGGCCTAACTACAAAAAAAACCAAAAACAAAGCCTACATTCAATTACATTACACTTGTAGGCTTTACAAGGGCCTTACAAGGCCAAGGCAGGGAGTCACTTTTATCAAATTATAATACACTTTAAATTGTAAAAATTCCCCCACCATATGCTATCCAAAAAATTGATCTTGAATTCTGAATTGACATGTCATGTATTTATAAGTCTAAGACAGAAGGCTAGGCTATATAAACAAATTAACTACCTATATTAAATAGGCCTATATTATAAATATATAGGCCCCTACTAGAATACTAGGCTATTCATGAATCATTTATAATTTATAGTCATTTTGTATTACAATGTGTCAATGACTCAATGTCCAAATCATGCCAAATGACTTGAAATGTGTGTCATTTATTTGAATTATAATTTGAAATAGTTAAGTCAATATTTATAATTTATTAATAATAAGCCCTATATACTATATTGTCACAATTTAATTTATAATAAAAGCATGTGATGTAGTGTCAACCTTTGCCTTTACATTGAAATGAGCTTTTTTCTCTATATGCCCTATCTATGGCATCTAGTCCTATGCCCTATGCTAGACATAGAACTAGAATAGACTAGTTTTTTTTAATATTTTTGAAATTTTATTAATTTACAAGCCAATAGCCTATAATTATAATGATTATAATACACTGTTTCAATTATAATAGTAATAAGCCAACAAAATGGTCATTGAGGCCCAGAATTAAGATTACATATTAGATCTTAAGTCAATATTTATAATTTATTAATAATAAGCCCTATTATCTATATACTATATTGTCACAATTTAATTTATAATAAAAGCATTTGATGTAGTGTCAACCTTTGCCTTTACATTGAAATGAGCTTTTTTCTCTATGCCCTATCTATGGCATCTAGTCCTATGCCCTATGCTAGACATAGAACTAGAATAGACTAGTTTTTTAAATATTTTTTAAACTTTATTAATTTACAAGCCAATAGCCTATAATGATTATAATACACTGTTTCAATTATAATAGTAATAAGCCAACAAAATGGTCATTAAGGCCTAGAATTAAGATTTTTCTACAAAAATTTATATAACCTTAAAACCAAGAATATTTAAGAAAATGGGACAATGCATTTTCAACTTAATTAAATTAAAAGGCAGGCTACTTAAAAAAGACTGTTTAATATTTGATAATAATGAATTTATATTATAATGATTAAAAAGTAGCCTAAACCTTAAACTCTATTACAAGGCAATGCATGGATCATGGGACTCATGGGTTTTATTTAAGATATGTAACATTACATTGTTTTCACAATTTTAGTAAAGTTTAAATATGAATTTCTTTTTAAATTAGTTAAAAAATTATGTTGACTTTATATTTAAATTATATAGTTGAGTTTTAATTGTAAGTTTTGTATTAGCCTACATTTTATAGTTTGGAGTATTTTTTTATTAGGTCCCATCTGTAGACTATAACTATGACTATATTTATAGTCTATAGTGAACTATAGTGACAGTTTTATGAAACCAGAGTCAAGCTGGTTTTGACAGTTTGGAATAAATTGACTTGCTTTTTCAAATGTGGGAACATTGTGAGATTAACTAGAGGCCCAATTGACTGACAAATAAAAAAATATATATATATTTATATAAACAATTCAAATAGGCCTAAAAATATCTTTTTAAGTAGCCTAGTCCTTAACTCAAATCAAGATTGATAAAATAACTCATTATATTCGTTTGTTTGGAAAAAAAAATTGATTTGTTTGATTTAAATCAATTTATTTTTAAAGTTTTAATTGTATTTTTAGATTTTGAATGTATCAATTATCATTATGTAGGTATTATATTACTTATAAAAAAACAAAATAGTTTCACATTGTTTACAGTGGAAGAAAAAACAATTAAATCAAAATTGATTTTTGTCACTTTCTAGTTAGAATTATCTTTAGATTTTGATCCCTTTAGCCCTATAACATTATCTAGCTTTAAGTAAAATAATAGATAGACATACATTATTGTTTAAATTATATAATAGGTTCATAAAAATCTTAATTTTAAAATCCAATTTTTATTATTTCCATTGGATTTTTTTAAAGATTCCAATTGTTTTTTTTTTTCTTAGTATCTTAGTATATATCAATGATGAACACCCAAAGATTTCTAGCTACATTGACATCTAGATTGCTTGCACACAGAACACCTTCTCCTTCATTACAGACCTGGTCTAGGTTAAGAGTAACATCTGCTATTCAAGAAAAGCGTTTTTGTTCCTCAGTGCCTAAACCACAGAAACAGGTGTAAGTACAAACTATGCCTGTATTCAGTATTAATACTTTTGGATGATTAGTAGTGATGTCCAATGTAGACCTCTTAGGTTTACTGATGTTTGTTCATTAATACATTTTATTGTAATAAAAAGAAAGAAATACTATTTGAGTTGAGAAACTGGTGTGTTTGAGGATAAATAATAATTTTTTCTTTTAACTCATTCCGTGCCAATCCACGATATATTGTGGATTTGGTTTTCTTAGCTTATTTCGTTGCTATAGCCTATTAATATTATCAAACGAATGACAACTGTTTCTGCTTCAATTTTTTGCTTGGTTTACTTTCAGTTTTTAAAATAATAATGACGATTTTTAATCGATTTCTGTGTAAACTTTTGTACACAAAGCATAGCCACGCCTACTCAAAATGTTTCTAGGCCTTGGAACTTGTCAAATTTGCTATTAAAATAACTTTTATTGCTAATTATTAATTTCTATTCATCAGATAATACGTTTAAATCCTTTAAATCTGGTTTTGATGACTGTAGGTTTATTTACTAATTAAAGAATCCAACATTCATGGTTAGGCATATCCCTATGTAAACTATATAGAAATGTATAGGATCAGCGTTTGCCGGCTGATACTAACATTAAAAAAATGTGTATAACTCAGTAACTAAATGGGATATTTTCAAAATTCAAAATGCATTCTGATCTCGACTAGATATACTTTTAGTGGTTTTAAGCCGAATAGGATATCTGCTACGCATACCATATCAAAATCTGTTAAGATCGATATTTTTTGCTCCTGTTTTTTTTTTTAAGCAAAAAATTTGATCTCTAAAAATTACTAATAAAGATGTAAATATTATTCTAATATTGTTTTAATTTCTACTTATTATTATTTCCTCTTTAATTTCCTTTAATTTGATATGAAATACAGGTATCTTGCTAAACAAATACCTTTAGAAATTTATGAATAAATAAAGGCACCCTAAAAAATTCTAGCGGTCTAAAAATGGTCTGGCATAAACGCGGTAAATCCCCCAGCACAGAATGAGTTAATTTTGTAAAAAAAATTCTAAGCACAAATGTTTATTGAAAGATTAAATATATAAACAACATATTCAAAAAAAAAAGATAAATATATATAAACAGCATATTAAAAAAATTATAATATACATTTTATGTTTATCAAAAATTAATTTTTTAAATATTTTTTTTCACTATTTTGTTGATGAATACAAATTAAGAAAGACACCAATAATGATATGTATGTTAAACAATTTCAGTGTGACTGTAATATTTATTGATCGTGATGGTGATAGAATAGTGACAAAAGGTTGTGTTGGAGATACCCTGCTCAATGTTGCAATAAATAATGACGTTGAGTTGGAAGGTAGTTTGCCAATATTGAGAACACAGCACCAGAAATTTACAAAGTATTTTTTTTTTCCATCTCATTTAAATTTAAGGCGATTTATGCCAACATATTCCTAGAAAAAGGTAAATCGACTAATTCTTTGTAGTTTTTCTGGTGTTGTGGTTTCTGAGCCATGAACCAATGCATATTCAGCATATGCTGTTAACCCTTTCATTTCAGAGTGAATGTGACATTTATATTGCGGGACGGTAAGAGACATCAAGTCAAGGCTAAAGTGGGTGACAATTTATTGGACATCATATTAGAAAACAATGTGGATATAGATGGATTCGGTTAGTTTTGAAGATAAGATGAAGTTGTGCAGTTTAGCAACAACAAAATAAAAGACAAGCAGTCTGTATTTCTTAGGTTAAAGGTTATAATTATTTAGTTGTGGTCCCAGGTTGAAAACATCTGTTATAAAATATTTGGCTGTATAAAACAAGTCAATGAGGCTTACACATACATTCAAGTTATAACTCTATAATTTATGTATTCAAATAACTAATTGAACCACTTTTATGCACATTTCACATGGGAAAAGCAAAACATTTTTCAACATTTCTCATGCTTTTGGATAATTTTTATTAGGATTATACATAACATGGTCATTGTTACAAAGAACTATTAATTTTTTTGTTTTCAAATAGATGTAATTATTTGTGATCCTCATTAATGCCATGACAAACTATCACTGCTGCTTAGACTTAGTGGGTTGCCTGTGAAAATAACTAAGAGAGAGTTCCCTTTACTTTACACTAATTTCAAAGTATATATGCTATTATAAACTACAACATTTTCCAGGAATTTTATCATGGGACCAACTCATTTGTTAACTTGCAATTGTAAATGGATTATTTTACAAGAGTAAAAGATTTAGCCTAAATTTATAACCTTTAATCTAAAAAATATAATTCACTCTGATATGAATATATTGTGTAAAACTGTTTTTGTGTTGTCTAGATTTAGGCTAGTCATTAACCATCTTAAGTAGGAAGAAATATATTACTAATTACTACAGTATTTTACTATTCGTTTGCTAGCTAATATATTGTGTCAGACAGGTTGAGAATACAATGTAAGCTATGCTCTAGACTAGCTTCAACTAAATTCTTGTTTTTTTTAATGTTAAACTATGTTGATTATGCAATACTATAAATGACATGAAAGGTTTGCCTTTAGCCTTTAGATAGATAATTTTTACACTTTACTTTAGTGGCATTAAGTTTTAGAATAAATGTTTGCTAGGTTTATACAAATTTTAAGCTTTCTTCTTTCTTCTAGTTCCATGTGAGGTGGAAAAAAAGGGGTGTGGTGGAAAATCAATAAAAACTGTAATCCCCTAACAATTGTTTGTGTTGGTCTCAGGTGCTTGTGAAGGAACCCTGGCCTGCTCCACATGTCACTTGATCTTCAAGCAAGAGGATTACAACAGACTTCCTGATAAGCCTACAGATGAAGAGCTGGATATGTTGGACTTAGCATTTGGGCTCACTGATACGTAAGTGGTTGGAATCAGTCATATTGAACATTTCTTTTTGGCATGCACTGATTTTGTGTGTGTGTATGCAGATATTACATTTTCATTGCAATTATTGTTCATAAAAAGATAATGAATAAATAAAATGCTTCTATTTTCATGTTCATCTTTTGTTCTAAAGGTCCAGGCTGGGTTGCCAAGTTGTAATATCTAAAGATATGGAAGGGCTTGAGATCACTGTACCCAAAGGTGTATCAGATGCAAGGAAATGATTTTGATATTTCTAGTGTTAAATTTGGGCTGAAGACTAGGATCACAGTATAATTTCAGCCACATAAATTGATTTGTCTGTTTTACTTGATTGACATAGCTAAACTCCTAGTTTATATTTGTTTAGCACAAGTATTCCATGTTTTTTTATATTTATAGGGCAAAGCATTTCAAAGAACTGCACATTTAGTGAATTACTTCTGTTAAAAAATGTGTTTTGGTTTTTAAGGGTTGTAATGCTGATTAAGCTGATTATCTTTATGATTATTTTTCCATTACAATTACATTTATGTTTATGTTGGTTTTGCTTGTGACCTGGTGTTAATGTTTGTTAGTAAAAAAAGAAAGATTTGCTGGTGGGGGGGGGGGGGGGACCTCTTGATTGTAACACATTTCATAATACATTACAAATCATAATACATTTATTTATTCTGTAGAGCTGCAGGAACCCTTTTAAAATGCTCCTGCTTATGATCAATACTTTTGTATGCATTTTTTTTTTATAAAGTGAAAAACAACATATTTTCATATCTTAAGTACAAAATAAATTAAAGCAGAGGCAACTACAAAAAATGTTTGAAATCAATTCGAAACCAAATTTCTTTTTTTATGAGAGCATTTATTTTTATTGTTTTATGTATGCAGATTTTTTTAAAGAAATACAGGTACAAATATTAATTTTAATAAAAAGCAGCACACTGTTTCTTCATTCACCTTTCTTTTAAATTTGAATAATATTAATCACCTTTTTTATTGTGAACTCACAGAAATATGTTCATTTTATTTTATATCTTTGTCCAAAGCCCATGGAGGGCCTTGACCTTTTTTTTTACTGCCTTCATCCTCTCACACCCATCACCAGTTTTTTTATCCATCATTTCCTGCACTGTGGTTAGTGGTTTACACATCATCCCACCCATTCAAGTCTTGGACTGATCTTGGGATTTTGTTTCTCTACATGGATGCTTATTATTCTTTTTTTACACAAAGACAATGAGAACCAGTAGCCTGTATATTACAGCTGAACAGTCTGGTGTAACCCCACTACAAAACCTGAAACTTACCTCTGTGAAAACTATTGTTTTAGGAACAGATCATGTGCCTTTATTAAATTGTATTTATAGAGCCATGCTAAGTATATTCTTCTCCAACTGATTAGTTGTTGTTTATTTAAAAAAAAAAGACTTGTACATTAAATATCTATTTGCATAGTATTATAGTATTGTAATATTATTAACATATTTTTCTATGTAAATTAGAATTAGTTTCTCTAAAAATAATCCGTAAATCTTTTATGGTTCCACTAATTGGGCTCGACGTTGTAATTATAAAAACACAACTTTTAAAAAAATTGTTATAGAAAGGGTAAAAGCTTTAAAAAATGTTCTATAGATACAAGCTAAAGAGAAGAAAGAGCACCATATACTATATTTTTGGGTGATTATTCTATCAAATATTTTTAGCTAGAGAAGCTTTACGTATTTAAATTATTATCTCCCTAGTAAATGTTCTTGTTAATGTTACCTGGCAATAATCTTCATAAGGTAAAATTCTGTTGTGAAATTTTTTAGATTTTCATATCATTAGATATAAAAATGTGGCTCAATTGCATTAGCATAACTTTGTGGTTGAGCTGTGATTTTATAAATAGATTGGAAAATATTATGATTGTATGTTGTACATGTTTTTATAAAAGAAAAAGATTCTATTATAATCAGAATTTTGTCTTTTTAAATATCGGTACATGAATATGAAATTTAATAATGTGCTCACTCACTATTTATGAAAATAAATTTTTTACATATAAATATAACAAAATTCTGAGCTTCTTTCTCCTTTAATCCAATATACAGTGTTACGACTTTAGTAATATCTTATGTATATAAGTAAAGTAATATCTTAATGTATATAAGTATACATGTTACAGACGCTTCTTTAACACTGAAAAACAACGCTTCTGTAATCTTTAGAAGACCCTCTAGACCAGGGATCGGGAACCCATGGCTTGCGAGCCAGATGTGGCTCTTTTGATGGCTCAATCTGGCTCGCAGACAATTGTTCGATTATTACACAAATGTTTTTTTAGACTTTTTTGATCTACATATTAATTGCTTATCAATATTTATTTAATTCTACAAATGAGCTAAAGTCTACTGCAGTTCTGCATCAGAAGAATTTAGAGACATAATTATTATTTTTTTTATGTTGAAATTACACAAAATGCACACATTTACTTAAATTTTTAGTTTTAAACATAATGTATGGCTCTCCCAGAAATACTTTTCAAAATATGTGGTGTCCATGGCTCTCTAAGACAAAAAGATTCCCGACCCCTGCTCTAGTCTATACCTAACCTACATAAGTCTGGGCTTTCTTCAAGCAAAGAGCCATTAGGTCACAATTAGATAACACTAGCCATAACTATGTTGGCTTACAACTTGAATGATCAAAGTGCTACCGGTACCATATTTAATCTACCCAAGAGACAAATCAAATGAGGAATGGGTTGAAACACATCTTGCCAGAACGTGGAAAAGTGTTTTGATACCCTGTTTTTTAATATATTGGCCTACATCTTTTGTATAGCATAATGTTGTTCGTTCCTCATTTCCGAGGATGACCACGTCTCCCAAAAGCTTTGTGGCTTCTCTTTAGTCCTATATGGGCCTTGAAAGTCTTTTTGCAGGTATCGCACACATATGATGTGGCTGTGGGATTGGGTAGCGACTTGCAGGGTTGCTTGTCTTTTTTAACCTTTTTTGTTCAGCCCTGGAGCAGTGCCGTTGCTATGGATTTGGGGGCCCGGGGGGCTTGGCCAAGACCATCGTAAATACAGGCCAAAGTGCTACTTTTGTACGTCACGCGCTGGAGGCCTTAGTCTTGCGAAGCGTAGTGACCGTGGTGTGTAAACACTCGCCTCAGGCGCCTTAAGGCATTTGTGTGTTGTATCAGCGCTGTAGTGTCTTAGTGTCTACTATGTAGTAGTATCTACTACAGTTAATTTTAGGTCTATTCATGAATGTTGACCGGTACTTTAATTTACCATAAAATAATGCCTTATATACCGCTATAAGTTAGGCCTACTGCTTTTTTTAAAGCAGTTTTTTAAAACTACGATGCTATTCTATATGGCATATATTATTGCTATTATAGGCTTACTTACAATCTGTTTTCTCTCAAGTTATTTTATAGTTTCAAAATAATTATAAGGTCTAGATCAATCTGAAGTTAGTTTAGTGTAGATGATGTAGTATTCTGGATGTACAATGAATTCAGATGGTATTACTACACTGTCTTTAATCCATAGTTAGTTTAGTGTAGATGATGTATACATGATGTAGGCCTACAATGAATTCAGATGGTATTACTACACTGTCTTTAATCCATAGTTAGTTTAGTGTAGATAATGTATACATGATGTACAATGAATTCAGATGGTATTACTACACTGTCTTTAATCCATATAGTTAGTTTAGTGTAGATGATGTAGTATACTGGATGTACAATGAATTCAGATGGTACTACTACACTGTCTTTAATCCAAAGTTAGTTTAGTGTAGATGGTGTAGTAACACTGTAGTATACTGGACGTACAACTATTTATATTTAGATGGCATAGTAGAGGCTCTGGAGCAAAATTCTTATCTGGATGGTAAACCTGAAATGAAAAAAGGAAAAAACTGTTTTAATGTCAATAAAACCTTTTTTTTTTAAAGACGAGTATCATTACTTTGTAGCCTAGGTCTAGATCAATCTGAAGTTAGTTTAGTGTAGATGATGTAGTATTCTGGATGTACAATGAATTCAGATGGTATTACTACACTGTCTTTAATCCATAGTTAGTTTAGTGTAGATGATGTATACATGATGTAGGCCTACAATGAATTCAGATGGTATTACTACACTGTCTTTAATCCATAGTTAGTTTAGTGTAGATAATGTATACATGATGTACAATGAATTCAGATGGTATTACTACACTGTCTTTAATCCATAGTTAGTTTAGTGTAGATGATGTAGTATACTGGATGTACAATGAATTCAGATGGTACTACTACACTGTCTTTAATCCAAAGTTAGTTTAGTGTAGATGGTGTAGTAACACTGTAGTATACTGGACGTACAACTATTTATATTTAGATGGCATAGTAGAGGCTCTGGAGCAAAATTCTTATCTGGATGGTAAACCTGAAATGAAAAAAAGGAAAAAACTGTTTTAATGTCAATAAAACCTTTTTTTTTAAAGACGAGTATCATTACTTTGTAGCCTAATCATAATACTAAACGTACGGTATGAGTATGTATTATTATATTATCTAGGTAGCCTATAAAATAGTAGTCTATAGTTATATTATAGTAGGATACTGGTAAAATAAATCAGAATTGGTGGTCTTTAGAAAAAGGCTATTGAAGGCTTAACCTTAAGCTCAGTAAAGAATACATTCATTTATCATTTACTGTACTGTGTACTTTATTTTAAAGCATACTCCTACTTTGGGTTCCCTAGGCCTACTATCTAACTCAAATGCGATTTTATTTTAAACAGGAATCAAACAAATACAATTGATAAAGTTTTGACTTACCCTAGAATATTCTGTACGTGTAGGCCTACACATTTTCCTAGGTCCTAGGGATTGCACGAAAGTTTACCTTCTTCTTAGGCTTTGACTTAGCGACTTAGCCATCTTTGTTTTAAGCTTTCTTCTTTCTGAACACATGTGCCTTCAAGTTCAAGTCTTTATTGTAATTACCTTTACAACGAGGCACACAACATTTCTGTACCATGGTGTAGTCTTGTAATATGAAGTAAATGTACTAATCCAATTATTGAATACTAGACCTTTATATTTCCCAAACTTAAAATGAATGGTTAACAGCACACACGGTCAACGCGTCTAAGACTAAGGCATCGCCTACACATCTTCACAAACAGGTAGACCGATAGTACAGCAGGCAAAAGCCCATTAGTCGTGACGTCACAATCTTGACGGGTATCAGAGTACAGGCCTGTACTTACGGTGGTCTTGGCTTGGCCTCTTTAGGGCCCCTCCATTTTGACATTCGACATTATGGCATGATAAAAAAAAAATTCGGACACTCCTTTGGGGGTCCCCCTCAAGTAGGGGCCCGGGGGGATTTTCGAATTCGGACTCCCCCCTCCCCTAGCTACGCCACTGCCCTGGAGGTTCTGTTTCTTTGATTTTAGACCGTCTTTAAATCTCTATTTTTTGCCACCGGTTCTTCTTTGACCGCTTGCCAGCTCGCCAACTAGATGCTTCTTCGGCATCTATAGCCTATTCTGGCATTCTTACTAAATGACCAGCCCATCGCGCCTGAGATTTCAGAAGCTATCTGTGAATGCCAACCATGAGAAGAGCACTTCTGTTACTGGGACTGAGACCTTATCTTCCCACCGTATTTTTTGAAATCTTAGGAGACAGCCGACACGAAAACGAATAAGTTGTTTTGTGTGCCTGTCCATGTTTCGCCCGCGTACAGCAACGTTGGCAGTACGCCTATAGTATAATAGGGCGCTGCATAGGCCTACTTTTAGTTTGGTGTCTGTACGGGGTCCTTTTCTGTCCCAAACTTTTTTCCGAGGGCGCCCAAAGGTGATGTTCGCTTTTGCTATACTGGAATTCCCGCCATCATATTGTACAGTGTCCTATTTATGTTGTCGTAGAAGGACTGGATTATAGCAATATCAATAATATAAGGCACACACACACACGATGGGAGGATAACATCAGGGAGTGGACAGGAATAAAACTGTGCGACGCATTGAGAAAGGCCGAGAGACGGGAGGAATGGAGGAGGCTAATGTAGCCTACATGCCATCTGTGGCGCCCCAACGGTCCAACAGACTACGGGATAGGTAGGATTGAGGTAGGTAGGCACACACAAAAACAATTTTGAAATATTTTAATGGGTCATGCCAAGGCCAAAAACTGAAGAGAATCCATGAAAAGCTGGGGCTGGGGGAAGGGAGGAATAGAATATAGGCCTATATAGTAGTATATAGACTACATATTAATAGGCCTACATCCATTCGTAATAAATATAAAGTAGTATTACTCTAGTACAAATAGATCTACTAGGCTATGATATCTTTTCTAATATTTTAAAAAAACGTAGAAAAAAAAGACAAAAACTACGATGACCCCGACGTGATTTGAACACGCAACCTTCTGATCTGGAGTCAGACGCGCTACCGTTGCGCCACAGGGCCAGCTATAAATACATGGCCATGTTAGTATTTATTTAAAATTTTGAATTCGATATTTATGTTTATCTAGTTTAATTGGAGACGCTAGCTATATAACACCATATTTAAAACGTATTTGTGTAATAATTTAGTACACGTTAAACATATCTTATGTGAAATTTTATGTGAACTACTTATAATGAATTATATAATTAAATTATATGTGCCAGTGACCATGTTTACTTGTGGCCATTTTAGCGAAAACATTTTGATCACTTCCGTTTTGTACCTTGTGTTGAAAAAAGTTGTAAATAAAGTAAATTTACAATTGGCATTTTAGTATTCAATAATAATAAATAGACATGGAGTCGATTCTAGAGCAACAGCGTAGAAATCACGAGGAAAGGGAAAGGCTTATGGAAGCAATGACAAGTGAAATGTTGTTCCAAAAGAAAACTGTTAGTGAATATAGGCTAACCAATTTTACTTGTAACTTAGTCTTAGATAATCATAATAAAGGGCCTACTTCAACTACTTGATAGTACGCCTTCTTGTTTATAGATTATTTATAGACTTATTAGACTTAAATTACTTAGAGATTAGAGACTTAGACTTAGTTATAATAAATCTTATACTTCTACTTCTATTATTGACATTGACTATTCAGTCTTCTAACTAACTTTTACTAAGACTAAGGACTATGCCATGACTAAGACTAAGACCAAGTCACTCAACTTGACTAAACTCTAAACAGTACTAATTCTAAGTAATCTAAGTCACTAAGTAAGTGCCAAGCTTCTTTCAAATTCTTTGGTTTGTTTGGTTAAATTTAGAATAATAATTTGTCTAATTTTAATAGGTCCTAATTAATACATAATACAGTAGGCTAGGCTTACAGGCATATAAGATCTTATAAGTTTACAGACGTTCCTTCTAGCTAGAAGATTATTACGTCCACTAGGCCCAAAACTCCTGCAGGGTGACAGGGATCCGCCGGTGGCAGGGCTAGAACCCGCGACCTGTCAGTTGGTTTTTGGTTGACAGTCCGGTGATCTAACCGCTGGACCAGCCGGCTACAGTTATTGAGTTATACAGTACAGTCAAGTACAGTGTAACAGTGAGGCCTTGGGTTACGTCTACGAACTTAATAAGATAAAGTTAATTCTTATCTTAAAAATTCTTAATAAAATCTAATACACTTAGGCCTATAAGTTATAGTGTTATAGGAAATATAGGACCTACATTACAGTTTACAGATATATGCTCCTTCTAAAAAGAAGATTATTGCGTCCTAGAATTCCTTCATGAACTCGTTTCGTAACCTGGAACATTGAAATTATTAATGCAATAAACTAAATCTGTTACAAGATTTTTTAAAATCATTCTTTTTTTTTAATAACATCCTGTCATTTACCTGACATAAGTACAAAAGGCAAAGAATACATGTAGGCCTACCTTACTTCACATATTTAATAGAGAGAACCTAATAGCCTATGTAGGTCTACCTTACTTCACATATTTAATAGAGAGAACCTAATAGCCTATGTAGGTCTACCTTACTTCACATATTTAATAGAGAGAACCTAATAGCCTACATTGCTTTTCATTGATCCAGATAAGGAGAAGATTTTCAACTATCTCTAAAATTTGAGGTCTTTGCTTTCCTGCAGATTAGTTACGCATTTAGTCAATTTAGTCACATCAGCTGCCTTAAAAACAAAATTTAAATATAACTCTTTGTTCTTTTTGATTGATGGTGTACCCATATAACCATACTGTACTGATTAGCAATGTCACACACACTAATGCCATTTACATATTACAGAATTATTTATATAATTGATGAGGTTAAGTTATACAAGGACAATCATGAAAGAGAAAAACTGAACAGAGTGCCTATATAATCGAGGTTGCGTACACGTGCAAAACTAGGCAACTAGGATAGGCCTACTAAACTAACTATCACAAAGTATTGCAAGGTCTTTGTTAGTACTGTAAGCGATCTTTACAACGTTATATCTTCCTATCTGTCTCTTTTCATTTGTAATCTGAGGCACTGTTTGTAACCTGAGAAAAAAAAATTGCTAAATTGTTGTTCGTAATCTGAGGTATTTGTAACCCGAGGCACCACTGTATTTTTAATTCTTTACTACGTTAACTTTTATTGTTGCTTATTTTCAACAATAACCCACACACATGTGTAATTATATTTTATTATATATATATATATATATATATAAAGATCAATAGGCCTAATGATAATAATTACATTTGATATTTGTATAGCGCTGCCAACAAACATTTATTGATTATAATGTAAGCTCAGAGCGCATTTTTAACATTGAGCAACAAAAAACTAATAACACAGGTATAATCTCTAGGCTTAAAAATATAAAGCTAATCAATAATCTCAAAACTTTACAAACATAGTATGTAGCAAATAAATTAACCGACCTAATATAAAACCTAAAAAGCTATAAAGATTCTTTTATTGATCCAACTCCAAACAAAAGGAAATTTGTCTTGATTACAGGTGTTCCATATTTCAGCATCAATGAACAATATTTTAAACAATATAATATAGAAAATATATTTTAATTATAATTATGTAGCATTCATGGGCAATTTGATTTAAATTATTTTATACAGCTGAGGGAACAAATAAATGCAGATCACAGATTAAAAATTCTTCATGATGTAAGTTACATTTTCTTTTTAATTTAGATTTTCTTTCCAATGTAAAAATAATGTAACTCAAAAAATATTCATACAATTGTATTCTTATTAGCTGTGTACAGTTCCAAACTTGTGCAGAAACTAAATTATTCTATTTGTCTGCAATTTTTTAAGTTAAAAGACAATATGCTCAGTATGAATTTGAAATAAAAGTATACATATTTGACAAAATATTTCACGGTGAAATTATTCTGATATTCTATTTTTACTCTAGAATGATTAAAATAGATTTATTGACTAATCATGTCATTTGAATATTTAATGTTACAGAGATACCTGGAAACAACTAGGGAATTAAAAGACTTGTATGAGGATAAAGATGGGTATGCTTCTTGTATTTTTTAAATTTTATAACATAGAAACCTAAAAGATTGAAAAATGATTTGTTTAAATTATTAAAGATCTATATATTCAATCTGTTGCTGTAACATTTCTTTTGCTTGTTATTGCAGAGTTCGCAAAGAAGAAATTCAAAATTTGGCGGGCCCTAATGAATATGCTGAATTTAAAAAGAGACTCAATGCCATTGAGGATTTCTATCGGCAACATCCCAATGAGGTACTTCACTAGTTGAGTGGTGATATAAGTGAATGTTACCTACAAGAAATGTTTATATGGTTTTGTATGAACTATTACTGGTGTCTCTGCTCTGGTCTTTTCTAAACCTATGTATATTTGTTTATTAACCTTATCACTATTGTTTCTAAATGTTATGTCAAACTGTCATAATATTGAGGTTGAATATATTACATATAAAGTGATTGTTTCTTTTAGGTCAGCATTCCCATGTCCATAGAGTTTGATGAGTTGGCTAAACTAAGGGAGAATCCACCAGATGATGCACAGAGTAAATATTTTTATTACATTTACATTTATACTAAATCATCCAACTGTCCGAGAATGGTGCCCCCACGACCCTCACTCGGGTTATGGGATAGAAGAAGAAGAAGAATACATTTATACTATCTAAGTAATCTGCCTTGATTTTATGGAACTGTTTGTTATTTATAGTATACAGTCACAACAACAAATCTTCTCACCATATTGGTCCATATGGCTAGTAAAGCAGGGCTCAGCTGTTTCTTTGATTAATGCATATGTGGAGATAGTGTGGTCAGCATTATGTAAAGACATTTTTGTTTGTACCATGTTAACTCAAGCATACATTTTGTCTCAATGTACTTAAAGCACATTCTCCATCATTTGCTTCCATTTCATTCAAGGTTGTGTCTTGAACATTGTTAAATTTAAAAGCCAGCTAAAATCATTCAGATATATAGAGATATTTCAAATGTACTAGTACTAAAGTACGCTTTTAAACTTAACAAAACAAAATTTGATTGAAGGAGGCCTTACATAACAAACATCTGAGAAATCTGTACAAGCGCACTGAGCATGCTAATTTAATAGCATGGATAGAAGCGCTATAAGAAATGTCCATTCTTATATTATCTTACAAAAACTTATATTCTTGGTCATTATGTAAAATGTGTGTGTGTTTACTTATAGATATGGTTGATTTCACTGATGAAGAAGGTTATGGTAAATACTTGGATTTACATACTTGCTATGAACAGTATTTGAATTTGAAAGGTGTTGAAGTAAGTTGACTTACAATATTTACTCACATCAAATAAATTTTAGACTGTTACAATTTTAAATTTAAGAGATAAGCTTTTTAAACAAAAAAAGGGATCATATAATAAGGCATTGTCTGAATATTTGACTTACAACTCTTATTTACAACTTTATAAAAATTATTGTTGTTTCAGAAAATTGACTATATTACCTACTTGTCTACATTTGATCACTTGTATGATATTCCAAAAGACAGGAAGAATGCAGGTTATAAAGAGTAAGCTAAGCTTATTTTTTCTTTCACTCATTTTTAATCCGAAATTCACCAGCCAGACAGGTGGTCCCAGTTTACTATCTGTTAAATGAGCATTTTTGATTTTTTTATGTGTCATATCTTTTGATTATTTCAGGTACTTGAACTCTCTTCTGGAATACCTTGGCGAATACATGACCAAGATAAAACCTCTCACAGATCTTACAGAGGTAAACACTTCATTTTGAAACTAACAGTTTATATTTGTGCACTATTTAGTATTGAAACAGTTAGTGTAACAGTAATTACATTGGTACACCATTTAGTATTCAAACAATTTGTAAAATATGAACATGGCAAAGTCTACATTACAGTTTCTTCATGTTATGTAAATATAAAGCATTAAAAAAAAAGTTTGATGCATTTGTTTTCAAATAATTTTATTGTCTGGCTGTAATCAACAAATTTTTTTTATTATATTGTTTTAAGGAAGTGGAGCTTATACAGGCAGAGTTTGATAAAATGTGGTCAGACGGAACATTTCCTGGTTGGCCAGTATGTGGTTTATTGTTTATTATAGTACAATTTACATATATATATATATATATAGAGAGAGAGAGAGAGAGAAAGAGAGAGAGAGAGAGACAATTAGGCCACAACTAAAAATATGGTTATGGATAACAAAATATATTTTTTTGTGTGGTAAAAATCCTATGACTGATATAACTAATCAATTTATCCTTACAGAAAGAAACTTCTGGTGCTTTAACCCATTCTGGGGCTCATCTTGATCTCTCTGCCTTTTCTTCATGGGAGGTAATATTTAAAAAATGTTTTCTTCTTTTTTAAAAAGTAGTAATGGTAATGGTAATTTATATAGCGCTTCTATCCATGCTATTTTAGCATGCTCAGTGCGCTCTAGAAGACTATAAATCTGTGAGAGGTTTGACTGCTGCCGGTTAAGCGCATGTGATAACAACTCAATATTAACGTCATCTAGTCCCAAAACTCCTGTAGGGCGACAGGGATCTGCCGGTGGCGGGGCTTGAACCCGCGACGTGTCAAGTGGTTTTTTGGTTGACAGTCTGGTGAGCTAACCGCTAGGCCAATAGCTAAATATTAATAAAATATTAGTTGTTTTATAGATATGATTGTATTTGATTCTTTGAATAGTTTCTTCTGTGTATATTTATAAAATAAAATGTTCCTTTCTTCATTGTTTTTGTGTGCTATTAGTAAGAATGAACTACACTGTTTCCACTTCTTTCAGGAGCTGGCTTCATTAGGTTTGGATAGATTAAAGTCTGCACTTATGGCTCTTGGTGTGAAATGTGGAGGGTATGTCTATAGATAGATGGATTTTGATTAACTAGTAAACTAGTTTGTTGGGTTGATGGTTTGAAAAAGAAAATGTCCAGACATTTGTGAACTATTTTTTATAGTTAGAAGATATTCTGTGTTCGATGAGACGTAAACATTTCATAATTGTATTTATTAACCCTTTAACTTTAAGCTTAAGGGGATTGCCAACCTATAAATTCCCAATCCCCAAACCAAGTGGCATAACTCTGTATATTTAACAAAATTCAGACATCACATACTATATAAAAATGTGCAGTCAATAAACGAATAAAGAAACTGAATTAAATTCTTCCCAGTTAAAAGATAAATGGAAAAAGTTTAATTGAAAAGTTAAAAAAAATGACATTGTAACAGAAATATAAAAGTTAAAAGTAAAAAACTAATCTGATGTTCATACATTGATCTGTTACAATAGTTGAAAATTAAGACATCATCATATCATCATCAAAGCCTATTGGCACATCAAAATCCCTATTATTTTGGCACCATTAAAATAATATAACATTTTCTTCCTACTACAGCCTTAAAAATGTGCAAAATGCATTCAATTTTTGTAAAATTGGAGCTAAAAATCTGTAATTTAAAAACAAATCACAAAAATCCAATTTTATTATATTTTATTTATATTTAATTTTATTATAATTATAGATATTTTTTTTTATGTTTAACTTTATTACAATATATGATAACTTTAATTCTGTTATAATCAATGATAGTTTTATTTATAATTATTTTGTTAGCACACTAGAACAGAGAGCCCAGAGGTTGTTCAGCACTAAAGGCAAGAGTTTAGATGAGCTTGATCCAGCCTTGTTTGCCAAATCAAAACCTGGGAAAACTGGCAAAGCTGCAAAAACCAAGTGAGTTTTTCATGCCTAGTGAGAATGTGTGTTTACATATAATGGTGTGTGTGTGTTTTTTTAAACATTGTCAAACCAGCTGTACATTTTTATATTGTCAATAGATGTCATTGTTCTACATATGTCAAAATTGTTGTTCCAGGTTTAAGTCCTGGGGAAGGCTAGGATTTTTTCCCCAGGTCTGGTGGGTGTTGCTGAGTCTACCCAGCTCTGATGGGGGAAAAGTAAAGGCGACTGCACATAATGCTTGCCACACAATCGCCTAGTGAACCATAGTCACAGAAACTTGTGATTGCTGCTTTAATATAATAGATCAAATTGGTTTGATTGAGATCCCAATCCCCTTCAATGCCTTGAACGCTGTATTACCAGCCCCATTGGTCTAATTGAGATCCCAATCCCCTTCAATGCCTTGATTGAACGCTGTATTACCAGCCCCATTGGTCTAATTGAGATACCAATCCCCTTCAATGCCTTGAACGCTGTATTACCAGCCCCATTGGTCTAATTGAGATACCAATCCCCTTCAATGCCTTGAACGCTGTATTACCAGCCCCATTGGTCTAATTGAGATACCAATCCCCTTCAATGCCTTGAACGCTGTATTACCAGCCCCATTGGTCTAATTGAGATACCAATCCCCTTCAATGCCTTGAACGCTGTATTACCAGCCCCATTGGTCTAATTGAGATACCAATCCCCTTCAATGCCTTGAACGCTGTATTACCAGCCAAATTGGTCTAATTGAGATCCCAATCCCCTTCAATGCCTTGAATGCTGTATTACCAGCCCCATGGGCAGACATGGTGTGAAAGTCGGACTTCACTTAGCTTACTGGTAATGTTGAATAATTCTTTATCTTTGAAGGGACTCAGAGAAACAGAAAGAGATTGGAGCCTTAGAGTCCCAACTGTACAGGCTGACAGAGATGCTGTCTGAACAAAGGCTGGCCACGAGGGACAATGTCCAGCGCAAGCAGGCTCAAACCGGAGAAGAGAGAGAAGAGTCGGATGAAGAGAAATTTGAAGAATCAGATTCTGACGATGACAATGATGAGGCCCCGTACAATCCAAAAGATCTTCCTCTAGGTTGGGACGGTAAAGTGAGTTATCAAATATTTTTTTTTCTGTAATAAAACTTTAATAAATGAAGAATTTTAGTTAGCTTTGATTGCTAATTACAGAATTTAGATACCCTTCCCTTCTATTACCAGCCAAACTTTTACACTATCTAATGTACATCCACAGATGTTAATTTTACCCATAAATACCCTATGTCCCAGGGATTATTTCCTACTGCCATTTCTTACAGTTATACACCATTTTTTTGTACAAATATGTCTGCCCTGGGTTTATGGTGAAAGATTTCAGCCCTATTTTTAAGTTTAAATTAAGATATGAGGGAAATATACACATCTAGGATCGCTCACTCACTCTTTGTGCCTCCTGGGGCTTGAGGTGAAGCCAAAGATATCCATCTATATCTGTCTGTTGCAGCTTGATTGGCTGTTTCAAAGTTCAGGCCTTTAGCCTTTAAATCTCGTTCTACCGATCTTCTCCATGTTTTTTTTGGTCTGCCTGTCGACCTTTTTCCTTGGTCTCAGGGCTGTCCTGGGGAGGAAGTCAACTGACATTATGCAGACAAGTTTCAGCCATCTCCACCTCCTTCCTGAGAGAAAGCAGGACTACTCCTGTTTTCTCACATAGGTCTTCATTTGGTATAATTTTTGGCCAGAATATCTTGAGGATGCGTCGTGGGTGTCTGGAACACCTCCAGTTTTCATTCAATGATGTTTGTAGTTTTCCAGCATTCAGTTCCTGACACCTGGGATAGCTGTGTGAAATATAGGCACCTAAGTCTAAAGAAGAATAAAACAGCTTGTGGAATCATATGTGCCTGATGCAGGAAGGGTTCAAATTTGTGTTGTTTATTAAGATTTTTTTTTACAATTTCAAGTTGTTAGTACCAGGTATACATATTGATATAAAGAACTATTTTTGTTTCAGCCTATTCCTTACTGGCTGTATAAACTTCATGGTCTAAACCTGACATACACTTGTGAAATTTGTGGGAACCATCCTTACAGAGGTCCTAAAGCTTTTCAGAGACATTTTGCTGTAAGTCTTTATAGAATTTGTTTTTCTAATAGCTAAAAAACCAAATTCACTGTGACCTTTTTTATGCCAAATGATTTTAAAGGCTGGCATGCATACCATAGATGCAAATACTATATTGTTCAAAATGGATATTTTATATTGGATTTTATCATTATTAGTCTAATACAGTATGTTGATTATAAAAAAAATTGTTGTCATGTTATTTTCTGCTTTTCTAAATGTATTTTTAGTCTAAATGTGTTCTTTGATGTGCTCTTCTAGGAATCTCGACATGCCTTAGGGATGAGATGTCTAGGCATCCCCAACACTGCTCACTTTGCTAACGTCACATCTATTGAGGATGCATTAGCTTGTAAGTTAGAATGTGGGCATTCCTGTTAAGCCTTGTTTGACTTGTAACAGATTTGTTGTAAAGCAGACATTGATTCATGCCATTAATATTCATGTAAAGACTCGGTTTAACTTATAAGTGTTTGAAAACAATAAATGCTTAGAATAAATTTAGCTGTTTCCTTCTTTAGTTAATGTTTTTAAATGATCAACATATATAATTACCGTGAGTTTGTTGATATGTTTGTTTATATATATATATATGTTTGTTCGCTATAGGCACCTAAGTCGTTTGACTAAACGGGACAAAATTAAATGTATAAATTGGAAACGTCCTCCAAAAGATTATTTTATTTTATGACTTATAATCAAGAATGTGTTGATTTTATAAATCAAAAAAAGTATATCCAGCTATACAAATAAATATAACCGTACATAGCAAATGGCCGTTTCCGTTCATTTACTTTATTGAACGCGAGATTGACTATGTTGAACGCGAGGGTCTTTTCGGGTTTTCCCAATTATGCTGTTGTTTTTTTTATAGTGGCGAGACCTTTTTTCAAAAGTTACGCACCGCAATTTGGCTTGGAGAGTTTCAATGGTTTACTTTTTAAAAAAATACTAGCGTATGACGTAATGTCTATCAAATTATTTCTTTTTTCATTATTCATGTTTGCATTATCCTTTTAAGTAAAAGTAACCAAATGTTTTTATTATTTAATGGATTTACGTCGCTATTGAGAATATACTTTAATATGCGACTGTATAACAAATTAGGCCTATAAATGATTACTTTCAAATACCGGGTACCATAAGCTTGGCAGCAACACTATAAAATAAAAACTAAATACTGAAAGAAACATTCTCAATACTGCTTTATTGATACAATAAGCTTAGGATTGAGCAATCTCTGTCCGGGCTCCAGTCACGCCACGCGGGAAGGTTTCCACTGCCCAGCGATCGTTCACTGCGGTTCCCCTAAGGATCATTATCGTGGTGGCGCGCCAGTATACCTGCACTGTCACCCGGTAGCACAAATCGTATACTTTAGGTACATTCATCCAGGCACCGGGTGGTTCTTGAGACGGGATTGCAGCGTCCATTGCTTCCTCCCCAAAAAGACACTGGGGCCTCTCGGCATTGTAATGGACCTCGGACCCGCTGCGGGGGCTGTCCCCTATGCGTTCGCCCGCCAGTGTATTCTTAATGGAAATGTATCGGCGGTTTACACACTACGCCAATTCTTGAGGCCACAATTCTTATGCATATGCCAGAGTCAGGTCGACCAGAAATGTCGCTATTGAGAATATCCTTTAATAGGCGACTCTATACACTGTATACATTAAATGATACGAATTATAAAATACAAGTTAGGCCTATAAATGATTACTTTCAAATACCGGGTACCATAAGCTTGACAGCAACAATATAAAATAAAAACTAAATACCAAAAGAAACATTCTCAATACTGTTTTATTGATACAAAAAGCAAGAACAAAAATTAAATACCGAAAAAAATCTTTCTCACTTTAGTTTGTATTGAATATATTATTTTCTACGCTGTTTTTATTATTTACTTTTTTATTGTTTGGTATTGTGGTTTTTTTTTCTTTTAGATAGTATATTATTGTTAATATAATAGGCTATTATTAATAACAAGTCAAGAGAACACAACTGTTTGCTACGTTTTAATACCAGAAGCTTGACAGTAACAATTATTATGCATATGCCAGGGTCAGGGCGACCAGAAACAATGAAAAATAACAAAAACTAAATACCGAAAAGAAACGTTTATTGTCTTTATTGTAATAGTCTCTTTTCTTTCTCTCTTAACAAAACACATTGTAGTCATTCGTTTCTCCGTCATTTTGACGGGCATAACCACTAGTTTTAACATAATTATATATGAACATTGAGATTAACCACTATATAAATCATCAGTTTCATTAGTCTGTTTTGCTACCTTTACTACCTGCTCAGTTTTTGTTAGTTATTTGACAAACATTGATGTATATGAATACATTTTATCATTCTAGTGTGGACAAGAATCAAGTCTGGCAAAGAAGCTGAAAGATGGAAAGCTGATACTGAGGTGAGAGAGTTTGTACAAATATTGACATTGGTAAAATTTATAGAAGAAGTAAAACCGAGAAAATTTAACTCTCAAACAACTGCAGTTTTTTTCAATTTTTTTCTTTGTAACTAATGTTTTATCTTTGTGACTAAATTTTTAAAGTTGTATTTGGCTAAATATATAAGTATTTGGTATCATTTTGTTTGAAAACGAATGAACCTTTATGTTATTAGAAAAAATATCTAATATATTTTAGTAGAAAAAATTTTTTAATGAAAATTTAGGGCAAAAAATTTTTTTTCACAAATATAAGAAAAAAAAAGTATGAACACATAAGTAAATAAAATGTAGATTTTATTAAAGTAAAATCATTTTCACACAAGACAAAGCAAATTTGAAGTAAATATGTACAGAAATAATTTTTTAATGAATTTTTGTGTAATATTAATAGATTTTATGTGTTTTAGCGATTAGTAGGGGAAGGGGGCAATTGAGACTTGATTTTTTAAGTTATATGAGAATAAAATATAAGTATTTGGTCTTATTTTGTTTCAAAATGAATGTACTTAAATGCTATAAGGCAAAAAAAACCTATTTGTTTTAGAAATAAAAATTTATGAAAGAAAATTTTGGTAAAAATATTATATTTAGATAGTTAAAATAAAGTTTCAACATTTACAAATATAATTAAAACAAATTAGGCTCCCATAAGTCAACAAAATGTAGATTTTATTAAAGTAAAATAAATTTTACGCAAGATAAAACAAATTTGAAGTAAATATGTATAGAGATAATTTTTTTATGGCTCTTCTTTTAATATCAGTAAATTTTTTTCATTTTAGCAATTATGTGGGGGCATTGTTACCGGATTGTTTTAAATTTTAAAAAAATTACAGATATTCTTTAATTATGAATACTAGTAAATACACAAAGGAAAATTATTATTTTTTTACTGTAACACATTATTTATTTAAAAAACAAGATTCATACGTATTGTTTTATAGCAATTTATGGTAAACAAACAAACAATACCTACCTTTCTGGAAACAAAATATTTCACACACCTTACATTTCACACTTGATCTTCTCACAACTTTTTCACTGTCATAATATACTCTAAATTGCCCGGTTTAGCCATAAATTCTGGATCCATGGCATGCTTAAAATAAAACTGGTGGTTTAGCAGTGCTAGGTATTGGATAAAAAATGCCAATATTTCCCAAATCTATCCAGTATTGTTAACTCAATTGGCCAAATTTAATACGTTAATGAGTCTATTTAATTCTACCCAATCTGGATTTTTATCCCTTCAAGTTTGAAACAAAATATAAGAATTTACCCTAGCTATATCTAAAAAAATGAAAAAGTATGGTATTCCAATTATATTTACTAATTAATTGGTCACTTGTGTCTACTTTTTTTTTACCAGAACCTAACCACATTTGGAGAAGGGACAATATCTTCATACATAATTAGACCACAAAACCTATAAAACTCTCCTCAGTTGGGTCAAACCAACCTTTAGGTTTTTGGAGTAGGGCCTACATGTTCTCATGCGGAATAGTAAACTCAAACTCTTTAGTTACCAAATCTAAAGTGAAATAAAGCTTTTAAAAAACCATGGCCATTGTAAAATTCCAGGCTTCATCCCTTGTCCTAACATCAGTTGTATTCCAGGAACAATCACAGGAAGAAATGGGTCAGGCTGCTCAGGCATAGTGTCCACATTGTCATATCCATAGGTCCATAGAAACTGTAATAGAGTAAAAATAGTATAAGTATTTATATAATAGCAACAGTCAAAGTAACACACACAATTAGTTACAAATAATTAAAAAATGCAATTTAAATTTATGTATTATTAATAGTGTAATTATTCTAAATTCTCCTGAGCCATTTAAATTATATAAATAGGATTCAACTGTAGCCAAATTGAAATTTTCTCTCATCTGCTTGATGTAAACAAAAAACAGCTGATCCGGCCTATATTGTTTACTTAGGCCTAACACGCTTTTATCAATAGTGAAAACACTTTCTAATAACTAATTGGTTACATAGAAAATAGGTCTAAATATAAAAACACTGTTTACCTAAAATAACATAAAAAATACTTGTAAAAAGGCCTTTACAAATATATTTTGTGAAGCCACACACAAAGAAAGTAATCTAGGTCACAAGCCATACTTACACGTCAGTGTTCGATGCATTCAAATCAGTCTGCAAAATATCATTTTCATCTTCTGAATGACCAGAATCATTAGTTGGAATCCAGAACTCATAATCAGTTGAATATCAGGTTTAAAATCGGAATTTTAGCGTAAAATTACCGAGTGTGTTGCAACGCGTTGTTGTCAAGAAGACAATATGGCGTGGATGGCTCGCCCTCAATTTCATGTATTTATTTTTAACGCAATTTTAATTAAAATTTCGCTAAAACGTTATATTTTTTATCAAAACATGTTAAAATGCTATTTAATTATATAAAAAAGTTGTTTGGTACAAAAAATAATAATTTTTAAGTTCATTTTATATGTGTTTATTTCATGGTGCACCAGAGTACCATATCTTTGTTAGCCGTTGTTTGAGTGTTAAGGATTAAAAAAAAAGTAAATTTAACACTTTGTCCCTTAAAGTGAATATTAAAAACTGGCAAGTTTTCTCTACTGTCACTTAACATTGCATCTACATGGGCAAATGAATTTCCATATTTTTTAATTTAAAGGAAATATTATCCATTTCATTTTTAACACTTGTCTTCATTAGAAAATAGCAATGTGTTTGTATTATTGTTTTCTAACATTGAGTATTTGATTGCTTTTTATTTCAGGAAGAATATGAAGATTCTCAAGGAAATCTCATTAATAAAAAAATGTACACTTTGCTGAAGAAAGAAGGAATTCTGTAGATTCAATGTACACTTTGCTGAAGAAAGAAGGAATTCTGTAGATTCAATGTACACTTTGCTGAAGAAAGAAGGAATTCTGTAGATTCAATGTAGACTTTTAAAGGTTTTTGTTATATAATTAATAAAATATTGATGTTTTTTTTTTAAACCACCATTTGTTGAATTTCTTCAATGAGATTTATCCAGGTTATCAAGACACTCTTACTAGGTACTCAAAACTGGCTTCCGTTTTTTGCGCGTTATTAAGATTTCGACACCACTCGTACTAAATCGTCTAGGCAAAATCGACCATTCATGCTAGAAAGATACTTTTTTCACTCGATTGTACAGGAATAAATGGCCTTTATCACCATATGTATTTAAAATTGATTGTTTATGTTAAACATTTTTAATATTTAAATTATCTAAGAAAAATTGTTTATTTTTAAGAAAAAATCATTTTTTAGATTTTGTATAAACACCACCAAAAAGCTGGTCCATTTTCCTGTAAAAATCTGAAAGAATTATTATTCTACATATTATGGCCCATTTTGCCTAACGCGCAAGATAAACCCTATGAAATAGTATTTTACCGCCGTAAAAATATGCCCGCCGCGATCTCCGCTATTTGTAGGGTCATTACCAATAAAGGCGTCGTATCGGATTTTATCACTTAGTAATTAAGTAAAACTAATCAATATAATAGATTAATAATATAAAATTAATTTTATGTAAAAAAATGTATGTTTATATTATTTTATTTATTTTATTTTAATAAAATTGCTTTAGATTTACCACCTTAAATCACTTGTTCTGGAGTCTCTAAACCCCTATTAAGTTGAAAAATAAGGCTAATTTTTTTCTTTTCATAAAATAAACTAAAATTACATTTATTTTAAAGTAGATATGCTAAAGATATTGAATTGATACTTTTTTTTTCCAGGAAATAATATAATATGTAATTTTGACATGCAAACTGGATCTTCCATCTGTTGTCAATGTAAACAATAGTAAATTTGACCTTTGGTGGACTAGCAAAGCTATCGATAGTATTATGAATTAAACGGATTAAGTATAAAATTAAGTAGTTTTACACACTTATAATAACATTTAAATTGAACCAGATAGTATTTTATTTAGTTTTTGTGGAAGCGAAGCTATTTTAATCGGATAAATGAACAAAAATATTGTCTAGCCTACACTCACACCACATAAGGCCTACAAAATGCAATAGCTGTGAGGCCTACTCCGACAAGTCTAATGTGGGTAATAAAAGACATATATTAATCTTTAGAATAATACAATACTATTATTATATTTGCGCTTGAAGAATATTTCTACCATGGCATATGTTGAATAATTCATCGGTAGGGCTAAGTCATTTTTTAAACATTTATTGAATAATGGTTTGTCATGTGTAGGCTGTAGGCCTAATAATAATAATTCTAATAAGATGATCAGATCTAGCCAGAATATAAAAGTTTATTGTAAATCCTCGATTCGTTATACGTTTATTGGCAGATATTATATATATTTATTATGTTTGTGAATTTCTATGTATTGCCTAGAAATAAGTCTAATGACAATCAGTCATAATCAAATAGCCTACATAGAGGGTCAACTAAATACAGAAAACTGGGTTGACAAAATTGACAGTAGTTGAAATGTGGGAGGAAAGGGAGTCAATAAAGGGACTTTATATAATACATTTCATGTATAAATTTTCGTGCGTTTATACTCCATCATTAATCAACATTAAAAATCATAGATTATACTGCATTGCCAACTTCGTGGCCTATATGCTGTCACGGTGTCCCGTGGGGGAGAGCAATTCATCACAATATTGACACTGAGAGGGGTGCGGGGGGGGGGGGGGGTTTAGTGGGGTTAATGGTGGCTGGTTGTCGTGGGGTTAATGGTTAATGATGGCTGGTTGTCGTGGGGGTATGAGGTGCCGATGCTGCAATCGTTCTGGAACAATGATTATCTCTCTCCTTGGCTCGTTAAGATGTTACAGAGTATACAAACAAACAGTTCTAAGATAATCAAGCAAATCACTGGTTACTGTTCAGGTGTTTATTACGGTTAGAATATCCAATGATGAGATATACATGTGAGGTTATACAGTAATGCTGACACTAGTATATGCGAGTGTTATGAAATCCAAAGTTAGGCTACACAACTATACTACTGACATATGATTACTGGCTAAACAGCTATATATATATCTAACATGCGGGGAGCGATATAGTACTTGAGATATATGCACAGGAAGTCTAGTAGTGTAGTGAAAGGTTAAGGAACAGGTGAAGAAGGGGGTGGTTGGGGTGTTCCTATTGCGTGAGAGAGGGAGAAGGTAATAGCTTCAGGCTACTCTCATCCTATCTAATCTAAACTCTACGCTAACCTATGGTTCTATACTACTATCTACGCTATAATCTATCTATTGTATTAGTGCTAAGAGTCACGATTTAAGTCCAAAATTGTGACATATGCCTATGTGCATATACCCTCTGTATTCTGGTCTGGACCAAATAAAAACAAAATAGTGGGGTTGGGGAGGGGAACATAGGGTAGAATTATAGCACTTTATATGTGTGTGGGGGAAGGGGGGCGCAAAACGTGCAGGGCAAGAGGTGGAAAAGACGGTTTGTTTCTGATGTAAAAACATTTTTTGTTAACTACTAATAGATGAAAGTTCTAATTAGGTCGATTTAAGAGATATGTTTTATAATTGTTAATGTATAATTAAAATAAAAGTGTATGAGCTAAAAAAAATTATAACTAGTAGCGTAGTGGGGGTGGCAAATAGTCAAAAGTAGGAAAGATAGGTGGACAGCGAACACAACTAGTATAAAGTGCTGGGGTGGGCGAAGTGCAATAATGTATGAACAGGGCTGATTCTCAAATAATGCACAATATACCCCTAAACTACTGAACAATAAATATGTTATCAAAATATCAATATTCAAACTAAAAATGTGATTCTTTAAATATTTATCTATACAAAAAACTACAGCTTAGATTATAATCCTTGTAACAGGCGCTCTTGGTTCGTGTTAAGGACAATTAGACTTAGATATAGATCCTTATACTTTATACCAATGAAAAAAAAATCAAAACCAAATCAGAGAAACCAAATCAAATCATATGTACAAGTAATATATTGAACAGTTTTAAGTTTATATTGTAATTATATTTTTTGTTTCTAGTTATGGTATAAAACTGATTATTATTATTATTCTTAGGCTACTACTAACAATAGGATAAATGGTTTTAGCCTAAACAAAAGTCAATAGTTGTTGTTTTTTTTAACCTTACTAACATTTGAAACTTTCTCTTGAAAATAAAACACGTATAACTGTTACCTTAAAATGTGTATTATTAAATAATGTACTAACTAGCCTTATTTAATGTTTAATGCTCGAGTCTTACACTATATAGAAACTGCTTTTGTTTGTTTTACTTTCAAGTACATGATTGTCAATCATTGTCCGTATACCTACTTATACAGTACATTTTGTAACATTTTTTACTACAAAAGTTGTGTACTTTAATGAACTTCAAATTGGTGTAATATTTTTACATTTACAAAGATTCGTTAAATTTTTGCGAATATTTATAAATGGCTAAAAAACGAAAATTTTTGCTAGAACACTTTGTTTCAATTAAAATAATTAAATTTGGATAATTTGAAACAGTGCCAATTTAGTAGGTCTCTATAGAGCATTGAATTCCCTTCAATTTGATATATAACATAAGCTTCTACTAAAATTAGGTAATTTTTACTGATTTTTTAAAAATAGGTCAGATTTGCGTTTTTTGTCTCCCTTGAAAAAAAATGTAAAAAGTATGAAAAATGATTTTTACATCGATATTTTTATATTTTTCAAATGCACCACATTCATGAAAAAAAATTGGGTCTCTTCTCTACAAACTTTTGTGTTTGTAAACAAAGTAACTTAGCTATAGCCAATGTACTTTTTGAGATAATGACTTCTAAAAATAGGACTTTGTGAGGTGGCTAAAGTTAACCAACTTGTAAAATTTCAAAATTTCATAACTTTCTAAAAAATTAACATAAAGTCATAAAATTGGTATTAAAGTTCTTAGAATCATTTTGTCTTTCTATTAAACATAAAAAAAGCTCAATAGCTTGAAAAATTAAAATCAGTTTTGAGTACCTACTCTTACCACTTAAAATTTTACCAATATGAACCAATAGGTGTTTGTTTTTAAAAGATACAGATATTACTGAGCTTTGAAAATTATTGATTGTTATTTGTCTGTAACCTGATGTATTCAGGTGTGTAGGAACATTGGGCAAGTTAGATAAGCTTTTTAAATTTTTGTCTCGACAAAAAAAAAAACAACTAAAAATGGTTTATTTAAATACATGAATTTTATTGAGACTTGCTAAAATGAAACATTTGAAAAACAACAACACAGCTGTTTAAATTTCATTAATGCTAGCCAAAAAAAATCATCCAGTTCAAAGTGGTTTTCTACAAAAATTACATTACATATAGTATATAGGTTAGTACGCAAACAGATAAGTTGGCCGAATTGTATAAACATTCAAGTAGAAAAATAGAAAGAAATGTTTACTCTAGAATCTTTACCAAAGATCAGCATGTGTAACAAGATCTAGTGTAGTTCACATCAAAACAAACTACTTTAATCTATTACAAAAATCTGGTGCATAATTTTATAGTGTTATTTGACAGTTTTTCAATATACTGAAATTTCAATACAAAAAAATAAGTACAAAAGAATGAAGGGCTTAAACAATTAGTTTTGGTACAGGCTAGTCAGAAGTTTTGGTAAAGGTTAGTCAGATATATGTTTATGGCACATGATATACTTTTTCTTTCTTCCATCTAAATCTAAGGTATTTTATTTTACCCTCAGTACAACAAAGCATACACTAAAGTTGTATTTTAATATCAACATAAAGCCAGAGTAACTCTAATGCACATTGCTTTTTTAAAATCACATTTGGAAACATGAGACAGACATCAAATATAAAAGCTTTAGCTGATGACAACAGAATAAAGTTTTAAGCATAAATTGTCAGATGGGCTGAAAGAGGAGGGAAAGATTAATAGAATTACTTTTGAACTGGTCACAGTGGTGAGTGGGTGCACAATTACTATTTTAAAACAAAATGTACACATTTCATGATGGTGCACAATTACTATTTTAAAACAAAATGTACACATTTCATGATGGTGCACAATTACTATTTTAAAACAAAATGTACACATTTCATGATGGTGCACAATTACTATTTTAAAACAAAATGTACACATTTCATGATGGTGCACAATTACTATTTTAAAACAAAATGTACACATTTCATGATGGTGCAATATTACTATTTTAAAACAAAATGTACACATTTCATGATGGTGCACAATTACTATTTTAAAACAAAATGTACACATTTCATGATGGTGCACAATTACTATTTTAAAACAAAATGTACACATTTCATGCAACAGACATAATGTGTCAAATTTCTTAGTGTCTTTCTTGCTTTGCACACATTTGTACAATTAAGGATAACACAAAACTAAAATCAAAAGGGTGTGTACATAAATATATGTTTCAACCTATGCAAACTATACTTAATGAAGAATAATATGGTTTAATCATTACTTTTACTTAGTTATCCAAATATATGGATCAAACAAGTTGCTAATAGAAATCCTTAAAAAAAATAACCGTTCAAATATTATATTATGCTATTCAAAAAATTAAAGCTTCAAAAAGTTGTTTCTTTCTACAATGTAACATGATTTCTGAAAGCCATATTTATCAACAATCCTCATCTCCTATTAGGTTGAAAGTATAAATTTTTTGCTCCCAAATTAAAGTCGGTAATTTCAACAAAGTACTTTGTAAAAAAACAAACATATTCTCTAAACCATCCCTGTATATCAGTGTTCCACGAACTAAGTCTTCTGAGTCAAAGGGATTAATAGATTCACCTCATAAATCAACGCCGTTTAAATTCCCACGACTTACCATATCTTTAACTAGAACCTGGGAAAGCTAAAATTTTCAAGTAGCACAAAGAAGACACTGTTTAAATAAAGTAAAAAAGATTGCTTTTTCCTAGTGAGATTTTCTTTATGCTTTAACTCAATCATTTAACTGAAAAGTAATGTTAGATTAGAACTAATCCACATCCAGGTAGACACCGGGATGAAAAGGTAACATCAACAAGTCAGGTATTAGTCTACTAGTACTAGAAGAATATTTTCCTTAATGCTGCGCACACAAAATTCCCTGAACTATGAATATGAAGAGTAAATGAGTAAAGTTAGATACTCACATAGTGTGCATGTAACAAGCTATGGGCATGAGCCCTAACTCATAAACTATTTCCAAAAGGTGCAGTAATTTGCAATAACGTAATATTATTACTAATAATAATTTTGATAATTAAAGACACTAGAGAATGGTTGGTATATTTTCATTAATAACAAAAAAATGCTCATCGCCAGTTAGCAAATTTGTGTAACATTGATGAACTGAAAAAAATATTTCAATGATTACTGAAGGTTTCTAATATACAAAAAATGAAACAACAAATATATATAAGCTATTAAAAAACATTATCTCTATAGCCACCTTACAACTAAAAAAAAAATAATGTATAAAAATGTAAAGAAGTCACTAGCAAAAAAGATAAGACAACAATAAAAACATCTAAATATTAAATATTAGTGTATGAAGTTTTACTGTATTTTGGGTAACTAAAATATCCCAAGATGCCCTTTCCTCAGCAGCCATTTATGCAGTCTGAGCAAGATTTTTTTTTTACTGTAATTTTTTTTTTTTATTAAAAAGAAATAAATTTTTGCAGTTAGGTTCAACATATATGAATTTTACAATCAGATTTTAAAAAAAATACAAAGATGAAAATAATTTCTTCAAACAATGAACAGTAAGAAAACTTGAACAATGAGAATGAGTCATTTTAAATGCAATCTTTATATAGTAGCCAGTATGTGTTTTAAATTATATACAGATCTGTTTGTTGAGCCCTTTAGCCAATGATGATGTTTTGTCTTCTTATGTTATAATTTTATCTATTCAAACTTATGACTGAGAAATATTTACTACCATTACCAGACATTAGTGTAAGTGCACTTTGTACAATGCTTCTAGTTATAGGCAGTCTGAACGAGCATTTTAAAGAAGTTGTCTGTTAAATAACATTATCTCATCCGACCAAGCCACTCTCTATTCAAATCTTTATATATAAATAAGTAATAAGAAGGCTTATTGCTGCCCTGTCTTAAAGAAATGTTTTGATTTAGAGCAAACATAAACGGAGCTATAAAAGAGTACAATACATTGATAGATGATCAATGTTAGGTAATCAATTAGGAAAGCCTGGAGAAACTACAATGTCTATAAACTGAATGAAATACACATATCTACTGGAGAAATAAACTTAGAGAATGGAAAAAAATTGAAAATAGCTCATGGATCAAATAAATCCCAATATATTTTATTTTTCTTAACATTTAATAACAAGAAAAGGTGATTAAAGCTTTAACTTTAATAATAAGAAAGATAAAAATGATATAAAAATATGATTTTAATAATGATGGATATAAGTTTTATTATTTCAAATTGTGGCTGGATATTATAATTTGAAAAATATATTAAAAAAAGTTCTTTATGTTTATTTTAAATGTAAGTAGTAATTAAAGTACCCTTCGGACCAAACTGATCATAGGGCTGGTGAAACAGCCTTCACCAGTTTTAATTTAAATGACTGGAAGAAAAATATTTTGCTCAAAGTAAAGCAGATGATAAGATAAGATGCAGATGATGTCATTGACAAAAACAAACAAACAAAGGATTTCAATAAAAAAAATGGATTAAAGAGAGGGAGATAATGATTGGATGATACAATTCTAAGTGCATCAGAGCAATGAAATGAATGCAATATGTCAATGTTTTATGAACTCAAATAACAACAACTATAAGATAAACTAACAATGATGTACATCTATATATAACTATACAATTTCATTCATGCATACAGGAAAACATAAAGGTGAACATGCACAAGTTCATTCTATATCACAGATTAAAATCAAAAGACATTTTGTCTGACAAAGACGTCACCCATAGTTCTCTCTCTCATTTACCCGTCAGAAACTGCATTTACAGAAATGAAAGATCATCTTGTAAGCAACTTCCAAGCTGACACACACGAACACTAGTTCATCACATCAGCAGCTTGAAACACAGATTTAGATTCAACAAGACAAGTGTATCACAATGAACTGTTACAGAGAGAGATCCTAGCAATGATTACCTTTACAGTGAAACATACAAGAAAGAAGAACAGAGCTGATATGCATTAAATAGCTAATACAAATGTTTCAAAATATACTTATAGACAACTTGAAAAAAACAAAAACAAAAAAAGTTTGAATAAAAGCAACAGGCTATACATAAAATCTTAGCAATGAATTAGTGTTATCATATCTCAAGAAAAAAAAGGGGGGGGGGGGGGGGGCGGCAAGTAAAACATGATAAAGCTGGACATAGGGGAAACAATTCATTCAAAAGTAGCAGGACACAACATAAAGTATAATAATCAAGTCACCAGTCTGTTTTTTTTTATAGAAAAAAGAAATGTGAAACCAACGTCCAATTAACATGTGTATACAAAGAAAACTATGTAAATAAATAAACGAAATCTTGCAGGTATAATGAAATGTTGAGCTGTACAATTGAATGCAGAGAGCAGCAGAAGGAGATGCAGTGCTGATATTATAATTCTCTGGGCTGGAAACTCTATCTGAAAAATGAAATGGATTCTTGCACAATGACTTCTAACAATAAGAAGAGACAATACATAAACATATCATGTCATATGACTAATGTGTACCAGACTGAACTTCTAAAGTAGAAAAAAATGTTTTTAAAAGACTGAAATCTACAATAATTAGTATTTCAACATTTCTGATGGCTGACAGGAAATTAAAGAGAATTTCTAAAAGGTCTACTGGTATAAGAGACATTTTTATATTTTCTTATATTGAAATGTTAAAACAACAAATTTTCCAGATCAAAATTTCAATGATTTTTTACATTCCGAGGCCCAGATTTCATCTATAGATAGGCCTACACAAAATTCACTAAAACTAAAGATTTTGGAAATCTTCAAACATTTCCATAACTTATAACTTTGGATTGTTGTAAAAAGACTCATTTTATACAAGTTTGTGCGATTGCTTACAATCTAAAATTGAACACAAGAAACAACAACTCTGGTGCCAGTGTGCTTGAACACAATGGAAAAATTTGCTGTCAACAGTAGAGCATCAATTTTTGGCCAAACATTAAAAAACAACTGTTAATTTAAAAACAGGGAAAACATAGAGGTTACATTTATCTTATGTATAAGTGATCTAAGAAACGAATAGCATAATGCAGAGCATCTCAAGGGGAATAACAAAAAATGCCTACCAGACTACAATTGCTTCTCTGTTCTCCTAGAATTCAGCAGGGCAGAAGTTTGGCTCTGAAAGCTTGCACTGTTAATTTGGCCTGTAAATAATAATATAATATAATAATATAAAATAAAATAATATAGGAATGTTGAGAAAAGTGTACATTGTTTGGATATTCTAGTAAAGGAACAATGAACAGCAACTCATTGAATGACATTACAAAAATGTTAAGTTTGCTAACCTTTACATTACCAAGACAAACTGGGATAACACAAGGCTTGGCCAATCAAATCAGAGAATATTTATTCATATAAGGTTTCTAGAGAAAGCTATGTTTAAGTTTGCTGCCAACTAAATAAATAAAACCTAAACATAAGCAATTACACAAGGGCTAATAGATGAGATTGTTTGTTTAGCATGATAGAGAACAATAAATAAAAAATACATATTTTCTGATCTTTTGGGATGAGAAATATGTTGAGGAATCATTATTGACTAATCAAGAATTTGATGTTAAGGAAGGCTGACCAAAAATCTCAAGGAGAAAAAGGATAGCCAGATAAGACTATATATGAGGTGTAAAGCAACAACCCAGTATTAAAAAGTATAGTCGACAGTCTGAAAAATGTGTTTATTACAAGACTGCAGATCATTAAAACTAAGTTGGCCATTTAAATATAATCAATAAAAAATAAATTTTAATGTACTCAGTTTACCTTTGAGGTGTAGTCTTCTAGCTTCTGAATAACCAATGTATTGCAGCCTGGTATTATTGGATGACAGGAGGTTACAAAATTCACTTCCTGGAACAAGAAATGATGTGACAATAAAAATTAGACCTAAACATTCCGTTATAATGTGTATTATACTTGATTTCTCTAATCTTTTTTAACTCGTTACCTTTGTTAAAGGTGTCTGCTTGACACCATTTAAGGTCACTGATCCAATAGGGCAGCTACCGTGGAATCTACATCGCACTCCTTTGTCGTTGATTTTGGTATGAGCAATAAAGAGTAGAAAGCCTTCCCCTGAAAAAATGTACAACAAACAAGACTTCTTCAAAGGCTGTATTAGAATTTTAAAAAAACCTTTACACCTTAGCTACATAACAATTAAATTATGTATCTACTAGACTGTAGATTTTACCTTGTGCTACTGGATGTATGTTACTGTTGAACTTGACAACAAACTCATGGGACTCTCTCAGAGGAAAACATTGCAAGGGAAACAATGGCTCCATCAGCTCTGCAGTTTCTTCCAATGTGACTAGAACTCGGCTACGGAAGGCTTGCTCTAACCTACACATGACAAAAAAATAACAACATTAACCTCTTAAATACTGTGGATGTCACATTGATGTCATCATTTCCGTTCACTAAAATACAGAGGATGCCACATCAACATCATAAATATATAAATGGTAAAAATATACAATGGTCAGCAAATATTTATATTAAAAACCTCGGGTAGTTGGAGGGTTAAAAGAAAAATAATAGTGATGTTTCAAAAAAGTGCTGAAATAGATTTAAATTAACCTGTTATTGAGCTCAATCTAAATTTTCAGAGTGCATTGATTTGTTTGAAACATTATCCAAGTCCAATGAACTGATTCAAGTAGTATCTACATAAACATTATATAAAAAAAATTAGAAAAAAACAAACTCTATTAGAATACTTTACCTTTGACAATGTGCCACAACCAGGGCCTCCACTTGTGGATTCCTTCTCTCAACTGCAAGTTCAGAGGCAGAAATACTGGTACAGGTTGGAGAAGCAATGTTTACTCCCACACGCAACATCAGGCTGACTACCTCCTTGTGTTGTCTTTTGATGGCCTGATCAAGTTAAAAAAAAACAGAATTAAAAAATGTGTTTTGAGCCCTTGTAAACTATCTTAACCACAATGTAATCTTGTTTGAACTATCAATTTTTTTCAGCCATGGAAAAGTGAAACATTGAACTCACTTTCATCAAAGCAGTTTCTGCTAAGTCTGAATTGACTGTGTACAAACTGCTATTGGCTCCATATTTCAGCAGCAAAGCTACTAAACAAACAGCATTCTGTAAGAAATAAAAATACTTATATTAATTGGTCCAAAAGTAGATAATAGATAGGAAATATTGATTATTGAAATTATATAGACCATTTCTTTTTTTTTTTTAGAAAAAAAGTTAAATTTTAATAAAATAAAAAACAAACATTATATATTATGATTACTCTATCTTAAAAAATAAATTGGACAAGTAAACCCGCTAAATATCTAGTGCCAAGAAATTAAAGATTTCACTTAGTGTCCTAAATTTTAATTCATTGTACCTGTTCAGCGGCATACATGAGAGCTGTGCTGCCATTGGTTTGTTGAGCATTTACGTCTACACCGTATTCCAGTAACATTTCTACTATAGCCAGCGCTCCTAGAGGCAGTTAAAAAAACAACAGCATTTAATACCTTAGCCATGGCATTGCAAACAGCCTTTTGTCTCTGATTTCTATATCGATACTAAAAGCATCATGTTTTTTAAAACTCTTTTAAGATTATATTTGGCTGTCAAAAAAAGTTATCACCTTTTTGAACAGCTCTTATAAGTAAGGTCAGACCAGTGTTGTCGGGCTGTTCAAAATCCAGCTTTCTATCTGCCAAGCTGGGCTGTCTGATGGCTCTCTTTACAACTTCAGCTTTGCCCAGGTAGACAGCTTGAAGTAAATCAGCTGGTTATGAGGGAAGAAAACAAGTCATTTTCAGGCAACACACCTTTATGTGATGTTTTAAAATAACAGCAGAATGCGAGTTTATGCACATGGGTGTCACATAAAGTTTGTACAGCAACTTATCTTAACCTTGCATGAATGCTCTATTTCCATGTAAGTGAGCTAAATGTCTAGGAAACTGAGATGAAAACAGTAGACAGCTGCTCTTCATTACTTCAGGCTGGGGAACAAGCGGGCCCATTAGAAGCCCCCCCCCCCCCCCCCCAAATCAATAGAAACTTTTCAGCTGCCACACCAATATCTTTTATGAAAAAAAAAGCCAACATATATAACATCTTAAAAACACAGGGATCTAGTCTGTTTCAGTTGTTTAAACACAGTAGTTTCCCTTAACCATTTACGGGCATTGCGGCAAAAAACATCCATTGCCGACATGGGCAAAATGTCCGAAAGCATCCATGACAATTTATATAGCTACTTTCTCATTTGGTTCGAGATCTCGGGAGCATTCCATTTGTTTATTTCTGGTTTATATAATGTCTGAAGCATCTCTAGTTAATTTTTCATCAATGTATGTTTATTTTTTCATATTTTAAACATTTTTTTTCGCGAAGTGGTGTGATGGAGCCGTTGGGTATTAGTGAGGCGTTCTTTGGGTTTAGTTAATGGGCATTTAAGTTGGGGGAATGTTTCAATTGGGCAAACTTAAGTTTGATAGTGACATCGATAGTGACCTATTTTTGATTTTTCCGGCAGTGAAAAATGATCTATCTTTTATAATGGCCTATCTTTTTTTAGTTGTGAGTCTGATGTTGAAGTAGACGGGAGGGACCATCGGGAGTCCCCCCCCCATGGGTGGAAAATGTAACAAATGAAATAAAAATATAAGAATTTAGGGGAAAAACTGGCCCCAATTGGCCTGCGGCTACTACAGTTAAGCTACTTTTAATCAATTGTTTGAAGAAGTAACAATGAATAAAATAGCTTCTCAAACAAATAAATATGCACGTTGAAAAATGCCTAAAAAAATCTTGCCTGCACAGAGCTAGAAAATGGAAAAACAGCTGCCCAGTAAAGGGTTAAAAGGAAATGAAGATACAGTTAGGATAGAGGCATGCTTAGGACAGAAGGATTTAGCCTTCCAACCTTTTCCATGGCATAAAAGCTCAAAAGCTTTGGGCTCCAGCTTCTCCAGAAGCAAAGAGCTGGTATTGGCAGTGTTTACTAAAGTAATGACAGTGTTTACTATGTAATGGCAGTGTTTACTATAGTAAATAGAAAATAGGACGGAGCTAGAGAAAACATAACTAGTAGTTAGGTTAAAAGGTTCAAATGGAACAATGTTCCTCATAAAAAAAAAGTATAAAAATTAACTCACCATTAGTAACGAAGCTAACTTCTTTTGTACTAAATCTTTCTTCTCCCTGAAACAAATAAAGAAGTGAACAAATGTACTCTACATTCTGGTACTGGAGATAATCTATGACTTAATGAATAGTAGAAGAAACACAAGTCTGTTTACCTGTTCCACCAAGTCTTCTAATTCATCACAGGTCAGTGTACTAATCCTTCTGTCAACATCTGAATCTACAGCACAAGACCCGAAGAAAAATAACAAACAATGTTAGTCAAAGCGTATTGTTAAAACTATACTACAGCAATATAGTCATATTAAAATGTATATTTCAATCATAAAAAAAAAAGCACAACCCCAAATTTTTTTATCTATCAGAACAAAAGTAAACTGACCTCGTCTAGAGTTGGGTGAAGGTATTTTTTCTAAAGGTTGTGAAAGTTCGTTGGTTCTTTTTCTGGCCCTTATCTCATGCGAGTCAGCAAAGCCTCGTGGCTGTGTGGGTAAAGACAAGTCAAAGTGTGCCCCAGTAGAGTCCACCTCCATCATGCTGTGTAACCTATCATGGCTACTGGATACTGACATTGTTGGGCCACCCACGGAACTGAAGTTTTCTTTCCCCGGGGAGCTCATATTGATGTTACCAGCAGACAAAGGTGCGCTGTGACTTGACGAGAGACTAAAGTCTTGTCTGACGAAGCTGAAAGCACTATTGTTATCACTGAACAAGCCCGGCCTTTCAGAAATCTCACTGTTCTTCCTGACCCCGAAGGCACCTGGAATGGAACTGGTTTCAGTGCGATGAGTCTGGGCATCAGCAGCACTGCTGAAGGTGCCTTTGAGTGTGTCCTTACAGAGAGGTGCTGATGGGGTGGGGACATCTTCAAAGCTAGAGTCTGAGCTATATGTCTGAGCCGTTGAGCTGGAGGTTCTCTTCAGAAGCATCGGAGGTGTACTAGGCTTAATGGAGCCATACCTCTGAGACTTTGAGGAAGGTGAATCTGGTTTGGCCCCAGAAGAGTTTGACACATGAGCAGGCGTGCTGTTTTTAGATTTGGGTGAACATGTTGGTTTTTCTCTGCTGATTGGATTACCACAAACATCCATCCTTTCATTAGAGCCAACAGAATTCTCATTATTCAACCCTTCCTCTGGGGAGTTCTGTGGTGAGTGTGCACTTTCATTATCTATGTGCTCATTTTCTTCATTTGTCTGTCCTTTGCCATTTTTCATATTGCGTCTGCGGTTGGCCCTACAGTCCGACCTATTGCATGCACCGCCCCAAAGACATTCCTCGTCATGTGATCTCTCCACTGCCCCACTGGCCTCAGACTGTGTGTCTAGAGTAGACCTCTTGCTGTCATCTGCTGATGCAGGTATATTCTCACTGGATGTGGCACCACAGGCTTCTTGGAAATCAGACAAAGAATCATTGCTACTGGCTTCCCCATTTACACATTGGCCTTGTCCGCACAGGGCAGGCTGATCTGGAATAATGACAACATTTGCAGGATTAGGCACTCTTGACAATTCAAATATTGAAGATAGAGCAACTGCAAAACATGCAAGCAATGAATGTTACTACCTAAATATTCATTACAGTTAAAGTTTGAAAATGTAAAAAAAAAATTGAATTTACTTGTGGGTGTATCCTGTTCAGATTTAATAAGTTGACTCATATCTAATAATTTTGTTTCAGTGGTAACCGTCAGCATAGTTTCAGATGAAACAGTCATTCTACTGCCGCAGCCAACTTCATCTCCCTCATCAGTAGGCTTATCTAAAGAATGTTGTAAAGAGATTTTTTTTAACTTCAATGTGTTGGTATTTAAAAGGTACTTTCTTCTTCTTCTATTAGCCAGTCTGCAGAGCAGTTTGCTCTCTTGCAGTCAATGCCAGACAAACATATTTACATGTCTTTATATACTTTATATAAAAGCATGTGTTGTTATTTTTTGGAGGGAAAGTTGAGTGCAATAGCCTTTTAAAATGACTATTTTTAGGGCTAAGTGATTCTATATGTTTATGAGCTAAAAAAATAAAATAATAATTTCTTATATTGCCCATCCCTATAACCTATTTTACTAAAAGTAGGTGTAAAATAGGATAAACATATTTTATTGTTAGTAACAGCATTTGTAATTTTCTTTGTGCTTTGTTTGTTATGACATATGATTTATTCAATACAGGTACTAGAGCTCCTATATATAGTAGTAGCAAATTTTGCTTTTTTTCCAATATATATATATGCAAGATTTAGTTGTATTTTTAACAAGTAATAGTAGTACAGGACAGTTAACTTTTATTATATTTTTATTATAAACTCAGTTTGAATACATAATACCAGCACATAATTACTGAACATAACGGCTCAGTCTTGAATATATTAATAATAATAACAGGTGGTAAAAATTTAGGATCCACCAGTGTTAAATACAGAGTTTGTATTTTATAAAATAAGTTAAGTCTTTAGACTAGGATCCACCAGTGTTAAATACAGAGTTTGTATTTTATAAAACAAGTTAAGCCTTTAGACTAGGATCCACCAGTGTTAAATACAGAGTTTGTATTTTATAAAACAAGTTAAGTCTTTAGACTAGGATCCAACAGTGTTAAATACAGAGTTTGTATTTTATAAAACAAGTTAAGTCTTTAGACTAGGATCCACCAGTGTTAAATACAGAGTTTGTATTTTATAAAACAAGTTAAGCCTTTAGACTAGGATCCACCAGTGTTAAATACAGAGTTTGTATTTTATAAAACAAGTTAAGTCTTTAGACTAGGATCCACCAGTGTTAAATACAGAGTTTGTATTTTATAAAACAAGTTAAGTCTTTAGACTAGGATCCACCAGTGTTAAATACAGAGTTTGTATTTTATAAAACAAGTTTTAAATCTTTAGTTCAGTAAAAATAACTGTCCTTTTCAGACCAACTTTATATATAGCGCTAGTGAAGCAGCATTCACAAGTTTCTATGACCATGGCATACTAAGGGATGTGTGTGGCCAAAATAAAGGCAGTTTTGGCTAAGTAAGGTTAATTATTTTGATAGAAAAAAGCTTTTAAAAAAAAAAATTCTGTATAAAATGTTGGGCAGACCAGCTTGGTTTACAGCTAGTCCTCACATATTTGTTTACTGATGATTGAGGAGTGGAAAAGCATTAAATAGGGACAGCATCGCCAGACTAACTAAGGATGCCACCAAGAAAGATTGTAAAAAAGAAAACAGAATAGATAGGTGATACAAATGTGTAGGAAGAAACTGTGTCGACAACTTGGTGTACTTTCAACAACTATATTAATGTGTATAAAAAGAAAAGGAAAAGGACCTTACAACAAAAGTTCAAACAAAAATATGCATTCAAAGGAAAGTCATACTTCAAAAATTCAGAAACAATTTATATCTTTCTCAATTATCAAATTTTACTTATTTTACTTACTTTAGATTTGTCTAGATCTTATTAATAAAAAAAAAGCTATGTGAAATATTCCTGATGTTTCATATTGTCTGGGCACTGTGGAAATATTGATTATAAAAACATCAATTATTTATACTTACAGCTTTTGGGTGAAGAGTTTGAATGTGAGTAAGTTATTGTTGTTAGACCAGGCTCTGTATGAAAAAATGGGACTGTTCTAGTACTGGGGACTACAGGTGGTGTCAGCACTGGGCTTGTCGTTGTGACCATCCCCATTGTCTCAGAGGTCACTGAGCTGATGCACACCCTCTTCTTCTCCGGAGATACATTGACACATTTCAGCTCCCTGGATCTGCGGCAACGCTTCGATGATGTATACCCTTTGGCGCTGAACGGATCGCTAGATCGCTTTCGGGTTTTGTTTGCCAAAGATAGGTGTGATTTCATGGACCCGGGCGACAATGCAGATTTCTGAAGTGTTGCAACTAAACGACCCCTGTGTCTTTTGGTCGGTGTCTTAGGTAATGCCATTGGTGGGGAGGATTTCATGACCAGTGGCTGGGTGACAGGTTTCCCATGTAGCTGCTGCTTGTGTATGTTTGCTACTGCTTCAGCGTGGGCGGTGCGTTGGCAACCTTTTATCTTTGAGTACATATCCCCTGTAAATAAATCGGTATAGTGATCAACACGGCCCAGCTCCAAGTCTTTCCAAAACTTATCCTTCACTGTTCCATATTCAGGATCATAAGTTTGTGACTCCTCGTCCATGTCAGAAGACGTGGCTGAAGCTGAAACTTGCTGAGTGATTTCTTTTGTTAAAACATCCTTTGGTGGCTTCTGATGAAAGATGAAAAAGTATTTATTTTCCATTGATTATTACAGAATGTAAGTAAGTAAGTAAGTTATTTCTTTGACTTTGGTTCCAGTTGTACCCATCAAAAGCCCTTAAAAAAATCATTTACCAGTTGTCTTTTCTGTTTTGCTTCTTGAGCCTTTTCTTTTTTAAACTCCTCAATCATATCCTGAACGTTGGCTAAATCAGCCAGTGGTTGCCAGGTATCAGCTTCTGGCCCGTAGCCTTTCCAACGTACTTTATAACATAGCTTAAACTGTAGAAAATCAATACAAACAAATAACATTAAATTATATATGCTTAGTGATTGATGGCTATTAAATGTAAGATGAGCATGTTTTGTACTGGCAATCTGGTGACCCAGCTGGTGATAACATAATCAGACACATTGAACTTATGTTTTGTAACCTTTAGAATTAGTAAAAATAACGGAAAACTAAATACGGGCTAACCAGATATTGCCTTGGACTCATACTCGGGTTTGTTTTTGGCAACGTTTGTCCATGCAAACAATATTTGCACAAAAAGAAAAATTGTATATATTTTAAAAAACATCATACTTTTTAATATATATTCTAAGCTTGATCAGTTTTGTGGAAGTCCTTACTACTGCTAGTCTTGTAGGTAAGTGCATTACTGCATTTCAGGACAGGGCATGGGAAGTGTAAGAGAATAAGTATTAAAGAGAATAGGCTTTGCACATAATCTTGAAACTCAGGAGATACAGTGCTATTACTTGGTTTGTGCCCAAATTGGGCAAATAGTAGGTCCAAATACCCAATGTGCTTGATGGAAATCATCTACTCTGTTAGGCTTTAGAACTTAATATTGTATTAAAAAATACTAGAGCAATATCTGGATCTTTAGTTTTTATTAAGTAATATTTGTTAACTCTCTTGCCCGCACAAGGGTGTTGGTTCCACCTTTCTTATTGACGATGCCGGCAATAGTCGGAAGGCCAGGACAGCTTAAGTTAAGAACATCTGGAGCTCAAGAGAAATATATATAATCCCTTTAAACCAATATATTTACATTTTTATGTAATAATAATTATAAAGTGATATTTATATAGTATAGGGCTACAATAGGTGGTCAAAAGGGGCCTATATTTAATACTCAATAGTATAGACTACAGAGCAGTGGTTCCAAACCCTTTTGGAAGTCAAACGACCATTTCATGGGAGTCGCCTAAGACCATTGGAAAACATCATTTGGATGGCCTTTTTAGAACCGAGACACTGCTCATCTATCTGTCTCCAGGTGGGCCCATCCACATGCAAATACATTTACATATGAGTACAAGACATGGTGACATCATCACACCAGCCCAATCACATACTTCCCATACAAATACAGTGTATATGACAGAGATGGTGTCATAATGTACGCATGAAGACCAGTCACACATTTTGTAGAGTGCATGAATACATTGGAACTTAGTGTGGGTGGATGCTGTTGGGTCTATATAATTGATGTGAATACTGCCTCCCTTGCTTTGATATTAATAGATATGTAAAAAAAGAAACAACAAACAACACCGGCTGGCCTAGCGGTTAGCTCACCAGACTGTCAACCGAAAAAAACACTTGACACGTCGCGGGTTCGAGCCCCGCCACCGGCAGATCCCTGTCGCCCTACAGGAGTTTTGGGACTAGATGACGTTAATATTGAGTTGTTATCACATGCGCTTAACCGGCAGCAGTGAAACAGATTAATAGTCTTCTAGAGCGCACTGAGCATGCTAAAATAGCATGGATAGAAGCGCTATATAGATTACCATTACCAAATAACACAGGGAATGGTAAATCATTAATTAGAAATCAATATTTCACAATATCTAATTAGATATTGTTTTTGTGATTAATCCCAATGCTTCAATTTGTAACAACTAAAGAAATCCTCATCCTGCATATCAGATATTTACATTACAATTCATGACACTAGCAAATTACAGTTATAAGGTAACAAAAAAATTTTGTATGGTTGAGTTCACCATAACATGAGAAGCTGAAATTAAGGTCGGTCTGGCATTTTAAAAGAAGGTCGGGAACCACTGCTATAGAGTATAGTATATGTTTGTATTGTTGTTTTTCTGTCTTTTCTGAGGATGACCACGTCTCCCAGTCGCATTGTGGCTTCTTTGGTGGCCTATTAGTCCTAAATGGGCCCTGAAAGATTTTTTGCAAGTATTGCACACAAATGATGCAGATGTGCATAGTTGTTCTCCCATAGAGACTACCCAGGTGGCGGATAGGGGAATGACCCCAGATATGGAGGGTACTGAGGAAATGAAATACACGGGGTAGACCAAAAATCAATACCCACAGTGCTTGTGAACATGTCTGTGTCCTGCGGTAAGATAGAAACTGCCTTCCTTGAATGGACAGACTGGAGCTGGCAGAATTCATGGAAGATGCCCATTACTAGGTAAAACGGGAATAAAGGCATGGACAGCAATACACCGTGGAGTGTGAGAAAGAGCACAGTGAGGCACAACAGACCACTATAGGCCATCCACTGCACCCCCAAGCTATCTCCAATTGCCTGGACATTTATGGACGGGACGAGAGAGTGAGGTTGATGACGTGCGCAACTATCCTGTATTTAAATAAAAATAAAGACGCATTACGTTTCCAAATATCTTAAGGGCAATCAAAAGTCCTGTGACTAAGGGCAAGTGGCCAAGCAGCAGGTAAGGATACACTGTAGACACAAACCTGCACACAGGCGGCATTGGGTCGCTCTTTAATGGACCGAAGCAGTAAGAAAAGTTCAGCAGCCCCCCCCCTCCCCCCCGTGTGTCTGAGCAGACCTTTTTAGATTTTAGGAATCACTATGTCATTATGCTTACCACCTCCATGGAGGAAAAGGCTAGAACAGGTGCCTTATAAAAAAGTCTTCATTTTCGCTTGGTCAGCCCACAGCTAGCAAGGATCCCACTCTAGCGGTCAAAATCAAACCTGCAAGGAGCTACCAAACCCCACGAAGTCACGCCACAAAGTATATAAAACATTAAAAGGCCCTAGGTATAGGCCTACTATAGTATAGGCAATATATGATAATAGTATAGCATAGCATCTAATACAGGTATTATTTGGGCTTAGTCTTGAGTTTTTAGGATAGTTACGCTATTTTAGGATTTGACTTTAATTTTAAACTTTAGGTTAGTTAAAAATAGCATAACTCACTAATTTTAGGATTAGGCCTCGACTAATTGAATTGAAACCAAGTCTGCATTAGATTATAATACTAGGCTTAAGGCCTAAGCCTTAGCCTAAGGCCTACGGTTTTACAGGTCATATTATAATAGTATAGGCCATAGGCTATAGCCTATATTATATTTTTCCTATCTAGATCTATATATTTAATATATAATATAAGGCTGCCGCTATTCAGACCCGGGTCCCTTTAGCACTTTAGCATGAAATGGCTATTCGGACCCGGCTTCAGTCAGAATTCCTCAAAACTCATAGAAAACATAAAAAAAGAGGGAAACAAACACAAAAAATGTTTGTTTTACCATATATATATTATAAGAAGTAGCACAGAAAACACAAAATCTATCCCTATCCTTTATAACCTAACCGATACTAACTATTACCAAAAATACTACAAATCCACCCATAACCTATATATAAACTAAATGATACTTCTAATATTTATCACTAAGTCTACCGGGTCCGAATAGCCACTTCGATAATATAATATATGATATATATTATTATATGCCTCTTACGCTAGCACTACACATCACTGGCACTGGTCGCCATTTGTTAGTTTGAGCTAGGCTCAGTTAGATCAATTAAATTTTAATTTTAAGTAAGCCTGGCCTAGGTAAAGTTATGGTCGGCTACGGCGACAGGCTAGCCTTTTTTTTTTTTTGTTTTTTTTTTTGCTTTTTTAATTTATAGTACTTTTAGTTAGGATTTCAGGCCTATTAGAATAGGTTGAAACAATTTTATAGAATGGTATATTTTGAAGATAACAATAGACTATAATTTGGACCATAATGTCCACGAGTATATAAACCTAAGAATGAGATGCACGGAGGAAGAACGACTAGATCTAGTCTAGATCTAATACTACTTGCGCTCAAAAGAAAAACAAACATCTAAACAACTCACAAGATGTTCTCTTCGCTTTTTAGGTCCAGCAATAATAGCTTCCACTTCATAATATTTGTTATCCGGCTCTGTGCCCGGCTGGTAGCAAACGATTTCGTGATCTGCTGTGGCATCATCATTTATGCTCACATTTTCAGAATCACTCTTGTAAGAATCCATATCGAATTTAGTTAAAATACTTTCGTCGCACGAACCCACAATTTCAACCTCTGGGCCTTCTAGCACTTCAATTTCTTCATCCGCTTCCGCTGTGTTGTCATTTGAATCGAATCTTCCGAAAGGGGAAGCAGGTAAAATGACCTAATAATAAAAATAAACAAAAACAATTATTTTTGGAAAATAAATGCATTAAATTGTATATATTTAATTTGTGAATAAAATCATCTCTAATAAACTGTTTATGGTTTATAAAAGCGTAAAGTATCTTACGTAGCACCCTCTTTTATCAAAAAGCTTTCCCCCATAAAAGAAAGACATTCTCAATAGCAAGACTAAAGCTATCGCTTTTTTGTTTTCAAATGCAAATCCTCTGTAAAACCAAACCAAAGCCCTAAATGAGTTTAGTTAAAAAATAATTAATATAAGGATACTAGTACAATGTAAATTATTAATGTACGTATATAATTTTCCTATTCGTTCGGGTTTTTATATGGAAATAGTCGAAGATAATTTAACACAGATCGATATATTGAATTCAGAGCAGCCACTCACGTTACACGTATAGACGTAGACCTACATGTGTACATTTTGGATAGCTAAGTCGCTGAGTTTTCTAGTAGGCCTACTATTTTTTTTTCCTTAAAGAAAATCTGAATGGCTGATTCACATTTGACTTATAAGATGAAGCTTTTAGTAGGTTGATGGATTTTCCCAATGACATTTAATATATAGCATTAACCAACAAGAGAATCCACAGTTTGGAAGGGGATGGATAAGGAAATAGGCAAATTATACCCCCCCCCCCTTTTCCCGCGTAGGCTATCTGTTCGTTAATTAAAGTAAGTTATTTAAAAAAAAACAACTAGACTATATAATAGGTCTAAAGGTTGTCGCCAAGTGGGCTTTGTTATCTTACATTTATTATTCTACTACTAGATCTATGATATATAAGATATAGGCATAGGAGCATAATCATTTCATTTATATATAGGCTAAATCAAATAAACGAAACAACAACGTTGCCGTGACAACTTTTCGTTTTTGTTGTGTGTTTTTGTTTCAGTAATCTAGCCCTATTTAATGTCATGTTGAGCTGTTTTATGTCGTCCCACTTTCCCATCACACTAAAATAATAACAATCCACATAGGGCCACTAATAAAGAAAAAAAAAAAAAACTTAAAGAAATTTAGGGGTTATCCATAAATGACGTCACGAGATTTCGGTCGATTCTTGACCCCCCTCCCCACTATCGTCACAACAAGAGAGGCTCGATCCTATAGCTTTCTGTTATGATAAAGCTCTGTAAGTCCCCTTCCCCACACACCCTGCAGTGGCGTAGCCTATTTAGGAATGTTCCATTGAAGGGGAAGGGGCGATACATGCCTACCCACCTTTCCAAAAATAAACCAAGCCCTTTTTGGGGGGAATAGGGGGGGGGGGTGACGGGTTATAAAAGGCTACAAGTTATTAGCCCCAAAGATTGACTGTTATTTCAGGCCTATGCCAAAATTGTATTTAGGCCTACCTATTCACAAATGGAGAGAAATAATAAAATAATGTTAATTTAAAGTAAGTTTTAAATGGTGGAGAAAATGAATTTGTTAAATTCAAAGGACTGAGTTACAGAAATAGGAAAATTTTAAAGCGCGTTTGCATTCACATTTTATTAGATCTATAGCCTGCCTTAAAATATTTTTTGGGTACATCTTCTTAGTAGCCTATTTGTTATAGACATCTATATTAATTTAAGGATTTTTAAATTTTAAATACTGATTTAAATGGTATAAGCTTATAACTTAAGCTATTTCCATATAAATGTATATGAACATAATAGTCATTGTCTTAACTAGCGTTCTACTGTGTCAGTGCTGTAACGATGTGCAAATATCTGAACAAAATTCTTGAGAATAATTACTCATTAGCTGGATACAATTTTTCGTCTAAAAATGAGAATGGAAAATGTTGAAACGTGTAATAAATTTAATTTTTATTACCAAGTTACCAAGCCTATACTAAAGATAATTACCATCTCTTGCGGATATTTTCAGTTCAAGGTGCCTGTCTATGATTGATAAAATCCTCCAAGATCATGCACACCCGCTTCATGATAGTTACATAATATCTAGTCGAAGTGTTCGGCTTCTTTCAATAAGGGCAAGAACAGAGAGATTTAGGAACTCTTTTGTTCCACTGTCAGTGAGACTCTTTCAAAAGAATCACCTTTCAGCCAGGAAATACAATGGCTCAATAGCTGACTCCTAAATAATAGGCCTACTTTTTTTCTTGTATGATAAATGGTATGATAGTATGCGTGAATGTCTATTGTGTTTGAGTACAAATGGTTCTTTAATATTGTTTTAGGTATGCTGAAAGACGGAATTTATGTAATCAAGTCAATTTTCCATTCATTTGGATCAATAAAGCAATCTTATCTTATCTTTATCTTATAAAATATTAATTTATAAATCGTTAAGGGCCAAAATGTACGCGAGTTCATAAATTGCAGAATGCTATTATGCCTATCCCCTTATTCATTGTGCACTATTTTCGTCCCCCACTTAAATTTGCACCATTTGCCCTACCCCTTAATTTCACCCGATGGATAATATGTAATATAAATATTTCAGTGAACAATTGCAGCTGTTGATTAAATGAAACTGTTCAAGCTGAATTTTCACTTAAAAGTAAAAGGCGTTTTCTTTTTTACTTGACGCCACACTGTTTAAATAGGCTATTCCTCCACTCTTCACATATTATTGCAAATGTCTGACCCCCTCCATGTCTGAGTTGCGTGGCGTCTTGTATAATATATGGACGGCTCAAAAGATGTTCGTTTTTCTTAAAAAATAATTTAGTTGAGGTTAAAATTATGCACTTTTCTGAATGAATTCCTCCCTGCACCTTTAATCCAATGACTATGTATGTAGCCTACATTAGCGTTTCCTTAAATGCTGGCCAAAGAAAAAGAATGGCTGTTAAAAATACGTACATTTACTATTTGTTTGATGCTACAAAACAACAATACATAACAAACAACATCAGACACCAAATATTATATGAATACAATTTTTTATTACCTTTCTACATAGACATACGACGTAATGTAAGCTTATAGCCTAAGAAAGTAAAAAAAAGTAGGCTAAAGAGCCTGTACATGTTTACATTTATGTGTTGTCTACAGACATTTGAAACGTGTAAGTGTAATATAATATAGGCATACAATGACCTATTTCTAAATGATAATTCGTACACAACACTTGTATCTACTTTATTTTTTGCAAAGTAATTAATAGGCCCTGCCCATAGTTGTAGCCTCTGTAGGCTACATTAAATATACTTGCGTTAAATACTTTAACATCGTATAGGCCTAGGCCTATAGGCTCTACATTACACCCACTTCCACATACATAACATAGGCCTGAATGGACCTATTTAAATATCAGCATTTACTTGGCGAAACATAATGTAGGTCTAGACTGACTCTGGACTTTCCAAACATAGGATAGGCTGAGGTAACGGGACATTGCCTATAGGACCTATATTTTTTTAAAGAAAGCCGGGGGGGGGGGGATGTTAAGCAAAGCTAAAGTTAATTTTTTTTATACCGTTGGAAATAACCGGAGGTGAGTTGCTGAGAATGGTGGGTGCGATTATCGTATTATCTCTATCGCCCCCCCCCCCCCACCACGCACACATATTATGGTGTAGGCCTACACACACAGAGATAGCCCACACAGACATATACATATATAGGGCCCTATTATATATAGGTCTATATATGACAATATAACTCAAATAGGTCAAGTGAAATATAATAACGTTAGGCTATTTGTATATGGACAAGAAGTAGCCTACCTTTTAATGTACTTTTGTAGGCCTAGGCAGGCGAGTGCAGGCATACGTCTACTGATTTACACGTCAACAGTGTAACTGAGTTTAGTTTTGAAGTTTTGACCTAGTTAAAAATACTTCCAAACTTTGACCTAATTATGTTTTATATTAAAATGGGTCATATTTCGGCTATCATCATTTTGTGCTTTATATATAGGCCTATATAAGATAAGATTTCTTTATTGTTCCAAACAAATGGAAATTCGTCTTGATTACAGATGTTTTGTCTTTCAGCATATTTTAAATAAAACAACTATTTACTATTTGTACCCAAGCACAAAAATATACTTGTAAAATTAAATAGACATGCACGCGTATACAATCACACAATTTATCATACAAGATAAAGTTCATTAGTAGTCAGCTATTGTAGGCTATTGTAGCTGACAGTCTTGACGATAATCGGATATATTTCTTATTAGTATATTTGCGTGGTAAGCCTATCTCACGCGTAGATAGTATGGCATACCTATTCTGTGGTATGGCCTGAGGCCGACGCACAATAATTCTATTTTGGTGTGCATATATCCTTCTTTTTGTTGCAATGCTGTACCAGCCCTCCGCCTTTACTTTTGCCACTGTTGACGGGTCTGTCTGAGCAAAGTGGATAAAATGCTTCTAGGTCCACAGACGTAGTCTTCATCTACGGCCACACTTCTTTTGTCTTGTTCGTGTTATGACATATGTTTATGTGTTGTTGTCATTTATGAAGATAGCGGTTCGTTCATAAGCATGAAGAACACTAATGGTGTAAAATAGTTTCATCTAGTCTAGGCGTTCTTCACATAAAAGGCATAGGAACAGTAGTTTCAGGTATACAAACCACTCTCATACGTCAAGAATATAAAATGAACAAACAAAAAAGAATAAATCCTGGCTTGAAAAGATGGTAGAAAAGTTGAAAAACGGCGCAGCGTAATCAGGTCGTCTGCAGTGCGTCACAATAGGCCAAGGGACCAAAAGAATTGCACATTTCAATTACCCAGTAGATTGCTGAATTAATCAATCTAAATGACCGATAGTAGACTATATAGTCTGAAATTTTAATACAAAGCCTAAATAACTTGTATCAACAGTATAATTTGTCATGTAGAAGTGTAATTTTTGAGAGACATTTGTAAATAGGCCCTATTATTAAAATATGTGTAGGCCTAAGCAGTAGGCTTGCTGAGTCGAGTGGCTTACCTGGATTGGTTTCAAGATTCCGATACCCGGTTCTGAAAGAGTCCCGAAACCGGTTCCAATAAATAGTCTAATTAACTATGAAATTAAAATACAGCAAAGTTTTTTTTAAAAACAAATTAGAAAAAAATAAATTTGCTTATTTCATCTAATAATTAGCCTACAATGTTATATTTAAAGGTTGGGCAATAGACATACAAAAGAAGTAAAAGATAAATTGTTCGAACAAGATCTAGCTACCGTTATTGGCCACCCAATGAAACTTGTGGTGTAATTGTTAGAATTTAAAAATCCATTTAATTTTAACTTGTTTTAATTGAATTAGCCATAAAATAATAAACTCGGAAAGTTTGCAATATTTTTATCATTGTAGGCCGACTTTAAAAGACCTGAAAAGAAATAGGCCAAGTCAACTACACATAAATGACAGTGTAGACCTATTAATTAAGTTTTATTTGTTGTTTGTTTGTGTTCAAAATCGATTTCATATTCCTTTTTTTTTTACTTAAAGAAAGCATAGTTTCAAATTTTATTAAAATCGGATCTAAAACAGTGCAGTCGGTTCAGATCCAGAACAAGAAACTCAGTTTCGCCAATTCAACCAGACGTCATCCTAATTTAGTCTAGTTTTTCGAAATTGGATTTTTTTTTTAAAATGCGCCCTACCAAAAATTTTATCTCCTCCCTTTTTGGTAAGCCTATCACAGACCTATATTACTCCCTTTAGTCTTTTGGACCCTTGGGGTGTCACTAATAGATGACATGCAACGTATCTAGCTCCGGTCGTTGTAATTCTCTTCTCCATGGCTTCACCCCAGTCAGGGCTACCCATTCATAGATGTTGTCTTTTCACCTCTTTCACCCTCCATCTCCCCTCCCCCTTTCACCCCACCCAGCAAACCTTTTCAGAACACCCGTATTTTTCCAAATATGTAAAAAAATGGAATTTTTAAGATGTCATAAATATATTAATTCAAACAACTCTAAATACTCCTCTCCCACTCTCCCCATATAGAAAACTAAATTTAGCCTGTTGTTCGTCCCTCATTTCCGAGGATGACCACGTCTACCAGTCGCTGTGGCCTCTTTGGTGGCCTATCAGTCCTATGCGGGCCCTGAAGGATCTGTTGCAGGTACTGCAGACAAAAGATGCGATTGCAGGTCTGCTTGGCTTTTCTTTCTGCTCTTTTCTGTTCGGCCCTGGAGATTCTGTTTTGTTCTGCCAACTTTGCCCCGGACGACACGATATTGCGCCACCTGTTTCTATCAGTTGCCAGTTCCTCCCATCTATCTGGGTCTACGTCGAGTGCTTTCAATGTTGCTTTCAAACTGTCCTTGAATCTCTTTTTTTGGCCGCCGGTTCTTCTTTTCCCGTGTGCTAGCTCGACAAATAGGAGCTTTTTTGTCAGTCTGTGGTCCGGCATTCTAACTAGATGACCAGCCAATCGCGCTTGGGATTTCATAAGCTGAGTCTGGATGCTGGACGTGCCTGCTCTGAGAAGCACTTCAGTGCCAGGGACCCATCTTGCCAACGTATTTTTAGTAATTTGCGGAGGCAAGCGACATGGGAGTGATTTTGTTGCTTTATATGCCTGCTGTACACTGTCCATGTTTCGCTCGCATACAGCAATGTTGGCAGTATTGTGGCGTTGTATACTTTAAGCTTAGTGTCTAGACGGAGACCTTTCCTGTCCCAGACGTTTTCCCGAAGGCGCCCAAAGGTGATGCTTGCTTTTGCTATTCTATTGCAGACCTCGTCGTCTATATAATGCAGTGCGCGCTAGTGTGCTGCCGAGGTAGGTAAATTTGTCGACAGCTTTAAGTTTCTGGCCATTAACTGTGATCTCTGGATCTGTTTGCAGTTTCCCTGGTGCGGGCTGATGTAGAACCTCTGTTTTCTTTGTGTTTATCGTAAGACCAAAGTTACCACAGGCTTTGGTGAAGCAATCCATGAGATTCTGCATCATGCTTTCTGAATCGGCATTTAGGGCGCAGTCGTCCGCAAACAGGAAGTCACGAACCAGGGTGTCTTTCACATTTGTAACCGCACGCATGCGTTGTTGGTTGAATAGGCCCCTGTCTGCTCTATAGCGTATATGTATGCCCTCGTTGCAATCGTGGAAGGCATCGGTTAGCATTGCTGAAAATACCATACTAAAGAGGGTAGGTGCAAGAACACATCCTTGTTTTACCCCATTTGTTACAGGAAAAGCTCTTGACTCTTCACCATTTGCCATTACTTTGGCCATCATGCCATCGTGAAACTGTTTGACGATGTTAATAAATTTTGGTGGGCAGCCGAACTTTCCCATTATTTGCCATAGGCCATCTCTGCTGACTGTATCAAATGCCTTAGTCAGATCGACAAAAGTTATGTAGAGGCTGCTGAATTTTTCTTGACATTTCTCCTGGACCTGACGGGCGGCAAATATAATATCTGCGGTACCTCGTTCGGAGCGAAATCCACATTGGCTTTCTGGCAAGAGGCCCTGTTCCAGGTGAAGGGTTAGGCGATTTAGTAAGATGCGGGCAAGGATTTTTCCAGCAATGCAGAGCAGTGATATGCCCCTATAATTGTCGCACAGGTGGCGGCTGCCTTTTCTTTTGTAGATGTTTATTATATTTGCGTCTTTCCATTGCTGAGGGACAGCCTCTGAGCTCCAGATCACCTCCAAGAGTTCTGTCCCCCTATGGACTATGGCTGCGCCTCCGGACCTGAATATCTCAGATGGTTTAGCATCGCCCCCTGGTGCTTTGCCACAGGACATCTGATTGATCGCTTTTGATACTTCTGCCTCTGAGGGTGATGCATCTAGGTTATGGTTTAGCTCGACTTGGGGCAGGCGTGCAATTGCAGTATCATTGATAGCGGCTGGGCAGTTCAGTACCTTATTGAAGTGCTCAGCCCATCTGTCTAGAATCTGATCTTTTTCAGTGATCATCTGGGTTTCGTCAGCAGAGGTGCTTGCAGGTCTGGGTCCATAGATGACTTGTAGTGCTTGGTAGAAGCGCCTTATGTCGTGATTGTCGGCAAAGCTTTGAATTCCATCTGCTTTCGTGTTGAACCATTTGTTCTGGATCTCCTGGAGTTTTTTGTAGATTCCGTCTAGCTCTGGAGAACGCTTCTTTTTTGTTTTGGAGTTTGGATTGTTTTGATAATCTCTAAGTCAAACTATGTCTACTGCCAAAAAAAGAAGACCACAAGGTACAAAAACCATAAAAAAGCTAGATGTCAGCAAACTGAAGGATGATACAATAAGGGAACTATTCTGCAAAGATCAAGACAAGTTAGAATCAACCAGTTACCGAACTAAAGACTCTACTGTAGATGAACACTGGGAACTTTTTCGAGACACTGTCTACTCAACAGCCCATGCTCATCTCGGCACAGCAAACCGTAGAAATCAGGATTGGTGTGACGAGAACGATATAGAGATCCAGAAACTTAGAGATTATCAAAACAACCCAAACTCCAAAACAAATTTAGCCTAAACGCCTTAAGATTGACTAAGCTTATATTAAGTCACCACAAAGGACATTATAAATTGTGCTCTTTTTAAAAATTGTTACATTTAAGCGTGTCTTTTGAAATCCTTTATTGTAACAAATATTAGGTAACTTTGCTTTTGAATGTTTGAATGTTGGCCTAAATATATAATTTTCTGAGTGATGTTGGACCCGACCGCCGGAAGGCTAATTGACCAATGATGGTGAAACTTGGCCCATAGGTAAAAACAAATTCTATCAAACTTTCACCCAAATCCTCCCACCCGACACCCAGAACTGTTTTCTTTTTAACTGTTTTTTTTTCGTTCCATAATCAGTGTCATGTTCAATTTCGTCTGATAAGTACCACTGATCAATAATTCTTTTTATAGATCTAATGATAAATATGCATTAAAAAATGTGGAATAAGTATTTTCCTTTTATCACCTACATTGAAAATGAAAAAAAAAAAAAACGAACGTTCGTTAATAGTAACATTGTAAGAATAGTTTAATAATTTAAAATAGGTGCTGTTTTTTTTTCAAGAAATTAAACACTGTCAATATATCAAAATCAACACAGGACCAGCTCTTAGGTTTTTGACGCCCTAGGCGGAAACAAATTATGCGCCCTCATTAAAGAGCCTTCGGCTGGGAGAAACAGAAGTGTTAGATCATATTTTCCTAGTTTATAAGACAACTTAAATAAAATACCCTTCGCCCTTCATTACATAGTAATTCGTCTGCGTATGCTAGCAGTAGTAGCGCGCAGAAGTACTAAACTTTAATACTTTAATTTAGTTTATATTTTAAATCCCCAAGTAAAAAAAAATCCTCAATGGGAGAAAATTAAAGGGAGCAAGAGAAAAAAGAGGAGAGAGATAACAAAGAAACATAGAGAGAATACAGAATACAAAATAAGAGAGATAGAGAGAGAACTTGGAACACTCCATTATAACTTTCTTGAGACATTTCATACAATTTTGACTGGAATTTCACAGATGGCGCTCCTGTTTACTTCACACCAGACGTCATTCAGCTTGTAGTCAAACTGGGTGGTCGTTTCAACACAGTTCTCATTGGGCCCTGGCATCCCATCTGGCTGACCATCACCCCACAAGTAGCTCGCGTCAACCGTCCTCGTGGTGTTCGTCCAAATGAACGTTTTTGTGTATATGTTCTGTAGTTCAGCGCCGATGAAGTAGGCGGCGCTGTTGTTGCCTGAAAACAAACACGACGTTTTACTATTAAAACAAAATTGTCTGAGTAGGTATGTGACAAACTGTGGTTCAAACACGTTGCATACACAGGGAATCTTACATAACTTACATGGGAAGTGCGTTCGATATCATCACAGAACGTACCAGAGACCAGATAAACACAGCAGCCAGTACAAACTCAGAAATCAAGAACGTGTGGAGAGACAACGGGACTGTGGGGTGGGGGGGGGGGCGTGGGGGGGGGGGGGACTACAGAAGGCGCCTGTGAACATTTTAGGACTCTAGCTATATTTCCTGCTAGCGTTCCTCTTATGGGACTCTTCATAAAAAATTCCTATTAACTACTTAGGCATGCCTTATAAAAACAAAAAAATAGTTGTTTTTTTCATTGTAAAATAATTACACTTTAACTCTGACTTTGCTTTGCGAACAAAATGTTACGTTATATAATATTTACATGTGTACATGACCTTGACCTTTCAACTTGTAAAAATTGAAGAAAAAAAATAAACTTGCTCAAAAGGAAGTACACATTAATAATGAAATAATATTATTTAATTTTTATATAAACCACATGAAATTTTTTAATTAATCATTTATCTATCAATTAAAGAAGAGAGCTTATTAATTAAGAGCATTTCTTTAATGACATGATTGCTTACTATTAAACGGTAGGCCTACATTGTTGTTGTTACATTTAGGAATGTTCTTTTTCTAGTCATTGGAAATCCACACAACAAACAACTCGCTTGACCTTTTGGAGTTTTGGTGAAGAATAATTGACAAGTCTTAACGTGTATGCATGCATAAAAGGTCGACAAATAAAAAACATTTCCGGTCGAATTCAATCATTTGTTTCGAAACATGTCTGTGTGCTACTTTACTGGTTGTACTCAAATTTGTTGGGGATTAAAATGTATTTCATTTCCAAAAGATGTTTACAAAACAAAACAATGTATTGTGAAAGTCAGAAGTGAAAAATCACCTTTTTAAAATATCAAATTTATTGCTAAATGCAAAGGAATTTTTGTTATTCGTTTTTATGAATCTACGAATTTTGTTTTTCAATAACCAAGAAAACCAACTCTTGACTAATTTATTTTGTAAACAAATAAATATTTAACTTCACGCGACTAACACTTGAGTATTAGTTATCGCCTACTCACTTTTGATGTTAAAAAGGGATTCCTCATAACTAATATTGTATCCTTTGTATAATTCTAAAAGACTAGAACTGGCCGTCGAGGTTGAAATCAATTGTCAAACACAAGCAAAAGCATGTTTTTTTTTGTTTATTAGTTTAAAAATAGAACAGGAAGTTCACGAACATATGGGTTCAAAAGTTCACGCCTCATTAAGACTTGTCAATGTGATTTGTTTTTTGTTTATTGTCGGGTCGCGAATCGGTAAAAGCACAATTATTGGACGGGATGTGCTAGATATTTGAACATCTATAACAAATTAGGTATCGGGATGTGCTAGATATTTATACATCTATAACAATGTAAATATCGGGATGTGCTAGACATTTATACATCTATAATAAATTAGGTATCGGGATGTGCTAGATATTTATACATCTATAACAATGTATGTATCGAGATGTGCTAGATATTTATACATCTATAACGATGTAAATAATGTAGGTTTCGGGATTTGATAAATATTTATACATCTATAACAAATTAGGTATCGGGATGTGCTAGATATTTATACATCTATAACAATGTAGGCCTATGTATCGGGATGTGCTATATTCATACATCTATAACAGTGTATGTATCCGGATGTGCTATATTCATATATCTATAACAATGTATGTATCGGGATGTGCTAGATATTTATACACCTGTAACAATGTCTGCCTAGTTCATACTAAGCGTTAATGTTTTTATATTTGAGCCCGATTTTTTTATGCATGTATCAAGAAATAATAACCTGGAAAGGGTTTATAATAATAGAAACGAAATTCCCCGACGTTGCCTGGGGAAAAATTAAATTAAATATAATTATTATTTACTGAAAACATTTAGGAAAGTAATTTAAAATAAATATTGTAATCGGGTAAACAAAATCAGCATTTCTTTTTATTTAACAAAAAGTTACGATTATCCCTGGCTGAGAATCAAACACCAGTCTCCCGCATGTCAAAGATATAGCCTAAATAACTTATTAGATTTTACTTTCTGTAAACATTTTTGGAACGATTTAAAAAATGCAATTAAGTTGCCCGGCGATGCTCGGGTAAAAAATTACATATCATAGGCCTTTAGCTATAGATACACATTTTATAAACTACAATGAACAGAAAGCTATAATAATAATAAAAAATATTATTATTTATTAACTAAAAGCATTTAAATAAGAAAGTAATTTACAATAAAGATTGTAATCGGGTTAAAAAAAACATGTCTTTTTATTTAACGAAATTTTAGCACTATCCCTGAATGAGAATTGAACAGCGTCTCAAGCATGCGTCTAAAATATTAGATCTATAAGATTTTACTTACCGTACTGAAAACATTTTAGTCGGAAATTCTTTACAATCTTTAAAAAAAAAAGTAATATTAATGGAAATATTTAAAAAAGTAGAAAAAGAAAAAAAAAGTTATCAGTGGAGAATCTAACCCAGGTCGCCCGATGGCAGTCGGATACGCTAACCACTCAGCTAAGGAGGACACATGCAGGGCTCGAGATCGCAAAAGTAAAATATGAAACAATAAGGTCACGTGACCTTAAATTAACCAATGGGGATCGGAATCACCACACACACCCTACTTTATATATATATATATATATATATTTAAACAATATAAATATAATAATAATAATAATAACGGCGCTTATATAGCGCATATCTTGTTGGTGACAGTTCTATGCGCTGACGACGGTAGAATACAGACAGACAACGAAATATGTAATAGACTAATACGCAAATTCTGCTGACGAAATAGTTGAGTCTTCAGCCGGCTCCTGAAGGTGTCATAGCTAGGGCTCTGGCGAAGCTGTAGTGGGAGGAGATTCCAAGCGGACGGTCCTGCGTAGGAAAATGAACGTTCGCCAGCGGACACTAGCCTCACACGAGGGATCCGCAGAGTAAACGCATCAGAAGCCGAACGAAGTGGGCGGACTGGGTGTAGAGCTCCAGACAAGAGCAAAGGTAATCCAGGGCACAGTTATTCAGGCACTTAAAACAGAGAGAAGCCAGCGTATATGAGATCCGGTTGTTGATGTGTAGCCAGTGCAGAGATCGGAGCAGAGGAGTGATATTATTTGACTTCTTCTTCTTGAGAACTAGTCGGGCTGCGCAGTTCTGGATACGTTGGAGTCTTGTTTGAATATGTTAAGGTTAGGGAAGCGAGAACAAAGGGATATGTTTATACTTCTTATCCAATATGTAGGTCTTTAATATTTGGATCATATATAGTACCAGTAACTAAAGTTATAAAATTAAAACAAATTTGAAAACAATTTTGTTGCCATGGAGGTGGTGTGGCGGCCATTTTTTTTAAATTAGTTTTTTTTAACTTGAAATGATTGAAAAACGCTACTACATTTTTTTTATTTATCAACATAATTTCTTTAAATTTAGGATAAACGAACTACATTTATGCAAAGTACTAAAGAGAGTTTTTTGATAAACAGTGACAAATAGAAAATATTAATATTTAGTATAAAAAAAAAAGAAATTGACTGAGAATAACCTACCGTTTATATACCTCAGAAGGCCTCTAAAAAACTCCACTTCATTTGTTGAGTTAAACTGAATTAATTTTCCACCCCTGTTGTTGCAAGTCTTCGTGTGGTTTGATTTTGGAGCCAAAAATCTTTGCAACGTAAAACACTTGTTTATGAACTTAATGTAGTTATATTGACATCCTGTAAGGAATAACAATAATGGCTTTACATTGATAATTATAAACAAATACACATCTACAGTATTACAGACCTTCATTTTAATCTCTTGTAATATTTTATGGTAAAAAAATAATTATTTAATAGTTTTTTAAAATATATTTTACAGACGTTCTGTCTATGCTCTATACATACGATTATTGCGCTCTGCACGAATACATAGATTTATAAAGCATTATGAAATTAGATTTAGGCACAAGACTCTGAAATATTACTTAAAGATTCTGATCCTAGCTAAATTTACATAAACGAGAATCTAAAGTATTAGTAGTCGTCTCTTCCTGAAAATTGCCAACTTTACTATTGAAAGTATCATACAGAAAAGAAGATAAAAATACCACTAACATAAGATACATTTATTTATACAATTAATTGTAAGCCCTACTAAAACAAACTAACGAAATTGTGCTTCAAACTATATAGATTTATTTTAAGAGAACACGAGGTAAGACGGCCATAGTTATATCGAATCACAATTTCTCAAAAAGTATTTAATATTATTGTCATGAATTTTTCTACAAATACTCAACTAATATTATTGTAACGTCTGATAATGGATTAGATTGCAGTGAAGACATTGAAAAAGAAATTTTGTTTTTAAATTTTGAAACATGGGCCTTTTATCCATACCCCGGGGCAAAGAGTCCAATAGCATTTAAAGAAAATATGCAAAATCTAAAATCATTCAGGAAAGAGCTGTAAGGCTCTTTACGAGTCAATATTGACGCCTGATCCAGTTGAATATTATTTATCCTCAATAGCTGTATAAGGACTACATATAATGGTTATTATGATTAATAAAGTGAACCTGATTTTAATAAGAAAGCTCGCGAGGACGGAGGAGGCGGAGCATCTATTGGGTACGGTATCCTTGGGTACTCCACTGCGTACAATCTGCACGCCCTGTTAGCATCAAGGTACAGGACCCCGGTGCAGTTCATGTGGCGGTCACACTTGGCCGCACACTGGTGCAGAGAAACGGATGAGTGGTTCCCTACCATCATCATGGGACCTGGACCATTATTTGCTGTTACCACAATCTGCTGGTATGAGGCGGATCTGTATTTAAAAAAAAAGCACGCAAAAATATAAATAGAAGACAGCCACATAACATAAACAAAACACACAAATTTGCATTTACACACAGATACCACCCACCAACACAGGCCTACCCTCACACAATGGTCTTATATATAGCCTAAACTTGTATTAATTATTAGCATGTATTGTGGTTTGTCGTTCATTAAGCATTGTATCATGTATTATGTATAAACCAACAAGATAATTATAATAATAAAATTTATATAGCGCTGCCAAAAAAACCTAATGCAAGCTACGAGCGCATCTAACATACAACTAAGAACACGGATATAATATCTAGGCTAATAAATATAAAGATAATTGATGATTTAAAACTTTACAAAATTAACCGACCTAACATATAAGTAAGACAGTATGGGTCAAAGCATGTTGTCTAAGGTAAATTTTGAAATACTGTGTTTTTAATCTTTTTAATCTTTGAAAGTAACAATATAGCTTGTTCGCCTGAGTTGAATGGGAAGTAGATTCCACACCTTCGGACTGGATATTGAGAAGGCTCTTAGGCTAACGGTCGTTAGAGATCAAACGGGGCACTCCCAGAATTGAGGAGTCGGCTGTACGAAGTGTTCTTTGCCGAACATATGATTTAATTAGTTCGTTGAGATAGATACCCTACCCTAAAAGCACACTATATTGGACAAATATTGAAACCTCGGCAAATTGTTTGATAGAGATTATGGGCCAATATAATGTGTTGCAAGTGTATTTGCTATGTATACAGCAGCCTTGTGAATTTACCGTAGCTTTATGAATTTACCTTAGCTTTGAGGATTTACAGTAGCTTTATGCATTTACGTCAGCCTTGTGGATTTACAGTAGCTTTATGAATGTACAGTAGCTTTGTGGATTTACAGTAGCTTCATGGATTTACAATTGCTTCATGGATTTATAGTAGCTTCATGGATTTACAATTGCTTCATGGATTTACAGTAGCTTCATGGATTTACAGTAGCTTCATGGATTTACAATTTCTTCATGGATTTACAGTCGCTTTATGGATGTACTATTGCTTCATGGATTTACATTAGCTTTATGGATTTACAATTGCTTTATGGATTTGCAGTAGCTTCATTGATTTAAAATTGCTTCAAGGATTTACAGTAGCTTCATGGATTTACAATTGCTTCATGGATTTACAGTAGTTTCATGGATTTACAATTGCTTCATGGATTTACAATTGCTTCATGGATTTACAGTAGCTTCATGGATTTACAATTGCTTCATCGATTTTCAGTAGCTTCATTGATTTACAGTAGCTCCATGGATTTACAATTTCTTCATGGATTTACAGTAGCTTCATGGATTTGCTATTTCTTCATGGATTTACAGTAGCTTCATGGATTAACAATTTCTTCGTAGATTTACAGTAGCTTCATGGATTTACAATTGCTTCATGGATTTACAATTGCTTTATGGATTTACAGTAGCTTCATGGATTTACAATTGCTTCATTGATTTACAGTAGCTTCATGGATTTACAATTGGTTCATGGATTTACAGTAACTTCATGGATTCACAATTGCTTCATGGATTTACAGTAGCTTCATGGATTTACAATAATAATTGCTTCATGGATTTACAGTAGCTTCATGGATTTACAATTGCTTCATGGATTTACAGTAGCTGCATGGATTTACAATTGCTTCATGGATTTACAATCGCTTCATGGATTTGCAGTAGCTTCATGGATTTACAGCAAATTGGTGGTGGGTTTATAGTAGCTTTGTTGAGTCACTCAATCTTTGATCAAAGTGTCGTTTTTAAAAAAAATGTAAAAAACAATTGTCCACCGATTCACTGATTCAATTCATAAAACAAACTTTTCGATTGCGGGAATAAACCAAGTTTTACTTTTAAGATATAATCAACTGTTCAGTAAACAAAAATGTAGGCCGATCTCCTGCTATGTTTGTAAAAATGAAAATGTGATTTATGACTGACTTGTGTCTAATGAAACTATTGATTTCGTTAAGTCCAGACAGGCCAGATGTTATATAGGATCAATTTAATACGATTTCAGGGTTTGTTTTCCTGCTATGACATTTCTGTGATATTTCCTTGCCTATAAAATTAATTATTAAAATGTATATTATTACAGAAGTAAGGGTTTGCTTTACTCTTTTCTATAGTATTTCACTTGTGTTGATGCCTATTTTTTGTCGTCTCATCTGCTCATGTTTCATTGACTGTGAGGGAATTTATGTCCTGATTAGGCTAATTTCTGAACTGGTTTTATCATTCATTACTACGAGTTTCTTTAAGCTTAAATTAGATATTAACTTCTATTAAATTTAAATACGCAAAAGCGGTGGGTATGTACCTTAATATAATTAAGCATCCAATATGCAATACTTGGCAACCAAACAGTTTGCATACTTTATCCAAGATCTGCCAATATTTAAATCTTGGCCTTTTGTTGGGCCAGTATTTGGGCCAATATACCTGTATTCTACTGTTAAGGAACCTGTTGGCTTTTCAGACAATTTCAGGCAGTCCATTTCTTACCCGATGCTAATCGGGAAGATTGAGAAGTTATATAAATTGGTCCTTGCGTTTGGAATAAGAAAATATTGTTTCTGTCCAACTGTCTTTCTGCGTTGTTTAAAAGATGTGTATATAATATTTCTATGTTAGAATTGACAGCATGCAGTATATTAACTACTTTGATTTTACTTTCTCTCGTCTAGTGTTAGGTTTATGAATTTCACTGTTGGTGATACACTTGTCAGTTGTGAATTTTGAATTTGTTCAACTTGAAATTTTTATCTTTGGTTGATAATTCCATAGAGATGATGCTTATGCTAATATAGATCTAACTAATGTAAGTCGGCTTCTTATTTATATGCCCTTGTTACATTTGTCAAATTTTAGTTTAATGAAGCCGAACTACTCCACCACCTGGCGGAGTCAATGGTATATCTTTTTAAATTTACTCATATATAGAGCTTTCTGTGTATTTTAATTTGGGATAGAATAAGATCTTCTATGATTGAAAATGTTGATAGCTATTTGTTTTCTCCATTTTCTTTATACTATCGACATTAGTATATTTTCTAGATGTAATTTTTTTTTAATTATCATGTTTACATCAGACCTACAGCTAGATGTTTCTGTAATGTGTTAACAGCTTTCTTTTTCTTGTTATTGTCTTCTTTATCGTTAGCTCCATTTTCTTGCTATTGTCTTATATATCGTTAGCTTTTAGCTTCTTTTTCTTGTTATTGTTCTATATATCGTAGAGTCATCAGCAGATCAACTTAATTTTGTTTCATATTAATGATCTTAGATAAATCAATTATATAAACTAGACATATAATGTTAGTATTTGGTCTGTCTTTGTTTCTGTCTATTAAAATGTAGAGTTTTATTTGCCGATTTTTGAAGAAATGGTAAAACATATAAAAAAATTACCCCTCCTTAAAAATAGTTAAAAATTATTTGAAATGAGAAAGTAATACTTTTTAAAACGCGTTTTGTTTGAAAATCAGCAATAAAAGATGAAGTTTTAGGTATTATTAAAATAGCCTACCCATTACATTTTAAAAAAATTGCATAGGTATACAGATTGTTCTAAATATTGTGCTTACCTAGCTAGAGATGAAACAGTCCACACAAAGGTTAACATGATGACAAGTATTAAAAGACATTCTCGGATTTCACAAAGAATCATTTCTGAAACTTTGATAACAAAGTCTTTGACCTCAGTTTTGCCAGTTGTCTACTAAGTTTAAATAGTTTTCTCCATGGGTATCGAGACTTGACACAATAGACAGCATCAACCTAAGCCAAAATAAACACACACTCATATGTATCTTGCTTTTGAAGAGCTACTCGATTATATTACCAATATATTCTAACAATTTAATAGTTATTGTGAAAACCTTGTACAATAAGCTGGCCTATAGTAGAATGATGATGCTACAACGATACAATTACGGTACTCTAATTTTAATTTCTTTTCGTACTTATAACACATATGCTTTAACCTAATTCAAACAAATGAACAATCCAATAATAGTTTTTTTCAATGTTTCTGACACCAAATCATAAACTAAAAAAAAACGGACCTAATAACCGGTTATGTTATTAATAGTATTGAAACTTGGGGCCGGGTCAAAGTTTAATCGATTTCATTGGCCCAGTGTTCTCGGGAGCAGATAACTCGAAACTAAAAGAAAAAAAAAATCCGCCGATAAGACTGTTGATTTCATTGTTCTTGCGATTGCCCGGTTTTATATTACCTCCCTTTGATTCTGCACTTTCTTCCCGCCTAGACTTCAAATTTCAATCGTTAATTATGTACACACAAACACATATGATCAAAAGACAGTTCTAAGGATACCATATTGTGTAAATATTATCGGGCAATAATAGATTGCATGAAATCAATTCACTGAAACTATGACAATTTGAGTCAACGCTATTGTTGTTGTGTTGTTTAATGGCCGTCTATGTACCATAGATAGGGTAGCCAGGCGTCCAGCAAAAGGAGGACATATCCTCCTTTTTAGACTTGTGTCCTCCATTCAGCAGGCAAAGCTAAAAACCCTTAAAATGTCCGGCTTTTGTACGCCTAAGGTTTTTAAAATCCCTAGTGCACTTTTCATGTTCTTTTTTATTTACTGTCAAAAAGTGGCTGGGTCGGTTAAAGCAAAACACTGGAGTTGCCCAAATGCAATTTGCTTTTCAGAGCTTCTAAACATTTGTTAACTTTTTTCTGTATCCCTGTATAATAAGGAAAGATTGTTCTCATTGATAAACGCTCAATGGACAAAAGAAAGAAACAAATCTCAGTCTAGTTAACTCTATAAAGAGCATTATTCTTACAAAGTAAAACTTGGAAAAATCTCACATGTGAACAGTTTTATACATGTGTGCTTGCTAACGAGGATCTTCTGCAAAATGTTGGCGTGTCAGAGAAATACGTTACATAATTAAGAAAGATGATAATGTATTAACTGTAGAATTAACTGTTAAATTTTCTAATAAAATAGTATTGTTGCATTTTGAAAAAAAAAATTCAATTGAACTTATATTTAATTTTTTATAGTACTTTTTATTGGTTAATTTACTAATAGATAATTATTGGCAACCATTGTAGTAAAATTTTAGGCTACTGATTGCTGGTTAAATCCGCATTCAATTGAAAAAAATAAAAATATTTAAATGAAACTCTCAATGTGTCCTCCTTTTTTTTTACCCATGTTTCCTTCTTTGTACTTTTTGTCTCTCTGTGTCCTCCTTTTGGTACTCATGTATCTGGCAACCCTAACCATAGATAGATATTCTATGGCAGGGTTGGGCAACCTTTTGCTAACAGAGTGACAAACTAGGATTCCTAAATCATACTGCGTACCAACATCCTAAATGTCAACCTGTTCTATTTAACTCCGTAGCAAGACAAGGACAAAAGCAGAATAGATTTATAGAGAAAATTGTTGAAGCGCTTTATATTTAATAAAAAAAATCAAGATGTTTGTGATTTTCATCCTTTTCATTTGCATTTATATCAAATATAATATTTTATTAGTCTACTTGACTTTCACATTTATGGTAATTATTGTCTAAACATCATTTTGGTACTCAAGATGGAGATTTAACAGACTACTAATATTAATTATGTTGTGATCTCAGTTTATATAAATTTTACTGAGATGTCCTTTAACGTGTTTAAGGTTGGATGATCTAGATTCTAGATGTAATACTACCGCTAAGCAGAATAGATACATTGTAATCAGACAAACTGGGTAATTAATGTAATGTTTTAAAATATACATATTATACATTCTTAAGTCATAAAATATTAATATGATTTTCAAACACTTTAAAAAGTTTTTTTCATTTCAAAGTTAAAATTTGGAAGCCATTTAATCTTATATAAAAGAAAAAAGAAAAGAAACATAGGCCTGCTAAAATTTGTATCGCAAATAAAATGCTTTAATTATCTTCCTTTAATAAAAAAAAAATTCCTCATTTGATTCATTAGTGATGCCAAACAAGTTATGTTTTGTAATATACAAAATATTACTGACTTAATTTTATTTCTTTATTTGAACACAAATCTGAAAGTAGAAGAGCGAATGCCTATCAGTTGAGAATAGCTTATGACTTTCCTAACCTAAGCAGTTTCCGTTAAGATTTTGTCCGCAAATGGGCAAATTAGAATGCCCATTTTTGAAAGTCGATGTACTTCTGAAAAAGCCCTAGCTATCTATGTAAATATATGCAAAATATATATCCCTAAATATAGGGATGTACATGTAGTTAAATGTTTTGAAATTGATTTCACGGCAAGATATATGTCCAGTTTCAATGCAAATCCATTCCAGTGGTCCTTGTTAACTCACCGAAATGTGTCGCTATGTCATTCAGAAACATCGGCTTAAACCTTGCCTTAGGTTGCCGTCAACCATTATATATTAAACTGAGAGGCCTTGTAGAATGGTAAACCCATTGTCTGCCCCCCCCCCCCCCATAAAATAAAGATTCATTTTTTGTAATGAGATGTAAACACCAAGGGAATCATTAACTAATAGGTGGCTGCCTGCCTGCCTACTTACCTACCTACCTACCTACCTACCTGCCCGCCTACCTGCCTACCTACCTACCGACATTACATATCTACCTACCTACCTACCTACCAACCTACTTACTTACCGACATTACCTACCTATATACCTACCTACCTACCTACCAACCAACCTACTTACTTACCGACATTACCTACCTATATACCTACCTACCTACATACCTACCTACCTACCTACCTACCTACCTGCCCGCCTACCTGCCTACCTACCTACCGACATTACTTATCTACCTACCTACCTACCTACCAACCTACTTACTTACCGACATTACCTACCTATATACCTACCTACCTACATACCTACCTACCTACTTACCTACCTAGTTTTCTACCTAGCTATCTACCTACATACTTACCTACCTACCTACCAAATTTCTGAAAACTAATTCTGACGACGTAAATGATACATGTAATAGTTACATAACATAACTATACTCTAGGACTCTAGGTAAATATTCGACTTTATTGTTTTCATCAATTGTACTATTGCGAACTAGAATCAATGCTTCTAAACTTAGGTTCGCAAAATATTTGTGTATGCAAGAGAAAGTGTTCTTGGACAAGTTTTAACTGGTAACAGTTTATTTTATATTTGTAAATAGCCCCGGCGGATACTTGAGTGTATGTGAATATATGAACTAGCCTCTTAGCATCAGCGTATTTGCACTCCTTCGTTAATGGATATAAACACAGTTTTATCGGTATTGTATTGCATTGTACATAATTGGGTACGCATCCAAAGGCGTTTAGATTTGGTCAAATTTAATGACTATCCAAATATAATGTATTTGTTAGCAAATGTTGGTATTTAGCTGATAAACATTTAACTATATATATACCTATACTTATATCGATATATAAATATAGGTATATATATAGTTAACCCGTGTGGAGTGGTTGTCCTCCCATCGGGCGCCTCCCCAGGTGGCGGATAGGGGAACGCCCGCCATACATGTATGGAGGGTACCAGGGAAATAAAATACCTGGGGTGGACCAAAGACAACAGCCATGACCTCATGGGCTTAAAATAAGGGGGTTGGGGCGTAGGGCTAGCAACCCCACCCTGTAGAAAAAAGCTTCTGCTACAGAAACACTAAAAACAGAATCTACAGACAATCTAGTCCTGGAAGAGGAAGGTTCTTCACTACGAAGACCTATGAAGCTCAGTGGTGAAAGCCGAAAGGAAGCCACAAAGCCGACTACCCTTCTGACAACCAGGAAAAAGGAAGAGGGGCCGCCCAAGAAATACATGGAGGCGGGACCTGGAAGGCGAAATCACCAAGATGGGCTTCAGCTGGAACCAGTTAGAGAGGATGGCCCAGGATAGGAGAATCTGGAGAACTGTTATTGGTGGCCCATACTCCGACAGGGGTTGACGGGCGTAAGTAAGTAAGTAATATATATAGTTAAATGTTTATTTATCGTATATTTATCTATCGATATAAATATCTGTCTATCTATTAATAATATATACAGAGTGGGCTAATAAAATGTTACCACTTTTTATATTCTTACAATTTTCAAAATTTCAAAGATTTTTGTTTCATTTTCAAGAATATTAACAATGAAACACTGAATTCTCACCCCAATGGATCAAAAGCAATATATTGTGGAGGAGAGAGTGAAGATCGTTTAAGCATATCTGGAATTAATATCGGTAACCCACACTCAGCGACAATTCACAATTGACTTTTCGGGAAAAAATCAGACGTCTTCTGCAGAATTTAAGGGAAACAGGACGTGTGACCACCGTTAGACGCATACTGAACACAGACCTTCATCTTTTTCTCTACAGAATTCAGATTTTGAAAGCTCAGACAGCAGCAAATAGAGAAGAGATACTAATCTTATATATATATATATATATATATATATATATATATATATATAAAGTAGACTGTGAGTGTGTTCAACCAATCATATAAGTTAATTTAAAGACAGGTGACCTTATTGTCTCATGTAATACCTTTGCCATTTCAATTTGGACATGTGTCTTTGCTAACTAAGTGGAGAACGTATCGGACTGCCATACGGGCGACCGGTGTTCGATTCTCCAGTTAGTATAAACCTTTCTCCTACAATTATTTTAAATTTGTAATGAATTTAAGTTTGTTGATCTCAAACTCTCGCCATTTTTGTTCACCGTCACTGATCTTTGAAAAAAATATTTCCTTAAACTTGACCTGTAAATTAATATGATATGACCATCATAATGGATGAACATTCACTTGCTGCATTAAACTTCAAATTAAATGAAAAGACCTGTAAATTTAAATAAATAATATAACAGGAATAAAACCAAAACCCAAATAGTTTTTGAATAGAATTTTCTAGCCTTTACCTTACGATTTCATTTTTTTTTACAGATACATAGATCTATCTCAAAAGATCGCAAAGTGTATGTTTGATAGAATACATTTGTTAAATTATAAGTGGTGAGTTGTATTACTAGCTTATATTTATCAGGGAAGGAGAATTAAAATGGCGCCCAGCCAATATATTTTATAGGTCAGTGGTCTTCCCCACAGAGATCCACCCTTCTTGACCACCCTCGATGTAAGACTTCGTTTGCTCATCAACATCATTGAACCACTCGCGATAAATGTCTCTGTACATTTTAAGGCATTTTTGTGTTGTTGTATTTTCAAGTCATGTTTTTATATGAAATTCAGAAACCGTCAATTCGAAAAAAAAAGGTAATGAAATAAACCAGTGAATGAAGTAAATGGTTAGCGAGATTGTTGTAAATTGTAATAAATGATCTGTTTATCCGGTGCTCGGCTGCTGCATACCGTATTCCGAGAACGATGGTATCCACAAAGAAGACTTACATTCACAGAAGCGTATTCTTCTTCCAAACAATCCCATCCTTCTCAATTTTATCCTAGGCTTCACGACTCTGTCTATTAGGATGAAATGAGTTCACAGAGTCGTGTATTTTTTCATTGTATTTAAATTTGTTAATTTGTTATTACCTTATGTATTTTATCAGTGCGTTTAAAAGCATTTTATGCAAACCTTCCATTACAATAGGATTATTGTCTTAGGTAGGTAGAAGGAATCAATCACTTATCACTGAATTCAGTTTATGAATACATTTTTCGGTCTATTCTATATACGGTATTCTATTGCGGTTTAGAGGCTATATTTCTTCTTTAGCTCTATACTCTATATGGTTTTCCGAATTTCATTTTTAACGTTTCACATCATTAGGGCGGATTACTTCTCCAATATGCTACATATAAAAAGGCGAAAACACAAGTCCAGAACACAGCGCCCATCAGAATCAGGCATTTTCTTATCCTTTTCAAGCCTTTCACTCTCTTTCTTTTCTTTCCTCCCTTGTTCTCGCTCTTGTTTTGTATCTTTATATTTTCAATTGCCCACCACCATCTCTCTTTCTCTCTCTCTCCATATCTTTATATTTTTTTTTCACAATCTATCGCTTTTTTCTTTTTTTCTCAATTGCATTTTCTCTCTATTTTTTTTTAAATCTTTCTCTCTCATCTCTGTCTTTATATCTTGTCTTCTCTCTGCACCCTCTCTTTCACTATTACTATCTCACTTTCTGTAACAAACACTTTCACAATCTTGTCCTACTCCCTCGCTTTCCCGACTTCCCTCTCCACTCTTCTTCTGTATCCACTTTTGTTTTTTCTCTCACTTTCCCCCTCTACCCATCTTTTCCTCTCTATGCATATCTTTTACCCTCGTTCCATCTCCCAAATCTTTCCTTCTTTTTCTCTCCCCTCTTTCCTTCTTTCTGTCTCTATTTCAATCTCTTTCTGCCTACCTCCCTATCTCTTTCAATCTGTAGGTTTATAGCATAGGTTCTCAACCTTTTTCGGCTCACCGCCCCATTTTACTTTTTTTTCCACTCACCGCCCCCCCCCCCAACTTCTTTTTAGCACCCACTCCCCCCTCCCTTCCGCCCAATTGTACTATAGTGTCCACAATTTTTTTAGCCGACTAAATTTTTGGTGTGATTAATTATCTTTAAAAAAACTGAAAATGAAACATATTGTAAGAATTATTAGATCAAAAAATTGCCTTAACAATAGGTTTAAATAAATCATTATTAATGCGAATCGTTTGCCTGGTGTGTTGCTAGCAAATTGTCTATTTTCGTTTCAATTTTGGTTTCAAAAGCTGTAGGTCTAATAATCAGTAATATTTGTTATATTACAAAACATAACTTTTTTGGCATGACTATTGAATCAAATATGGAAACATTTTTTAGTTAAAGTGTTAAAGGGAGAAAATTAGCCCGTTTTATTTTAGCGAATATTTCTGTTTTTTTTTCTTTTATAAAAAATAAATGGCTTACAATTTATAACTTTAAATGATCAAACTGTTAAAAGTATTTGAAAATTAAATAAATATACCATAGCTTCCATCTCTCATACACCTATCTACCCCCTCCCCCACCTTTACATACCCTGGCTACTGTACTGCTCTGCTATTGATGCCCCTATCGATGTGATGACATCACTTGCTGCTTGCTCCATTAAACAAACAAGGTAGAAAGCGTCAGGAGAACAAAGGTGACCTGTTGCCTAGCAGACAAAGCCGAGCATTGCACTCCACAATCCCATATTCATTCAATATACCCATTAGACAATAGAAAATGACATTCTCATTCATTGGTTTACTCGTCCTGTATAGTAGACTTCGATATACAACACACACACACATATACATTCGCATAGAGCATTGGTTTCCAACCTTTTTTAATGCCGTTACCCTTACAGCTCCTCGTGTTTAGGTAACCCCCAAGAATGAAATTATTTTCGTTGCTATCTTAATTGTAATTTGCTACTGTTATGAATTGTAATGTAAATACTCACATGCCGAAGGCATTTTCATTTTTACAAATTTAATTTCATCTAGTGATTAATCACAAAAACAATATCTAATTATTTATTGTGAATATTTATATTTGTGTTACCGGGCGACAGTGCAGGGATACGGGCGAGCTACCACGACAATGATTCTCGGGGAATTTCCCAGTGGGGAAAAGTAATTTGTGGCTGCGGAGACCGTACCATATCGGCTTGCTATAGGGTGGCTGGCGCCTGGACAGAATCATGGTGTGCCCCCCCCCCCTGTTCCAACACTGAACACAGTTATGCCCTGGATGAAAGAGCAGGAAAGCTCGTCTGTTGTTTTTTTTTAAGGCAATTATAGCATAGAGACGATGAGTAAAAATATGTGTTTTCCAATGGTCCGTGAAATGGGTCCTAAAGGGGTTGACGACCCACAGGCTGGGAACCGCTGGTCCAGAGTCTGTATATAGCAGGCAGCTTGTAGGACAGGACCAAAGTATTCAACAAATATTTGAAGGCACATAAAATTGTTACTAAGTAGGTATAGTTATGCAATGTCATAACTAAGTAAACTTCCATGTGAAGATTGTCCACCCTTTTTAAACTTATTGCACTTTAAACATGTTTCTTTTTATTGTAATTGAGCAACCACTTAAAAAATTTTTTTCTTGTAAATCTATATCTTGAAATTTGTTTGCATTTATATCCATTTTTATTTATGCCTTCTGAAAATTTTGCCATTTGCCACGAATAAAGAAAAAAACAAAACAAAAAAAAATTACGTGAATTGAAATAGTCTAAAATGGATTTAAATTTCAATGTCTGAAAGGTCTTTTTCAAAATTGAGTTAGTAGTTTGGTTTGGTAGTAAATAAATAGTATTCAAATTTTAATATTACAAAGTAAGGAGTTAGTGTTTATAAAAGTAATTCAACAGTCCGACATGAAGAGATTGGGAATTTTCCATTTTCCTAACTGACGTTTTGCAGGAGAACAAATCAAACAATGCATGACACACTAAGACTATATTTAACAATTTTGATGAAAAAAATAAGAACCGATTTAAAATTCAAAACACGTGGCAGTATGATGTTTTCCTACACGATTTTCACTTGCTGCCGTCACGTCCTTTGTTACAGAAAATTATGTATTTAAAATGGCTACAAGATTTAAGTGGCAATATTAACTAATTCATAATGAAAAAACGTTGGCGATGGATTGGCCATGTGCTGAGAAGAGAGGAAGAGAACATCTGCAAGACAGCCCTACACTGGATGCCAGAAGGAAAAAGAAAGAGAGGTCGACCAAAAGTAACCTGGCGCAGAACAGTAGAGCAGGAATTAAAGGAATTTGGTCACTCCTGGGGTACGATCGGAACTGTCACACGTGACAGAGAAAAATGGAAAGACTTTGTTGCTGCCCTATGCACCCACGGCGTTTTGGGCAGTAAGTAAGTAATTAACTAATTATTTGAAAGTTATGTTTAATATTTGTAAACATTATTTTATTAACATTCTGATAAAAATCTATAATTTCCGTGTTTAACATGAAAACCTATTCTATTGGTCTTTAAAAATATGGGGAAAATATGTCAGTCAAGTGTTTTCAGTTTAAACGCTGATTTTAGGGCTTTGGAGGAAGGAAGAGTTGCAAACAATGAAAGAATGTGCTGTCATCGGCTTAACGTACACGTGCCAAGTTTCAGCTCGATAGGATGACGGAAAGTAGCTTGTTAATAGTCTAGTTGCAACAGAAAAACAACAACATACAAACATACATAGATAAAATAGACAAAAGTGAAGTTATTAAAATTTAAAATATATATAAAAGCTAGAGACAGTATTAAATATGTATTAGTTGAATAGGATTTGTCTTACAGACATTGGTAATAGATTTTGATTATGAAATACGTCCATTTAATTTGTCTTACTGTAGTTATTCTATGCTTACCACTTAGAGTTTGAGAGGTAGAAAACATTTATTAAGATTCAACTTTGGCACTTTGTTCATGTTAATATGTTGGAGTCCTAGTACTTTTATACACTGTCTTAAAAAAACAACAGTTGTATATGTTTTTTTAACTGATATACATTGAGCCAATTGTAGGTCTTAAATAATATTTTTTTGTGTGTGCAAAAGTAAAGTAACGCCATAAGACAAATTAGATACATTGGGCTATATTGGGCTATTGTTAATAGCGTTTGTAATTTTCCTTGGTCACAAGGGAATTGTGTGGCTAGCACAATGCCCAACCTTTTTCACCTTTCCCTAACTACGCTGTGACATCCTCTAGACCATAGGTTCTCAACGGGGGCGATATCGCCTCTATGGGGCGGTGAAGAGGTCTTGGGGGGCGCTGACGATCCCGGGGGCGATAGGGGGGCGATGGAGGACAAATGGGCGGTGCAAACCTTCTTGAAATAATGTTAACAGATTTACACTTTAAATAAAAGAAAATTAAAGGACTTAATAATTATAATAGTAATATTTAGCTTGGTCAGTCAATAGCAAAACAGTCGATTAAAATTAATAGACTGATCTGCTAATGACCTATAGCCACAGTGTAATTGTGACGTAGATAGCTGCCGAGAGGATACGGGGTCTAGGTGGGGAGGAAACAATGGACGTTTCAACCCCGTCTCGAGAACCACCCGGTGCCTGGATGCCTGTACCTGTAGTATAGGATTTGTGCTACCGGGTGACAATGCAGTTATACGGGCGAGCCACCACGATAATGATCCTTAGGGGAACCGCAGTGGGCAACCTAGCTGCGGAATCCTCATTGTTACACGGCACGCCACGCCTTTGGTGTCGTGGGGTGGCTCCAGCCCGGACAGAGCTGAGCTCAAACCTATCGTTACGCCCTGGACAAAAGAGCCCTTTGGACTCGTCCGTTTCTTTTTTAAAGAGACCTTTAACTCTGTCCATTGTGTAATTCAATGGCAACATGTAGTTGCTAAAAATCTCAGCGATCGTCTGCATAAGTCTCTTCCATATGTAATAACTGCAGTAAACAAAATCAGAAGCAATGCATTCAACGAGAGAGTGTTTAAACAGCTGTGTATTGAGAATGACGAAGACTATAATCGTTTGCTACTGGACGCTGGTTATCAAAAGGTGCCTGTTTAATTTGATTTTATGGGGTCTTTGACCTTGTGTTGGAGTTTCTAGAAAGCAAAAACTTTCTGAGAGAAAATCTTAAAAAAAAAAAAAAGAAAAACAATGCCAGAGCATATTTAACAGATTTATTTAATGAGTTCAATGAAATGAACATTCAATTGCTGCGAGATGACCTCAATTTGACCAAAACAAAAAGTGTCATTTCGGCGTTTATTTAAAAACGTCAAATTGTGCAAACGAAACTTTAGACGTGGAGAATTTGATCAATTTTCCAATCTTGCATCCGTAGAAAAAAACTGAAGAAGACATTCTGATTTATTGTGATCACCTCGACGCACTTACTAACGACTTCCACAGTCGATTTCAAGACATTATTAACATAAAAATACATGATTGGGTTTTGGATTTTTTTCTAATAGTGAAGAATTACAATCAGGCCTACCTACACAACTGCAAGAGGCATTGATTGAATTAGCAACCAATGAAGAACTCAAATTGAAATTTGTAAGAAAAGGCTATCACGACTTTTGGCTGCAAAAAAGAACATCAGTTTCTCCAGGACTGTAGGCTTTGGTAAAGTCTTTTTTTAATTGCATTTTCATCTTGTGCTGTCAGGCTACCACTTTGTTGTAAAAAAAAAAAGAAGCAAGTTGCAAGTAGTGGAGCGTGGAGACTTGAGGCTTTTGTTAACCAAAATACTAAATAGAACCTAGTATTGACAACCTGCTGTCAACACACCAGGCGCAAGCTTCATACTAACACTCAGTTTTAAAACTTCTTGTGTATATGTTTGTAGATATTTACTATATATGTGTATTATCAATTAAAAAAATTAAAACAATTCACAAAACCTCTTCTTAACAATTGACTTTTACTTTAAAGCTCATCAAAAAGGAATTAAATATATGTAACCATACGTACATTTTTTACTAAAACATTTACTAGGGGGGGGGGGGGACAAGGGGGGGTAGGGGGGGCGGTGAGCCCCAAAAAATTGTAAAAGGGGGCGGTGAGCCGAAAAAGGTTGAGAACCTATCCTCTAGACTTTACCATGATTTGAACACCCGAGATCCCAGAGCATTGCAGCTGAACCACCGTATCCCGTATATGGGAATGTGTCTATACGTAAAACTGTTCAATGATTGTACTATAGCTTATAATGAAAAGGAGAGATAGGCCCAATCTGGAGAGTTAAGTGTTTAGCTACCGTCTTTAAATATATTACTATCGACTATCGATTGAACTGTCTATATTTTACATATATGTACTATGTGGACAAGAAATAGTGCTTATTGATTTCCGAAGATCTAGAACTCGAATTAAGGTAAAAGGTACGGAGGCTGGCATGACTAGGAAGCAATTTAGAAATATATTATCAGAGAGTAAATAAACTTGTGAAATTATACTCGACCAAAGAGCGGGTTATGTCAGGAAATTGAAATTAGAAATCAAGACAAAAAAAGGAATCTACAGTAGGCATAATTGGTATTATAAATGTTAAAACAAAACTTGATACGTGTAATATATTCCTGGAAGGAAATAAAATTTGAAGTAAACGTACTGATAACGTAAGTCTAAAGGTCAAGTATTGAAAAAAATAAGGAAGTTATTACATTACGTTACTTCTAGGAGAGTTCCTGTACATTTCATCAATTGTCTTTACTTTTGTTCATCTCTCTCTCTCTCTCTATCTATCTCTCTCTCTCTCCCATGAACACATGACCACACACACACAACCACACTGTATCACACAAGTTAAATAAAAAAAAAGGTTTTGTTATGACACTGACCCGTGGAAGAAGAAGACGATTAAATATAGCTCATAGAACTCGGGGCCTATATTAGACACTCCAGCATCCTACTCTAAACGTATAAATACAAGTTCTTGTATTTGTATTAGAGATTTCATGGGTTTCAAAATTCAATAACAGGAAACTTTCATGTTGACCTTCAGGGTTTTTAAATGTCTTTGTCTCAATTCAACTTGAATTGTATTATATCTAACTGAACTAAGGGAGCCATTGTTTGTTTTCAACTCTTACATTGTGTGTGTGTGTGTGTAGCGTACGTATTGATTTGTACCCATGAGAACTTAAATATGAGGACCCTTGCTATTTAATATCTAAAGGCCTAAAGAAATAACAACAGCAACAACATAACGTGCTGCTTCTAAAAGACATTTCTTAAGGACTGTGATAAATTCTAAAAGGTAGACCACGCAGGGGATATTTTAAGCCAAGATCGTTTTCATGCTTGGGGGCAATGTAACTTTGATTTTTCTTAATGTAAAATCATCCCCCCACCCTCCTTCCAACACCTAAAAACCCAATCCCTCTACAAAACAGAGCCTTGCCACCGAGAAAAAAAAAGTCCTGTTAACCAAGTACCCGCAAAAGATTTGCTACGAGGCGTTTACGACACTGATTCTTTGTTTCCAGATTGGATAACTTCCGTCACGTGACTTAAAATACCACAACCAAATACATTTCTTATAAAATACCATAATAAAGAGCTTCGTCTGTATAGATTCTACATGAAATAGTCCAACATAACTACACCCCCCCCTTTCCTCACCTAGACCTTGTTTCACCTTCTCTGCTTTGTTCTCTCAGCGGTGACAAAATTATTATTGACTTGAATCGACTAATTCCATAGAGCTCACTTAAATGAATGCCGCTTAAATGGCAGGCCGTTTACGCTAAAAGTTTGCCTTTCTGATACATATTCCTTAATGTCTAGAGTCTAGAAATGAAAGAAGAATTGATATTTATTAATATATTTATTGATATATATCTATTAATATGTCTGAGGGACATAATCTAAGATATTCATTTGTAATGATTATGTCATAGAATAAGTGTGACGTACTGTGGTTATTCGCCGTTTGGTGGAGCATAGGTCAAATCAAATACCATAATAAGATGGACTGCTTTGATATTTCTGCTATTTGATAACTTGAAACACTTAGTTTCGGAATTTTTGATCGCACTACGTCCTCTAGATTCCGGTTTAGTAATTCGTTATTTATTTTCTCAATGTAAAATTAAGGTTAAAATCGAAAGTTGTATACAGCGGAAACATTTAATGCAATCGTAGGAGCGTAGAAGTAATTTGAGACAGCCTTATTGCGCACGGGAAAAAAAGAAGATATAAGCTCTAATAGAGCAAGCGGTCCATCTCATTATATGCTTAGGTATAATAAGCTTGAAACAGAACGCTGTTGTGATAAAGATAAAAATAAAACTATAGGTAAGGCAAACAATTTTTTAAAGAAAAAAATAAATAAGTTTTTGAGAGAGAGATTTATTTCTTCGCAAAAATATGGCTTATCGTGAAATTAAAATTCACATTGTTTACTGAACAGGGCTAAGTTCTATTGAAGTGTATATTCAACGAAGATCAAACCATCACCACCAAGCTAAACATATATTATTGAACGTTGAAGTGTAAAATAAATTAAATTAAAGTACCCGTCGGACAAAACTGGCCCATAAGGCGGTGAAGCAGCGTCCAACAGTTTCTGTGGCCACGTCATACTAGGAGATTGTGTGGCCAGCGCAATGCCCAGGCACCTTTACTTTACCCCGACATTAGTTAGGGTAAAGTAGAGCTGTAGCTAAGATGAATCTTGCCCTTGAAATCCGTTGCTTGGGGCGCTTGGTAAACAAAATACAGAAAAGTAATTTTTTTTTAAAATCAAGATCAACGAATCTCCTTTAAGCAGATTTTCAGCTAAGCGGCAGATAATTCGTTATCTATGTGAACCGTTTCCTCCTTACTAGTTATTGATAGAGACGGAAAGGTCCGCCAATTAAATGTATCAATAGTAGTGCTCACCTGTAGGAATGAAAGAGTTACAATCACAGAACAAAGAACTACCTTACGGTGCAGCTTTTCTTTGTCCTGGCAAACACCATGGAAGTGGAATAGACACCGTGAACGGGGTGGGGTTATTGGGGTGGAGAGGGCGAGGGCAAATATAATATATAAGGGAAATGCGGGTGCATGAAGCCCCTCCCCTTCTCCCGCCCCACTTATTCAGCTCCCTCTCCTCCCCCAAATCTACCTGTCAAAATATCAGTAAGGCGTTTTTCTTCTTTTTTTATTGTTATAGAATGAATTCATTTGAGTGTCTTGTATGAACTCATAAAGCAGAGCGTTTGAACATTTAGCATACATAGGCCTATATGATATACGATACTCCGTTAGTAAAATCACCTTGTTGACTAGACTTATTTCCTTGCATATTTAATGGAACAAAAGGCATCTGCAGAATATCTTCAGAGAACTGGAGTTTGGACGGGCTAGTGTAGCTCTCCTCTAAAAAACACCGGGCGAAGAGAAGTAGAAAAAAAAAATGTGCAGCTGGCTGGGAAGAGCTGGAAAGAGTTAAGAGAACAAAGAAATTGTTATGATTTACTAAGAAGTTATAATGGCAAAGAAGAAGAAGATTCATGTAAAGAAATTCTTTATTTTCTTGTTGCTGATAAAATAACATTATGTTATTGTTGTCTCATATTGTACTTGTTTCATCATATATATGTTAACATTATGTTATCGTTGTCTCATTGTCTCATATTGTACTTGTTTCCTCATATATATGTTAGGCACAGCTAGTGTAATTTCCTATTTCATGAACTAGGCAACGACCAATAGATCTATATTTTCCTATCTCTGACAAATAAAGTTGTTTATTTCTTTGCTGTTTCATTAATCATAGCTCTGTACTTTATAGTTGTTAGACATTAGTCTGGTATTATAAAAATATAAATATGCCCCGAGACATACAAAATACATTTAATACTATACTACGTAATGCACCGTTTAAAAAAACAATTAATTTCCTATCAATTTTGTTAAATATAATTGAGATGATGTAATTATGATTTCATTAGCAAAGAACCTAGAATATAATTATTATAATAAGCCTTAAGTCAAACTTCTTACTTTAAATGAGCAAACAATTGTTCAGTTCATGAAATGTGCAATGACACTATCTGGATGTAAAATATCTAGGTTAGTGTCGTTTTTTTTAAAACCAAGAACACTAGCAACACCAACACATTTCAAACCCACCGAAGTAAGTAAAAAATAAAAGGTACTGTAACATTATTAGCATACAATTATATCAACATTTATTCATAACACACTGTCTTAAGATGTTCTCTCGGCAAGACACATTGGACTTTCTAGACAAGATAACACTGGCGTTGTATTTATGGGACCCAGCAGATGACCAAAGGAGGACTTCATCAATTCATGGTGGCCCAATAGACATTTGTGTGGCTCTAAATAAATAATTTGAAAAATTATAAAAATCAGTATATTTTATAATTAATTCAACTAGCTTATGAGAGTTTTCCAAATGTATAGGTAAGTGTATTGTGGCGGACATTTTTTTTTACTCCACCAAGATCCAAAAAGACGCCAATTCATTTTATATATAGATCAGTGTCTGTGATGGCATTTTTTTGTTGTTTGGTTTACGTTTAGAATGCAGAGACGGTACGAGGAAGACAAAGAAGGGTAAATCAATAACAGAGAAAGAAGAGAGAACATAATATACAAAACTGTGCGTGGTAATTAACGAGTGCATGTGTGAGTGTCTCTGTGTGTGTGTGTGTCTTACATAGATAGTGAGGACGGTATGTGGACTTAAGATGGTTGTAGGTCACATGGATAAAAACAATAACGTGAACCAAAAAGGGGGTTAATAGTATGGACTTTTTTTTTTTTAATGCTAGAAGTCAAATTATTACAGCCAATCAATGAATGTTTTGTGTCGTAGATAACCATTGGATGGCTGAACCGTCTGCAGGATTTGCTTTGTTTCATTTTGCTTTTCTGGTTGGCCGATTCCCTGTTGCAAATATTATTTCATTGATTGACTACGGTGTATACCACAAGTCTAACCCTTCATGTAATACGTAAGTGTATGGGAGTTTAAGGGTGTCTGTCGTGAGGGAGGGGTGTAGTCACGGGAGCACTACTTTCAATGTTGTTCAACAAAGAGATTGCAATTATAGTCACCCTAATTATCACAAGCGCATACTGTTTTATGTTGTGTTTTTTTTTGTTTCAATTAGACGAGTTGCATAATGCAGCTCCTAAATGCCCCGTTCTGACACCATTTAACGCCATGGCGCTTGATAATGATACCCCCCCCCCCTCCGCCACTCCTGGTTCCATTTCAAAACAGGTAGCTCTATAACATACATTGAATCATCATACCATTTCGGCGAACAATTTCTCCCCCTCTTCCCTCTCCTGATCTGAATGGGGGAATGAAATGGTGTGAAAGGGATTTAAAGGAAGTGAAAGGGATGGCTGAAAGTGAAGATAATTTTACTTTTTAATTACTTACAAGAAAATTTCCCGTTTTGATAACTGTGTTCATATATTAGAAAGAGGGAAACATTTTTCATGCAAAGTCTTTTCTTTTTCATGCAAAGTCTTTTCTTTTCATGCAAAGTCTTTTTTTTTAATATAAAGAGGTACTGTAGTAAACATCAAGGGTCGGCATATCATTGTCCCAATGTAAGATTTCTAATTCATTCGGTATGCCAACCAGCTAAAAGTCAACCTTTGCCACCAATCCCTGGTGTATATCATTTGTAAACGTAAAATAACCACAACAACACAATATAAAGCCGTTTGAACTAATCATCCTATTCATTAGAATCATAATATACGGTTGCGCAAACATATTAGAAACCTTAAATTAATAAATAAGACCAACATTTATGCAACATTTTTGTGTATCAATGAAATTCTAATGAAAAAAGGAATGTTAAAAACAGTTTATGAAATTTTTAGAATAAACATCTTAACTATATGTAGACGTTAGAACAAACATCCGAAATCTTAACAATCGCAAAAACATTTTCGCAAAATGCGCCTAAAGAGTTTATGGAAACTTTACGACAAATATCTTAACTATTTAATTTATGAAAATATTTTCAAGACATCTGATGAATTACAACAAAAACAAAAAACGACAAAAAGACCAAAAAATCAAATGAACAATTTATGAAAAGGTTCGAAGAAATATCTGAACAAGCAATACAATCAAATGAACAATTTATGAAAAGTTTCGAACAAATATCTGAACAAGCAATACAATCAAATGAACAATTTATGAAAAGGTTGGAAGAAACATCTGAACAAGCATTACAATCAAATGAACAATTTATGAAAAGGTTCGAACAAACATCTGAACAAGCAATACAATCAAATGAACAATTTATGAAAAGGTTCGAAGAAACATCTGAACAAGCAATACAATCAAATTAACAATTTATGAAAAAAGTTTCGAACAAACATCTGAACAAGCAATACAATCAAATGAACAATTTATGAAAAGGTTGGAAGAAACATCTGAACAAGCATTACAATCAAATGAACAATTTATGAAAAGGTTCGAACAAACATCTGAACAAGCAATACAATCAAATGAACAGTTTGTGAAAAGGTTCGAAGAAACATCTGAACAAGCAATACAATCAAATGAACAATTTATGAAAAGTTCAAACAAACTTCTGAACAAGCAATACAATCAAATGAACAATTTATGAAAAGGTTGGAAGAAACATCTGAACAAGCATTACAATCAAATGAACAATTTATGAAAAGGTTCGAACAAACATCTGAACAAGCAATACAATCAAATGAACAATTTATGAAAAGGTTGGAAGAAACATCTGAACAAGCATTACAATCAAATGAACAATTTATGAAAAGGTTCGAACAAACATCTGAACAAGCAATACAATCAAATGAACAATTTATGAAAAGGTTCGAAGAAACATCTGAACAAGCAATACAATGAAATGAACAATTTATGAAAAGTTTCGAACAAACATCTGAACTATCATTACAATGAAATGAACAATTTATGAAAAGGTTCGAACAAACATCTGAACAAGCAGTACAATCAAATGAACAATTTATGAAAAGGTTGGAAGAAACATATGAACAAGCATTACAATCAAATGAACAATTTATGAAAAGGTTCGAACAAACATCTGAACAAGCAATACAATCAAATGAACAATTTATGAAAAGGTTCGAACAAACATCTGAACAAGCAATACAATCAAATGAACAATTTATGAAAAGGTTCGAAGAAACATCTGAACAAGCAATACAATCAAATGAACAATTTATGAAAAGTTTCGAACAAACATCTGAACAAGCAGTACAATCAAATGAACAATTTATGAAAAGGTTGGAAGAAACATCTGAACAAGCATTACAATCAAATGAACAATTTATGAAAAGGTTCGAACAAACATCTGAACAAGCAATACAATCAAATGAACAATTTATGAAAAGTTTCGAAGAAACATCTGAACAAGCAATACAATCAAATGAACAATTTATGAAAAGTTTCGAACAAACATCTGAACAAGCAATATAATCAAATGAACAATTTATGAAAAGGTTCGAACAAACATCTGAACAAGTAATACAATCAAATAAACAATTTATGAAAAGGTTCGAAGAAACATCTGAACAAGCAATACACTCAAATGAACAATTTATGAAAAGGTTCAAACAAACATCTGAACAAGGAATACAATCAAATGAACAATTTTTGAAAAGGTTCGAACAAACATCTGGACCAGCAATACAATCAAATGAACACGGAACAATTTATGAAAACGTTATAAATAAAAAAGTAAATACAAGTGTCTAAAACATTGACATTTTATTGGTTGAAGTTAGATTTTTGTTGATATTTATTAACTGCGGGATTACGACGTGGTGGCGGAGTCCATTGATACATCCGGTCGCAACGATACTGGTCGGGAATGTCCCGGAAGCGGAACTTGACTCGAGACACTGGGGAGGCGTTGTAGTACCTGACTCGCGTGGGCTGAAAGAATAGATACACATCAAGCCAATAAAAGATGTATTCAGGTTTATTTTAAACATATTTACTATAGTGGCACAGTACAGAAATAAAAGAAGATTAGGACAAAAAGACGGTGGGTTGGAAAACTAATACAAGAAGCTCGAGTTCAAATCCAATTAATACTCGAAAGCGTTCCTCTTATACTATAGTCCTACTCAATCAGTACTATAGGCCTTCTTTGTGAGCCATATATACTTGCTCAATAAGTACTATAGACTTTCTATGTGAGCCATATAGACCCGCTTCTAAAGACATCCTCCATACTAGGCTAAGTAAAATACTACACACATATCATAATAGGTTTCGGCGCGCCAAAAGCAGTACTCAAAGAACTCTATAAATAGAAGACCATTTCTTAATTAAAAAAAAAAAACTTTTTTTTATTCCTAAGTAAATAAATTATTATTTACAATCAAATAGGTATATTTAAGCATTTACATGCGTACATATTAATCCAAAGATTTGCTGAAACATACGTAGGTCTAATATTCTTATCAACAAACAATTGAACAAAGTTTCCTAAACGTTTTGTGTATTAATTTATTCGTGAAGAAACAAACCGAAATTTGAATAGCAATCCATGAAGGTGATAGACGTATGTGAAATCTCATTCAAATCAGATTAATGGAACTTAAAATGGGAGATGTCGGGAAAATTAAAGCTTCAAGTTACGTAGATGTGACTAATAGGTGTACACACTAATAAGAATAAAAAAAAAACACATTCTTTGCTCAATGTTATACTATGTCTACAAATAGATTAAAATAAATATCTTCAAATTGAATCTACTTAAAATATTTTGAAGCTTTATAACGTTTGAGTGAACATGTATAGCCTTTGGGGACTTTTAATAATTGTAATTTTACAACTAATGGCTTGTGTTCTTTGTTATTATCGCGTATCTTTAGTGACGGTTAATGGATGGCTTGGTCCAAGTATTATAATATCATTATAATGTAAATGTATCAGTGTTAAAGATATAGAAATGTTTACTTTTAAAACAATCTTCCATTCTTCCTTTTAGAGACTGAACATGAAATTCGACTTATTTTACAATACCCAGAGATATAACTGTTTGTATGTAAAAGACTCTTTGTTGCATTAGAAGTACTCAACTCTGTCTATAGTATTACAGATTTAGTGGCGTCTTCTTTAAGGGAACAGTTTACCCCAGACACTGAGAGAATCTGGGACAAAATTTTTCTTTTAAAAAGAACTTAAAGACCTTTTTCTTTGGCTAATACATCTGCCACTGCAATTCACACCAAGAGCGCACTGAGCATGCTACTTTAATAGCATGGATAGAAGCGCTATAAGAAATGCCAATTATCTTATCTTATATTATCAATAGATTCATACCGGAGTAGGAATTGCAGTTAGCTTCAGTAATGATTTAGTCCAAACGTTCCACAGGTGAATTGGGGCCTGAGATCAATTAAATATTCGCCTGTATCTGACGTAATTCTCCAAGCTCATGGTCGTGTTCAGTCTCGGGAATCGTCCTCTGCCTGGCAGGTCGTCCAAACGGCCCGGGTCGAAATCTGCGTACTCGGGAGGAAGCGGAACCAGCTTGCAGCCAAACTGGGGCCCCGCCCTGGGCTTTGCGGCAAACGGCGGCCTCCTGGTGTTATTATTCATTGGGGTGTAGCCGCTGACCAAGGTCACCTTCAACAGAAGAACAAAATTTGCGTTTTCGGACATTGGCAGATTGAGTGTTGAAAGTATAAGTACATGTAGATTCATTAGTTTCTGTTGCCACGACAGACTAGGGGATTGTGTGGCCAGCACAATGTCAAGCCTGGTTTTTCCCCCAACCTGGATAAGCTAAGGAAAGCTCAGAGTAAATTTTCTACAGGGTTTCGAGCTCACGACCTTCAAAACTCGCCGTCCTCTTGACCACCAAGGTTAGCATGAATGAGGGAAAGACAAGAAAACTCAACCGAGGAAGAATAGGAGACCGACATTTACAAGACGTCATCGTGGAAAACCAGCAACTTAACATCATTTAAAACACTAATCACAATGCAAGACTAGACTCACACCACGGATCTGGTACTTAACATCATTTAAAACACTAATAACAATGCAAGACTAGACTCATACCACGGATCTGGTACTTAACATCATTTAAAACACTAATCACAATGCAAGACTAGACTCACACCACGGATCTGGTACTTAACATCATTTAAAACACTAATAACAATGCAAGACTAGACTCACACCACGGATCTGGTACTTAACATCATTTAAAACACTAATAACAATGCAAGACTAGACTCACACCACGGATCTGGTACTTAACATCATTTAAAACACTAATCACTAATGCAAGGCTAGATTCATACCACGGATCTGGTACTTAACATCATTTAAAACACTAATCACAATGCAAGACTAGACTCACACCACGGATCTGGTACTTAACATCATTTAAAACACTAATAACAATGCAAGACTAGACTCACACCACGGATCTGGTACTTAACATCATTTAAAACACTAATCACAATGCAAGACTAGACTCACACCACGGATCTGGTACTTAACATCATTTAAAACACTAATCACAATGCAAGACTAGACTCACACCACGGATCTGGTACTTAACATCATTTAAAACACTAATCACAATGCAAGACTAGACTCACACCACGGATCTGGTACTTAACATCATTTAAAACACTAATCACAATGCAAGACTAGACTCACACCACGGATCTGGTACTTAACATCATTTAAAACACTAATCACAATGCAAGACTAGACTCACACCACGGATAAACGTAGGACAAAATAATCGTTTTTTTTTTAGAAAGGGCGTCTGTAACAAAACTGGGACTGCAATTTTACTGAAAAAAACACAGCCATTACATCATCCAAATCTTAACTGGACCAAGCCATTCGATTTGTTTTTCAAACAATTATGTTTTGGAAGATTTTTAAATAAATGCTTTGTTTTGCTAATCTGGATGTTGGTATATTTAGGCCTATACATGTCAACATTAAAAAACAAACAAAGTGTTCAAGTTTTATGCAAATAACACATGCCAATGAAGATGATGGCACATAGCTTGATTAATCTACGGATTTATATTCTAAAAATTAAAATATAAAATACTACATAAAACGTTTTATTAGATTTTTAAAGAAAATGTTTCTGTTTTTATTTATTTCTCAATTAAAAAAGAAAGTACATAGAAACACTAATTACCCGGCTTTATATTTATGTCAGTGAACTATATTTAAGTAATGATATACATCTCTCTCTCTCTCTCTCTCTCACACACACACACACTTGCACAAATACGCTCAAATAAGTAAGCCTTCAAACACACATACATATGATTTCTATGCTCTATACATCTATATCCTGCTCTCACCGGATACATAAAAAAATGTCCGTTGAAATTTCATTATAGCTGGAGACAACATCCTGCTATCAACAATTAATCAACAAATTGAGAATCCAACCCTAACCCCTCCCCCATCGCAACCTTGAAAGTTACTCGATTTGATGCAACATACTATAGTGTTTAATGTTAATTTTTTTTTTTAATGTCAAAATACCCCATAACTGTTGCCAAATAAGGGTAAGTAATCGACAAAGGATAACTATGTCTGATAGATAAACTTGTTAATCTCCCTTCAATTTCTTTAAAATGAAAGACCATATAAAAGTCAACAATGAAAAGGAAGAGAAAAAATATTATTTTAAATGTTTAAACTATGAACTTTAAATTAAGTATTGAGACTATCGTTCTGTTCATAGAAACATGGAATGAGATGCTAATAGGAAAGAAAGAAAAAATAAAATTGAATTTACCTGTATTGTGACACCTGGTGGAATATTTCTGGACTCGCCCTCGATGCTAATCGTCAGGTTTCCTCTCGAGTCTACTTTGGCTACGGTGGGCAGCTGAACAGGGACGCTGCGAGTCCTCGTCGTGTCAGGCTGGACATTGAACACACAATATGAAACAACAATAAAAACTACAACGTATATATAATTTATATACCTATATATTTATTCTATATTTATTCTATATTTATTCTATATTTATCCTATATTTATTCTATTGTGTTTATTATATTTTTATTATATTGAATACGACACTATTTGTTAATGCTCGCAATGACAATACATTACAGTTAGCCTGAGGCAGGTGTAGAATGTAGAAGCGCGTTAACAGCCAGAGTGAAACAAAGGATGGACGAATTTAGCTGATGCACAATATTCATAAAAAATAGAGCATGTGATAATTGCTTAGATAAACAACATTTGTTTACACTGGTCAACAGTGAAATCAATACTGACTTAATCGGCCATATTCCGTAATATTTTGTCTAGATCTGATGATCACGAATATGATAACAATGACATTGTTTTAATTGGCTCTCGTTTTGATGTTATTTCATACAGTTATTTACGTACTTTATATCATGTAAATGTATCCATTGCATCGCATTGCATAATACCATCATGCACACATTATTCAGAGTTTATTGCATTCTTTGCAGATGCTATGAAATATTACTACCAGGCTGCTGTTTAATAAGTAAGCTGACTTTTGTTAATGTACTATATAATGCTGGAAAGTTCGGGCATTTAAAATATTTATAACCTAAATATTTGTCTAAAATTCCAGGAGGGCTTAGGCCCCCATCCCTTTTGTGGCATCGCCCCTGGTCTATATTTACTTTTTTCCACAAGGCCCCTCTTTCCCTCCCCGTCTCCCCCGGCCCTCTCCCCTTTGTCCTCCCCCAAAAGGGTTACGACATTGGCAATCAACTGTTTTGTTATTGGTTTCGTTTTCCAAACTTTACCTGAGTTTCTATTATAGGAGGAAGGGGCTTGATGGGGTGCAACATGAAGTCGAACCCAGGCACCCCAGATTCTCCAACCTTGTACTTTTGGCTATACGGCAGGCCCGACAGTTTCAACGATTGACGTCGCCTGACCGCGGGATTCGGTTCCGGCCTTCCAGAGAGGCGCGGCACTGGAGGTTTCCTCGGGGGTGAAGACGATGACATTGGTGGCAGCCACGGCTTCCGTCTGAACAAAGGTGACGCGTAGGGTTTATTCTGACCCGGCGGAGGGGCCTGTCGATAGAGTTGCAGTTTGTTTACACATATATTTGTGTATTGAACAGTTTGGCTACAAATAAATTTGTGTATTGAACCGTTTATTTACAAATGTATTTGTATATTGAACAGTTTGTTTACAAATTTATTTATGTATTGAACAGTTTCTATACACATATATTTGTGTATAAAACAGTTTGTTTACAAACATATTTGTGTATTTCCACTTTCTAATTCTATCTCAATCTCTCTTTTTTTTTTCATAACCTCTACATGTTTTCCTTTAGGCTAAATAAAGCTGTCAATGTTACACTATAAAGTATTTAGTACTATGCTAATCTACTCATCTACTCAACAAAGCTGTCAATAATACACTATAAAGTATTTAGTACTATGCTAATCTACTCATCTACTCAATAAAGCTGTCAATGTTACACTATAAAGTATTTAGTACTATGCTAATCTACTCATCTACTCACTCCCATGTATTTGATTCTTGGTTTCGGCTTATGACATGTTTGCAGGGGTGGCAACGTTTTAGTGTATGGTGGCACATACTTATAGGTTATAGTCTCTTCATTAGCTGCTGGTGGTAGCTCTGAAAAAGTGTTAATTGTATATATATATGTATATATATATATATATGTAATATATATATATATATATATACACAGAAAGAGAGAGATTGAGTAAAGAACAGAGAAAAAGAGAGAGAAAGTGATTGCTAGATTATTCGACAGAAAACTTTATTGTTGACTAGATGGAATTTTCTTTAGATAGATATATAACTAGATATATTGTTTTGATGGATAGATAGATTGCTAGAAACAAAGTGAGAAAAATGGCTATATTGTTTGCTTAAGATATTGATTGATATATATATATATATATATATATATATATATATATATATATATATATATATAAATACTGGCTAAATTGCGCGGCTTAACACGGACTAACTATTAGCCTAAAATATATTCATTTGAAAAAAACAACAACTAGAGAGAATCGAACCCAGGTCACCCTGTTGCCAGGCGGGGATTTAAAGCACTATGTGCGAACATAAAATTCGGGATAGTTAAATAGGCCTTAAAGGCAATGGGGTCAAATGTCTTGGTATTGACCAATGGGCATCACAATTGACACAAACATCCAAACTTATATATATTTATAAATATTATATGTATATATATATATATATTATATAAAGTGTGAGTGTGTTTTTGCACTTATTTTCAGTTATTATTGATAGAATAATAGAGAGCAAGAAAAAAGACGGGAAATTGTTAAGGTTGATTGATAGATTGTTTGATTAATAGCGTGAAACACAAAGGTTGCTATTTGTTTAAATACAAACTAACGAGAAACATGAAAAATATATATTTAAAACAAAGGTAATAATTGTAAACCTGGCGGAGAAGCTTCCATAAATTCTAATTCTTCTTCCACTGGATCTTTTTTTCTTCTCTTCTTTTTATTTCGTTTTTTCTTTTTTCTTTTCTGATAAGCGAAAATCTAATAAGGAGACAAAAAATCATTGATTGGAAATATTTTATACTGACGTATATTGTTTATAGGGACAAAACAAACACACGATTTCCACCGAGTACCGAATCCGAGTATTTGGACGTACTATTTGCCGAATCCGGCTACGAACCAAGTAGTAACGGCTACCTTAGAGTTTACGCAAAGGCTATTGTCTTGATAATCTCCCCTTTATATCCCCTCTCCACATCGCCTCCTCCATGTCCCATTATGTTATTATTTACAGCAATATCGAACGTTATGACTTATAAGCAAAACTGAGCAAGTTCGGCTTACCAAAATAAAAAGTCTGGTATTTATTGACCTATTTATTTTTTTCTTTTTTTGTAATTCTTTTGTGTGCGTGCTATTTGCCGATGCTTTATTATATCGACCGGGGCGATTTCCGGGTAGGCCCTAAATATATCTGTTCTATATATAATAGACACATATTGGTTGCATTCAAGTGATACTTTTGAGTCGCGATAATCCACTAGCTATGTAAGCAACATCAAAATGATAAGGAGTGGGTGCAAAACAATTTATGACACAACATTATATGTAATTTCTACAACATGGTACAACATTATTAAACATTGAACGAAATAATTCAACATGATTTAAAAAATGATATAACATGATACGACATAATAACAAAGTTATTTGCCATGATACAACATGATACAAAATAAGATAACATGATGCAACACAATAAAAATATGATATAACACTTGAAAATTGGAGGAGGTGTGTTACAGTAAAAATAAACACACAGGCAGAATAAGACATCATGCTAAATAACACAACAAAATAGAAGTTGATATAAATATATATATAAATAGATAAAGTGGCACTAATTATTTTCATAACATCTTTGTGCCCCCACAATTAGAGAAATAATCATCAGAGGACGTAAACACAGCCCACACACACTCCACCCCAATCATAATTTATTAACGGATGAATATAATCGATAAGTTGCTTGACGCTTGCCAAACGAAACACTATGTCAGTGCCAGAAGTGTCACCTGATGAGACCGAGCAATGACAAATTGCAGAGACGTCTCTTTCATGTGCACGGAAATAAACGTAATCATAATCAGTTGTTATGGCTGTGTTGTTATACCTTGAGGATGGTACATGACATTGTTATAACTTGAGGATGGTACATGGCATTGTTATGTTAGATTTAAGATGGTACATAAATTGTTATAACTTGAGGATGGTACATGACATTGTTATAACTTAAGGATGGCACATGACATTGTTATGTTAGATTTAAGATGGTACATGACATGTTATGTTAACTTGAGGATGGTACATGACATTGTTATGTTAGATTTAAGATGGTACATGACATGTTATGTTAACTTGAGGATGGTACATGACATTGTTATGTTAGATTTAAGATGGTACATGACATGTTATGTTAACTTGAGGATAGTACATGACATTGTTATGTTAGATTTAAGATGGTACATGTCATGTTATGTTAACTTGAGGATGGTACATGACATTGTTATGTTAGATTTAAGATGGTACATGTCATGTTATGTTAAGTTGAGGATGGTACATGACATTGTTATGTAATATTTAGGATAGACAGCTTGTAATTAATATTTCATTACCTTTATTTAAAGCGGCATATACACTACATTTGTGTACGTTAAGTAAACACATTCTTTATCATTCAACATACTTAAGCTTTCAGCAGACACTTTCATTAAGCCCCGTTGAATCAAGACCTTTCTGCGTGTAATCTTTATGAATGAGACCCGTGTTTATATTAACAAAGTATGTTTCTTATTTACGTGCTGCATATGAACATACTACCTGAAGCTAGATCTGGTTTAAATGTAACAAGACTGTGGGTTAGACACTTGTTAGAATTAGTGTGATCTTTATTTATTTTTTTTACAAAAATATAACAACATATTTCATCGGTATTCTTAAAATATATAGTCTATAGTCTATATATAGACAAGCATTTTGTATCCAGTCCGTATAATTGATTTAAGTCTAGTCTTAGATTTTGATTAGGGATATACATGATGTTTATTTATTTTATGTTATCAGATTATTTCACGAAACCCATTTTAATGCCTTAGTGCCATTTAGGAGGAAGGAGAATTTGACTTTGTATCAGGAAGTAAACATTTTTTTTTTGTTGATATTTAAGTTCTTGTAATAATTTTATTAGATTAAATAGTGGCATGCATTTTTAATGCTTGAATCCTAATTTTGTGTATTAATATTTGGCTTTTAAAACATATTTCGTGAAGTGTTTCTACACTGAAGTAATTTTTAAACATTTTGCAACACTTGTTAGAAGTGAGCAGTCAATTTGCTTAATGATCCATACATTATTTATAAGATTCTACCTATTATTTTACGAAAGTGATCCAAGACAGGTTAAACATATTCTAGTCCAGGGTTCGGCAACCTACGTAACGCGTGCCACACTTGGCACGCATAACGATTTTCAATGGCACGCGGAGGATTCCCAAAAAGATAAATTAAGTGTCTTCTACAAAAAAGAAAAAGAAAACTTTAAGTTTGTTGGCGCGCTGAATGAATTAGAAATCCTACTTTGGCACACTGTTATCAAAAAGTTGCCGACCCCTGTTCTAGTCTATGTCTCATTGTTATTTACATTATAGTATTGTTATACTTGGTTATTAAGAACACAGCAAGGGGCAATAAATTAGTCTACATAGGCTACATCAACAACAATATTTAATTTATATGAAAAAATTATTAAACTTTCCCAAGCCTTGTAAATTTAACGCGAAGACATTCTTAATTTATATTCTATCAATAATCCAATATATTTTGAACATCGGTTAGGAAATAAGAAAAAAAAATGAACCGAATAGCTCCGGGCTAACTGGAAAAGAGTGCTGCAGTCATTTGAACAGTTGAGATTGGACAAACAAACTCTCGTGCATGGACTGCGCGCGCTCATGACATTGACGCACAATGACCTAGAACTATAAATAGCATATAAATAACAAACGTTCCAAATTCATTCCCGTAATGTAAAAAGGTATTTGTTGAACATTTTTTGTTGTTGTTATAATCTTGAATTGACTTGTCTAAATAAATAGAGGCTTTAGCCTTTGTCTTTATCACCATCATAACATTTCCGATGTGATAGACTGCTTGACTTTAACAGGAAAAAGTTTCAATTGACTGATATTTACTGTTAAAGCTTAGTTTGTTTTGTTCTGCTCCGCTGGTAGAGGTAGAAGCTTGTACAAAATCTGGACAGTGATAATACTTCTGGCGCAGTGAAGCCCATCATCTTAATGTATAGTTTTAGTCAGATATAGATCAAATAAAAGGCCTACACGTATGATTTATGATATTAACACCCCCACCTTTAAAAAAAAAACAACAACAAAAACAAAAAACAAACCAGGCCTACACAATTATTAACAAAATATAGAACCCCCCCCCCCTAACACATTATACCAAAATATAAAGTTAAGTATTTAGAAAAAGTAACATGAAAAGATTTATTCGGATGTAGTATTAAATCATTTTGTCATTAGGAAAAGTTCAAATTATTTTCCAAACAAATTGATTAAGAAAAAAATAGTAAGTTACGTTGTATGTTTTTTTAATAATAGTTTACTTAACGTAATCTCTTAATTCCGTGTTTTACACTACTAGATAACTAAACGTCGTGATTCAGTACCTCGCAAAACTTATTTGCAAACTAGACTAGTCCAAGAGTAGTCCGCGCAAAGATCAAAATGAATTTTATTTTCAGAGTTAGCGACCTTGTCACGCGACGCCTCTAAAGGGAGTTAATTGGCAGTACGTTTGCAGACGACATTGGATTGCTGTTGTTGGTTTTTATTTTATTTCGAAGACATTGTTATAAATAATGTGTTGTTTGTGGACAAACCTTAATTTTTCCTTATTGTTACTAAGCCTGTCTATGATGAATAGTTTTGCTAATTAAAATATTACACAACATACGTTTAATACAAAGGTTTTAAAAGGTTTTGGATGCATAAAAGATGCACGCATTTTAATGAAGTCTGGATTGTTATTGTTAAAAAATTTATTGATTATCATCTATTTCAGAAAGATGTAAGCCTGGATTACGTTAAAACATAGAAATATTCAGATCTTAAAGCACAAAAGCAATGATATTTAATTTAAAAAAAATATATTTCTATATACACGAACGAGGATGTGAAGATAACGACATAGCTTGGATATTTGGACACAGCTATTACAATGGAAGTAGGTAATTGTTTGTTGTTGCCAATATATAAATTGTATTGACATTTCTCGAATTTCTAAACAGTTTCGTTTCATTGAAATAGGAGGATCTATACATAACAACTGCTACTCACTAAATTACATTAATTAACATGAATTATCAATGGTTTATATATTTAGCTATAGACTTACTTTGCACAGAACTTAAGCCGTTGGCGAGAAAGGGCCTTTTAAACCAAGTCTTGTGCTTGTTTTGTTTTCTGTCTATTCACCATAATATGCTTTACAGCTCTACTCTTTTTTTCTTCTTTTCTCTGGGGGGGGGGGCACCAAGTCTGTGACCGTCTTGTATTTATTCCAGGACGAATAGGGATCGCCTTGCCATTCTTTTACAACCTTCCCTGCCTCCTAAAACGTTTCCCTGTTTTGCCTCTGCCCACGGCCACTTTGCTATTGACGTCATTATTCGTCTACTTCTTCTTCTAGGATTTTATTTTAGGTCTGTAGGTTTGGACTTGGTTTGATTCTGTTTCTGCTACATAGAATTAATAAATACGTTTATAGGAAATAATATGCGTTTTTTTCACCTTTGTCCAAACACAGATCAAGGCTAGCAAGACAATGGTGTTACTTATTTATACGATTTGTTCTTCTTGGTAGAATGTAATAAATCTACAGTTACACTAATGCTGTTCTAGCTATGACAGTTTCTAGATATCTAGATCTTTGGTTGTGTACAGCCATATAGATGTGTTACGCTGTTCAGCCATATAGATATATTATGCTGTACAGCCAAATAGATATGTTGTGGTGTATAACCACATCGATATTATAGTGCTGTAGGGCCATATAGATTTATTGTGCTGTACAGCCACATAGATGATGTAGTTCTAAATATAGATCTGCTGTACTGTTCAGCCATATAGACCTGTTGTCCTATTCAGTCATAAAGATGCGGCTGTGCAATGTAAAATGTGTAAGATTTCCGACTCTTTCAGCACATTTCCAATAAAATACAAATGAAGAAAATTGATATCATTAAAGAAAAATATATTTTCAAAACGTATAATACGTTTCCGTGTAGACTAATATATACATGAAAACAAAAATCAATGTGTGTGTTCTTACTTCTATTTCTTCTCGATCTCAAGAAAAAGGATTTATATTACCCATTTCCCTCGGGTAAAAAATAAATATGTAGTTGTTGTTCTTTTTAAACTAGGCTCACTTCGCTTATTGGTTTTAATTTACTCATTTATTCTATTGTATTGTTCGTTTTCGTTTTTAATAGAACATATATTTGATAGATCAAATAAATAAATAGAAGTTTAAAAAAAAAATGTATAGTTATGTTCTAACGATTTTCATACATCTGCTAGTCCACAACGACCAACGAAATGTAGCAGCTGTAATTATAATCAAAGTCCACGAGTTGGTAGAAAATCGTTAGGAGTATTTTTAAGTGCTTAGTCCCTCACAAACATAAACTTGGTGATTTGTTGATTAAAAAAATATCTGCGTTATAGAACATTTATAACAAGTTCATCGATGAATATTTTAGTTTAATCATAGATTTACCGTAAGGTTCAAAAGAAAAAAAAACTAATCTATAACCAGTCAACTGTGAAATAATTTACTAGAAACATTTTGAGTTAAAGTCAAATTATAGCTAGAGGGGAATATGCCTAATAATTGACATATTTCCTAGATGTTCCCTAAAAAATTTAGCTTTTTTTAAGATCATTGTCAAGTGAACTTTGGTTATAGAGGTATGTATATGTCATCTATCTGACTAAGTCTAAACATATAGACAGGGCCGGATTAAGACCCCCGAGAGGGCTAAAACTAAAACCCATTAAAATGGTTCCCCCTTCCACCTCCCCCATTTAGAAGCTAAAAGTAATTCAAAATAGAAACAATATTAAATACAACTTATAGAAAGATGTTTTTGTTATTTTATATTCAAGATTTTATTATTTGAAATGTTTTATTCTATTTTTGTAAAATGTAAACTTTTTTTATAAGGAGTTTTTGTAATGCAATCTGTGAGTGGGGGTTGTGGTCCTTATTCCTCATCTTTGTTCAGCTGCACTATTTACAGTCATGCACTATATGGACCAAGGTTTATGATAAATTTCTGTAATGGAAAATGTCCATGGCGCCCCTGATGTACTTAGCACGTGCTTATTTTGTATAAAGGTAAAGCTAGATCTGCATATTATATAGAGAGGTGTTATAAAATAATGTCACTATAATAATGTGTAAATATACAAGGATTAGACTGTTTGGGTCTTAACATATAGAGTACTTTTTTTTTAAAAAGCGAATTGTGCTTTGTGCGTCTTTGCATGACATCATCATGTCTGAGTCTTAAATCTTAAATATCTAACATAACAACAGTAAGAATTTATTTTTAAACGAAATACCAAATGATTTACCAATTTTGAGAGCGGTGTTAGGAAATCTACTTAAAGCAACAAGGAAATAATTCAGTATTTTTGTAACATTGAATGTGTTAGAATAAAGTCATGGATTAGATACACGAGTACTGTCTATCATTTGATTAAACACATAGATAATGCCGATATCTAGCTAGACCTTAGACAATGGGTTTAAAAGAATGTGATTAAACGGGGAATGTGAAAAAGGGGGGGGGGGAAACAAAGATTAACACTGCAACCCATGCGAAGTTTAGAAATCTAATTTTACACTTGAATTTATTTCTATCTGTCCGTTAGTGTCTGTTGGACGGTTACACTTGACACCCCGTGTTGGAACGTAAACCTTGTATCTATACCAGTTACATGTTGTTGTTGTTTTTCTTTTAACGTGTCATGACATGGGTTCTGTAATCGTTGTGATTTCTTCTATGTATTGGGTTACAAACTACATACATGAAAAAAAAAACTTTTAATGCATATGCAAATATATTTTATCTTACAACGTATTTCGTCTAATAAGAAAATTGTTTAAATGTTCCGACAAGTTTAGACCACCCACTCCACGCCCTAGTATACCATTTTGGATTAGAGAGAACTGAAATGAATTGGAATGAAAGAAAAGCGTCTAGATATTCTTATTACATTAGTAAAACGTTTTTATTTAAAGGGTTCTGTCAAATTACTTAGTTTACAACGACATTCCATGATACATTTTCATTTATAAGTCTCCTTAAAGACTTTTTAACGTATATATAATATGTAAACTATACATTTTCTTAAAGTTAATTTTCTTCATTTCACTAGTCTATTATTTAATTATTCTTCAATAAACATTTTTTTTTCCAAATTATTTCAGCAGTTGTCTTTTTTGAAGTAAATGGCCGAGAAATAGTCACGTGACCCCCAAGTAACCAAAAAACAAATGTTGAGCGAAGGGAATGTAGGCAGTGAAAGAGCTACACTGGCAGACGTTCATTAATTATCAAAGAAAGAAACACTGAAACACCATCATTAGTAAATGGTTGGTAATACAGAGACACCATTCAGATATTCAGTCAATAGTCCATTTGACAAACGGATTCAAGAATAATGTTAGAAATTTTAAATGTCTCCACAGTCAATATAAGTGATGTCAGTTCAGACCCAGACACAATCACTAGCGAATCGGTCATTCTGTCCATCACCACGGTGCTCATTTCCGCATTCATTACATTCGTCAACTTACTGACCATCGTGGTCATCAGGAGAACCCCAGCCCTCCGGACGCTGTCCAACATGTACGTAACGTCCCTCGCCATGTCCGATCTGGTAGTCGGCCTGAGTTTGATCCCGCTCTCTCTCTACTACATACCGCCCACCCGCACGCGACTGTTCGACCAGAACATCCGCTTCTGCGTCCTGGTGTTTGGCGTCATCATGGGCGTGGCGGTGGTGTCCAACATCAACATGACGCTCATCGCCATCGACCGCTACGTCTACATCACTAGACCCTACGCCTACAAGCGAGTCGTCAGCAAAAATGTCGTATTTGTCCTGCTGGCGTGCGCCTGGGTATTCGGCGTGGGCTACGCTCTTCTGCCTCAGCTGACTCACAAAGAGAGCGACATTTGCGACTCGACTCTAGTTTTTCCCGTGTGGTATCTCTTTTACACCAACCTGACTCTGTACACTCTATTGGTAGCCGTCGACCTGATCCTGTACTCACACATTCTACGAGTGGCCTACAGGCAGCGCAGGCTTATAGGGGCAACACAAACCATCCAGCCAACGTCTTCGACTGCGCCGGGGAAAACTGGTCAAGCTTGTCAATCACAAACTGCTACCTTACCGTCGGCCGGGAGCCACAACGTGCCGTGCCATGGCGCGCCATTCTTTTACATGCAGCACTCGCCACTTCAGAAATCGTTTCCGAAAAAGGACATGTTCATTGCGCATCAGCAATCCAACCTAAAATCAAAGTTTGAAGAAATCACCGGTTCCCGATCTGTAAACACAAAACAGTTTCAAGTGGTGAATACCTCTAAAAGCAGCCCGGCTCCAACGAGCTCATTACGTCCTTGCTGTAAAGACGGAACCGAAGCTGAAAGCAACGCACCCAACCAGCAAAAGAGCACGGAGAAATCTCCGCCTAGAAACGGAAACAGCCGAATGAAAAGCGTGAAATTCTTCATGACTGTGTTTGGCGCGTACTTCGTCTGCCTGACCCCAACTATAGTGTGCATGTCTCTCGACTACTACCTCAAAGTGCCAAAGTTTTTATACAACACTTCAGTCCTGCTGGCGCTGCTCAATTCTGGAATCAATTTCGTCATTTACATGGCACTCAACGTCAGATTCAAAATGTCGGTTTTGCGTTTCCTGGGTCTTTCCAAAGCCAGCTCTAATGACATGACAGACCTAACTAATTTTGATGCTTAATGTTATATTAGCTAGCATTCTGATATGTAAATATATAAATATATATATTGTTACGTCCACAATCCCCTTGTGGCCAGAGCTGTGTAGATCTTGCTGATAATTCTCGTTAGTCCTAGGGGAGACTTTAATCATTAGTATTTATGTTTCAGTATTACACGAACTCTTCTTATAGTCCTGGGCACAAATTCAGTATTTGTATTCCAACATTTCCTTTCTTGTAAATTATGGTAGTAGATAAATCTTATAGTAATGTATACAACACAATAGGATAGTAACTTGACAAAGAAGCTTCAGTGTAACTGTTGTTGATAGTTTATTTCAGGTGGTATGTTCAATATATACAATATATCTATTATGTACAGTTAGAATAAAATAGTGCAAACACAAACGTTCAAAGGAACATATTTTGAAACTCTCTGTCTTTCAGACAAAACAAATCATTAAATACTATCCGAGTGGTGCAAGGGACAGACCCACTACCAGTAGGGGTGAAAATCATGGTAACATTACAAAACTCATAACAAAACGATATGAACTTCCCCTATTAAATAATGAGTCGTTCCCAGACTCTGAGAATTTGAGATCAACACAGAATCCCAGCATTACCTAGAACCTTTCGTTTTCCTACTAAACGTCCTAATATCGCGTGTAGTAAGAAAAGAGAGAGAGAGGAGAATAAACATTGCGTGTTCCAATTCTTGGAAAAACAATATACATGACACGCCCCCACCCAATGAAAGAAATAATGTACCATAATTACCCAAGTAATACTCAACATGGTACATTTTTCGTACTTAACACTATCGTTTTAATAACCAACAATCAATGGAAGATTATTAGACAATTTAAGCAAACATGGCTCACTGGCACAACTAAATTATAAAAAGTGTCACTACCCAATGGTAATTGTGATTATAACGTGATGGACAAATATTTCACCGTTAGTATTAATATTAACTAATGTCTCAACAAGTACAAATAATTCAAAAATTTTCTAGTCATTCTTATTTTAACTATGTACAGTTGTGTGGATTTCCACCAAAAATTTGAAAAAAGTCTTAATCTATTTAAACAAATATAACATTGCTCAAACTCTTGTCAATTTCCAACAGTTTACTTCTAATATACAAACCAAAAGATAAGTAATACATAACTCGAATCAAACTATAGGTTACTTCCCCTTTAAATTACAGTGTCAACTTGACATTAACAGGGTTCATACCTAAGATGATGATATTTCCCCTTTTCTCAAATACGAGGAGAAAATACACTCTAGTTACGATTACTACAGTAATCTAAATATTAAAATGTAATCCACTATTATGCGTTTTTGGCAAATTTAAAAGTTTAATATAAAAGATTGTTCAGGGTTGAATGAGTGCACACCTTTAGGTACCTTTGTTTCCCTCCATTCCCGGATATATGGAATATATAACAACCTATACAACATAGTGAATATCCACTAGTTTTTCCCATTCTATTACCATGATATAACAATTTAGCAATAGATTTCCAATATTATCTATTAATTTATACCAATTAAGATTACATCTCTTTCTAAGATAAAAATTGTACATATTATTATTTAGTTCCATTCATTAACTAAAATAAAACAAGATAATAAATCAACTATCTCAAAGTTTTCCCACTTAATTGCATGTGATGACAATTACTATTATCCATCCATATCAAGTAAATACGTGCATATTATATATTTATTGCATCATGCATCAACATTTAAATGGAATTTCTTTTCCATAATCAAATGAATTTAAAATATATCAGAACATCAATATTATACATGATTATAAGAATTATTAATACTTTCAAAAGACTTGACTTCTGTATGATACAAGTATTCTATAGGTATTCCATAATCAAAATTCAAACGAATGATAGGTTATCATGACACATTCTTAATGAATAAGTGAGATGATCTGAAAAAGAAGTATGGGTTATTCAGTCAATCATGTAGCACCCGAGATAGAGTATCAGCTGTGACGTTGTCCCTACCCCTCAGGTGTTTTATGTTTAAGTCATAGGCTTGGAGGAATAAGCTCCATCTAACAAGCCTCTGGTTTTGCTTGACCCTGGAGAGAAAAGTCAGAGGGTTGTGGTCGGTCAGTATTTCTATCGGGTACCCAGAGCTGTTTACATAGAAATCAAACTGTTTTAACGCTAGGATCAACCCTAAAAGTTCCTTCTCACTTGTATTATAATTACGTTCATGGATATTGAATTTCTGTGAGTGGTAGCACACCGGGTGCTCCTCTCCGTGGTCATCCTGCTGAGTCAGCACCGCTCCCATCCCAGTATCGCACGCGTCTACTGCAATTTTAAAGGGTCTATCAAAACGCGGGGTCACCAAAATAGGTGCCCTGGATAATCTTAACTTCAACTCATCAAACGCCTTTTGGCACTTGTCAGACCAAACAAAGCGATTGTTCTTCTTTAGTAGGTCAGTTAAGGGGCAAGCTACCGTAGAAAAGTCCTGGCAAAACTTACGATAATACCCGGCCATTCCAAGGTAACTACGGAGTTGTTTCCTTGTCTGTGGCACTGGGACATTCTGAATAGCTTCTATTTTAGCATTTACTGGTTTAACCTTTCCACCACCCAGTACATGTCCAAGATACTCGATAGTGGCATGTCCAAACTGACTCTTAGCCAGGTTTATTGTCAAATTGGCGTTATTCAGTCGTTCAAACAAGTGTCGTAGTTGACTGACATGTGTCTTGAAATCTGTACTATACACCACTATGTCGTCGAGGTAGGCATTACACTGGAAGATACCGCGAGTGAGGGTGTTTATAAGCCTTTGAAACGTCGCAGGGGCATTACGGAGTCCGAATGGCATGACCTTATACCTGTAAAGTCCGTCAGGTGTCACAAAGGCGGATACTTCCTGTGCCCGTGGCGTCAAAGGAATCTGAAAGTACGCGGAGAGAAGATCAATTTTTGTCACATACGTCGCATCACCTATCTTATCAATGAGGTCATCAATACGAGGAATGGGATACGAGTCAGTCTTTGTCAAATTATTTAATTTCCTAAAGTCTGTACAAAACCGCAATGTGTTGTCGGCTTTTGGTACCAACACACAGGGTGAAGACCATTCGCTATCACATTCTTCCACTATGTCATTTTCTAACATATACTTCACCTCTGCTCTAATATGTTCAAGTCTGATGGGGTTAACTCTATATGGATGCTGTTTAATTGGCCTGGCACCCTCAGTTAATACTACATCGTGTTCTATTAGATGTGTCCTCCTGGGAACATCTGTAAACAGTGACTTATATTCATGTACCAGCTCAATAATCTTCTCCTTATCTTCTACCGGAAGATGTTCTAGCCTTGTATCTAAACTCTTAAGGGCATCTGTATTATTAAGTTTACTTTCTGCAAACTTATATTCTATCCTAGATAAATCCGTCGGGACCCTAGCTAATGAAATCATGGGGACCTCCCGTGGTTTACTCTTTTCCCTGGAAACATAGGGCTTAAGCAAATTAATATGGCATACCCTCTGCTTTTGTCTCCGGTCAGGAGTCTTTATCAAATAATTGACCTCGCCAAGCTTTGACTCTATCTCATAGGGTCCACTAAACTTTGCACTTAAAGGCTGATTTTGCAAAGGTAGAAACACAAGAACTTTATCACCTGGTGCAAAAGTTCTAGCTGTAGCTTTACGGTCATAGTTCTGTCTCATACGCTCCTGCATCTGTGGAAAATGAATCTTCACATGGTTAAAAGCATGATAAAGCCTATTTTTAAATTTATCTACATATGACAAAAGTCCAATCGGTTCACTGTCCGTTAGCCAAGTTTCATGTAGAAGTTTCAACGGACCTCTGACTGAGTGTCCATACACAAGTTCGAATGGGCTAAACCCCAGGGATTCCTGAGTGGCCTCCCTTGCAGCGAACAGTACATAAGGCACACCCTTATCCCAGTCTTTCTCGTTTTCATAACAGTACTTTTTAAGCATCGATTTTAATGTCTGATGAAACCTTTCCAGAGCTCCCTGGCTCTCAGGATGATAGGCACTTGATAGCCTATGGCTTATCCCTAATTGTTCCATGACTTGTTTGAAAATGTTCGAAGTAAAGTTAGTCCCCTGGTCGGACTGTACTGTCTTCGGTAGGCCATAACGTGTGAAGAAATTTGTCAGGGCGTCTACCACCTTCACTGTTGTTATGTTCCGCAACGGAATGGCTTCCGGGAAGCGAGTGGATGAACACATGACTGTGAGCAGGTATTGAAAACCGGCTTTTGTTTTCGGCAACGGGCCCACGCAATCAATGAGTATATGACTGAATGGTTCGTCGAACGCTGGTATCGGCTGGAGTGGAGCGACAGGAATTCGTTGGTTAGGACGTCCTACCATTTGGCATACGTGGCAAGTCTTGCAGTATTGTTCGACATCTCTTCTCAGTCCTGGCCAGTAGAAGTAAGGGAGGATACGGTGGTGCGTTTTTCGGACTCCCATGTGACCAGCGAAAGGAAGATCATGCGCCATACGCAGTATATCTTGACGATAGCACTTAGGTATTACAATCTGGTGAATACTGTCCCACTCGTTTGTACCTGAGTTGAGCGGTTTCGACTTTCTCATCAACACTTCATCTTTCATGTAGAAACATTCCGCCATTGCATCTGCAGTCTTTTCATCAACAGCTTTCATTCTGAGTTGCATTATTACTTCGTCATTCAATTGTTCTTTCACCAATTTCTGCTTTGGTGACAAAATGTTATCGTTCTCGGTTGCATCACCAGTTGTTAGTTCAGCAAAGAACGTAGCACTTAAATCGATGTCAGGTGTTTCTGTTATCACTGTTTCATTCGCATGTGTGTCTTCAGAACAGACAAACACATCTTTCGTTGCACTACACGGCGTAGCAGGAGTCTTTACCGACTTCTTTTTATGCATTGCTCTTGTCAGTGCACATGTTGGGCGTTCATTGGCAGGACGTAGGTTTTTGTCCTCCGCCATCTTTGTCTCCAACACTTTAACCATGGGCTCGACAGTGACTCTGCCGCCCATAATGTCATTTCCTAATATCATGGAAACGCCTTTGACGGGTAGTGCGCGCCACACTCCCACTACGATGTTACCTGTAAAAATATCCGACTCGAGTTTTATTCTGTGCAGTGGAGCTTCCACAGCCTCCATACTAGCACCTCTCAGCACAACAGACTCACCGGTACTGGTGGCATCCGTTAACGGCACACTGCCCTCCAGGATCACGCTGACAGCAGAACCCGTGTCACGTAATATCTGTATTTTCTTCTTGCTGAGTACATCGACTTCTGTCGACACTGTCCCCTCGTAGACAAAGGGTCGAAAATCGGATAGGTCGTCCTCTTCCGGGACTTCAGGAACCATCTGTTCCTCACGGCCTTCTGAAAGCATAATAGATTGAGTACAGCTATTCTCTTTTACCTTAGATAGACTGTTCTCAAAAACCATCGACTCCACAACTATGGGCGATGCCGGCCGCATTTCTTTTGAGTTTCTTGACCCTGTGTTGCACACTTCTTCTGTCTGCTTGCTATCTTTCTGCACTCTGGCACAGTGTAGAATAGCACCTTGCTTCTTGGTAAGGATCCAACAATCTTTCTTCATGTGGCCCTCTTTCTTGCAATTGAAACATACCACCTTTGCTTTATTTACATCTGTCTGCTTCCTGAAATGAACTAAGTTACTATTATTATTTACACCACTGTTCTTATTATTGTTTTCACTTGTCTCTTTTGGTTTACTAGCCTCCTTGGGCTCTGGTTTGTGCACTTTGGGTTTGTCAGCATAATATGGCTTTATGCTGGCGTGAATTATGGCATAGTTATCTGCCAATCTAGCAGCTTCATGCACATCTTCAACCCCTCGGTCTGAGATGTGGGTTTTAATATCCACTCGAATACAATCATTGAATTCCTCAAACAATATTAGGTTCTTGAGTTTATCAAACTCACTTACATTCTGTGACCTTAGCCACTGTTCTAACATTTTCTCCTTTTGTCTCAAAAAGTCTACATGAGTTTGATCATATGCCTTCTTTCTGTCTCTAAATAGCTTTCTATATTTTTCTGGTGTCAGGGAATAACTTTTTAGCACCCTATCTTTGATTACTTCATAGTCATTTATTTCCTCGGGTGTTAAACTCAACACTACGTCCAATGCTTTTCCTTTGTTGAGAGTTGACCTTAACAATAAAGCCATCTTATCATCAGGGAACTGATAATCTACAGCTATCCTCTCAAAAAGCAAAAAGAAATCTTGAACATCTTCTTCTCTGAATATAGGCAAGTGTTGCTTCATTGCGCTAATATCCATACCATTGCTGTCCCTACGATGGTCAGGTCTGTTCATGCGTGCCATCTCTATCCTTTCTCTGCTTTCAATCCTAATTCTTTCATTTTCCCTTTCAGTTTCTATCCTAATTCTTTCATTTTCCCTTTCAGTTTCTATCCTAATTCTTTCATTTTCTCTTTCAGTTTCTATCCAGATTCTTTCCAATTCCATTCTCTTCATAGCTAATTGGAATTTTAGGTTTTCACTCAACCCTTCATCTTCATCATTGTTTGATGATCTAGATGACATATTTCTTACCTCGTCTCCGTGGGCAATTACCTCGCCCCCACTGGGAGCTACATAACCTTCATTGATATCGTTCTGTCCCACTTCAACTACACTACCAGTGTTCATGGCATTCTGCCCGTTCAAACATGTCATAATTTCTTTGGTCAAACGATTACGATTAGGTCTTGCCTGTCCTGCCTCAATCCCAAAGGACTCAGCTAATTCTTTTAGTTCAGCAAATGACATGGCATTAAGTTCCTCACTTGATATATTCGAAGCCATAGTATAGCGTTCGAAATATTTGTTATAGTAGAGTAGTATATATTGTATAATAAAATATAAAGTTCCAACTTACGATTTGTCCAGAAATTTGCACAATATAATATTAAACACTTCGTGGAATCTTCACACTTCCCAAGGAATAAAAACGCAAACCAGTTCTCTCCTCTTTTTAAAAAAAAATAGTTTCACAGTCCTGAAAACGAAACACAAATATGCCGCTCTCAGTACTACTAATGTCACAAAATATTTATAGGTCAGGAAAAAATATAACTCAAATTTTCCAGACGAGATCAACAAATTTTTTCCAATCCTAGATCAAGAAAAGTAGAACTCAAATCTACCGAACGGGACTACCAAATCTTGTCAATCCTAGGTCAGGAAAAGTAGAACTCAAATATACCGGGCGAGACCACCAAATTTTGTTACGTCCACAATCCCCTTGTGGCCAGAGCTGTGTAGATCTTGCTGATAATTCTCGTTAGTCCTAGGGGAGACTTTAATCATTAGTATTTATGTTTCAGTATTACACGAACTCTTCTTATAGTCCTGGGCACAAATTCAGTATTTGTATTCCAACATTTCCTTTCTTGTAAATTATGGTAGTAGATAAATCTTATAGTAATGTATACAACACAATAGGATAGTAACTTGACAAAGAAGCTTCAGTGTAACTGTTGTAGATAGTTTATTTCAGGTGGTATGTTCAATATATACAATATATCTATTATGTACAGTTAGAATAAAATAGTGCAAACACAAACGTTCAAAGGAACATATTTTGAAACTCTCTGTCTTTCAGACAAAACAAATCATTAAATACTATCCGAGTGGTGCAAGGGACAGACCCACTACCAGTAGGGGTGAAAATCATGGTAACATTACAAAACTCATAACAAAACGATATGAACTTCCCCTATTAAATAATGAGTCGTTCCCAGACTCTGAGAATTTGAGATCAACACAGAATCCCAGCATTACCTAGAACCTTTCGTTTTCCTACTAAACGTCCTAATATCGCGTGTAGTAAGAAAAGAGAGAGAGAGGAGAATAAACATTGCGTGTTCCAATTCTTGGAAAAACAATATACATGACAATATATATATATATATATATATATATATAAGAATTATCTGATATATGTTTATAAGAGCATGGATGTATATAGATATATAAATAAAAAAAATATTTTATAAAATTATTTCCTTTTCATTGCTGTTGGCAGTGTTGGCGGCAGATATAAAGAAGAACACTTAACATGTATATAATTATATTTATCGCTCCCATTAGAATTAACTCATTCTACATTTACCAAAAAAGAAAAAAATTAAGTTCAGAGATCCCACAATAAAATTGTGTGAAGTACTTAATGTATTAATGGGTTGCTGTTTAAATGAACCCCCGCTATTGGCAAGGAGTAATTATTTGAGAAACGTCATTAAACCTATTGCACGAACACGGAAGTGTTTGGGTTTTCTTTAAGTTAAAATGGTTTTTCGTGTTCACATGGTTAGTGTAAATAATGTTGATATTTTATGACAATTTTACCGTCCATGTTTTTTTTTTAATCCTTGAACTTTTAAAAAGTTTAAATAATTTTATCTATACACTAAATTTCCAGGTTATCCAATTCGAGCTTTTTTTTTTTTTTTGAGGTATCGGGATGAGGGGACGGTGGCAGAGGGTTAGGATTAATAGTAATATTGAATCACCTTTAGGTTTAGCACAATTCGTGGGATAATATTAAGGATTTAATTTTCATAAGCCTAACCCAAGGACTACTGAAGACAGGACATGCAGGCTTGAATTTCTGACTTCCTAGCTAAGGCCAGTTCAAGTCAGAAATTCAAGCCTGCTTGTCCTGTCTTCAGTAGTCCTTGGCCTAACCTCATTTTCGTTCAGAACACAAAGCTATATTGGCAAGTTTAAGATATGTACATTTTGTATCAGTAATATTTTGTCCTATCCACTACAGGACATTGGTAAATATGTCTATAAAACAGTGCAATAGGTGGAATACATAGACTAAAGTGTGAACTTTATCATTTTATGTATTCATAATGTAATCATTTCACAAAATGAAAATTTCATTATGAAATATATTTTAGACACGAGTCAGATCAATGGTTATTACCAACAAAAAATTAACATAAATGAAATTTCCTCATTAAAAAGTCAATTTTATATCTCTAATGGAAACGTAATATGACGTGTCTTAATTTAAAACTGAACCGTTTGCAAATCTTGGGTTTATCTCGGCGTTACTTTAAAAAATAAATAAATTGTGAGCCTAACTGAACCAGTGCTTAAACTGAAAGTCTGAACACGAAAGTGACCTCATATTTTATAATTTAATTCTGATTTTGTTTTCATTTGTATAAAATACCCGGGGGGGGGGGTGAGAGAGAGCTATGTGAAATAATATAAAGTCGATTTAACTAAAATACTTATTCGATATTAAAAATTGGAAATCTTATTTCATTTATAATTTTTTTTAAATAAGCTAAATGTATGCACACATTCAACAAATTAATGGCATAAATGCTGCGGAAATAATTTTAAGAAGAAAACACCGCAAGCAAACAGTCCTAGCATTGTATTTTTTTAAATTTTCTTAAACATTTTTACAAAACATTAATACACATCTGCGCACTGCGCTTAGCATGGTAAAGCACAGACGTAACAAAAAAAAAAAAGGACGAGCCAACTTACTTTATGGTCTGGGTTTTCGTCTAAGACTGTGGCTCCAGGTAGGACGCTTCCTGCAAGATATGCCAAAGCGGCCTTCCCGTTACTTGTGACGCGACACCCCACACCTTCTTCTTTCCACTTCTGCCAGTAGCTGGAGGTGCTGTCACCCAAAATCATGACGGCAGCATCTGACTTCACGGCCTAATTCACGGTAAAAGGTCAAGGTTCGATTGGTGCCAACATGTCGTCTCTCAATGTGACTATCAAATCTTTCCTTCTCACTCACATTTTACAATTCTATTTATTCCATGTGTAGACTATTATTAATTAAATGCGTACATAAATAATAATTTTATTGATTTTAATGTCTTTAGGCATCCGTGTTTTAAAATGTTTTGAATTCTTTATATTTAAAGCTTTAATGACTAAATATATCTAATTCATAGCTTTTACTTCTTCTACAATTGTTTTTTCGAGCAATGACTGCCAAGACTTCCAAAGTCTCTTCATCATTTTTTAAGACCTTTACTTTATTAGTCCGGAAATTCTAACGCATAAATATGGTGTCACCAAAAAGTCTTTTGTGCTCTTGGATTTAAATGAAAAAAAAAAACACAACGTCAAAAGAAGGTACAGTCACATCTAGGTCGAATAATAGCTTGGCTTTTGTGTACATTGTCGTGTCTTTCCATCGTCAACATGCAGCACACCTCAAAGCTGGATGGTACTACTCTCTATAATTGGTTCATCCTGTGCAATAAGATCCAATGGTTGATTGGCCAATAATTGTCCACTCACCGATTGGCCAATAATTGTACACTCACCGATTGGCCAATAATTGTACACTCACCGATTGGCCAATAATTGTACACTCACCGCCAGCTTTGAGGCCCGTGTGGGTATTAAAAAAAAAAGGAAAATGTCTCATCTGACCAAGTTGATCCCCAAGGCCTGTGAAATATCGTTCACCAGTTTCGGTAGCCGTGGCATACCAGAAAATTGTGTGGCCAGTACAATGTCCAGCTCTTTTTTTTACCCCAACTAAAGTCAGGTACCTATCACAGCTGGGTAGACTCAGGGACACCTTGCAGACCCGTGAAACAAATCCTATCTTCACCAGGATTTGGTGCGTCAGCCGAACGCCCTCCGTGCACCATCAACACAGCCACACAATTGCAATGAATTACCTCAACCAATGAAGCCACGATTGCCTTTGTGCCGGTAGAAAAAATGTCCAGTTCACACACGCCTGGAGGTCCGTACCACACGACCTTCTTGGCCCTGAGAATGATGCCTTTAAATGTACTGTACGTCACTTCACCAATGTCCAAGATCTGCCAGTCTGTGTAATAATGGTATCGGGGGTATCGGGGGGTTGGGGGGGTTGGGGCGTGGTTTTAACAAACTTTATGTAGACACAAACAGAATCTATTAGTAGAGAAATACTATCTTTTGAGTGTTAGAGTGCGCACGATGATAAAATAAATATAAAAAAAAACTGCTTGAATGTGAAACACGACCTGGGTGAGAAGTAGCATTACACAAATTCAAAATTTTCAAACCCACATTCCTTCCCTATATTATTGTAATTAATTTATACGTATTGTTGTACGTAAATTTAAGGCAGAAAACAATCTCCAAACGTTTTAAACAAATTCATTGTTACATCAGCAAGTTTAGTTCATAAGCACTTGTTTTAGATTTAACAAAACAACATTTACTTTAATGGTAAATTAGAAAAACAAAAAACTAATTAACAAAAAAAAGTAATTTAAAGCAAAGAAAGAGCCGATAATATAAACCATCACGTCAAGTAAATTGACATCACGTCTACTGAATTTAGAAAAAAAACAACAGCAATACGGGTAATTGTATTCCTGGATGTCACAAAAAAACCTTATTCAACCAGTTCATAAGTTGTTGGACAAATGTTGTCAATTAAGAATTTTAACGATTTTAAGACTCTCGGGTAGACAAAAGACACTGTTTTCTCGTCACTTGGACTGACAGTGCAGAATATTTCTAATGCTGGACTGACGGTGCAGTATATTTCTAATGCTGGAAACGGTGCAGTATATTTCTAATGCTAAACTGACAGTGCAGTATATTTCTAATGCTGGACTGACAGTGCAGTATATTTCTAATGCTGCACTGACAGTGCAGTATAATATTTCTAATGCTGGACTGACAGTGCAGTATATTTCTAATGCTGGACTGACAGTGCAGTTTATTTCTTATGTTGGACTGACAGTGCAGTGTATTTCTAATGGAGTAATTAAATATCGGCACCAGGGAGAGAAGAGAGAGAGAGAAAGACAGAAAGAGGCGGACTGTGAGTGAGAGAGACAATAAAAGAAACCAGAAGAAAGGAGAAAGAGAGTGAGAGAGACAGAAAAGGGAAAAGAAGAACGCTGAGAGAGAAAGACAGAAACATAGTGACAGAGATAGTCTGATGAATGAAGATAGAGAAAACAAAGAAAAAGAGAAAAAAGAGAGGGAGAAAACAAATAGAGCTAGAAGAGAAAGATCAAGAATGGGCTAAAGAAAAAGAGAAAAGAGAAATGAAAGATACAGAGAGACAAAGTAAAACACACATAGGTAAACAGTGATAGTGGAGAGAAAGACAAGGTCGAACCCTGAAGATAATTTACCATTTGGTATTTTCTCCATGATGTCCATCATCTCAACATTGGCGTCTTCGGCCATTTTATCCCCTACTACGAAATCCACTGGTAAGTGAATCTGCACTCTGTTCTGCACAGCCAGACCCATTACGTGAAGGGCTGGACGTTCGCCGTACTCATCAAACAGGCGACTTTTTATATCCAGACCTTTCGTAGCCTTGAGGAAATAATTCGCCAATCCTTTGAAAAGAAAAAAAAATTACAAAAAAAGATTGATGTACAGAATATGACTAACATGATGTAAAACGGTTCGGTGGTCACACGTTCGGCTTGCGTACCGAGAGTTCTGAGCTCGGATACTGGTAAAGGCAACGATTTTTTTCTGAAGGATGTACAGACTCTGGTTGTACCTGACATTACGTGGGGCTTTATGCTGGCCACACAATCAACTTTTTTACTTTATTATTGTAAATTAAAAGTCTTATTTTCAGATCATAAATGCCAATTGAACTTGTTTCGGTGTGATCATACATTAAGGGAGATTATCTGGCCAGCACAATACGCAACTTTTTGTCAACAGATGTCAGGTACCCATCAGACTTAGGGACACCATCCAGTCACGAAAGAAAAAAAAAGGGATTCAAACCAGAATACATTTGGAACGGCAATCCAATAAAAAGCAAGTAGACCACTTTGCCCAAGCGTACTCTGTGCCATTTACTGTAAAGTAAATAGCGTAATACTAAGATTGCTTTAAGCCTGCAAAAAATCTAGCCCAGAGCCCATTTGTCATACATTGCTCAATCTTTATGGCTATGATGCCAAAAGACGTTTACGTTAAGATGTTTCTTTAGTGCTAGAAATTACAGTCAAGCTAAACAGGTGGTAGAACACTATTAATATGTGAAAAGGTTGTGTTATTACTTTTTGTCAGCATTCAGGTAACATGTTATAAACGTGATATTCGGAAATTCCAGCGGTGCATTTACCCCATACCAACCCTGAACTTCTTTCAAACGTTTCAACAGTTAGTTTACAAACAAAGAATATAAAAGTAAATGAAAAAAGTCCCCGATGACGTACCGCCTGCAATAATAACTTCGTCTACGTGCTCCAGCAAGTCCTCAAGAAAGAAGAGCTTCTCAGCCGTTTCCTGGCCTCCAATGATCGCCAGGTAAGGTCTCTTGTCGTCCTGAGCGAAGTTCTCCAACGCGCTGACTTCCTCGCAGCAGGACAACCCCAGCGCCTTTTGAGGGGCGTCCACGCCGACAATGGAGCTGTAGGTGGAGTCCATGGACCCGAAGACGTCGTTGATGTAGACGTCACACAGCCTGCTTAATGACAACCTGTAATTCACAAATACACGAGACGAAATACAACATTGTTATTTCAAGACAAATGAAGTGGTAGTTTGTAGAGTAACTTTTTTTGTTCTGGTTCATTTCGTTATCAGATTATTGTTAATGTCACAACACACACTCGAGACACAGTAATTCCAGTGATTTCTCATGCGAACGTATCATGTTTGAATCCAGATACAAAACGTTATGGATTTTTTTTCAAACGGACATGGAAGTTTTCACTGAATCTATCCGATTTGGTAGCTGACATAAGTTAGGGACAATTAATGGAAAGATAGACGTTGCGCTGGCTAAAGAAAAAACCCAAACACGTTTAATCGGAAATAAAATATTGGTATAAAAAAAAAGTATTCAATATTATGATGTCGCATAACACAGCCAAAGTCACCGAACACTATCAATCAAGCATCTATCAATGAAAGCTCTTCTACTTACTACAGATGAAATAGCCAACAATAATAGATACTTGTATAAATGCACGTTTCAGCTCTTTTCGACAAGCGGTAAGTCTTATTTTGCTAGAACTATATATAACAAATTTCAAAGACAACATAAGTTATTGAAAATGTTCTTAATTTCTATTCCCCATATTACTATTGTTACGTCTCGCTGTCTAGGGTGTGCAGCTTATCTTAATGACACTTTTGGTACACATGAAGAAGCCCTAACTCTCGTCCAACTTTTACTCAAGCAATCTAGAAACGACGTCAGCAGGAATAATTAACATAACTTTGAATTCATCATAACACATAACATCGAAGCTCAACACAAGTCAATAATAAAAGGATTTAAGAAAAAAAAAACAAGACGCATTTAAACACAGCCTAACCTTCTATTAATTCTCTCTACACTCGAACTAAAACTACACACCACATGGTCCGAAAACTCCCATCCTGCTTGCTCAAGCACGGACAAGGAGCACCCAGGGTCACCCATAGAATGTGACCACCACCTACAAAGGAAGGTAATCACAACTAAAAAAAAACAAGGGAGTTAATAAAGATTACCTGAATTCTTGAATTTCCTCCGGTGTACACTGGACCCACTCCCCGTCCTTTCTTCCTACACCTTCTTCCTCGGGATGAAAACGAACGTTCTCCAAAAATATCACCGTACCAGGCGAGGCGCCAGAACATTGCTCTTCTACCTCCTGACCGACGCAGTCCGGCAAAAATAGGACATCCCTGCCGAGCAGGGACTGGAGATCCTCCGCCAAAGGTCTCAGCGAGTACTTTGGGTTACGACGACCTCCAGGGCGGCCCAGGTGGCTGAGCAGAATGACGCACCTGGGGCTCTGCTCTAAGACATAATGTATTGTTGGTAATGCTAGAGATAGCTTCGTTTTCTTGAAGTCGTCGTTATCGTCTGCTCGGACGTCCATGTCGGTTCTGATCATCACTCGCTGCCCAGTCAGTGCACACTGGCCCAGTCTTAGTCGGTCAAAATCCTGCAAAATATTTCATATTAACTAGATCTATACGTAATGTTTTTTTTTCGTATTCTTGTTGATTTTTCGAGTAATTTACACGTAATTACAACTAAAAGGCGTTAGCGATAGTTTGATCGTGTGCTGAGATAGGAAGATGGAAACTTCAGAAAGACAGCTGTCCATTGGACGTAAAAGAGTTGCAAGGTTCGTTAATAGCGAATATTCACAACTGACAAGAGTAACACTTATAGTTAAATCACTAAACCTGAATACACTAGAGCACAAAAGAGCAAAGAGTAGAGTAATAATAATACATAAGACATTAACTTTAATTTAGAAACACAACCTCATAACAATCTGTTGCTATGCTCAGATAAACATTAGGACAAAAACACTTTCCTTATGCGAGAACAAATGCATATAAGTACTCTTTCTTCCCGAGTGGCATTCGGGCATAGAAGGCGTTGCCTGAATAAACAGGAAAACTGTTCCTACCTTTGATACCAGAATGCTTATTGTTTTTATAAACTATAAAATTAGTTATTTGTCATTATCAACACCTAATAAAAAAAAACACTTTACATCGGTTTTAAAAAATAATAAGGCCAAGTAGGACACGGGCTCAAAAAATATAGTGGAAAAGCATTTTTTTTTAAAAATCCAGATAAGATGATTCACGGTTTATAAAAATAGCCAAATGTATATTCTTTTTTGGGTCGTATTTTGGTCTGCCAACATAAAAACATTTAACCTCGACACTTACTCTTTTCCTCGGCGCATTTGACAAAGCATCAAGACCGGGCAATTTTTTCCCTTCCAGAAGTTTAAGGCTGGCTCCGCCCCCTGTGCTCACGTGACTAACCAAATGTTCCTTATTTAATTTCTTAGCACAGCTCGCCGTGTCTTCGCCCACTAGGATGGTCACTGTCCCTTTCCTTGTAGCCTATAGATACATTCACGATATAGGGAAATATGTCTTGATTGGTAATCTAGACACATTATGTGTAATAATATCTTTCTTGGTAAACTATAGATGTTATTTATTTGCACACATGTTAGTTACAGAGCCTTAATATTGTACTGCTTATTATTACACATATTTGTAAAAGCATTTTTTTTAAATAAACTCTAGTTGAGAAATGCACGTTATTTGTGACAACATCTTGAATAGCAAGCGATAAAGAAGTGCTAACGTTTTTAGGACAACACTTGTATGTTCAGCCTCCAGAAATATTGATGTAATCTAAAAATTAAGGCAAACCAGATCAGGGGTCGACAGCCTTCAAAAAGGTTACCAAGACTGACAAAGCGATCTTCACTGGCATGCGAAATACACAAAAGAAAAAAAAAAGGCTATTCAAGTCTTCACTACAAGAAATTGATAGATGAGGCAGGTTGACTTTTAGTAAGTTGTCACGATGAAAAAAATAGAAATGCTACTGTGATTATAAAATGGTCGCAAACTCCCTGAGCCAGATAACTGAAGCTACTAAGGCGGTAGCGAACATATGCCATCCTAGATATTAGGCTACAAGATCCTGTAGTATCTGATGAATGGGCCAACTGTAAAGGGTTAGAGTAGGCTACCAGGAAATAGCTTCATTTATTATCATATTAAATTCTATCAGTGTTATAGGTCTCCGAGCTGCAAGCCTTTGAATCAATAGTAACTGTGGAATTATTTAAATTCTACATGTCTATAATAACAAACAAATTTTTTTTTATTTAAACTCACGTACTTTGACCACGGTGTCCATCATAGCTTTGGTGCCTGAGGCGAACGTATCCACTTCAAATAAACCCGGAAGTCCGTTCCATACAAGCGTCTTGGCTCTTAGAATGACCTCGGCAAACAGGTCGTTTGACTTTGCTCCTACGTCCAATCCCATCATACCTTTAATGGAGTGGTGCACTTGGTTACTTGTATTAGATTTATTCTAATACGAACAAGGCGTTTGAGATTATATATATATTGGGGGGGGGGGGGGATATAAAAGGTTTGTAACAAAGATTGCAACAATTCTATTGCTAAGAAACATTTTTCAGCAAAAATTAAAAAAAAATCGTTTCGGAGTGTTTTGTTGAATACGGACATCTTTATCAGTTAGGAAGACATTTTCAAACTTTCACCATATCATTCTAATATTTCTTTTTGTTTATCATTCTGACCTGGAACGTTATAGTTCAAATGAATAGCAAGGGAATACAAAACACAAAATACTGGTTTCGTAGTATTTTACCACAGTAACTCTGATCTACTTTATTAAAGATTTAAGAGTGCTAGTAATTTACACTTATTGATAGGTGTACATTGTTAAAAAAATAACTACACCCTCTATGCAATGTTTTTTATTCTTAGAAAATAATTGGTCCATTTGTTTTGTAATTCCCAATGAATAAAAGATAGATTTATCAATGTATAATTTTTTTTTCCGATGATGAAAGACATACTAACCCTCTGGGACTCCTTCCTGCGCGGTACATGTTTCACTATAGTATGTATCTTCAGAAAGCTGATTGCCGACTATGAAATCTACAGGTAAGTGAATTCTGACGTTCTTAGAATTGGCTTTTTCAACAATCTTGTGAACGATCTCAGGTCCTCGTTCATCAAAAAGGGAATTTCCGATAGACATGTGATTCAGGACCTAGGCAGGAGATATGAATTATAATATCAACAATACACTCTTACCAGAAAACTTGGAAGGCAGGCTTCATTCAGGACGAACAAAAATGACTATTTAATTTCTCTTTTTGCCCAAAAGCCGTATCTAATGTGAGTCTTATGCAATGACACCCATAATAAAATATAATTTTATTGGAATATGAGAATTTAGTGAGATTCGATATTGTAGATAATAATTCTGTAAATCCCCGAATAAACTACAGGACTCAATTAAACTAATATATTATCTAAAAGAAAAACAGCTTCATCCTGAAAGGTAAGAAAACGGTGATAGTAGTTGTGATACCAAGATTAATAAATACAATATTAAATAACCAGGCGTTAAATAACAGGCGTCATAGACATAAACTATCATGTTGGGAGACAGCCATTTAAACATACTTTCAGCGCTAGTGTTTCAGAATACTATCTATTCCTTTCCTGTGGGAAGTTTCCACTCGTAGTTTGAGTAAACTGCTTGTTAAATCTTTAACACATTTATAAAAACAAGCTTTATTACAAGAGAACATAATATGGAAAAACTCAAATATCAGGCTGTGGAAAGCTACAGACCCTACAAGATCTATAATGCACACATGTTTATCAATTACTTTAAGTAAGGTAAACGCCATTCCGCCAGAGATGATCATTTCGTCCACTAGATCTAAAAGGTTCTCAATCAGCAGAAATTTTTCGGACAATTTAGCGCCACCCAAGATTGCCAGCAAAGGTCTTTTGGGATTTTCCAGGACTTTAGAGAAATTGTCAACTTCTTGCTTCATTAAAAAACCTGAAACCAAAAGAAATGATGGTCTTTTAGTGAGTCAATGTTTTGTTTATAATAATTTATTAAAGCACTAATTCTTTGGGGTTGATCATCGGCGAATCGTTTTATTTTATTATATAATGGGTGGATTTCACATTCCGGAAAACATTTCAATACACCTTATCCATAAGAATATGCTCTATGCTCTGGTCTTACTTTATTACGTACATTTGATTACCTGGTCATCTACATAAAACAACAAACAGCTAACAGCCGCTTGGAGTATCTTTAGTAGACATGCTACACAGTATGTTTTTCTCCTTTGAATTAATAACTAATTTTTCCAGGGTAATTAATGCGCAAACCTCCAATTCCCCCCTCTCCCAATCCCCTTTAGATTGTACTGAAAGCCTTTATTTTCTTGGGTCTAAATGTGACTACCTAAATGGCTTGATATTGTAGCATTTATTTTTTTTAGGTCAAAGAGTAAACTCAATACGATGCAATATTAATTTTAACTTGATATGACAATGATTTAGTAAATCAGTAAATTGGCTTAGTTCGGCCAAATGTAACAGTGTTCATTTTTAAAGGTATTGGAAGACATTTCTTTGGTATTGCCAGACTAGAAAATTATGTAACTAACAGAATGCTCTTTGAACATTTGGAAATTTGGTAATTTACTACAATGCCTTTATTTCCGGAAGGGTCTTCCAGTCACATCTTTTGAGCACGATTAAAATCGGAAAAATGACTAGAATATAAGCCTTTCTCACTAACAAACTGAACTTAAAGAAATTACTAATTAAATTCACATGCTTTGTGGCCATGTGGCACTGACCTAGAGCACGTTGGTGCAAAGTGCAGCCGACAACAGAACTGTGATCAAGATGTGCGGAGCCAAAGTCATCGTTGATAAAGACATCACCAAGTTTACTCAGAGAATGACGGAACTTTTCAACCTCCTCGCTCTTGGCGGTAATTATATTTCCTGCTTCATTAACCCCATGGCCTTCTTCCTCTATGTGATATCTGGAAAAAACAAACATTTTCGAGCTCCAGAAAAAATAAAGGATAGGCCTATCATTAAAGAAAACTAAATCTAATCAACGCAGCCTATGCTTACTTAGTATCATCGAGCAATATTTATTGGGGTAAACCTTTAAAAGCTCACACCTACATGTAGATCGGATGATACTTTACATAATTTCATTTATAAAGGAAATAAACAAAACAAAGTGCTAATTCCAGGATGTGGAAAAATGTAGAAAATTATGGCTTTTTAGGGTAGAGGTGGAGCTTCTGTTTGAGACAGGTCTTGATTCATCTACGACTACTACAGTTATTTTTGTCTTTTCTAGTTTAATTATAGACGCTTAATTCTATCAATTTACAATATCAGATTTATAAAATATTTATGATATATTTCATTCCAGCACACCGGCAAGAGCTTTATATAAGTTAAGAGCCAACATATTTTTTTTAAAGGAACAATGAGATCAGTGTTAAAACATGACGCAGTAATAAAGTACGACACATAATTAGTTGCCCATAAACTTATCAGTTTGTATTTTCAGAAGTGCCATGGCAACGGAAATAAAAGAAAGCTTTTAACGAAATTGAACTACCCTGAGAAATATTACCTGAGATTCTCCAATAGTATAATGCTCCCTTGGCGTGGTTCACTACACAATGATTCTACTTCAGGACCGACACAGTCCTTCAGGAATGTTACTGGTTTTTTCAGAAGCTTTTCCAGCTCTTCAGCTACAGGCCCGAGGGAAAACTCTGGAACCACACGACCGTTAGGTTGTCCCAAGTGACTCATTATTATAACACATCTTGCACCTAAAGCATAGGAAATATATATTCCTATAATGAGAGTTCTGGGTTCCAGGTTTCAGTGGTGGAGTTTGGGGTTGGAGACAAAATCATTAGTTGAAAAGTAAAATATTTAAATACTTACTAAATTATTTCTATTGGTTAGATTCCTTCAATGTTTGAGGGAAACTATAACACAGTTTACACGCTACGATTCAAAAGAGTGCTCTCCACAATACAGCATACTCTCACCTATTCGCGGTTCCCCATTCGCGGCCCCGCATATTCGCGGGCTTGGCTCTTAACCCTATCGCATCGTATGCCCGATATTTCGGGCTAGCGTCTAAAAGTCATAAAAATGAATGCCCGGTAAACCGGGTTTTTGTAGGTCATAGAAATTATAATAAAGTATAAAGTATCTCACATTAGTTAGGCCTATGCTAAACTATGCAGGATCTGTATGGGACCCATCAACTAAAGAAAACATTACAAAATTAGAACAAATTCAAAAAAGAGCAGCAAGGTTCATAACTAGTGAATATTCCCAATTGACAAGAGTAACACCATTAGTCAAATCACTAAACCTAGAAACACTAGAGGACAGAAGGGCAAAGAGTCAAGTAGTAATAATACATAAGGCCTTAAACTATAATTTATAAAAAATACAACCCATTAACAACCTGTTGCAAAGCTCAGATAAACATAAAGACAAAAACACTTTCCTTATCCCCTATGCATATAAGTACTCTTTCTTCCCGAGTGGCATTCGGGCATGGAATGGGCTGCCTGAACAAACCAGGAAAACCAGTAACTTAACATCATTTAAAACATTAATAAAAATGCAAGACTAGACTCGGACCACGGATGAGCGTAGGACGCAATAATCTTCTTTATAGAAGGAGCGTCTGTAATGCATAAGATAAGATAACTGCATGCAACATTACTACATTATTACTGTATTAATGAGTAAGAGTGTGTTTAGAAAGTGTTTGGGAATCATTTAGTACCGTATATAATCTCATACATAGTCGTTTTAAAACTGCATCCAATATTCGCAGTTTTTCGACATTTGCAGGGAGGTAAAGCGGGGGTATACTGTACTTCTTTTTATGTCCATCCACACTGACAACTCTATTTCACTCTATGTAGTTAATGTAACGACTTTAAGATGAATGGTAGACCCTCTTGAAAATAGTGAGCTTCAATGCGTTATATACATCCGTAGATGAAGCGACAGATTACTACCAAGTTAACCACCGGCAACTCGAATGCTTACGTAATACATTATTCTACAGACTAAAGACCAACACGTTTTAAGCACATTTTTTGGTGTGCTATAGAAGCGCCCTACTTTTGTCTTCTATTGTTAGGTATTAAGTTATATTTGCGTAGACTGGACGTTTGTTAGCAGTCGTACAAAATATATAACATATCAATAACAAGACAACTAACTGATAGGCTACTCATGCAGCAAGAAATGTAAAACTATCTTTTTTTGAGAACACAGTTGAAATCAATGTACATATAAAGCACACACTATCTTAAATATACATATTATGGATACAAACACATGTCTTTTTTTTTCTTTACTTCAATAAATGAACGATAAGGTTGCAACTATTGTTTGTGCCTACTTCGCCTAGTTACTGGAACATACTTTATAGAATTACAGCACATACAATTAGTGTTGTTTTCAATTCTTTTAAGAGAAAAAAAAATCTAAATGTATATCAAAGAGGTGGAACATCAATGTAACAAGTTCTCTCTCCCCCTACCCGCCCTCACATACAATCACGGGCTCACCTTTCTTCCTGATGTACCTGATGGTGGGCAGTGAGGCTTTGATTCTCTCATTGTTGGCTATCACGCCATCATTCAATGGCACGTCGTAGTCCGCCCGGATTAGCACGCGCTTTCCCGCCAGCTGACACTGGTCAAGGCACAGCTTGGCTGACATAGTGACCTGGATAGAGGGACACGTCAGAGGCAGCAGAGATTAGATATAGAACTTCATCGGGAAAAAATGGACAGAAACTATATTATTTAAATATAAATTGAAATCAGAAATGAATATATATATATTAGAGGAGAGAGAGAGAGAGAGAGAGAGAGAGAGAGAGAGAGAGAGAGAGAGAGAGAGAGAGAGAGAGAGAGAGAGAGAGAGAGAGATAGTCTATTACTGGATATATCGCTTGCTGAAAGAAAGCTAAAAAGTAAGATGTATTTTTACTCTGGCGATATGTCACATGTAGTAATTAAACATTTATGAATTTTTAAAAAAGATAACGTATTCAATTATACATCACACATACACAAATATGATTTTTTTTTTTAAGCAGGTAAATTGTTACAGATTTAAAGTGCATTTATATAATTATATTTTTAATGTTAAATGTCTGAAGAAAAATTGCGATGATCTAGAGCGGTGCATTGCCTTGTCTGGATGTCTGGAGCTCAAATCCAGGTAAAAATACACCAGATCTTTTTTTTATGTCTCAATTCCACCATCTCTGATGGGCGCAAGACATCATTTTGGGACATCCAATGCAATCCTATTACCTTTTCATTTGTATTAGTTCAAGTAATTTGAATTTTGTGCTGCTATATAATAAATAGCAGGAACGCGTACAAATCAGATTCACAAATCAAAGTCTACACAATTAGCACAAAATTATTTTTACAAAATCATAAGTAAATAAAATGAATACTTTGGATTTAATTTTCTCTTTATATCGGGGCAAAGATGGATCAGACAATTCTTCAACCGCTGATGTGACGAGCTCAGTTTCATCTTGACTTATATCTGTCATCTCTGGTAATGTCATATCCGGTACTGTAAAGCAGAAACAATGAAAGATTGTTATATATAGCAAGACGCGTGGACGAAAACAACGAATCGATATTTCGCATAACGTTTGTAGCTATAATATTTGACTATAACAAAACTTTTTTAAAAACAAAATGTAGATCTGGATAACTAAGAAACCATTCGTTTGAAATTGCATTGTTTACATCAAGGTACCATTTATTCATTGCTACCTTATGGCTTGCCATCGTCTTAGTTAACAAGCAAAACAATGATTAATGGTAACATTGACTGATTGTCACATTTTTTGATTGTAACATTTATTGATTGTAACACTTATTGATTTGTAACAATTATTGATTGTAACATTTAATGATTGTAACATTTATTGAGAGTAACATTTATTGATTGTAACATGTATTGATTGTAACATTCATTGATTGTAACATTTATTGATTGTAAAATTTCTTGATTGTAACATGTATTGATTGTAACATGTATTGATTGTAACATATGTATTAATTGTAACATTTTTTTATTGTAACATTTATTGAGTGTAACAGTTATAGATTGTAACATGTATTGATCGCAACATGTATTGATTGTAACATTTACTGATTGTCACATTTTTTGATTGTAGCATTTATTGATTGTAACATTTATTGATTGTAACAATTATTGATTGTAACATTTAATGATTGTAACATTTATTGAGAGTAACATTTATTGATTGTAACATGTATTGATTGTAACATTTATTGATTGTAACATTTATTGATATTAAAATTTCTTGATTGTAACATGTATTGATTGTAACATGTATTGATTGTAACATATGTATTAATTGTAACATTTATTGATTGTGACATCTATTGATTGTAACATGTATTGATTGTAACATGTATTGATTGTAACATGTATAGATTTTAACATGTATTGATTGTAACATTTATTGGTTGTAACATTTATTGATTGTAACATGTATTGATTGTAACATTTATTGATTGTAACATTTATTGATTGTAACATGTATTGATTGTAACATGCATTGATTGTAACATGTATTGATTGTAACATTTATTGATTGTAACATGTAATGATTATAAGATGTATTGATTGTAACAACTATTGATTGTAACATGTATTGATTGTAACATGTATTGATTGTAACATGTAGTGATTGTAGCATTTATTGATTGTAACATGTATTGATTGTAACATGTATTGATTATAACAATTATTGATTGTAACATTTGTATATTGTATTATTTATTGATTGTAACATTTATTGATTGTAACATTTGTTGATTGTAACATTTATTGATTGTAACATTTATTGATTGTAATATTTGTATATTGTATTAGTTATTGATTGTAACATTTGTATATTGTATTATTTATTGATTGTAACATTTATTGATTGTAACATTTGTTGATTGTAACATTTATTGATTGTAACATTTGTTGATTGTAACATTTATTGATTGTAACATTTATTGATTGTAACATTTGTATATTGTATTATTTATAGATTGTAAAATTTATTGATTGTCATATTTATTGAGTGTAACATTTGATGATTTTAACATTTGTTAATTGTAACTTTTGATTATTGTAACATTTATTGTTTGCACAATTTGTTGATTGTAACATTTATTGATTGTATCGTTTATTGATTGTAACATTTGTTGATTGTAACATGTATTGATTGTAACTTTTATTGATTGTAACATTTATTGATGATAATTTTTGTTGATTGTAACATTTATTGATTGTAACATTTATTGATTATAAAATTTATTGATTGTAAAATTTGTTAATTGTCACATTTGTTTATTGTAATATTTGTGAATTGTAACTTTAATTGATATTAATATTTGTTGATTGTAACATTTATTGATTTTAGCATTTATTGATTGTAATATTTATATATTGTATTATTTATTGATTGTAACATTTATTGATTGTAACATTTGTTGATTATAACATTTATTGATTGTAACATTCGTTGATTGTAACATTTATTGATTGTCACATTTATTGATTGTAACATGTATTGATTGTAACATTGATTGATTGGAACATGTATTGCTTGTAACATTTATTGATTGTAACGTTAATTGATTGTAACATGTATTGATTGTATTATTTATATATTGTATTATTTATTGATTGTAACATTTCTTGATTGTTTTATATATTGATTGTAACATGTATTGATTGTAAAATTTGTATATTGTATTATTTATTGATTGTAACATTTATTGATTGTAACATTTATTGATTGTAACATTTATTGATTGTAACATTTATTGATTGTAACATTTGTTGATTGTAACATGTAGCATATTGATTGTAACATTTTGGGGTGTTATGGTCTATAAAAAAATAATAATTTCTGAATTGTTTTTATCGTTGGAATTATTGTCTCAGTTACTAATATATGTGTTACTTTATGTAGACTATAGTGAATAAAGCTTATTACATTAATTAGTGTTACATTATGAGATATCATCAAACATACAATATATAGCAGAGCTAAGCGCGAGATATTTTTGTGTCAAAAATGCCGTTTAATTTGAACGGAGAACATTACTTTGTTTTACTATTTCAATGCCTAGTATTGAGATAAGATATAGATGACATAGAAACAAACTAGCCTGTTTCTCCAAAATATGACAAACTCATCAGATAATCTGTTCTTAACTAAATGCACAGTTTTATTAGTTACTTAACCTAACCTGTTTATTAGTTATAATAAACTAACTGCCTCTATGCATAAACGAACCTGTTTCTTCCGACGCTTTTTTCTCAGTAGCATTCTCATTGGCATCGTCCTTACTTCCCTCTTGTGTGGAATCAAAGGTGTGAGAATCATCAGGTCGTCTGCTGTTTGAGTTCTCAGTGACCAGATCGCCGGAATCCTTTGTCTTTTTAATTGGACAACATGAAAGCACATTTTCATATTGATTAATTTAATCGAAACGAAAAACTATTTGTTTATCAAAGGCAGCGATAGAGTGAAACAAATGAAAGTGGGTGATTGTGTAGGGATGCTGTTCCATGAACACTTTGGCAGTCATTTTTCTCTCAGCGCTTTGTTTCGTTTTTGCTTTTGCATATAATAGCTCTAACTCTTGATTAGCGTCGAGAGTCTCTGATCAAGGTCAGATAGGCCCAACGAAATTAAATACTCCTTACCAATCGGAGCAGAAATTACTCAAATAGGGCCAGGAGTTTTAAGGTCTCTATATCTTTCAAGCTACAAATTGCTGCCCAGTCACGGCCACTCTCATGTCCTGAGGCTTTCTCTCAGTTTGTGCCTTCTTATTCAAGATAATTGTAAGGCACACCTCAGTAAGTTACGGCTTCGCCATAACCCATAGGTAAAGAGCGCCTCCCGAGTTTAAAAGTCTATTTAAAACGGGACTAGCATTCCGGATTTTTTAAAAGCCCAGTGCGTAACGAGAAATGGAGGGTAATAATAATAATGATGACATTTGTATAGCGCTGCCAACAAACATACTGTAAGCTCAGAGCGCAATTAACGTAACAATTAAAGAACACATATACAATCTATAGTCCAAGAGATAAGAGAAACAACAAAATGATGATTCAAAACATTACAAACATGGAACAAATCAAACAACTAAAACAAAATAACCGACCTAACATATAAGTAAGACAGTGGGGCTCTAAAGCATGTTAACTGAGATAAATATTGAAATAATTAGTTTTTAAGTTCTTCTTGAAGGGTCAAAGACTTTGTCCGAGGAATGCTGTCATGCGGCATGTCGATGGAGCACGCCGACAGTTAGGTAATCCCCAGGCACATGCATTATACTATCCCCTCCCACTGTTTTTATTTTGCGGAAATTACATTGGATTATTAATGAGTAACGAGACGGCATTATCTCCTAAACCTGCAATGTGTTGTGGGTAGTACAAATACCAGACAATAGGCCTGGTCTTCCAGACACCGGGCTTGGTGAAGTGGGTGTTGTTGCTCCATACCCGTACTCCCCAACGAGTTTCGGTGGGCCCTCGCACGTGAAATGTTTCTTAGATGTGCAACGGGGGACGTCCCCCATGTCTTAGCCCACCGGTGTACTCTTAATGGCCCATACTCTTTGCCAGTTTTAAGGCCCATGGGTAGGAGGAGTCTAATTCCCTATCAGACCCTTTTTGCCATACCACTCCAATAACCATGTCTCATTAAACCGCCGCCAAGTGATATAACTAATTAGATAACCACATTATAGCAAACACGTATCAGTAATAAGAACAATATTACTCTATTTTGTTATTTAATGCTTGTGTTGGAAAAATGCATGCATCTTATTCGAGTAGATAAGTAAATAAGCCTAACACTAATTTTAGTATTTATTAAGTTTTTTAAGTTATTTCGCACGACGAAATTATATGAATGCGAAATTAATAAATATATTGTACTATGAAATGTTCCTTAATATTTAAATATTAATCACGACTTTTAGATATTGAAACTTAAGTAGCGGATACACGAGAAAGGTGGAATCGATATGTTGATACAACTACGCACTAGATATTCGAATTTTCGATTCTTGTAGAAATCATTCTAAATGTACAGGTTTACTGATAGATATATTTCTGAAAATAAGATTCAGTTACCGTGACGTTAGGATCGTCAAATTCCTCGGAGGAGTACGTATCATCGCGTGTGTCGTCATCTCTTCCTTCACTGTCTTCAGCTTTAGCTATCCCGTCATCCTTCTCCGTCTCATCAACTTCAAACGTGTTATCATAGCTGTATCGGGTGGATGCTGGTGAGTGAGGCAAGGAGAGGATCAAATGAAGAACAAAGTCATGACAACACATCACTTGACTGCTCACACTATGCTTACACACGACACATTCTGACTACACACCACTTGACTGCACACAATATGATTACACACGACACATTCTGACTACACACCACTTGACTGCTCACACTATGATTACACACGACACATTCTGACTACACACCACTTGACTGCTCACACTATGATTACACACGACACATTCTGACTACACACCACTTAACTGCACACACTATGATTACACACGACACATTCTGACTACACACCACTTGACTGCACACACTATGATTACACACGACACATTCTGACTACACACCACTTGACTGCACACACTATGATTACACACGACACATTCTGACTACACACCACTTGACTGCACACACTATGATTACACACGACACATTCTGACTACACACCACTTGACTGCACACACTATGATTAGACACGACACTTTCTGACTACACACCACTTGACTGCACACACTATGATTACACACGACACATTCTGACTACACACCACTTGACTGCACACACTATGATTACACACGACACATTCTGACTACACACCACTTGACTGCACACACTATGATTAGACACGACACTTTCTGACTACACACCACTTGAATGCACACACTATGATTACACACGACACATTCTGACTACACACCACTTGACTGCACACACTATGATTACACACGACACAGTCTGACTACACACCACTTGACTGCACACACTATGAATACACACAATAGATCCTGACTAATCACACATTTGAGTAGCTCAAAGAATACAGTAAGTAACATATAATATTAACTAGAAAGTAATATAAAAAATATATTACAGAACCAAATCGCACTTTAAAACTAATTAGCAAAAAAACCAGAACAAATTGATAAGAGAGATGCAGTGTCATTACAATTGAATATTCAAAGAACTACAAACAGCCAACAAACCATATTCAAATACCCTCAGCTAGAAAAACTGCAGAAAACAAGGCTGACGAGCCTAAAAAGTAATAAAACACAAAACCAATTACAATGTAACACAGAAGTCTACTAGAACACTTAGAAAGCCACGGAGATGAAAAGATTATTATTCAATTCAATATGCAAAGACACATTCATATAAATTTTCCTCCATCACAAATAACAAGTAACATTCGTGAAAGGAATGGGTTGCATATGTCAACAATGAAAAAAAAACATACTTCGTCAACGACTTCAACCGCGTGATGTAGGACACAGTAATCATTTATATATACAGGGCCGCATTTAGGATTGTGGGGCCCTGTTTCCAAATTTATGTGGGAGCCCCGCGTGGTTTCGCCCCTGCCTTCCAATTACCTAAGAAAAGGATCGTTAATTCAGGTTACATTCTGTAAAATAATAAATTTTATGTTGCATTTAGCTTGGGTGGACTGCAACGCTTATCATTGTAGGGGAATAAAGGAATTTTATTTTTCATTATCAACGAAAGAATGGAATGTAACTAACAAATTTATTTTTGGGATGTGTGGGGGCCCCTTTTGTGTGGGGGCACCCTGTTCCAATCGAACATGTGGACCATGCCTAAATACGCCACTGTAACTTAATATATGATATGATGAGGATTTAAACTGTCTCATTCGCGGCACATTCAACGTGTTAAATGTAAAACTAAGACCAATCCTGACCTGACATGTCTCTGTTCCATACATTCCTCGCCAACGTTCACCTGTAGATTGATGACAACGAACAAGCCCGCTGAATGACTGAATGTGGTAGGAACAGGAAAGAATATTTAAGGTTTGGGTATTGAAATGACTAGGCAGCGAAAGTACAATCACCCAGCCGCCATGTTGTGCCTCAATTTGAAATACTTCCGGAATCGTCATTTTGAGTCTCACGTCATCAAAATGTGATGTAAACCTTACTTACAAATATATATATATATATATAAATAGCTGTAAATGAGCGTCCAACAGATTGATATATATATAGAGAGAGAGACTTGTATCTTATGTTACATGTTACGGGCGTTCAATCTATGATGATTATTGCGTCCTACGCTTATTCGCGTTCTTAGTCTAATCTTGCATTGGTTTAATATTTTAAATTATGTAAAGTTATTAGTTTTCTTTGTTTGTTCAGACGAGCGGCAACCCATTCCATGCCCGGATGCCTCGCGGAAAGAGTACTAATGTTATGTTATGTTCTTTACTCCTCGAAAACTCAGCAACTCGGAAATTCCGAGTAGAAATAATTGTCAATAATTTTCCCATTTCCAGGTTGGTGCATTAAACATTTAATTTTCATTGAAGCGTCAACGGGAAACCTGGAACTTTTGTTTTTTTTAAAGTAGATTTGTTAGAATTATCAAAGTCTATAATACAATGGGTCGCTTGCTCTTTTTTTTAAACAGCTTATGAGGTCTTTTTCCGTGCACATCCACTAACGCTGTCTTAAACGACTTCTACGCTCCTACGTTTGCCTAAATGTTTCCGCTGTATACAGCTTTCGATTTTAATTTTAACTTTTCATTCAGAAAATCATGGCGATTAAATAAAACGTAAGTGTACTACAAAAAGGAGTCGGGAATTTCGATAAGAAGTCATAAGAATCAACAAATGGCAAAAATATTAAAGCAAGCTGTCCATCTTATTAAAGTCCTTGGAATTATTAATAAAGTTAAATTCAATTCTCAAACAACACGGACTGTCTTGCTCGCAAATCGGCCTACCAACACCCACTGGCTTGATATCTGAAGTGCAGCTCTACGATTCACTTGAAGACGCACGAGAAGGTGACGAACGTATTAGACTGTTGAATGACAAACAATTGGATGCATTCCAAAGAATCATAGGTGCAAATGATAATACAAATGTTAAAATCACTGCTTCTATCTCGACGGCCCCGGAGGATCCGGAAAAAATATTCCTCTAAACAACACTAATGGCATTTCTCCGTGGAAGAAGACATAAATATTCTACCGTTTGCTACAACAGGAATCGCTGCAACCGTTCTGAAAGGAGGAAAAACAGTTCATTGTGGATTTAAGCTTCCTGTTCTATTGACAGATACTTCAGATTCATCGATGAGACCGAAATCTGCAGATGCCAACGTTCTTCGTCGAGCAACGCTCAACATCATGACGAGATTACAATGATGCCCAAGAATGGTCTACGATGCATAGAAAGGCTTCTTTGGGAGATAATGAACAATGATGAGCCATTGGGCGGAAAATTATTTGTTGTTGGAGGTGACTTTCGACAAATTCTTCCAGTGGTGATAAGGAGCACACGAGCTGACATCATTAAATGTTGTATTAAGTAAAGTATGTATTTTGTGGAGATGTTTCGTACAACTATCATTAGCGACAAATATGCGCAGCGAAGGTCAAAGCGAGCACAATGCTTGGCTTCTTCGTGTCGGAAATGGAAATCTGTAGCCAGTTCCAGGAATAGATTGCGACGATACAATAGAAATTTCTCAACAAATGATAGTTTTCAATAATATTATTGAATCCATCTTAGGATCAAATATTCATCAGCTGTCTGTCAATGAGTTCTCATAACGAGTAATTGTTGCAGCAACCAATGAACAAACACTCGAAATGAATCAAAAGATCATTGAGTTACTAGCAGGTGATTATGCCGTTAGTTAAAGCGCACATTCAATCATCTCAGAAGATCCAAATGATGCAGTAAACTATCCAGTGGAATGTAGGCATGCCTCCTTATATTTTAATTCTCAAGAAAAGTACAATCATTATGCTTCTGAGAAACCCTTATCAAAAGAAAGGATTGTGCAACGGAACTAGAATGATTGTAAGTGACGCTCAGCGAAACTTCATCACGGCAGAAATAATAACTGAATGTAATCGCGGTGATACTGTTTTTATCCCGAGAATTGATTCGGCACCCTGTGATACTACTCTACCGTTTATTATAAGACGTCGACAATTTCCCATTATTCCGGCTTTTGTAATAACAATCAACAAGTCGCAGGGACAGACATTTGAACATGTTAGAGTGGATCTAAAGACTACCGTCTTTTCACATGGTCAGCTAGCTATATGTCGCTTTGACGAGATCAAGAAGTCCCAATAATTTGAGAATTTAACGAAATCCTCAACAAGGACAACTAATGCAGGATGACCGACAATAATTAATTTACACGCAATGTTGTTTTTAGAGAAGTGTTTCAGCATTGAAATCTATATTTATGTGTAGACCTACATAGTAATAATAATAAGCCATGTGTATGCATTTTTTAAATTTATCTAATTGTTCTTGATGTATCCTTAAAGTTTTGTTTTAGATATTGATTTTTAGTATTATGATTATAACTTTGTGCATGAAAAATGTAGTATACTGAAGAAACCAGAGAAAAAAAACAACCTAGCATCTTAAAACCCTTAATCAAAATGCAAGACTGGACTCAGTTCAGGGTAAGAGTAGGAGACACATTAATCTTCTGTACAGTAGGAGCGTCTGTAATATATAAGAGGAGATAGTAAAGATATTTAAAAAAATGTATTCCCTCAAGGACTTGCTTTTAAATAGTTTATATAAGCATAGTTTATATAAATGATTGAAAATGTTGTGTGCACCAAATGAAATGAAACGAAAAATGGTTTGGAAGAGGGGCGGGGGTAGGTAGAACGTGTTTTCTTTGGCATCGATTATATGTGTCAAGTTTTAACTGGATGGGATGATGATGCATCAATTACCTTACAGTAGATATTGTTTACCATAAATAAATAATTTGCGAGGTTACATTTACCAGCGCTCATAATTGGGTTAAAGTTATCACGAATAGCTGATTGGGCTGCCTTGAAATGTTGCAAGGTGACTTTTGTAAGCACTCGATTAAGCACTGATCCATCGTACGCTTCGCACTTCCAATTCGGTTGCCATTCAGGTTCAGCGTATGGGAACAGGATTGCTTAAGACATTGTATCCAAGTTGGGCCTCAAGTGGTTTTGTAAGCACACGATTAAGCTCTGCTCCTTTGTACGCTTCGCACTTCCGATTCGGTTGCCATTCAGGTTCAGCGTATGGGAACAGGATTGCATAAGACATTGGATCCAAGTTGGGGCTCAAGTGGTTTATGTTGATACAATTTTGCTAGGGATTGAAGGGGTTTCTCGGGTTGATGCCGTTGTCACGCTCAAACGGAGGTTCACCATCTTCATTCACAAATACCATAGCTACTTCGTTCAACGTTGGTGCGTTGAAGCAACGTGGATCTGAGTGACGGTCTCGTCGAAATACCATATTCACCAAAGAAATTTGATATCCCCTCTGTGTTGCTTGTTCTATTAATTGTGTTTCTACTTCTACTTCTCGCATCATCTGAGAACTTCTCGTAATTCTATTGTGTTGTCGAAAAAACTATTGATTTGATTCATAATACGTGGGAGGCACTGTTCATTTGCGGCATGTTCATGTCGAATATTAGTGGCTTGAGTACTGTCCAGTACGTAGAGTTGGGCATATTGTATAATTCTTTTCGAAAAGCATGAAAGACAATGTTTATATAAATACGTATTGTTTACGTTTTCTCTCCATAATTGTTAAACCAAGAACAATATGGTTCATATATTATTATGTTTCTCATTGAATTTCTTAAATATGTTTCATTTTATAAAATGTGATAAATCTATAAGCAGGCTTATTATTTGCTGGATGTTTGGTGAAGTAGTACGGGGAGAACCTAATAGTTTTCTTCATAGAAATGTATAAAATATATTAACTTTTTTTTTTTAAACTTTCGGCCTGGTCTAGTACCATAAAAGTGTCAATTGATATATTTTATAGCTTAAATGGTAAGTGGATGCCTGAATGCACTTAGCTTGCTCTATAACACTTATAAATGTCATTCCGTTCAAAACCTTTAAGGGGAAAACAAGAAAAACGAACTGATACTTGTTGCTACCATCTCACTTATGGGACGTTTTTTAAAACGTCCATATCTCAAAAAGTTTTAAATTTAAAGAAAAATCAAAAGTCGTTCCTTTTATTGTGGACCAAGATCTAAAAAAAAAATTAAAAAGGAAAACAATTCACGACCTTAGCAGAGTATGGGTTAATTAGTGTCTTTAAATCATTTTATAGTCACGGAAAGCGTGCTTGGAATAACAATTAAATTATTACGTCACGTCGGGTTAATTTCAAAGTCCGGAAAGTAGAATACAAATAGAATTAATTATATACGTATGACGTATATAGGAATACAGCCATGTTTTCTTCCATTTACTTTAGAATTATAACTTGCAATTCATAACTGTCTTACATTTTTTTTTGTAAAGATAAAGTCTTACAATGGTGTGTTTGTTTTTATTTTTGTAAACTTGCTGATGTATTTATGTTTTGCATTTAACATTTAAAAAAAAGTTATTTAGTAAAAAGCACTATTTATGTAATACATACGAAGGGTGGTCATTTATATAGTTCATCTCCCCATGTTATATGTAGGCCTATAGGTCTATATATATTGTCAACATTGGTGTATAGCTGCGTTTTCTTTGGTTAATTTCACAGTGAATGTGTAGGCTATAGAGTATAATAAAGTGAATTTGAAGTTGTGCAGTATTTACTTTATAGGATTTTAACTTTTACAAATGATTGTGTTGTAATAATGTTAGTGTATGAAGTATCTGCGCTAAGTCCAAACATGTTTTCTAAAACTAAAACGTGGGGTGAAGTTCAGTTTTGTTCCCACCACATTTTCATTCTGCTTTTCCACACTCTTTATATTCTGCTAAGATAATCAGGTTTATAAAGTGACTTGTTTTATTATTATTTTTTGGGAGTTTATTTAGCGTAATTGCAAAATCTATGTTTATGTTTGTTTGGGGTATTCATATCAATTCATTCTTTTAGGGTGTTTTTGGCATGTTGGATAGTGGGACAGTCTCAGGGCCGGATTTGGATGAAAATAGGCCCTAGCCCTAGGCTATTCCACTTAAGAGGCCCTTTCACCTGCGATTTTTAAGTTTGTAAACTACATGAGAGATAGTAAAATACATCATTTTACTGTGATAGGCCTACATATCAATATGTTAAACAAACATGTTGTAATTGTTACTAACCTTTATAAAAAATGTTGCACGGATAATAAATGAATAAAAAGTCGAGAAAACTTATTTTGACATTTATTATCAGCACCATATATAGTTCTTGTAACAATAACTAATCAAACATAACACAGAACATTTACAAAGAAACAAAATTCAAATTATGAAAATCTTTGACTACGAAAATCAAATGCGCAATAAAAATTATAATATTTTCTATCAAATAAAATTAAATATATTAAATACATTGAAGATTAAATCAAAAGCAATTCAGATAAATTTATTTCTTAATAATTTGCATTAAAAGTTTAAGTATGAATTATTATGTATTTTAAGTCTTAAACTAAACCAAAAATGGCAGTTTATTCAAACAAAATCCAGATCACAAAAAAGAAAATATCAAATTGTATCCTATATCATATTAATTTTAAGGTAATATTTATTTTATTTAAGAATTGATTCATTCCAAGTATACATTTAAAACCAAATAGTAGATTAGAAGAATTTCTTTGTAAACTTTTTCACACAGAATTCTTTTATAAGTTCATCAAAATCTTTTTTTTCTGAAGGTCTCACTTTCGATGTACAAAATGCTCAATGCAGACAACCTCGTCTGGGTCATTGTGCTTATTAATTGATTTTTTATATTTTTAAGTCTTAAAAATTACCTTTCTCCATTACAATTAGTAACTATTAAACTGAGAAACAGCAGTAAGATTGATTCCACATTGGGGAAGGCCACTTAAAGGCTTCTGTGTATTCTTGCATTAACAGCTCAACACCTCTTTGAAGTTCTACCTTTAATAATGTAAGGTCGGCAAGAAAGGAAAATGTTTTCACTACATCATCATAAACAGAAGCTCTTCTTCCTAAGTTTGATTCGAGTGCATCTATTATAGGAATAAATGATTTATCGTAAATTTATCCCTTGAAGAGAGTTTCTAAGGCATCACCAGGGTCAGATGAATTTACGTAATTCCCTTGCCTTTTACTTCTTATTATTCTTCTGGCAGTTCTATATTCAGTATTCGGCAACGTGTTTTTTTGCTTCTTGCTTCCCTAATTTTACGTAAAGTATCCAAAAGTGACCTGTATCAATCTGCACAACTACTAAGTAAAATATTAGGGCTTTGATTCCTCATATTTTCATATTATTTACGTCTTTAATTTTCTGTAAGAAAATATTTTAAATGTAAACTTCTACAACTCCATTATTGCTGATTTCTTTATGTTTACCTTCGCCCCACTCGGTTGACCGAAAGACACGATGTTAAGGAATATTTTATTTATGTCATTATCTGAAGAAGGAAAGAAAGTGGTGTCGTCGGCGTAAGCTAGGACTTTAATATTTGGAAGGGGTCCAGGGATATATGTGCCTTTAATGGGAAGTCTGATCTAATTTTCTCTAGGAGGGGCTCAATGCATATAATAGGGAAAATAGGGGGCAACCATGTCTAATTTTTCTTTTGATAAATATATTATGGATTTATTAACTTTTTTAAAATAAATATATTTCAACAAGAGATTTTACACACATTTTTAACTCACCGTTTCAGCAGTTCAAACACACAGATAAACATTTTGTAACCCGCTCTTTATGTGTTGTATCACCTATGTGAAATCCAAAACGCTATAAAACATGCGGACAATGGTGACACTTTTAATTCAGGAGCAGACTGATTCCGAAATAGCACTAGAGCTATATACATTTTTTTGTGTTCAAAATTCTTAATAAAACCAGTACAGTTTGTATTGTTCTATTTTTTTTTTGTTATTAATAAAACATATGTACAGCTTTTTTTGTTCAATAATATTTATTCAAATTTATGGTAGAATGATTAACATGTGTCGCTCAACAGAGTGTTGGATTCTAATTCTGAGGTGTCGGATAAGATTATACGCTAAATACCATGATATTTTCCTGCATATGGAGGGTGACACTGAGTCTACCCGACTCTGACAGTTGTTAGGATGAGCAAAGGTGGCCACGCCATGCCCAGAGGCCCGCCTTCACCCTTCTCCTGTTAGTTGAAACATGATCCGCCAGACTTGGTTTCAAGTCATTCGAGAAGGCCATGAGTTGGACTTTGGTTAGCAGAGGCTACTTGTGACGCAAGTCATGAGGATATTTCGTGAGGAGAGGGTTCTTATTTCCTACCCCCATCCCCGGCATTACTAACCTTGAAGTACAGTTAGTGTAGCAGTAGTAAAGTAATAAGGTATAATTTATTAGTTATGGTTCATTAGTCGCACTCCTGAAATGTACTTAATAAAACAGTCTGAACAATGTAGTGTGAAATATAATCTACTAATCTAATCCTGGGACTAAAAAATGTAAGTAGGCCCTATAATGAATTTGGTATTTTTTATGTAACGTTGTGACATTTTTATTCATTTGTGAGGGATAATTTAGCTACCTCCTATACAGATATATGTAAATAGCAGTGTATGTATTTTTTGTTCTGTTGTTGAAAACTTATGACGATCATGTACATGTAATGGGGTTTGAATTCTGTTGAAGGCTTTTTCTCCAAGGTTCTTTAGGTCCACTGATTCTACCCAAAAAGCGCTGCAGTAAAATGTGTGGGGTGTGGGGGTGGGGCCGCAGGAGCTCAGCCTAGTTATAACAAATGACAAATGTAAGGTTAATCCAGATAAGATCATTTATAATGTCTTATTGACAATATACTCAGTTTACACAAACCAGGAAGCAAAAAACAACAACAACGTATAGACAAGTTCTAAGCAAACACAGGAGCGCAAATCTAATCTTCTTTCGAGACTATGGAGCCAAGGATGATGATGAACCAAACACATAATTCTAACTACAAGAGGAATTGATAATTAGAGGAGCAAGTTAACTATAACTATATATATATGTTAGTCTTCTTAATAATGGTTTTAAACTGAACAATTAAGCGGCCATTGTAACGTAAAATAGTAAGTATTGTTTAAAACAACCTCTTATGAACCCATATCAAGTAATAGGTAGAAAGACTATTCGTTATATGACAGATGGAAAGGTAGAGAAAGAGAAAGATAAAAACACAGACAGACGGGTAGATAGATAGTTGTATGAATAAGTAAATATAGATAGATAGGTAGATAGATAGTTGTATGAATAAGTAAATATAAATAGATAGTAAATATAAATACATACATACTTACGTGAAAATGACCAACTAAAGTCAATACCCGTCAGAGCTGGATAGATTCAGGGACACCCTCGCTTGAGTCCCGTGAAAATTATTGCCTTCACCAGGATTCGATCCGAAAACCACTCGGCCACCAGGCCCCAATACAATAATAAAAAAAATATTATAATAATATTTTAATACAATTATTTAAACTTCAGAAAATTGTGGATTTATTAATATAGTTAATTTAAAAATTGTTGATTTATTAAAATAGTTGGCGGGCCCTGTTGAGGTGTGGAGGCGGAGTGAAAGTAGTCTTTAAGTTCCCTGTTGGCAGGGTACTATCATCCCCAGGAGGGAGTTCCGGACAGCAAATCCGACGCCGTTTTCTCTGACTTATTCCCCACTTCTACCTTGCCAGAAAAGACGTGAAGTCTCTTTCTCTTAGGGACCCGGAACCTGGCAGCCGTGTCTCTTGTAAAGTGGCTATGTCGACCCGTAGCCTTACGAGTTCGTCGTTGATGACTTATGTTTTCCTAGCATCGCTGATGTCTTGAAGGTTGTCTGACAGCCCGGGAATCAGTGTCCTTACATTCCAGCTCCCCAGTTTAAGGATTCCATCTCCTGATTTGTGATCAGGGTTTACTCTCCTAGCCTTTCTCAGGAATGAGTGTAGCCGCAAGGCAGCGGAGGTTTGAAGTCAGAGTTTCCTTCTCCTAGATGAGCAGCCAACCACGGCTGACGAGCCCCATTTGCCCGAAGCAACTGTTTTTTAAACACCAGTGGTCCGCCTTTCACCCCTTCTCCTGTTAGTTAGGAACGGGCTTCACCGGACTTATTTGCAAGTCACTCATGAAGGCCAGAAGCTGGATTCGGCTGTCAGAGGCAATTAGAGACGCAAGCCATTGGAGCATTTCATGAGATGAGGGAGCTTATCCCCGCATCCACCCCGGCTATGCCAGCCATTGAAACCCAATGTGTAGTTAAAGTGTATGTAAAGATCATTATGCGATTACATTGGACAAAATTTGTGAAACATAAAAAAATGTTTCTTCTTTGTTTCTTATGGGTTTTATTTGTTATTGTTTTACATGTTGAATATAAATTGAATTCTAAGTTTGCTTCCAAAGCAACAATAAATAAATAAACAGCAAATAACAAAAACAACAATAACATAGGTCTACGACTTAATGTTGTCGAAAAAAATATAGCAAACAATCATTTAAAAATAAAAAAAAACTGTCGAAATGACATGTGAGTTCTGTTTTACAGAAAGAGTTTAATTTCCCAATAAACTCACAACATTAGATCACAGTGGTCATACTTTGAGCAAGAAATACAAAAATTGATTCTTTTTTGTTTTTCCTTTTAAGTTGTATATTGAACTAGTGTATATTAAAGTCTGCAAAACAACAATAAATAAATAAATACTGACCACAAAAAAGAACATACTACTTTATGTATGTTGTAAAAAAAAAAAACCAACTATAATGTGTCAAGCATATTCTACACAAAGCCCGTTCAAAGAATCGGGAACATATCTGCTAGAATATATATAAATCTCAAAAAGTGTATGTATGTATGTTGGTACATGGATATGTACATGCCGCATAATCTTTTTTAATACTGGACAGAAAGACATGCAATTGGCTACAAATATACTTTGCGTTACTGCGATGAACACTGTCAAGGTTTTACATTTTCTTAAACGACCACAGTGGTCATTTTGGTAAAAAAACAACAATAAGAAAACAAATTTTGGTTTCACGTTGAAATTCCTCGGTACAACTTTTTATCATTATTCGATCGATAGCGCTAAAAATAAATAAAAAAAAAGACGCGTTGAAATTATTTTTTCATTGCAACATTAACCTTCGCGCAGGGAGAGCTAGCTAACTTTTTTATGACGTCATCAAATTTTGCGTATTCATTAACTTTACTTCAATGTTTTCTAATGTACTTTATGAATGAATAAAACAAAATGTATTCACATTTTAATTTGTGTCGTAATTTATTATGTTTGTTAATTACATTATGTTTGTTGGCAGCGCCATACAAATATTATTATTATTATTAATTTGTACGGGCAATTTTTAAATTGTTATAATGGGTAATGGGTAGGCCTAATGGTATTATTGGGTGATTTACTTTGCAGTGGCCAAATACAAATTCCTTCACGTTTAAATTCGTGTCGTATACGAAACTTAAACTTAGTAGTTGTCGCCGGCAATCTCATTATAACTGCTTGAGTAGTTAGATTGCATGTAAACATAACTTAGCCGGTTTGGAGACCCGGGAACAAACCTGCTATTTATTTTGTGTCGTATTTTAGAGTGGGCGTTGTTTAGATTGTTAAGGCAATGTTTTAATGGGTAATTAACTTTGTAGCGGGTAAATAAAAAATTCTTTCATGCTTAAATTCGTGTCGTATTCGAAATATAAACTTTGTAGTTGTACTTTTAGCCGGTTTGGAGAACCGGGCACATACCTGCAAGTAAAGGAATAAATCTAAAGAGACTTCTTTACTAGTGTTCTAATTAGAGTGTGCTATTTTAAAGTGAAGATGTTTTTTTCTCCAATCCCGCTTTTAGATTCAGTAAACTGGAATGTTAAGTAATCCAAACTGTGTAAAACGAAAATGAAATTTGATGACGTCATCCACGCGCTCGGAGATTTCGGAACTTACCAGAAGCGGATGTTTATTCTGACCTGTTTGGTATCTGTACCAAGAGCCTTTAACATTTTGATGTCTGTGTTTATAATGGCCGTTCCTGGACATAGGTAGGTTTTATGATTGACATGACAGTTGCTACAGTATTATTTATTTATTTCTGAGGCGTGTAAGAATGTATAATGTAAACATGAACTTGAGCACATATTGGGTCAGTTCAGAAGTTTATTATATTTATAATACATCAATGGACGAAGCACATGGTTCACAATTATTTCTTATACATAAATTGTCAATTGTATCATAACATCTTCATGACAGCTTTTTTCATAGGCCTATATCATCATATAATTATCATAACTTCTTGAGCACTTTATCTAGCTCCTTTTATGATTCTTTATTTATTTAAACACTATTCAAAGTACACAATTTATACTTGAATCAACTTAAGTTAAACACATTTTGTTCAACAGAACTTGTTATAAAAATCAACCTTCTATCTTAAGAATCCAAAATGTACTCCTCTTTCACCCTACTATTCTCTCTCTTGTCAACTCTGGATCACTCATACAAAATCATGCTTTTCTTGCTTAATTAGTTTGCACACTTCCTTACTGTTTATATTTTTTAGGGAAAAACTTCACTCACTCATTGACAAGTCTTAAATAGGTGTGACCTATTGGACTGGGGTGATCGTGAACTTCCAGTGAAATTTACCGCCATTTTCGTTAACAAAAACAATGCTTTTGGTACTGTTTGACAATTGATTTCAACATCGACAGCCAGTTCTGGTCTTTAAGAAATATACAACGGCTACAAGATTAGTTATGAGGAATCCGTTTTTAACATCAATAGTGAGTAGGCGATAATTAATACTCAAAGTGTTAGTCGCCTTAGGCTAAATGTAGCTTTGGTTTATAAAATAAGTTAGTCAAGAGTTGCGTCCTTGGTTATTAAAAAAAACACAATGCGGAGATTCATAAAAAAATAACACGAAAATTCTTTTGCATCAAGCAATTAGTTTGGGATTATAAATAGGTGATTCTTCAAATCTGACTTTCACAATCCATCGTTTTCTTTTGGCGCCTTTTTTTTGGAAAAGAAATAAAATTTAATTCTCTACATATTTTTTTTACAACCAGTAACGTAGCACACATGGCAGACATGTTTTTTTTAATAATATGATCGAATTCGACCGGAAATGTTGTTTCTTGTGACCTTTTATGCATGCATACACGATAAGACTTGTTAATTCAACTATATAAAATCATGTTGCAGTGAATAAAAACTGAACTGTAACAACAGTACTTGGAAGTATTTGACACGCAATAAAAGATGCAACGACGATTCATTTCAAATGGTACAAAATAATAAAGAATACTTATTAGTTCTATTCAAAATACATTTGCAAACTCAGTTTATAATGTTCAACGTAATTATTCTCATTTTATGGAACCATTAAAAAATATGAGATAGTTTTCTCAAGCATTAAATTATGTTTTTTCCATTAAAAACCAACAATTTCATTGGACTTTTTTTTCAGTTTAAAGCTGCAACAAAATAATGTATAGAGTCTAATTAAATTTAATGTATACAAATTAGAAATCAAGCACATGACAGTAAAAATTATAATAGGTCTTATAAAAAGCCAAAATAAAAAGAATATTTAAATACCTGAATAGGTTTTTTGGTAACTTAAACTATATTTTAAAAACTAAAGACCAATCTTATTGTCTTAAATTTCTTTGTTAAAAATGTTTCATATCAATTTAGGCCAAGAAGCTTTTATTTCACTGACCGTCTTGTGTAAGTAAGAATAACCATGGTGTTTTGCTTACTCTAAATCTTATTTACAATAATCTTGACATGTTATTTAGAGCGTTTTAGTTTTTAGATATATATTTTAATTGGAGAATTTCTTTTTTAACATTATAATTGTAATTGAAACAAAAAAATAACAACAATATAACCAAACAGCTTCCACTCAGAAGACACAAAAAAATCCAGTACAAAAAATGTTCATTTTTAAATTAGATATTGTAATTGTTATTGTGTAAAATCTATAGGTGCGCCATTCCTGAACTGGACAATGACACGTACAAAAGTCAGGGCCCGTGGCATGATGAACTCATCAATAAATCAATCCCATGGCTGAGAGAGAAAAATATGTACTCACAATGTGACATGTATATGAAGGATGACACACGGGGTGAATGGAAAAATCAAACACAAAAATGTCACAAATGGGTTTACAGTCAAGACATTTTTCACTCCACGTTTGTTACAGAGGTTTGTGAAAATTTATGAAATAACTTTGGAATGAATAAAACGTTAATTGACAAATATTCTGGCAATATAAATAAGGCACGTTACGATATTGTTAAAATACATAGACGTTCATATCTTATATTTTACAGAAGCTCAAGTTGTGCCGAAGATTATGGCGCCCTAAGCTTATTCGTGGGTTTAGATTAGTCTTGTTTTTTTTCTTAAGATATATTATCAATAATGGTATTTTGTTTTGCTTTCCAGGTTGGTTAGGCGAATCATTCTAAGCCCAAATTCAAAATGATTAAATACATACATTGGCCTACAATGTTTTGCATAAGAAATTCATCGCTTAAGTCTTATGCTGGTAATAAGGTTTAAAGAAAAACAAAAAAACACTTTTTAAAAATATATTTGTCACTGTCACTTTTGTTAGCGATCTTGTTATGACAAATGCGACATAATTTGAGACGTTCTACTACTAACGTGCCGACTTTCATTCTCTCCTTGAGACAAATGAATAACTCCAACAAGTCTCTTTTCCACAAGCAATTTAATAATATTAACAATACATACAGTGTTCATATATCAGTATATACCTTCAGCATATTTCCTTCCTCCTTCTCTCAACATCAACTCTATTTCAACAACATACTTCAGATCTCCACAACGATCTTACACACTACACCAAAACATCCCTTCTTAACTTCTTGGTAACACACCTTCACCAGGTCACCGTGCTGATCTCCCCTGTGTTTGTTGGTGTTGCCAACTTCCTTATTTCTTGGTTTGTGACAACATTGCTTACAATTCTGACAGCGTCTGTTATCTATTCTGCTAGAAGCAACAAAAAGATTTATTATAGTGAGAAACAAATAAAACACATGTACAATGAAAGGCAAAAGTCTAATTGTGTTAATTAGAAAAGTAAGTTTATTTGCCGATGATTGCATAATTTATAGAAAAATAAAGACAGGAAAAGATAGCGAACTTTTACAAAAAGACCTAGGTGAACCACAAAAATGGGAATCAAACTGGCGTATGTCTTTTCACCCAGAAAAATGCCAACTAATAAGAGTATCCAAGAAAAAGAAACAAATAATAACAAACTATTTCATTCATGGTAAAGAACTAACTCAAACTAACAATGCTAAGTATCTAGGAGTAATAATAAATGATAAATTATCTTGGAGCCCTTATATTTATATTGATGAAGCAATTAAAAAAATAAACAAAACATTAGTATTCATAAAAAGGAACAAATGTAATAGTATAAAACTAAAATGCTATCTCACATTAGTTAGGCCTAAACTATAAAATGCAGCATCTGTATGGGACCCATCGACTAAAGAAAATATTAACAAATTAGAACAAATTAAAAAAAGACCTGCAAGGTTCATAACTAGTGAATATTCCCAGTAACACCATTAGTCAAATCACTAAACTTAGAAACACTAGAGGACAGAAGGGCACAGAGTAAAGTAGTAATAAAACACAAGGCATTAAACTCTATTTATTTTAGAAATACAACCCAATAACAACCTGTTGCAAAGCTCAGATAAACATAAGGAGAAAAACTCTTTCAATATCCCTTAAGCGAGAATAAATGCATATAAGTAGGGCCTACTCTTTCTTTCCAAGTGGCAATCGGGCATGAAATGGGTTGCCTGAACAAACTAGGAAAACCAGTAACTTAACATAATTTAAAACATTAATAAAAATGCAAGACTAGACTCGGACCAAGGATGAGCGTAAGAAGCAATAATCTTCTTTAAAGACGGAGCGTCTGTAATGTGTAAGATAATATAAGAAACACCATAAGATCTTTATTCCTTTTCGTGTGCACACCATTAAAGAAATGCAAGACTTAAGCCATGGAAATAATAGGGCATGATATTATCATAGAATTTAATAGTGCAATATGATCAGACTTAGCTATTTTTTTATATTTAAAACTAATGTATTAGACTAAGACTTAGTTCATTCTCCATCAGATGAACCTGGTGTGTGATGATGTTTCATATAAAACCTATGCCAACATGGGCGTGATGGGAGGTATGATGGCTGGATCCCTTATCTTAGGCTCACTGGCAGATGTGTAAGTACTCTACTGTTTGATTATTTGTGTTTATATACAACGTAGGGTGTCAACTGTGTAGGATTAATTTCAAAAGTATGTCTATAGATAAAACGAAACACTTGAACAATATGTCCACTAAGACAAAACAACTAATTAATTAATAGCCAGCATAAAATCAGTAGCATTAAGAACTTTTTTCATTAAAAAAAAAGAAATAGGAGCTATTCGGGAATAATGTTTATTCGTATTCGACCATAAAGACGCCACCGTTTCGGAGATTTACTTTTTTTTCGGACAGTTGCGGTATATGAAAAAAATAACATGAATTGTAATATATTATGGGACATTATAGCACATTTTTAAACTAACTTATGAAATTAAATTCCTTTAGGTGAAAATTGCAAATGTGAAATCATTGCGGTCAGTTGACCAATTCGCAAGTAAAACAATCGGTCATTTCAAATTCGTATGCGTTAATGACGTAAATGATCCCTTCAAGAATAAAGAATTTTAAAACATGGGGAAATTACTTAGCTATAGCTAGTTCAAAGATGATTTTAATAATGTGCTCTATGTAATATAGAAAAAAAATATTTTAAAGGGTTTAGGTGGGGATGTGCCTGAAAATGGTATAGAATGTGACATCAAATGAAACACGTCTATGTGTCTAGTTATTGAGATGGAGAGATTGACGGAAAGCGAATTATTTAACCTATTTAACCTAATTTGATGCATACATATTATATATTTATATGTGGATGTCGGGTGTATAATGAATGGTGGAAGGGAAAGAATAAAAAGAACACAACAATAAGATTTATTATGATAGTCTCCCTGCTCAAAACACCAGTGAAATGTAGACAAAGATTTGAACCCCACAGGCTCACCAGATCTTAGAGATAAAAACACAAATAAGAAATAAATTGTAATAGCGTGAAGCTAATTGTACATTTTATCTTGTTTTAATTTATCTTTTTTTTTTGTTTAGAATAGGACGCAAGAAGATTTTATTGTTAGGCACAGCCGGGCAGTTTGCTTGTGGTCTTGCTACAGCTTTTGTCACATCTTACAGTCCATTTGTCATTTTGAAGTTTCTCGCAAACTTCTTTGGCAGTGGTCTGTACCTCTCTTCATATGTAATCGGTAATTACAATAGATTATTCACCTTAATTCATAAAGTAGGCTTATACTTTTATAAATAAACTTTGAATTTTTTTTGTGACATATATTTTTTTAAGGAAAATAATTATATAGTAGCTTATTAATTTACATTATTTGTGTTTTTTATTTTTGAAATTGATAAATTGCACACACACAGACACACATAAACACACACACACACACACACACATATATATATATATATATATATATATATATATTTATATATATATATATATATATACATATATATATATATATATATATATATATATATATATATTTACAGAGAGAGAGAGAGAGAGAGAGATTGTAATATAGAAGACCTCCTCTAATAGTATTCTTGTAGGTGGTCATTCAATACTAAAGCTACATCTGTCTAGGTTTCAGTAGGTATGATTCGATGAGCCCGGCGAGTCCTCACTGTCTCTTGATGGTGGATTATCAAATAAATTCTTCAATAATGACGAAACAACAGTATTCTAGTTATCTTGTAAAACAATCAATGCAAAGATCTTTCAGTTGTTAAAGGTTGAACTATTTTATTCAATATAACTTGCGTAAACTTGTAGTATACAAATATTATGGAAACATTCGATATAAAAAACATTAAGCAGAGCGAAGTTGAAACGCAGCCGCTTACGAAGAAAGCGAGTCTGGAACTGAAGACAAGAGGGGAGGGGGGGAATTCACCCCGTCACAGCAGCTAGTAGTTCCGCAACCAATGAAAAGCTCGCATTGAGGCATGCGATGGTTTTCTAGGAAATAAAATTAGCATATGCTCGCCGCGGGAAAAAGGAAGCGAGTGATTGGTTTAATAGCAGACGCTATTATAGCATACTGGTTTAATCTGGATTTATGCCAACGAAAGCAGTTTTATAACCTCGACCTTGTTTTTAAAAGGATAATTTTTTTACACATTTGTATTAGTATGAATATCTTAAATAGAATATAACTATGTAGAGGGAAGATTGGTACATGGGGGTGTAAATACAGTAGCATGTCATTGTCATGTATCAATATAGGCTATATATATATATATATATATATATATATATTGATCATTTAACGTCTGGATCTGATTATTATACAGACCTTCACATAATAACATCTGTTAGCCAGAGATGATGTAGGTAATCCAGATGTAGTATAAAACAGATAAACCTGAACTACATCAACTATCTCTGGGTTATTATGTACATCAGCATGACTGCATTTAATCTTCTAGTTGCTTGTTCTTTCACCACATGTTCTATTCTTTTAAACAATCGTTCATTTCATTCTGATAAACTGATTTTTCAGCCCATGATTATTAATACTAAAAGGCATCTCTCAGCATGAATGTCCCAAATATTGACAAGTCTTAATGAGGCGTGACCTTTTCAAACGGAAGAGATCTTTAACTTCCGGTTCTATTTTTAAATTTTTAATTATTTTAGACATTTCCGTAAACAAAAAAGCATGCTTTTGCTGGTATTGACAATTGATTTCAACCTCGACGGCCAGTTCTAGTCTTTTAGGAATATTTAAAGGCTACAATAATATTAGTTATGAGGAATCCGTTTTTAACATAAAAAGTGATTAGGCGATAATTAATACTCAAAGTGTTAATTGCGTTTAGTTAAATTTAGCTTTTTTTTATAAAATAAATTAGTCAAGAGTTGCGTACTTGGTTATTAAAAAAACACAATTCGAAGATTCATAACAATATAAAACGAAAATTCTTTTGCATCAAGCAATTTGTTTGAGGTTATATATAGGTGATTCTTTACGCTTGACATTCACAATCCATCGTTTTCTTTTGTCATCGTCTGTTGGAAATGAAACAACATTTAATCTCCTACATCTTTTGGTACAACCAGTAACGTAGCACTAGCACATAGACATGCATTTTTAATTAAATGATCGAATAAGACCGGAAAAGTTTTTCGACCTCTTATGCATGCATAATCGTTAAGACTTGTCAATGCAGACAACAAAATTAGGCAAGAACTATTTAATAACAAAACATGTATCATGTATTTCCAATTCTACAGGTATGGAGCTGGTTGGACCCAGGAAAAGAAAGTATGCAGGAGTTATCAGGGATTACGTTTGGTGCCTTGGTACTTTCCTTCTCATTGGCTTCGCCTATTTTCTGCGGGATTGGAATTACCTGCAGATAGTTTTGTCATGTCCGAATCTTTTAATTATGTCCTATTTCTTGTACGTTTTTTTCTTTAAATAATCGTTTAACTTTTAGTCTGTTTATGGCTTTGTAATATAAAATATTTAAGTGTCCAATTCATTTGCAACGAAATGTTTTAATTTAATACTACTTTAATCAGGTTACTAAATGAATCTCCGAGATGGCTAATCAGCAGAAATAGAATAAAAGAAGCGTCTGCAATAGTCCAAATTGCTGCAAAAACCAACCAAGTCACATTATCAGAAAACATTGCAAATCTAGAGGATATAGAGTTGGAAGGAGCAGGCGAAAAAGTCTGGCATATGATGACTGAACCAGTGCTACTATTTAGATGCCTGGTTGTATTTTTTATTTGGTGAGATATTAGCATGCATGAAATTTAATTCGATTGTTTATTAAAGTATGATACACGTATTTGACATTTAATAACGACAGTATCTTTCTAATTTTTCTTCTTTGTGCCAGCAAGATACTAAAGAATAGAAATATCTCAGAACGCAAAATCCCTTTTTTTTCCGGTTTGCGAAAATACTTGTCCGCCATATATTTCGACTACACCGAAATAGTTACTCTATTTAGTTATACTTCTTTATAATTTATTTTTAAAAAATTAGTATTCGTAACATAATAATTAATAAAAGTAATTATTTAAAAACTTTGAACAGTGGCTTTTTCTAGGTGTTATCCATTAGGCCATTCTATGTGAATGCCGGCTGCTCCATTTTTGTATCTTTTTTCCCGATGACCCATCAGTGTAGACTCACTGTAGACTCTGATCCAGGAATTTTGGGGGTATAGTTTGGTAATGATGTTGTTTACTGCTTCTTTTAGTATTTCGGGTGTGTATATGATGATGGACTGGAGCAAGCGATATGTGCCCCTGCGGAACAGCTACCGAAAATGTAGAACATTCCACCCGGTCAGCCATTTGGCCCCAGGAGGCTACATTCAATGGCAAACTGTACGGTGGACTAGAGCAACTGACAGCCACGGCGCAGTTCATTACAACTGTCGGATTTGTTGTCTGAATAATCCCTATCATAACATTTGAGAACGAAGAAGAAGAAGAATAGCGGTTGTTATATCTATCTTACAGAAAGCTTTGTTTTATATTATACTAGTAAATGTTCTATGAGAGTACAAAAGTAAGTACAAAAAATGACTGGCTTTGAAAGCACAGCAAGGCAACAGTGAAATTCCATAACATAAATGAAACGTATCCCTAGGCCCACTGCCATAACTTAGCATAACGCATATAGTTAAGTGATCATAGCACAAGGAACACATGACCAACGAAGCAGTTTTATACAAGCTGCAGATTTTTTTTCTCAATTTAGTATTTCTTCTATTGGAAAGTGTTTTGGGCCTAGCATACATTTAGTAAGATAAATCTTTAGGTCTAAATCGAGGAAATAGCTCATAAATCTAGATACGTAAATATGTATGAAAATTTTGGTCCTAGCATACATTTAGTAAGATAAATATTTAGGTCTAAATCGAGGAAATAGCTCATAAATCTAGATACGTAAATATGTATGAAAGTTTTGGTCCTAGCATACATTTAGTGAGATAAATGTTTAGGTCTAAATCAGGAAATAGCTCATAAATCTAGATACGTAAATATGTATGCACAGTGGCCGAGTGGCAGCGCGTTTTGTGCTCTGAGTTTGAATCCTGCCAAGGCTAGGCTATGTTTCCGGGTCTGATGGGTGATACCCAGCTCAGATGGGTGCTGTTAATGTCTAGTTATATGCTACTTCATTACATGTAGCTATAAAACAATATTATGAGTATAACTTCATTTCTGGTTGATTCTTTCTTTTTGTCCTAATTAAACAAGACAGCACACTAGATTGTAATGTATTTCAAAACACTTGTTTGCAGCAAAATTGATTTAATTCACTTTATATTCTTTGAATAAGAAATAATCACATAAATCCATTAAACAATGAAATATTATAAGTCCAATTTTATGTTAATACACAACCAGATAAATTATACGTCCTTCTTCTCTAACGTCCAGTAGTTGACTGACTTTCTTGTCACATAAACGTGACTAAGGGCCTCTTTCAAAATCACTTCTTTCAAGCATAAAACAAGTTTCACGTTTTTTTTACAAGCATTATATCTAACTGCGCACATCACTAGCAAAAAATAAAATAAAATAACTTAATTGTCCTCGGTAAATGACATAACTCTTGCTTATGGATAGTTGACGTATTATTATTTGTTATTTCCCCTTGACCATATATAAAATAGTACGTAAATGTTATTTAATTTTTTAACATATTGTAATACATTATTATTGCATTCAATCCTTGACAGGTACCTGACTTTAATTGATGTTAAGTAAAGGTGGCTGGGTATTGTGCTGGTAACACAAGCACCAGAATGCAGTTTCAACATAAACTGTTTTTTTTCAGCTACGTAAATATTTATGCTTTAATGATTAGGCCCTTATATTTTATGTGCTGCCACTGAAAGCAAAGCTTGTCATGCGTCATTTATTTTTAGCTTCTTCCTAACGTCACTTTTCATACACTTTCTTTTAGATTTCTATTAAATGCACGTGACCAATTGTTTTTATGCTTTCTATTGTCCCATCAGGTTTGTCGCTAGCTTGGTTTATTTTGGCTTGAGTTTGAATGTGGGAAATTTATCTGGAGACTTGTATTTCAATTTCTTCTTGTCTGTCATCGTTGAAGCTGTATCGTACACCTTGTGCTTACTGTTTCTGGACAAAGCTGGCAGGAAATTGTTACTGTGTTTCTTCATGTTGACGGCAAGCCTGGCCTGTATTTGTACATTGTTTCCTGTCATCTATGGCAATGAAGGTGATGTTTTAAATGTACATTTCCTTAACTTATTTACTCTTTCTAGCTCATTGGAAATTTTGATTCACTATTCACATTTTATTTTAAACAATAACTAGTCTTCTAAGGGTTTGGCTAGTAAACAATGGATTGAACAGCTTTCCGGTAACAGAGAAGTCAATTTGACAGGCAAACATAATTCGCTTTATAAGTGTAAAGACATTATATATCAGCTATTTGTTGTGAATAGTTAAGAAAAAATATATCTTTATACCATGTTGTGTCACGGACAAGTCAAACAGCGTAGGCTACACCAGTTATTATTGGCACGAGATTATGTGGCCAGCACAATGTTAGCATATTTTATTTTCTTCCAGTTATATCGGGTACTCATCGTAACCGGGTGGATTCATGGACACGTTTTACGACCTGTATAGACAAATCTAGCAGTTAGTCCTGTACGGGTATTGTAACATTCATTGTTAATTAAATAACTCGTTAAAGTACAGTAAATTTGCCGACTTAGAACTGTCACGTATTGGCGGTTCCAAATATTGAAACACATTACCTATTCCCCCCCCCCCCCCTCTCTCTTTTTCTTCCTACGCAAGATTTTGTGGGCGGGGCTTAATTTTTCCATGTCCTTGACTTTTAGTACGAAGGCGAAAGATTCTTAGTAATCTTGGGATTCCGTGTTTATGTTGACCTCAAATTCTCGGAGTGGCTGGGAATAGTTTATTATTCTCGTATAAGGGAGTTCCTATCAATTTTATTATGAGTTTTGTAATGATACCATTATTTTCACCCCTCCTAGTAATAGGTCTGTCCCCCGCGCCACTCTAATAGTATTTAATGATTCGTTTGTCATAAAGGCAGTCAGTTTCGAGATAATTTCTTTTGAGGACGCTTGTGTTTGCACTATTTTATTCTAACTGTATATAATCTTCATATTGTATATATTTGAACATATCACCTGAATTAAATTATCAACAACATTTACACTAAAACTTGCTCGTCAAGTTACTATTCTATTGTGTTGTTTACAGTACTATAATATTTTTTTACTACTCCAACGTCAAGGAAAGGAACGCAAATCCTGAGTTTGTGCTCAGGACCATAAGAAGAGTTCGTGTAATACTGAAATATAAATAATAATAACTAAAGTCTACCCTAGGACCAACGAGAATTATCAACGAGATCTACACGGCTCTGGCCACAAAGGAATTGTGGACGTAACAGAACAATACGCCTTGATTCACACACAAAAAATCAGTTTAATTCTAATAAACTTTGCAACAATAGTATCTTTTTAGATAGATACATCTAAGCTTCCTTTCTCAAACGAAGACATACAAACTTCTTACCAAAAACTACACAAGAACATACTGCGCACTTCCGTAACCACAAAATACGTCACACTCAAATATAGCGCTTAGATATTTTCTCAACAAAATACAAAGTAAAATAACATTACTAAATTCATGACAGTATTCGAACCCGTGATCTAAACAATGGCTTTATGAATGATGGGCCACTATAACGAAATGTCTCGAGCTGTAAAAAAAGGATAAATTGATTGTTCAAATCTTTGTATCCATGGGATAATAAAGTTCTAATTGGAAACCAACATATCATCATTGGTGATAAACAAGATATTAAAACCAGTCAAACTAATTATACTAATATTTGATAGACTCTCGAAATTTTTCGACATACTACTTTGTTTTTCTACCGTTCATCAATCAAATAATATTACTTGCAAAATAAGTCATTACTAATTTTTAAATCTTTAAAAAAAGATTAGGGAAAAAAACTTGTGAGATTCTAGCATTCAGTCAAAGAATTCATTGTTTCTAGCAGGTACTTCCTGGATAACTATGGTACTGTCACTTGTTGGCAAGTTTGGAGCTTCTGCAGGTTATACTGTGATCTACATCTATACAGCAGAGCTGTTCCCTACAGTTATGAGAAACTCTGGGCTTGGAATATGTTCTGTTATGGAAAGATTTGGCGGGATTATCGCTCCTTATGTAGCTGATATTGTAGGTTTAAATTTACTACAATCATTTACACTAGACTAGCAATTACACATTTTTAGGTGTTAAATACGTTTAATAAATATTTATCTTAGGCCTCATTTTATATTAATTCAGTACTATTCTTGTATATTCATGGTATTTAGAAATTATAAAACTTGTGTTATTTAACTCACACACTCGTGTCTTAACGCTTATGATTAGATCTATTCAAGTGTATTAAAAAGATTATTTTATCTGATATATCTATCAATATATAAAAATATCGTATTTACAATTATAATTAGATAATTAGTTCTTTATTTGCGTATTACTATCAACAGGGTAATGTAATTACTGGAGATATGGCTGTAGTTCTACCTTTACTAATATTCGGTGGAACCAGTATAGCTGCAGGGCTTCTGGCACTTTTACTGCCTGAAACAGCCAACCGAATGTTACCAGATACAGTGGAAGATGCAAAAAACTTTGGAAGGTGATAAAATGTTTAATTAAACAGCGTTAAAATAAAAGAGATTTGAGGGTCCTTGGGTTAGTTGGGGAAGTGAGGAATAAATAGATCTATAAGAAAGGAAAAAAGAGATTAATTGTTGCAGGCATAAAGTATTCGAACTTTTAATTTTTAAGCCTAGCTCAATGGCGAGCTATGTATATTTCTATAGAGATTAGAAGACTACTGGCGTTTTAACAATACTCATAGTTTGGTTGTACATTTTGTGCTTGTGTAAAAATAACACAGGTTATGATTGATAATTAATGAAAACTACTATTATTAAATAGGCTTACCTCGGTATTTTCTCTGCCAATAACTATAAACAGGCTAATGGATATACTAACATATGCTAACATGCATACTAGCATTTTCAGCACTTTCTGTTGCATTTAATGAGCGTTTTAAAAATTATATATTTTGTAAAAAAAATAACGGCAACCCAGTATTTTGAAGAAAGAAATTTTGATTCAAACTGTTTTATCTCATATAAAGAAATATGGCGAATTTTAATTAAGATATCACAAGAGCTTTTATATATATATATATATATATATATATATATATATATATATATATATATATATATATATATATATATATATATATTGTTACGACCACAATCCCCTTGTGGTCAGAGCTGTGTAAATGTTGTTGATAATTCTCGTTCGTCCTAGGGTAGACTTTGGTTAATATTACTTATATTTCAGTATTACACAAACTCTCCTTATTGTCCTGGGCACAAACTCAGGATTTGTGTTCTAACAGTTCCTTTCCTTGACGTTATAGTTGTAAATATATATATATATAATATGGTAAACAATGAAACAAAAATAGTAACTTGACGAGGAAGCTTCAGTGTAAATGTTGTTGATAATTTAATTCAGGTAATAAAGTATATACAATATGAAGATTATATACAGTTAGAAGAAAATAGTGCCAACACAAGCGTCCACTCTGTACAAAACTCTGCCCAAGAATCTGTCTATCTAAACCACTAGCTGCTTAGCTTTAAATACTAGCGGGGGAGAGCGGGGAACAGACCTATTACTAATTTTGAACAAACACTAAATAATCACGGGAAAAATGGACAGAATGTGAAGAACAAAATTATCGTCATCCGTTACTCCATTATTTTGAAGGGTTTGAAAACAGATGATACCATATTTTATGATCGTTATAAATTAAAACATAATGTTAAATTTCCACTTATTTGACATAAAAAAAATGAAATTTTGCAATGCATGTGGCCAGTAAATACTTCTACGTTACATGATATAATTTGTTTACTCCACAGGAAAAACAATAAAAAAAGTTTCGATCTACATGTTGTAGCAGCTAATAAAGAGAAAAATGGAAAATGGAATCCATCATTTTATAACGACTCTGAAAACAAGAGTTGTACCAATGACTAAAAAATTTCTTTTTCTCGCTTTTGCAGTAGACGTCACAAGGTCCCCATATCACTTAACTATGTAAACAGCGTCCATTACAAATCACGAAAATAAATTACAAATTAGAACAATAAGTTTCCTGAACTAATAGTGCATTTTGTGTACACTTTTCTGCTCAAGATATTTAAAATATCAGACCGGCTTAGTTGTAGCCACGAGTAGACCTATTTCAAAACCACTAATTCTAGTCAGTGTATACAGACCACCAAACTCAACAGCAGAATACATGACTGATCTGTGTAAATAAATGAACATTTTATCAATACAATAAAAAATCTAAACTAAAAACAAATTAATATTTAAAAAAAACAACATAATATACTAGATTTATTTTAAAAAAACCGACCAGGTCTAGTAATAGATTATGAAAAAATCCCTGGACTTTAGGATCATGATATTGTCAGAGTAAATAACAGAATAAAACCCTATATAAATATGCAAGAAATGTAAATTAATAATTTATCACTGGAATACAGATCTACATCAAGCAGCAATAACATTCCAAATCAATTTTCTTACTAAATACAATATAACTAGCCCAGTTGAAGACATATGGCAATTCATAAAAACAAACTTAAAAGCAATAGTAATTGATTTTTTACAAACAGAAAAAACATCGAATAAAATTGACATATAGAGTGTGTAGACAAAACGAAAACTAATTCAATTAGACTACTTAAAAAAATAAAAAAATTAAACACTTAACTCAGAATCTGAGCAAACAGCTGCAGAATGAATACGTAAACAAAGTAATTTCAGAAATTATGACGATCAAAGCGGCTATACTACTAAAGTTGCACACTAGATTGTCTGTTGATACTGTTGTTAATGTTTCTATAGCAGAAGCTTTTTTCTACAGGCTGGGGCTCCTAGCCCTAAGCCCAACCCCCTTATTTTAAGCCCATGAGGTCATACATGTAGAAACAGTTATAAAAGAGAAAGTAAATACATTCATATATAAACATTACTGCAAGGTACAAATACAATCATACATCATTAATTCATTTTCGAGCACCGCAATGAGCAAGGATTAATTGTAGTTAATAGGTTGGAGCCATTGAGAGTAAGTGCCATGGCACCAGACTGAGCGGTTGCGTCTCTAGTGAGTTTACCACAGATGTTGAAGGTAAACCTAAAATGTGTTGGTCTTATTTTAGTGCAGAGATAAAAGCCATAAACATTTCGATATTTCAACCACGAAAAGATCAATGAGACACTTGTTGTGCATTCTCACAGGGTAATGTTGATAAGTCTCTATACAATAAATATAGGTAGAGAAAAGGGGCTGCAAAAAATGAAAAATCTAAGATAAGGAGACTTATTTATTGAATTATCACACTTAAATGTTATGTGTGGGTGTGCAGAGAGCTTTATTAGCACTATCTCTTAAGGCATCCGCCCTCTACTATAAAATCAAATAGCATGTCCACAACTACACAATCTATTACATGGTTTCAAAAGATGTTGTATGCTTCGTTTGGAATGAGGCAGAAGGGGGACTCAGTAATAATGAATTTGCATTGTATCTTGTAACATATTTTGAAGAAAATGTAAATTATTTAGACAAGGTGATAATCTATTCTGATGGCTGCACTTACCAGCATCGAAATCGTGTACTTGATAAAGCTTTAAGACATTTGTTTGTGTAAAACAAGCAAAAAACGTGGAGCAAAACATCTTGGAGCGTGTACATACACAAATGGAGGTTGATAGTGTTCACACAATAATTGAAAGACTAAAAGTAAAAAAAAAACCACTTACATTTATTTACCACTTTATTATGTGCATCTAATGAGAGCCTCCCGAATCAAACCTAGGCCTTAGGAAGTGAATTATCTGACCTTTGATTTTTTTCAGAGATTTTGAAAAACAATTCAAATGGTTTAAAATCACTTAATTCTTTTAAAAAGCCAAGGTCACATATGTATGTGCTCTGACCAACATTATCACTGGGTCGAAGAGACAAGCTTCCAACATCCGACCCCCTACACTCCAACTAAGCAGGAGAAAATAAAAAAGCATAACTTATGAGCATTTGCAGTCAATGAAAGATATGCTGCCTTCAGATGTTCACAACTTCTATGACTCCCTTCCACATTAATAAAATTCTTTATTTCATTATACAATGATTGTATTGAAATGAGTGTTTGATGTTGTATATTATGTACTAAAAATAATACATTTGTTAATTTTTGAAAATCTCTTTCTACGATTTTCTTTCAATTTGTTTAATTAAATTCATTTTAACTGTCCTTTTCTCATACCCGGTACTAAATAAAAATTGTCTTTTGTCATTTGTATTCATATTTTGTTGTAAAGTTTCTGTTACGTTCCCTAATTTTTGTTAATTTTTGTTTTCCCCTGTGTTTACTGGACTGCGCTGATTTCTTTTCATCTCCCCTGCACCCAGTATAGTTTTGTTTCCCTTTCTGTCACCTGTGTTGGTCAAGCTTGACCGCACACCTAGGAAAGTTTTTTTTATTGTTATTTATTCTCTTTTTGTGTATTGTATGACCCAATACCCATGTTTCTGTGTGCTCCTTTGAGCACGAGATAATTTTTTCTTTAACTTACTGAGCGTGTTGTGTTGGCAGTCTTCTGTACGAGCTTGAGTCGACCGGTCGCTTGTATGAGTTTCTGTGTGTGCTTTACACTTTCCTAGTTTATAGTGTTTTTTCTTTCTTTGTAAGTAGTGGACTTTATTTGTATGGGAATTTGCTTGTATATTGTATATTATAATTTGGGATTTGTATTTTATTTTATTTAAAACTTTGTTATTCTATATCGTAATTGTTCAATTTATGTATTAAATCTAAAGTAATATGGTAATCTTAAGCTCTTGACTTTGGAGTATTTTTGTTGTGTATTGTGTTATATGCTTATTGTTAGTGCCCATATTATTATTCTTATTATGGTAGCGTGGTATGGGCATCTTAAAATTCATTTCATTAGGCTGTAATTATAATTAAAATCCAACTTGCAGCCATTTCGTTTCATTCACTGATTCAGCCTACAACTTGATAGTGATCAAATAACAATGCATTATTTACTTACTTCCATGTTTCATTGAACAAAATAAACACATATATCAATAGACATATTATATGATGATTTAGGAATGCACATCCAAATTTATAATAACTTCTTTTTATTTCAACTTCATTTTACTTGACCAAATATTTTTACACCGTGGTCCTACTCGGCAGAAGTCAAACTTACCTAGTTTATTATAAAACCTTAACCAACATCAGACGAACACCCAAAGTGTTAGTCACTGACATATATATATTATTTAATAACTGATACTAAATAATTAATATAACAAAATGCAATTGTCTTAATATAATTATCAAATCAACGAACCAATTAATATAATTATTATCTTGGGAAAGGCAATATCTACACTTATTTAATTTAAAGAGTATAAATTTAGGTTATATTCTTTTGGGGGTTTCTTAATAAAATACTCTTATCTTTGTTGCGTTTGACGAACCATTCCAAAAATTAATCGATACGTAATATTTGATACATTTTGAATACAATTCTAATTTTTTTTTAAAATCTAAAATGTATTGTTTCGTTTCATAATACATAAAGATATAAAACTAGTGAATTAATTATTGAGTAGGGCCTTTATTGTATTAGCGAGAATCAATAGCTTCATATTAATGTAATATAAAAAGTCCATTAATATATTTTTAGAGCTTAAATGATTGGTAGATGCACTTAACTTGCACTATATCACTTATAAAATGTATGTCATTCCGTTGAAAATCTTTAACGGGAAAACAAGAAAACAAACTGACCCAGTATAAATTTACAAGGGGCCACTTGCTGCTAATGTCCCACTTATGGGACGTTTTTTTAAACGTCAATATCTCAAAAAGTTTTCAATGTAAAGAAAAATGAAAAGTCGTTCGTTTCAATGTGGCCCAAGAACTTAATAATATCTACAATAAACTTTTTTAATACTCCCTTTCTTTGTAAACTAAGTTTACCATCATGTAATCAATATTTTTTGTGTATCTAAAATCATTTATCAGTCTTTTCATTTATATTTTGATAGATTAAAATAATTATTAGTGATATCATACATTATGAATTTCCACATTAAAATTTCGAATCGGTAATGTCGGCAAATACATATCTAATTATAACGATTCCGCATTTTTTTTTTTTAAATGCCGGTTTCTGATTTTCGTGAACATTTGTACGGCTTTAACAAAAACAGGACACGAATGTAAACATGAATTGATTTTTTCCCTTCATTCACAAAGCAAGAGCGCAAAGTTTGATGACGTCAAGCATCCTTTTTTTTTCGAAAAACCATAAAAAAATGGACCGGCCATTTCAAAGTGAAACCAAATCATAAACCATTTATCAATGAAGTGCTTGTTAAATATAAAAAAATAATCATAAAAATAGTAGAACTAGTTTTTTTTTTACTGAAAATTTGATTGAATGTATAGTTAGTCGCCATAAGTCTGCTGCCCAAGTTTCAGCTTGATTGTACGACGAAAAGTGGTCGAAAAATCGATGCAAAGTTTTACAAGCAAGCAAGCAGACAGACAGTAGGAGTTAAGAGAAAGGGAGTAATGAAAAACATTCACGACCTTAGCAGAATATGGGTTAATGTCTTTAAATCATTTCTAGTCACGGAAAGCGTCCTTGAAATAACAAATAAATTATTACGCCACATCGGGTTGATTTCAAAGCCCTGAAAGTAGAATACAAATGAAATTAATTATATACATATAATATACGAATAGAGCCAAGATTTTCTTTAGAATTATAACTTGCAATTCATAACTGTCATACATTTTTTTTAAGTTTTACTATGGTGTGCTTGTATTTATTTGTGTACACTTGCTGATGTATTTTTTTTTTGCATTTAGTATTTAAAAAAAAGTTATTTAGTAAAAAGCACTATTTGTGTAATATATACGAAGGGTGGTCATTTATATAGTTCATCTCCCCATGTTATATATAGGCCTATAGGTCTATATATATTGTCAACAATTGTGTATAGCTGGGTTGTCTTTGGCGTCGCGTGGGGTGGCTGAGCCCGGACAGAGATTTCTCAATCCTAAGCGTTACGCCCTGGACATGAGAGCCGAAAGGCTCGTCCCGTTTTTTTTTTTTTGAGACCTTGTAAATCGGTGACGTCTGTAGACACGTGGCTGTTAATATTTTGAATATAATTGATGCATTGATAAAATCCTTGTGTGTCTGAGTCTAGCTTCAAATTTTGCTAGAGTGCGATGGTTCCCCAGTTCAAGCTGCAGCTTTGATTGTATTGGCCAAACTTGTGACTGTCCCCGAAACATTGGAGTTTCTATTCAAACAACAAAATGCTGTCATCGACTGTCTGTTCAAGCTTGCATCGGATTCTCGATCTAATGAAGTCAAAATATTGGCGTTAAAAGCTATTGAGCAGGTCAGTGCCATATGTTATTGTTCTTTTGTCTGTCACTGTTTTTTCTTCTAAATTCGCTATGAGTTTTGCTTGCCTTTGCTATCCTGTTTGCAAGAACTATTTGGAGTATCTCTCTACCAACTGATACACAGAGAGAAAGTTTGTACAGAGACAGCTGCAAGGTTGAATAGGAGACAACTTCTCAAATTTAAATTTTATTTGAAACATATTTTTTTTTTATTTTACTGTCACAAAAAAAAACTATTTGGGGTCATAACCTGGTTAGTACATTATGAAGCAATTCATTTTCACTGTACAGGTACTTTAATGTGTACACAAGACAGTTAGGGGGCTTAATGAACCTTGGAATACCTGATTTTACCTACTTGCCATAGTTTGAGGACCCCCTTTTTTAAGGACATTTCTTTAAAGCTTAAAACAGCATATTTTATTGCCATACAAAATCACTTAAGAGATACCAGTACTGCATATAGATAAGTGACCTTTTCCTTCATCACTTTGTAGTGGTTATAAGAGCAATTAACCCTGTTAAAATTATATATAATTGGATTTTTTTTTAAAAGACACTTTATTGGCAATAATTTATGTAGACTCTACTTAAAAAAACAACATTTTCTTACATTTATCATGTCTAGGGGTGGTCATATAAAAATAAATCTGTTTAAAATTTTCAAAGACCCTTATGTTTGTCCACATCTGTAGTTGTTATGTTTTTGTCTTATGTTGTGTTGTTATTTTTTTCCTTTTTTCTTTTCCATCAACATGTTTAGATAAGCAAGCACCAACAAAATATTGCATCATGGGAAAAGCAGCTAGAAGACATCGTTGACCCTCTGGTTCTGAGTCTAATAAAGAGCAGCAACTCCGATGAAGGCACAAAGCTCACTTGCCTAAATATATTACAAAATGTCTCGAAACTTCTAGATTTTTTTGCCAGAGTGAAACAGGATGTTCTGTCTTTACTCAATCAAACAAAAAATGATTACTTTTTAAAGGTAGCTACTACATTCTTTTTATATATTTTTCAGTCCTAATAAATGGAATGCCTCTTAATTTTAGATCGTTAATCTTCAATCATGGACATATTTTTAAAGTTACTTTTAAAACATTTTTTTTTCATGTCTGTCCATAAATGTTTCTAAAATGTTTTGTTAATTATCATTTTAAATATTTTGCAGTACCATACCAAGAGCTGTGCCATAACTGCTGAGGCACATTGTGCAATTATAGAAGGGGCACAAATTTCAGGATGGATAAACTTGGATTATTCAATAAATTTATGTTATTGTTGTATTATTCTGCAGTGAGAAAAACATGAAGCAACTTAAATTGAGCCTTTACTAAATTGTTCAATGTCTTCTTTTTAAAATTATTTTATATTCAAACTTTATGATAGATAAAAACAACTAGATTCATGCTTGGCGCAGGGTATAAAACTTGGTATAGCCATGGTATTATGTAATATAACATGTGTTGATTCTATACTACTAGAGCTTTTAATTGGTTTGCAGGGAATGTACATTGAAATACTTCAGACAATATTGAAAACTTTAAAGCAGAAGATTTCCTCCGATGTTTTTGAAACATGTTTGCTACCAATTCTAACAGCCATGATAACCAAGCAGAAAGGGTACACTGCAATTTGATTTTATACTTGATTTGTTTGTAATAAGGACACATTTTACATTAGCCGCTCCTCACTATGACACAAGTTAAAATTGTTAAAGTCAAACTATTTTTTTTTCAGTAAAATTCAGTGCCAAGGTCTAAAGCTTCTGACATATTTAGCTGGTGATAGCTCCACTAGAACTGTCCTATTGGGGCAGCCACAAACTATTGCTGTTTGCATTTGTTTAAATAAACACTCCCTGTGCAGGTAAATTAAACTTTTAACTAAGATGAAATTGTTAGCCTCAGTTTAAAATGAAAGATTTCATTGGTTTCTGAAGTATATAGGTTTCAGAATGTTTGTTTGTTTGTGTCCTATTAATTATTGGTACAATGCAGATCTAGACACAAATCATTTGTAAATAAGGAGCATCTATAACTGACTAGGTAAGATAGGTGGAATAACTTCCATGTGTTAGTGTCAAATATTTTAATAGCATAATAAACATGTGTATGGTGTATTATAAAAACTTTAAACTTCTACTTTTTAAATATTTTGAAAACTATTATTTATCTAGAGTTTTAAATTTTATATTATCTTATATGTTACAGGTGCTTAACTGTGGTATTAGTTTAGTTTTGCATTCTTATAAGGGTTTTAGATATTGTTAAGTTGTTGGTTTCACCGGTTTATTCAGGTAATCCATTCCATGCCTTGATGACTCTTAGGAAGAGAAAGAAATTATATAGGCCTAAATTAGCCATCGCATTCGGAACAAGAAAAGAGGTTTTTGCCTTTATAGTTTTTTTTAAATAAATTATTGTGTTGTATTTCTAAGTTAGAATTTAAGGCTCTATGTATTATTACTACTTTGCTTTTTAATATTTTTTCTTAAAAAGTTTCTAAATTATATGATTTAACTATTGGTGTTACAATAGTGTTTTTTGTCCATTCCTTGTCAACACATGGATATATTTATTAAAAATATTACAGTCCTTACCTGCATTTTTATTTAAAAGCTTTCTATGAATAAAATAGTTGGTATTCATTTTAATTTGTTAAATTTTCTTTGATACTGTTAATAGAGGGAACTTATAATTTTTTCTAGTTTGTCTAGGTTTTTTTGTAATATTTTAGTATCTTTGTTATTTTGATTGTTCCATATATATATATATGCAAATATTATAATGTTTTTGTTTCAGTATAAATACTATTAGGAAAACAATTTATATAAATTATATAAATAGTAGAGCCTAGGACATTTTCATGTCAAACTTTTGAGTTTACAGCTCTGGTGTAGCTATTTAATTTAGATCCATTAATTATAAAACAATTTTTCTCTACCTAAAATTCTAATGCCATTGATGTGAAGGAAAGAAAATGCCAAATTATTTTTAATAAACTAAAATGTTAAGCTTAATCAAATGCTTAAAAAAAATCTAGTAATATTCTTTGGTTTTTGTTATCTAATATTTTATATTAGAGCTGGCCACACAATCCTCTTGTCTGTAGAAGCCATGGAAACTCTTGATTGCTGATTCACTTTCCCCTTGAATCCTTTGGTATGAAAGAGATCCTTTACATTACTTTTATTCAATCATCTATTAAACATATTCATTGGGTTTCATGTGATGTGTTATTCCTAAAGTCAAATGTTAAACTACCGTCAGTTCTATTATAGTGCAAACTCTAAGGGATTTAAAACAAACAAAAATAAAATATGTTTTCTTAATAGTTTGGATTTTATAGTTTTAGTAATTCCATAAAGGCTTTAGCATTAAAAGGTTCCATGAAAGGCTTGGGTTGCATAAAATATTAATGAATATATTACACTTAACTGAATTTAAGGTAGTTGTTTTTTTTATGAGGCTCCTTAGAGTCTCCTATTCACTATAGGAAAGTCATTGTTGGAACTTGTCTTTTTATGCGAGAGATGCTCAACACTAAAAATAGCTTAGAAGCAAAGCAGTTTTTGATCTGTTTATCAGGTTAGTAATACAAATATTAAGATAGAATAAAAAAAATCTTTTACTTGTAGTTATCTATATTAGACTAATTATAGCAAATTTGTAAAAAAAAAAATTAAAATTTTAATTTTTTGCTGTTTGAATTTTTTTTATTTTTTTTTATTAAAGTTTAATATGAGGTAAATATGTTTTATTAAGATTGTATTTAGGTTACATTCATTAAAAAAACGGTTCTTTGTTATTATTATATTTTTAATGCAATATTAGAATATTATCGACACAGAGTCCATGACAATAAATTGTGACAATGAACAGTTAAACAGCAACAGAAGCAGCAGGTTGCCACTTAGCTCAGCAGTGAATAAAAAGGTGCGCTGTTTAGACTGCCAACTTTGGACATTTTTGGATGAGTTATGATATTAATGTGATATTAACCGATTAATTAATGTAAAAATCAGTTCATTAAATGTATTTTATTGCTCGTCTATAACATCTGCTACAAATTAACACAATCAGGCTGTCTGGAAAAACATCATGAGGATTCTTCTAAATTTACTTGTGAGCTGAGCAAACTTGGAGACATCAATAGCGATCAGCTGACTATCATCACATCACTCATTTCCTGTTTTACCAGCCTATGCTCCTGGCCTATTCATCGACCCAAATGCTACAGAGACATTATTTTTGTAAATGACCAAATTTTCACAAATGAAGAGCTCGAGTTAGAATATCAAAAGCATATACCGTATTTTAACAAATTACAGACTTTTAAAAGATTCATCTGCATTTTATTGATTGTTATTTGTTGTTTGAATTTGATTCTGTTTGTTCATATTTCTACATTATTTAGACCAGTCCCTTTCAATTTTCTTCAACTAATAGTAAGCAGGGTACCCATCAAAGCTGGATAAACTAAAGGGACACCTTCCAGACCCAGGACACAAATCTTGTTAGTTTAACCTGTAACCTGAAGTGGATTTATGATGCCAAACCCTATTGAATAAATTTTTGAAGTTTTTTTTTTTAATTCAATCAAATTTTTATCTTTAGATTTATGATGCATACAATTTTAATTAAATATCTGACACTGGGCTAATGAAATTTAATTCAGCAACTCTATTATTAAATGACTCATGAAGCTATACATCATGGTGGTACAACCTACTTGTTTAGGATCTAATATTTCTTACAATAAAATACATTGCCATAGTAATGGCCCCCTTCAATAGTGAGTAACTACTATGTGCCAACTTGTATTATTTGATGAGAAATAAATGAATGTTTAAGATGTATGTAAATGTAAATGTAAATGAGTAAATGCTAGAAGTCCAAAAACTCTTAAGCAGCTCATTCTATTCTAGGTTCAACATTCTAAGTAATTAGTTGTGTTATAGTTATAGGCCTGTTTTATTTTGTCGGCAGACAATGAGTCAGATCATGTCATCTACTTAACGTCTCCACTAGAAGCTGGCTGTGACATAATACCTCAGTGCTGTGAGAGAACAATCCGGTCTTCCGCTGTTGATGTTTTGAAGAGAATATTTAGTCCTGACCAAGAATTGAAAAAGAGCAGTTTGCTTCTGTTGCTGGATCTGGTTACAAACGGACAAGTTAGTTGGCTTTTAAAATGCAGGACTTCCATTTATTTTTTTATAAAACTTAAAAAATTGCATGCATTTATATTCATAACTTTTTTCTATACAAAGTCAAGTACCTCATATAGACCAAGATGGTCTATTAGGTTAGTGAAACAGTGAAGCAGTTTTTGTTGTGAAAGTATTCATAGGACTTGTGTGGTCAGCATAGCCTTTCCCAACTTATGCTAGGTAACTCATCAGAGCAGGGAATACTCAATGACTTCCTCAGGAACAGTCCTTATGTTTTTACCTGAATTGAAACCCAAAACTTGTGTAATATCAACTCTACATACTTTTAACATATCTTTACATATATATATTTTTTTAATGTTTTCCAACAACTTAAAAAATAATAATTTTCAATGATATATAATGCATTATTTTTTAGTTTTACTCTGTTGTTTTATTCACAGAACAGTCTACACATGGAGCTGTCCAAACTTGGCTGTGTTCCTAAACTGATCAGTTTTCTCAGAACAAATGACAATGACTACCCAATAGAAATAACTGGTAAAATCTTAATTCATGATTGGCATATATTCATCTAAAAAACTATAAACTTGCCCTTTCTGGCTTCTCTAGAAATGAGTGTTTAGGATGATTCTTGTTTATTTATAAAGTCTGTTTATAAGACTAGTGTAGCAGCCGCGATCAACCATTTCTGTGGCCATGGCTTATAAAGGAATGGTATGGCCAGCACAATGCCCAAGCAATCTATTCTATCCTTAACAGTTGTCAAGCATTTATTAGAGCTGGGTAGACTTAAAGAGCATCTGCCGGAACTGTAAAAAACAAATCTCCGCATAACTAGATGGATTTAAAATCATTTCCATTAATGGCTAATTTAAGGTGTTTTTTATATCACCTTGTCCAAATGTATGAATAAGGTTATTGTTACGAGTAGATTTATTTCCATATTATATTGGTTCTGTTATTATTAACTAAAGTTAAAATGAAATAATCTTAAACCCGAAATGTTTCCGTGTTAGGAATAAAACATGTATATGTCTAGACACTACGTCATAACAATAAAATACGTCATATGCACGAGGGTTGAATACCGTTTAGTTTAGTTCTAGTTTGGGCGCTAATGTGTGAGGACTGTTTTTGACCATTTTCTTAAAGATAGGATTACAGCTTAGTTCATTATAGAAGAATCTCAACTGATTAAGTTTCATTATATAATACTGGTACATGTATTCTGTGGTATTGTTATATTTTATCATCTCAACTTGTTGGAATAAAATTGTGTTCAATTTCAAACAGGATTGTGGATTTCCTATATATTAAGGTACAGTTTATCTAAATCACTTTATACACAAAAGATTCATATCGAAACGAGTCAAATAAACATCAAATCTAATTCAATAACATCAATATAAATTCTTATACAACCTTGTGAGATCCAAGATGGATATGAATCAAAAGAATATATAATAATACATTACTAAAAATATCATCTAACGTCAGTAGCTGATTTCGCACGTGACAAAAGATTGGGGGCTCAAGTCCTGGATCTAAAGTTTGTATGTATAAGAAATTGAGAATATACAACTGTTATAGTGAAAACGATTTACAACAAATATTTATTCAAATTCTGTCTACGTGGGAGGCACTGTCTGTGTTCGGACATACTGTTTTCAGCTTTGTACACAACCATCCTTAAAATTTATCTTCTACAAATTAACAGTGGTGTAAAATATTTCAAAGGACTTTATAAAAGGTAAAGTTGAAATTTTTTATCTTCTATTTACGTCATTAATATAAAACATGGCGGAAGCTAATCTTACGTTGGAGCAATTGAATATTTTTGCTATCACGTCAGAACAGTTAAATAGCATGTCACTAACCCAGTTAAAAGAGATGGCAAACTCTCTGGGAATAGACATTACTGAAGTTACACCAGTAAGGAGTAAATTGATTCAAGATATTAAGGACTGTTTGAAAAGACACGGTAGAATGCTTGAAGAAAATACTATGAATAATGAAGAATCAGTGGTTCTCAATGTATCAGAAACCCTGAAAACAGACATAGATAACCATGAATTTAAAATGAATATAAATGAACTAAGTGCGGACATGAAATTCCAGTTAGAAATGAAGAAGTTAGAATTACAATTGGAAGGTAAAAGAATAGAAGTACAATTAGAGGGTAAAAGAATAGAAGTACAATTGAAAGAGAAAGAATTGGAAAAAGAAAGAATCGCTAGTAATGAAAGGATTGAATTAGCAAAGTCTCGTTCATCAACTCATACGATTCAGGAAACAAATAATGTAGAACTATATAAGTTTAAAAAGCATGTCCAAAGCATGGAGAACATAGAGATTGATGAGTTCTTTATGGTCTTCGAAAGAAACTCGATCGATTATAAATTTCCTGAAGATAAGAAAGCAGTACTTTTACGTTCAGCTCTAACAAAAGGCAAGGCTCTAGATGTTGTATTGAATTTGACTCCAGAGGAATGCAATGATTATGAACTAATAAAGAGCAGAGTACTATTGAGTTATGTTCTAACTCCAGAAAAGTATCGAAAGTTATATCGTGAGTACAAGAAGGAACCAGAAGTTTCACATGTTGATTTCCTGAGATTAGAGAAAAAGTATTTTGATCGATGGTTACGTTCTAAGAATGTGAATAAAGATTATGAAAAACTCTATAATCTCATACTGATGGAGGATTTTACTGAGAAGATTCGCACTGATATAAAAGTTCATTTGGCTGATCGTGGTATTGAAATAGCAGAACAAGCAGCAGTAAAAGCCGATGAATACGTCATTATTCACCCGCATAGCCATTATTTTCAAAATGATAGAACAAGTTTGAGGACTCAAAACAGTAATACAGAGAGGAAGTTAAGATCGACAGAGGATAAAAGTAAACAAAAAGCCGATAAACAAGAGAATTCAAGTTTTGTACAAAAGAGAATTACCTGTACATTCTGTAAGAAAGATGGACATATAAAAGAGAATTGTTGGAGTCTACATAAAGAGAAAAGACCCATTAAAAACAAGAACAACGTGGTTTTATCACACATCGCCGTACAAACTGAAACTCACATAAATAAATTGCCCACAAAAGAATTAAAGCTGATAGAAAGACATTTGATGTTAGTCATGAGGAGATGGCGAAACACGCATGTCCAAGTTGCTCAAAGTCGGAAAAAGTCTTTGAAATGAAGACCGAGGCTATTGAACATTCTAGTTTCAACTCCAAAGGGAGTGTGACAGATGAGCAATCAGTAAATAAAACGTTTACTTATGGAGGCAGTAGTGTAGCAAGAAACTCAGTAGGCAGAGAACTACCCGAGTGCATGCTATCGGATGTTAGCGAGGGCTATGTGTCACCTATAGATAATCAAGCTAGAGAACGGAAGATTAACATTCTACGTGACTCCGGTGCTGATATATCTCTACTGTTAAAGAATACTGTACCAACGTCGAAATTGACTCATACAGGCCAGTATGCCTTGATCAGTACTATGGCTGGAACACTTACGGCACCGTTACATCGTATACAGTTGAAGAGTAATTACTTCACTGGATCTGTTATTGTTGGGATAGTGAAGAAATTTCCCTACAGAGGCATTTCATTACTTTTAGGAAGTGACATTGCCAAAAATCAGGTACATCCTGTACTTAAAGAACCCAAAGACTCTGTTCAGGGTAAGAATACTGAAAATTCAGTATGTGTTATCACCAGAGCTATGGAGAAACAGCAGATGACTAATGAATCGACAAAGAAACCAGAACCAACACCAGAGATTGACTTGCAAGCAACCTTCATGGCGAATGTTCTAGGTGGTCACTCAAGTCATACTGATCAAAATAATTTGTCGCCTAGACAACTACTCATTCTTGCTCAGGGCAAAGATCCAGAGATCGGGAAGCTAAAAGAGGAAGCAAAGAATGAAGGAGAGTTAGAAACAATGGCCGCAGGTTATTACCTGAGGGACGAGTTGTTGATGAGGAAATGGAGAGGGAAAGAAAACGACGATGAAACATGCAGCGAAGTACATCAAATCGTGGTACCCAATGTTTACCGCAAGGACATACTACATATGGCCCATGATTCACCGTATGCTGGTCACCTAGGGATACAGAAAACCTTCGACAGGATTCTTCCATATTTCTTCTGGCCTGGCCTACGTCGTGACGTCACATCGTTTTGCAGATCATGTCATATCTGCCAGATGGTCGGCAAACCGAATCAGACCATTCCGGTAGCTCCTCTACGACCCGTACCAGCATTCTCAGAACCCTTCAGTCACATCATTATAGACTGCGTCGGTCCGTTGCCTAAAACTAAGGCTGGCCACCAGTATCTGTTCACTATAATGTGTTCGGCAACGAGATTCCCAGAGGCTATTCCTCTACGTAGCATCAATGCCGACAAAATCTCTGATGCACTTATCGGATTCTTCACCCGATATGGTCTTCCGAAAACCGTGCAGTCAGATCAAGGTTCAAATTTCACATCGAAGTTATTTCGCCAAGTCTTAGAACGGCTGGGTATTCGTCATGCAGTATCGAGTGCATATCATCCACAGAGTCAAGGCGCACTGGAACGATACCACCAAACATTGAAGAATATGCTCCGTACTTTCTGTTTCGAGCATAACGACGACTGGGATCGTGGTATTCCCTTCGCACTCTTCGCAACCAGAGAGGCTGTACAAGAATCTCTTGGTTTCAGTCCCTTTGAACTGGTATTCGGACACACAGTTCGTGGACCACTAAAGCTGTTACAAGAGACATGGTTGTCATCCACTGAAGACACTGGTCTACTGACATACGTGGAAAATTTTAAAAATAGACTGTATAATGCATTAAAAGTTGTCAGATCTAATCTTTTGCAGGCACAAGACAAGATGAAGGTCTATTATGACGTCAATGCAAGAACCCGTATCTTCCAACCTGGTGATAAAGTTCTCATGCTGACGCCACTGTCTGGTCAACCCCTGAGTGCCAAGTTTACAGGACCCTACGAGGTTATGGCTAAGCTTAGTGAGGTTAACTATCTTGTAAAGACCCCTGATAGACGGAAATCGCAACGAGTGTGCCATATCAATATGTTGAAACCATACATTACCAGAGAAGAACAAAAAGTTGTTGCCTCGGTAAACACTGTTATTAAAGTCGGGAATAATTCACCCGAAATTGAGCGTGAAGTGGCAGAAAGCAAACTGCAAAATACAAAGGCTCTAAAAAACCTAAATGAAAAATTGGCACATTTACCTGATTGCGAACAATCCGCTATCAAAGGTCTAATTAATGAAAATATCCATTTATTTGGAGATGTACCTAGTAGAACTAGTGTGGTTAAGCATGATGTTATTCTAAATGAAAATACTAAAGCTATTAAACAACATCCATACAGGTCAAATCCTATCCAGTTAGAATGCATCCGTAAAGAGGTTCGCTACATGCTTGACAATGACATTATTACACCTAGTAGTAGTGACTGGTCTTCCCCTTGCGTATTGGTACCTAAGGCCGATGGATCCATGAGGTTTTGTGTGGACTACCGTAAGGTAAACAAAGTGACAAAAACTGATTCCTATCCAATACCAAGAATCGACGATCTAATAGATCAAGTGAGTAATGCTATGTTTGTGACGAAAATTGACCCATTGACGGCGTATTTTCAGATTCCACTGACGGAGAGGGCTCAGGAGATATCATCGTTTGTAACCCCTGACGGACTGTACAAATTTAAGGTCATGCCCTTTGGTATGGTTAATGCACCCTCTACTTTTCAACGGTTAATAAATACCATTACTCAGGACATTCCTAAATGTCATGCATACCTCGATGATATTGTTGTCTTTAGTGACGATTTTAAATCTCATTTAGATCAACTACATTTGTTATTTACGAAATTGACTCATTCTAATCTCACCATTAACTTGACTAAGAGTCAGTTCTGCCATGCAACCATCGAGTATCTAGGTCACATGGTGGGAAATGGTTTGGTAAAACCATTAAATGCAAAGGTTAAGGCTATTCGCGAGTTCCCTGTTCCTGAAACCTGTAAACAACTCCGTAGTTTTCTCGGGATGGCGGGGTACTACCGTCGGTTCTGTCAAAATGTCTCAACCATTGCATGTCCATTAACAAATCTATTAAAGAAGAATTGCACTTTCAAATGGTCTAATGAATGCCACCAGGCCTTTGAGAAATTAAAAGATGTTCTTTCTGAGGCACCTGTATTAGTAACACCCAATTACAGTAAACCCTTTAAAATTACCGTTGACGCGTGTGATACAGGGATGGGAGCGGTCATTTCTCAGAAGGGTGATGATTCATTGGAACACCCGATTAGTTTTTACTCTCAAAAATTTGATAAGCATCAAAGAAACTATAGTGTGATAGAAAAGGAACTTTTAGGATTAATCCTGGCATTGAAACATTTTGATTTTTATATCAATGGTTCTCCATATCCAATTTATATTTTAACTGATCATAACCCTTTAGTTTTCCTTTCCAGGGTTAAACAGAACCAAAGAATTATTTGCTGGAGCTTATTCCTCCAAGCATATAATTTAAATGTGTTATATTTACCAGGTAAACAAAATGTGGTCGCTGAGACGTTGTCGCGCATGTAACTGGTAAACCAGAAGATAAAGTCAGTTTCTTATGAAATGTTTTTCTTTTATGTCATTCATTGTATTGATTAACATTTATATTATTGTAAATATGATAATAAATAAACTATGTTTTGAAATATTACAATATGAAACATTACAGAACAAAACTTCAAATTCTACTAGAAACAATCATACGTTGTAAGGTAAAAGGTAACTATTGCATACATCAATTTCACACACACCGGTATTTAACTTGAATACATCCACACTTGTGTTTGTTCAATTGATTATTGATGTGTTTTGCAAATTGTTTGTTTCTATGTCGTCATGTTATAATTTGGATGTCTTATTTTATGCTATGTAAAAGCTAAATCAGCTGAGATTATAACATTTTTTTAAAAATATTCTTGATGTCATAATTGAGACATCATAATAATAATATAATAACTGAAAATCATTAGTTAATGATACAGTGATCGGTTATAAATAAATTAAATTTTCTAAAGAATTATCTATCAATTATTAATCGGTTCCACTTATTTGGGTAATTCATATCAATTCTGTGGGAATTGGTTATTGGTGGTAATAGTTTTATGGTCAACGTTGTACACACAATAATCATAATTGTAAATATTAATTGATAAATAAATGTTTAATTAATAATCATTGATAGAATAATGTGATAAGGGATTCCATAATAGCGACTTTGTTATTAAGGGAATATGTAATATATGGTTCATTTTAATCTTAAAAAGATTGTCCAATAGTCAATTAAATCTTACGAATAGTTTGGGAATTCGGTTCATTTTATGGGTACTCTACAAAGAATTCCATACTTAACGCTGTCTGTAATTCCTTTGTGTCTTAAGGGGGGGCGAGTGTTACGAGTAGATTTATTTCCATATTATATTGGTTCTGTTATTATTAACTAAAGTTAAAATGAAATAATCTTAAACCCGAAATGTTTCCGTGTTAGGAATAAAACATGTATATGTCTAGACACTACGTCATAACAATAAAATACGTCATATGCACGAGGGTTGAATACCGTTTAGTTTAGTTCTAGTTTGGGCGCTAATGTGTGAGGACTGTTTTTGACCATTTTCTTAAAGATAGGATTACAGCTTAGTTCATTATAGAAGAATCTCAACTGATTAAGTTTCATTATATAATACTGGTACATGTATTCTGTGGTATTGTTATATTTTATCATCTCAACTTGTTGGAATAAAATTGTGTTCAATTTCAAACAGGATTGTGGATTTCCTATATATTAAGGTACAGTTTATCTAAATCACTTTATACACAAAAGATTCATATCGCAACGAGTCAAATAAACATCAAATCTAATTCAATAACATCAATATAAATTCTTATACAACCTTGTGAGATCCAAGATGGATATGAATCAAAAGAATATATAATAATACATTACTAAAAATATCTAACGTCAGTAGCTGATTAGAGCTGGGTAGACTTAAAGAGCATCTGCCGGAACTGTAAAAAACAAATCTCCGCATAACTAGATGGATTTAAAATCATTTCCATTAATGGCTAATTTAAGGTGTTTTTTATATCACCTTGTCCAAATGTATGAATAAAGTTATAAACAAGAATTTATAAAGACCTTTCTTTTTTCTTTATAAATGAAGTTGTGAAGTAGTTATCCTTTGTTTACAGGCCTGACTGTGACAAGATTACTTCTTGCAAGTGACAAGCGGATCTGTCAGCTATTCAACTTCCACGGAGAATCACATTTGTTGATGGCGTTGCTGCAGAACAAACCACCAGAAGATCTGAAGGAGGCCATAGTCAGGACACTAAGCACTTTAAACTACAGTGGGTGCATTATATTCTATTTTTATCAACTAGTGTAGTGGTCCAATAGTTTTAGTAAAAGCATTGTGTGGAGACTTGAGTGTTTAGGGATAAGTGTATTACCATCAACCAATATTTTGAATATTAATATTTTAATAAAAAAATTTTATAAGAGAAGTATAGTATAGTAAAAATGTTTGGAAAATAAACAGGGCTAGTGCAACTCAAAGCTAACCTCGATGTACAACCAGCAATATCACTAGCTATATAAACAGCTATACCACTAGCTATATAACCAGCTATATCACTAGCTATATAACCAGCAATATCACTAGATATGTAACCAGCTATATCACTAGATATATAACCAGCTATATCACTAGCTATATAACCAGCTATATCACTAGATATATAACCAGCTATATCACTAGATATATAACCAGCTATATCACTATATATATAACCGGATATACCACTAGATATATAACCAGCTATATCACAAGATATATAACCAGCTATATCACTAGATATATAACCAGCTATATCACTAGATATATAACCAGCTATATCACTACATATATAACCAGCTATATCACTAGATATATAACCAGCTATATCACTAGATATATAACCAGCTATATCACTAGATATATAACCAGATATATCACTAGATATATAAACAGATATAGCACTGGTATATTTAACCAGCACTAGGTTTGAATCAATTTTTCATAATAGTGCAAATTGGGTTAGAGGTTAGCTGTGCTGGTGAGGTGAAGGGCTAACCTTATGGATTAGTTTAAGTCCAGCTAGTGTAGTCTCATTATTTATTCTTTCTTTAATATATTTCTCATTTATACAAACATTATTGATCCATATGTTTTTTTAATATAGTTTAGTTGTCATGCCGTCAAAAATATAAGAAATACATTAGATAAAGTGCTTTCTGAAAAAATCAAACAATGTAATGATAATGAGAATATTTGTCCCTAAGTGTTTCCATGTTTTCTAATTATATTATATTTATTGTTCACAGTGGTTCATGCTGACCAGTCCAAGGACCCATCAAATGGACCAGTTGAAATCTGGGGTCATGTAGGTAGTTTTACTGTAATTGATGTATTATTTCAATCTCTGATAAAGATTACAGTGCATTTGTGTTAAGGATTTGTTTATGAGATGCTGTATTCAGTGTATTGTTGTTTATTTTTGATGACTAAGAATTGCAATATTTTGAATTCTCATGATAAACCCTAGAAGAGAAATGGAAAACCAAATATTTACTAATTTAACTTAATTTATAATACAGTATGTTAATAATGTATCTCTGATTTGTATCATCATCTAAGGAAAAAATAAGTGTGCTTAACTTTCCCAACTCAAAATGAAAAATTAATACAGAGGATCTGATGAACACTACTTAACCTTAGTGCTAAAATACTGAAGATAAAGACAATAATAAATTCTTGTATAAACAGTAAAAGGCCAAATTGTACCACTTTACATAAAATTGACTGTGGGCAAGGGTATCTATGTGTTGGCATTGTTTATTTCACAGTAGAAAAAGTTTCAACATTACTCCTTCACAAAATTAAGATAAAAGAGATATAGAATAGAAAAAAATCTAATGGCCATGACAAAATGTTTTTAGTTTTGCTATGGAGTAACTAAATAATATATAGGTAGTAGCTATATTAATAATTAAAAAGTCGAAATAAAACCCATTTTTGGATATTAATAAAACCTATATCGGAAGTAGATATAGTCAAGTGACTGTCCATGCGGTCGGCAGTCTTTTCTCATAACTCACAAGGAACGCAGGCATTATAATTAGACTCAGGACAAATAAATAAAATTGTGTATTATGTTGCTACTATAAAGCTATATTTGTTCATTGGATGTGAAGTGTCAACTGATAATGAATTGTTATTAAATAATATGCTGCAACAAGGCGTTCTCTTATTTATTACAAGTTGGAAGTTATATTGTGGTGATGTCGTCTATTTCGATGTTTAATACTATTAATAGCAAATAATTCAGCTACTGCAACTCAAATACTCTGAAAAGACTGGTAGTAATGTTTGATGGTCCCACAATAAAAATAGGACATCAACAGGTTTGGTGGCAGCTAACGGAGAGAGAAGCTGAAAAATATAATATGTTCAAATTCGAATTTTTTTGAACTTTTGGAAGACGTACTATAAACCACATGGAAAATTATGTGAGTACCAGTTTTTGAACCAAACTGAAGCCTGAGTCGATTATTTCAAATACATATACTATTTATCTGATTGAGCACTATAATAGCTCTAAGAAAATATAACGTTTGTCCACCGATGACAAATATTTCATCATTGGAAAATTCGATACATAAAATCGAAAAAAAGTGACTATACGTAGATCATTATTTGCAACCGGAAAAAGTTTCGTTCCCACATGTTATCAACAAGGAACCTAAACTATATATATATGTTCAAGTCCGATGTTCAAATCCGATGTGACACAACCATGTGTTGAATTTTATGTAGCCTACATAACATAACCATATGTTCAAATCCGATGTGACACGACCAGGTGTTGAAATCTGATGTGACATAATCATATGTTGAAGTCCGATGTGCTTACCGGAAGATAAATAAATAACATTAAATAACTTTAAATATAATTAATATTTAATCTGTATACCAAAGACTTTGACATTAATTTTAATTAATGGTATACATTTTTTTTCTTGTGTTAATTCTAAAATTGGATTATACCATACTGAAGTGGAAACTTGAAGCAACTCAACTTGATACAGTGTGAACATTCATTGGATTATTAAATAATTAATTAAGTTTCTTCTGGATTTCTACTCTGGATTTACATTGCAGTAATTTCATACAGTGAATGTGTTTTCATTTGGATTATTAAGTAATCTTTAATTTAATCATATTTTTTACATTCATTAGTATGAATTATATATATATATATGTATTATTTATGTATAAAGCGGGCTCTGGTTGGCGGGAGTTTCTAAAATAAATCTCTTGTCTATTCTTATTCTGTCTATAATCTATTTCTGTTTCTTAAAAAGAGATTGATTAGAAATGATTCTTTGTTAGGGTTATTTCTGTTAGTTGTCTTGACTTTGTTTGTTATTGTTAAGAATTATTAAAGTAAAATTACTATAGTCTTGTCAATGTTATACATGTTGTGATTCTTTGTCAAAAATTCCTCTATCATTTGTGGTCCAAGCAGCATTAGTGTATTGTGATTGTGTTTTTTTATTGTTACTTGATATAAAACATTTTTTTGTGTGTATTTTTTGAAATATCATTAATATGCATTGGTTAGTTTTTGCTCTCTGAGTATAATGGTCTATGGCAAGAACATTAACAATAATAAGTTCTCCAATATAATAATAATATGAATATTCAGATTCATAACTATATGATTTAAGTAGTGCCCAAATACATGTAACTACAATTAACAAAATAATAATTGATATCTAATACATGTAACTACAAATGTACAAAATATTCACAATATAACAGGTAAAATAACCTAAATAAAAATAATATTGTGCTTTGCAGTGCTACTGTAATAATATTATCTAGAATTTACATTGCTATTAATTATAGTAAAATTATTGTGTATTGGCATTAATGAAAATGAAAATGTACTTCCAATACTGATAATAATTTTATCCATTTCCATTGCTAATAAGAATAATATCATAGTGGCTTATGATAACATTAATCTAATTCTTATATGCCATCCTCAATAATAATAATAATATTGTATATGTGCTACCATTGGTAATAATAAGATTGTACGGTGCTTTGCGGAAAATAATTGTGCAACCTATATAGTAATAATAAGTCATAATAGCAAAAAGTGACTTGCACTTGCTTTCAACTCTACTATAAAATTGATAATAATAATAAAATAAACAAGCCATAATAGAAAATGTGTCTTGGCTTAGCATCATTGTTGACATTCTAGCATTTTGCATTCTGAATTATAAACATTTTACTATAGCATAGGATTAAAAAAGTTGCTGTAATAATATATAAATGCTCATTCTGTATTTAATAAATATTGTCATTCAGTAATATAAAAATGCTCATTCAGTAGTTAATAAATATTGCCATCCAGTATAGGAATAAAACATTGCTATACTATAAAATAGTGCATTATAATAATTGTACTGTACTATAATCTAATAAATCTTGACATTCATAATAAATAATAATGGAGTCAAAGGTTCAATTACTCTATGATGAGGCTAAATTGTTAGCAAAGGAATATGGTATTACTGATAAGAAGGAATATCAGGAATTTGTTGAAAATAAAGTTAAGCAATTGAAAAAAGAACTAGCAGATAAGGAAAGAGATGAGCGAGCAGAATTAAGGGCTCATGAAATTAAACAAAAAGAACTTGATAATGAAATTAAACAAAGAGAACTAGAAATGAATAAAGAAAAAGAGTTGAAAGAAACACAACTAAAATTAGCTCATGAATTGGAGTTGGCTAAATTACAAAATACTAAAGTTGAGCAAACAAATAATGAAAAATCAAAACATAGTGTAAGATTCAAAATGCCTCCTTTTGATGGAAAAGAGAAAATTGTTGATTTTTTAAATTTATTTGAAGCAACATGTAAAGGATATGGAATTCCCATTTCAGAATATTACATTCACCTTATCCCACAATTGAAAGATAAGGGTAGGGAAGCACTATCACATATTGATAAAGAAATAACTGATTATGCCATTATCAAAGAACAGTTAATTAAATTCTTTATCCACTCTGAGGATTATTACAGACAAAAGTTTCATAACTTTATCTTAACAGACAAGATAGAACCAAGAGCTTTTGTGTCTGAAGTGAAAACATTTTTACTTACCTGGTTAGACTTAGTAAAAATAGATACCAAAAATCCTAATGAGATTATAGAAATCATGGTTGTTGATAAAGTATTAGAACAAGCTTCTAAACCATTGTTTACTCACATTATGGAAAGAAAAGTTAAGACAGTTGAAAATTTGATAGATGCAATCTCAAATTTTAAAGATAGTCATCCTAACGTAGAACTGACTAAACAAAATCAAACAGTAAATACAATTCAACATAGAAGAAGGAGCTATTCACCTCCTAGGTCTAGACATAATCAATTTGGCAATAAAAAAAAATTTGGTAATCAACCAAAATCTAATAATTATAGATGTATTTTTTGCAATGGTACAAACCATTCATCAGAATATTGTTACAGAAATAACAATGCAAGAGGTAGAAATTTCAATCCAAACTTCAATAGATCAAATGTTGATCATAGAGGTTTTTCAAATCAAAATTTTTCTAATTTTGATAATAGAAACTTTCCAAATCAGAATTTTTCAAATTTTGGAAACAGAAATATGCCAAATCAGAATTTTTCCAATAACAATGTGCCAAATCAAAATTTTGCAAGACAAGATTTTCCTAATACTCAAAATAGACCTCAATCAAATTTCCAAAATAGAAGAAATACAGGAAAACTTAACAATTCCACATCTCAATCAAATAATGTCATATTTGAAAACAGGGGTCAATTAATACTTTTTCCTGCTTATGTGGAAGGAAAGACCACATACTGTCTAAGAGACACCGGAAGTAGTATAATATGCATAGATGAAAGTATCATTCCAAATCAGAAACCCACCAATATAATAAGAGTGGATACAATAAAACTTGGAAATGGTTCCACTGTAAATTGTCCTGTCACTATAATAGACATTGATTGTCCTTGGCTTACAGGAAAAGCAGAGGCAGCCATAATGAAAAACTGTGTTGCACCTTTAATTATTGGTAATTCTTTCAATGTCAAACATGATAATAGTTTTGACATTTTTCAAAAATGGATGAATGAAAAATCCAATGACTTGAATTTGAAACCTGTTCTATTGCAAAATGAAAAGTTAGTAGATTTACCAGAACAAGAATTTTACCCTGCTCTACAAACTTTTAATTTCTTACAAACCATAGGAAAGTCAGAAAATAATATTCTTAATGAGACACCTAATATTGACTTATCCATAAATAATGAAAAGGATAATCCTATTCCCAAATGGAATGGAACAGAAAAACTAGAACAGTATGTAAGCAAATTTGAAAGTCAATGTGAAATAAACAATGTACCAAAAGAATTACATGCTATTTCACTATGTAGACATTTAGAAGGTCATAAACAAATATTCAACATTGCTAAAAATCAAATATCTGATTTTACTAAAATGAAGAGTGAGATATTATCATACATTGATAGTCCTCATAAAAAGGAAACCCAAATAAAAAAACCAGAAAATATAAGTTTAGTAAACATGCCTTTTGATGAGCTAACTCTAAAACAAGAACAGAAAGAAGATCCATACATAATTAAAATGGTATCAGAAATTGAAAAAGGTCAGGTTAAAAATAAAAACATTGAAATAATAAATGGAATTCTCTGTAGAAAGGACACTAAATTAGATATAACTCAAATAGTTATACCTAAAACATTAACTGTCAAAGTAATGCAAATTTCGCACAACAATGCATTGTCAGGTCATTTGAGTAGCAAGAAAACAGTTTGTAAACTCAAAAAGAATTTCTGGTGGCCTAAAATGGAAAAAGATTTGAAAACATTTATTAAAAGCTGTGATACCTGTCTTAGACATAATAAAAAAGATTCTAAACATAAGGCTCCAATACAAATGACAGATACAATAAACAAACCTTTTTACAAGATAGCAGTTGATATAATAGGGCCCATGAAGCAGACTAAAACTACCAAAGCAAAGTTTGCCTTAACCATTATAGACATGGGGAGTAGATGGATGGAGGTAGTTCCATTAAGGGAAATAACTGCAGAAAGGGTCTGTAATGCTCTTTTACCTATCTTTTGTCGTTTCGGTTTTCCAAAGTTCATATTGAGTGACAATGGAACTCAATTCAAATCAAGCCTTACTCAAGCTTTTGCACAAATGTTCAAAATCACTCAAATTTTTAGTTCTATATACCATCCTGAATCAAATGGTATGATAGAAAGGGCTAATCAAACAATAAAACAAATGATAACAAAAGTGTGTGAAGACCATCCATTTGAATGGGATGATTACCTTCCAGCTATTTTGTTTGCTTATAGACAATCGGTTCATGAAAGCACAGGTTTTTCACCATTTGAATTAGTGCTTGGCAAAAATCCCAATGGACCATTGGATAATTTCAAATCAGAATTATTAGGACTTAAAGAAAAAAAAATGTCTCCATTTGACTTAGTCAATAAAACTGAAAAACATATGAAAACAGCTTATTAATTTGCTGTACAAAAAAATGAAGAAATCAAATCTAAAACTTTAATCAGAGAAAATATTCATAAGAACATGAGAAAATTAGAAGTTGGTAATAAAGTACTTGTTTATTTGCCAATTGGCAGTGGCAATACTATGGAATGGAAAGGACCTTTTGAAATTATACTTAAGCTATCTGATGTATTTTACAAAGTAAACATTAATAACAAAGAAAAAATTGTTCATTTAAACAATTTGAGAACTTATGAAGAAAACAAAGTAATTGAAAATAAATCAGAAGATGATATGATAATTGAAAATAAATAAGAATATGATATGATAATTGAAAATAAATCAGAAGCTGATGTAAATAAATCAGAACATGCAAAAACAACATTAAATAAATGTTGTGCAATTCTAAGAAACTATAACAGACAAAATAAAAGCAAAATAATTGAAATGGAAAATAAACCAGACAATGATATTATAAAATCTGATCATAGAAAAATAACATTGAATAAATGCTGTGAAATTCTAAGGAATTTTAGCAGAGAACTCAGGTATAATCAATAGAATTATACATAGGAACAACTAAATGGGATATGATATTTTCAGTAACAGATATAATGACATGATAACATTTTTTTTTCTTTTGTAAAGAACAAATATGTAAATATGGATACTGGTATAAAATAATCTAATTGATGAAAATAATGATTATCAGTTGGAAATTTTTTTATGTAGCCTCTGAACAGTTTGGTAAGACTGTTAAGCACATAAATTTTGTGGCCTCTGAACAGTGAATCTGTTATGCCATATGTTAATATTAATATGCCTATGTAAGTCTTTAAAAAAGCATTAGAGGAATTGAAATAAGAATGATATAATAATGAAATGCCTATGTAAGACTCCAAAGTCAGAGCATTAGATGATAATATTGTATTGCATTCATGTAAGACTAAAGATAGCATTGAAGCCAATAAATAAATGATACATATAAGACTCACAGGAATATGAGCAGTGTAATATGATGATATATTTGAAGAGAAGACTTGAATAAATTGTGTAATATTTTATTGTAAACTAAGATGGAAGATAATCATGTTACATTGTAAGTAATGTTATTGAGAATATCAATCAATAATAATCAAAAACAATCAATAATAATCAAGAATAATCAATAATAATCAATAAGAATATCAATTCAAAATAAATATTATGAAGATATATATTCATAATAACCATTATGAGAATATCAATACAAAATGACAATTGAAAAAACCGACATTAGTATTATATTAATCTTAGTGTATAAACTAATAAATGTTGTATGAAAAAATTTTCATGGAATCTATATAGATTTTGTGAGATAAAGATAATAGATAATCTCGACAGCCTTGATAAGTATTTAGCATAATAATTATCGATACACATCACTGATATCCAATAGTTTATCTCAGTATTACTGAAGTTGATTAGACAATACCTAAAGATAGTTGTCTATGACTAATTGTCATATAAACATTAGACATTATTCTTTGTGTCATATTTGTGCCTATGAATTTTTTTGATTGTTTGTACATATATTAAATGAATTTTTTTCTCTATGTATTATTAAATGAATGATTATATGCATTAATTAAGATTAAGATAATTTTTTTTTCATTATTGTAAACATTTTTCGTATCAAAAATAATAATAAATTATTATTTTTTCTCTGTGGTTGGGGGGTATGCTATGGAGTAACTAAATAATATATAGGTAGTAGCTATATTAATAATTAAAAAGTCGAAATAAAACCCATTTTTGGATATTAATAAAACCTATATCGGAAGTAGATATAGTCAAGTGACTGTCCATGCGGTCGGCAGTCTTTTCTCATAACTCACAAGGAACGCAGGCATTATAATTAGACTCAGGACAAATAAATAAAATTGTGTATTATGTTGCTACTATAAAGCTATATTTGTTCATTGGATGTGAATAATGAATTGATAATGAATTGTTATTAAATAATATGCTGCAACAAGGCGTTCTCTTATTTATTACAAGTTGGAAGTTATATTGTGGTGATGTCGTCTATTTCGATGTTTAATACTATTAATAGCAAATAATTCAGCTACTGCAACTCAAATACTCTGAAAAGACTGGTAGTAATGTTTGATGGTCCCACAATAAAAATAGGACATCAACAAGTTTAGTAACATGTATATGTACATGCAAGTATATTGATAACAGAGCTATGTAATCTTGGTCTGATATACATATTTTTAGACCCTGGCCATCTAGATATTCTTGCTCTAGAACAACAGAGTCTATCTAATAACATTTTGTTCACTTATTGTGATAAATCTTCTCAATAATGGTATTTAATTATCTCACTGCGACCATCACATAACTAGCGTTTTATTTGTGTTTCCAGATTATGGCCATCACATAACTAGCGTTTTATTTGTATTTCCAGACTATGGCCATCACATTAATAGCTTTTTATTTGTATTTCCAGACTATGGCCATCACATTAATAGCGTTTTATTTGTATTTCCAGATTATGGCCGTCACATAAATAGCTTTTTTTTTGTATTTCCAGACTACGGCCATGACATAATAGCGTTTTATTTGTATTTCCAGACTATGGCCATCACATTAATAGCGTTTTATTTGTATTTCCAGATTATGGCCATCACATTAATAGCGTTTTATTTGTATTTCCAGACTATGGCCATCACATTAATAGTGTTTTATTTGTATTTCCAGATTATGGCCATCACATATCTAGTGTTTTATATGTATTTCCAGATAATGGCCATGAGATAAATAGCGTTTTTTTGTATTTCCAGATTATGGCCATCACATAAATAGCTTTATATTTGTATTTCCAGATTATGGCCATGACATAAATAGCTTTATATTTGTATTTCCAGATTATGGCCATGACATAAATAGATTTTAATTTGTATTTCCAGATTATGGCCATCACATAAATAGCTTTTAATTTGTATTTCCAAATTATGGCCATCACATAAACAGCGGTTTATTTGTGTAACCAGATTATAATGGTCATCACATAAATAGCTTTTAATTTGTATTTCCAGATTATGCAGCGTTGGAAAGATGAAAACAAGGTTGATGATATATTGAAACAGTTTCTATGAAACACAGATGCCATCTATGTACCTGTACCATTTAATTTATTAATTTTAAAATGTATCATTTATTGCGATTATAAATAGGTAAAAGGTTAACATTTTGATTTGAAGTACCAGTATTGTAGTGCACTTTTTATTTTTAGTGTTTTGTTGACACTTTTTCCAGTAATTTGAATCTCACTAGTTTATTTTTATTTCTTTGTACTTTTATCTATTCAAAGAGCTTACATTGCACATTTATGCACATATAATTTTTATTAGTATAAAAATATTAAAGCTTTAAAAAAATTTTTTTATTAGAATAATTAATATACTAAAATAAAAATTATTTTTCTTTACCCTGTTTAAATAAGCTCAATATTTTTCTATACAGAAGAAGTGCCAACCAGTATAACATAAGATAACATTCACCCAGTATAACATAAGATAACAGTCACCCAGTATAACATAAGATAACAGTCACCTATATATGTTTTCTTTTCTCAATCAAGATATTTAAACTTTTGGTGCAAAAAGAAAGACCATAAAAAAAAAATTTTTTCTCTAGCATCTGTATTTACTTTCATAATATCAATAATAAATGAACAAAAGCAGAACTCTTTAATTGAAATTTCAATAAAAAGTATATTTTTAGCTGATAGATAACTACTGCATATATCAAGGGATTATGCCATATTTTCATGACTTATTGCCCTTTGCCTTTCTGCTGGTTTCTCTACATCTTTACCAGCCAGGGCACATTCTGTTGTTCTGGTTGCCTTGTCAAACATCTATTTGTATGTCTGCTGGCGGGGTCATCAGCAAGCACCTCCCATGTATTGGAGTTTAATGTAGGTTTAAAGCACTAATATATTATATATAATATAAGAAAGTTAGTACGCCTTTCAGACCAATTTTATCCAAAGAGCATGTGAAGCAGTGTTCATAAATTTAAATTTTTCTTTGGGTATTGCATACAAGGGGATGTGTGGCCAGCACAATGCCCAACTGCCTTACTTACCCTCAACTACTGTCAGGTACCCCTTAGAGCTGGGTAGACTCAGGGACACCCTCACGACAAGGATACAAGTCCCCTAGCTTTTAGCAGGATTCTAAACCAAGACCCACGGTGCGACAGCCGAGCTACGCCACCACTCCCCGTGATGTATATATTATAGTAAGATGTATATAACGCATTCAAAGAATTATAGTTCTATAATGCAGCTTAGTTCAAAAACCCTGGTTGAGCAAGTGAAGAAAACTGGATGCACTGTTCTAGCTACAACATTCCCTCTGAAGTGAAGAAAACTGGATGCATTTTTAACTTGCATTTTCTGTCTGCTTGATTGCTTGTAATCTGCTTGGAGGTTTGTTAGCAAAACTTTGCCTCGATTTTTCGACCACATCCCGTCGTCCAGTCGAGCTGATACTTGGGCAGCAGACTTGCCCCGACTAACAATACATTCTATCAAAATTTCAGCATCATAGCCTTTGGAATAGTCTCGAATGCCTTCGACCAATTTGCGAATCGAAGAGTATATTTCACGTAAATTATGGCTTCCTCTACCGGAAGAGACGGAAGTAAATAAAATTTTCGGATATATTCGTTTTTACGAAATAAATAAAATGAGAACGACACAATATATCTTTTTATGTTTTTTGCGGACCAAATCTAGAAATAAATAGGGTGCGCAAAATTTAGTGTGATAATTCATAAGCTATAGTTTATACTTATTATTATTTTAATCTATCAAAATATAAATTAAATATAAACTTAGTTTACAAAGAAAGGGAGTATAATGAAAACTTTGTTTTTATGGGTTAGTTTATTTCTTATTTTCTTTTATATACCCATTCAAACTGAATTTCCATTTTGTTTAGATTGATACTGACATAGTATCTCAGTATCTTATCTCATCATATGTTAGTGTATATCATCTTATTTTATATATTAATAAACTAGGTAAATTGGCCAGCGTTGCATGGGGTAACATTTGGCCTACATTGTTGAATTATATTCTATTCCAACAAATCAGTTGCAAAGAAGGCTATCATTTTTTTTAGGGATTAAGAAAATAGACTCTAAGCACTTACAAGATTTCTGTGTGCCTTCCATTGAACCATTATATATGTAGGCCTAATTCGAAACACTGTAAAATACATAAAGAAAAAAAACATACTTTGTCGAAAGTATTAAGAAGCAGATAACACAAGAACGTGTAATTTCTAGCCTTAATATTAATAGCTGCATTGAGCATGCTAAAGTGTTAATAGCATGGATAGGCGCCCTCTAAAAGGGATCATCATCATTGGCTGATCATAAACAGAACCATGTGGACAATTTAGTTCCCGGCTTTTATATAATGTGGTGTCCCTGGTCCAGCTGCTCACCATTTGCAATCTTGCAAGCTATAGACCAGGAGTCGGCAACCTTTAGATAATAGTGTAGCAAACTTAGGATTTCTAATTCATTCAGCGTGCCAACAGCCTAAAAGTCTTCGAGCTCTACCACTCAATTTCCTTTACAAGAGTTGCCTTTTGGAAGGGTCTTCCGCGTGCCATTGAAAGTCGCTCTTCGAGCCAAGTCTGGCAAGCGTTTCGTAGGCATCCGGACCCTGTTCAAGATTGAAGACCATGGTAAATTTGTAGGTGCTGTAGAAAATGTCTGTAGTTCCCTTCTCTTAATGCCATAAACGTGTCCTTGTTGTGCTTAACCCATATCTTGCTGAGGTCTTATTTTTTCTTGATTTTTAGATATGTTATGGAAAGTCATAGTGTGATACACGAATAAAAGTTTGTTTTTGAAATTTTTTTATTTTTTAAAGAAATATTTAGATTTAAAAAAATGTTCTTAAAAAAGGACCCCAGCTGTAAATGGGTTAAAGGGTTCATCCACTCATGGATCCATAATATTAACTTAAGATGTTATAAACTTCTGTATAGACTGTAACCAGGGTTGTTACAATGCTTCGGTAACAATGAAGTTCCAAGGGGGGGGGGGCATGAATAAAACAGTATAATATATAAAAATAACCTTTATTTCTATCTTTAAGTTCTCAATGGGTCCAATGTCAGCTTTGTTCACACATTTTATAATCCACTCGGCGGGCCTATCTGTTGCATATATAAGTATGACTGAGGGCTATATCTACATATTATAGGCTATAGGCTAACCTTTCTTCAAGGCACGGGGAAAAGCTTATTATAATTAGGGCCGTATTTAGTATTGTGGGGGCCCTGTTCCCAAATTTATGTGGGGGCCCCTCGTGGCCTCGCCCTCCCTTCCACATACCTCAAAAAGGTGCCGTTAATTTATGTTACATTTTGTAAAATCATAAATTGTATGTTGCGCTTAGCTTGGTTGGTATGGAGCGCTTACAATTGTAGGGAAATTAATGAATTTTTTTTTACATTTTCAACTCAAGAATGTGGATGTCACTAAAAAATTTATTTTTGTGATAATGGAACGTGTGGAATATGCCTAAGTAAGCCACTGATTATAATTAACATGTTTAATTTCTTTTGTATTGTGCATTTCTATCCAGACTTGTTGACTTCTTCTGAGACTGACAGTTTTTATTGAAAGGTTTGCATAATATTATGTCGGTTTAAAAAGTGAACCGCACAAAGAACACTGCTATAATGTATATTATTATGCATAAAGTGCTCAACCACTTAAAGTAAAGCATATGCTTGAAATACCTGACCTAAATACATTGATAGCTTACAACAACAAAGGTTGTTGTAGTTTTTTTTCGATGGGTTTTCTGTTATAGTCTTTGTTATAACAGTTACAGCTTAAAACAATCAGCGCAGATGTTATCTAATCTGTATAATAATTTATGAATTTATAGTTTACTACAGAAAAGGTTATTTTTTTCCATGGTTTTTCTGTAATAGTTTGTTATAGTCTTTATACAACAGTTACAGCTTAACAATCAACGCAGATGTTATATATATATAACATTTTTTCTTTGTGTGTGTGTGTGTGTGTATATTACCTTAAAGAATGTCACTGTCACTTATTCAACTGAAGTTACGACCCTTTGAAAATAAGGTAGGTTCAGGGTACCGAGAACTTAGTTGGTTCTGTTAGGAAAGAAGTAGGGGCACCGGTTAAATGGGCAAAGGGGAAGGGGTGTGTGGTTGGGGGAGTTAAAATGGTATGAGTGGGATTAAGACACGTTAATGAGTGACGTTGGATAAATTACTGCACAAGGCCGAGATTTCACGTCTCGTACAGGATATCCGCGACTTTAAAAAAAGAAACACACGCACACATACACACACACAGAGAGACAGGCAAATGTCATTTTGTTCGTTGTCATCAATTGTCCTGGCTTAAAATTCAGGGGCGTGATTGATGTCATTTCGTGCTGACTGTGGGAGAAAAAAGTTTTTCTCTGGCCAGGGCACATTAGTTGTGGATGTTAGGGGGACGGCGGGGGCGAAATGGGGGGGGGGGCGGGGGGATTCAGTTTCCAGGATCAAAACAAAGCATAAGACAAAATTATTTCACAGAATACATTGCATAAACCTGAACATCAAGACTTATCATTAGTAAGTAGAGCGTTTAAGTTAAGAGGTTTTGGCTCAAAGAAAAAATAATGCATGTTTTTTCCTTTCTAATTTAAATACAAAGGTGTCAATTGAGTTCATTGCGTAGCCTATTAACCTGTTTATTAAGATGTAGGCCTATGCATTTCAAGCGTCTCTCAATCTCTCTATCAGCAACTCTCTCTATCAGTCACTCTCTCTATCAGTCATTCTCTCTATCAGCAACTCTCTCTATCAGTCACTCTCTCTATCAGTCACTCTCTCTATCAGTCACTCTCTCTATCAGTCATTCTCACTAACAGTCAATCTCTATATCAGCAACTCTCTCTATCAGTCAATCTCTCTATCAGTCATTCTCTCTATCAGTCACTCTCTCTATCAGTCATTCTCTCTATCAATCACTCTCTCTATTAGTCATTCTCTCTATCAGTCATTCTCTCTATCAGTCACTCTCTCTATCAGTCATTCTCTCTATCAGTCACTCTCTCTATCAGTCATTCTCTCTATCAGTCACTCTCTCTATCAGTCACTCTTCTATCCATCATTCTATCTCTCTCTCTATCAGTCACTCTATCAGTCACTCTATCAGTCACTCTATCAGTCACTCTATCAGTCACTCTATCAGTCACTCTATAAGTCACTCTTCTATCCATCATTCTATATATCTCTCTATCAGTCACTCTTCTATCAGTCACTCTCTCTATCAGTCATTCTCTCTATCAGTCACTCTTCTATCCATCATTCTATCTCTCTCTCTATCAGTCACTCTTCTATCAGTCACTCTCTCTATCAGTCATTCTCTCTATCAGTCACTCTCTCTATCAGTCTCTCTCTAACAGTCACTCTCTCTATCAGTCACTCTCTCTATCAGTCACTCTTCTATCAGTCACTCTCTCTATCAGTCACTCTCTCTATCAGTCACTCTCTCTATCAGTCACTCTCTCTTTCAGTCACTCTCTCTATCAGTTACTCTCTCTATCAGTCACTCTTCTATCCATCATTCCTGTTTATCAAGATGTAGGCCTATGCATTTCAAGTGTCTCTCAATCTCTCTATCAGCAACTCTCTCTATCAGTCACTCTTCTATCAGTCACTCTCTCTATCAGTCACTCTTCTATTAGTCAATCTCTCTATCAGTCACTCTTCTATCAGTCACTCTTCTATCCGTCCTTCTCTCTCTCTATCAGTCACTTTTCTATCAGTCACTCTCTCTATCAGTCACTCTCTCTATCAGTCTCTCTCTCTATCACTCACTCTCTCTATCAGTCACTCTTCTATCAGTCACTCTCTCTATTAGTCACTCTTCTATCAGTCACTCTCTCTATCAGTCACTTTTCTATCAGTCACTCTCTCTATCATTCACTCTATCTATCGGTCACTCTCTCTATCAGTCACTCTCCTATCAGTCACTCTTTCTATCAGTCACACTATCTATCGGTCACTCTCTCTATCGGTCACTCTCTCTATCAGTCACTCTCACTATCAGTCACTCTTCTATCAGTCAATCTCTCTATCAGTCACTCTCTCTATCAGTCACTCTTCTATCAGTCAATCTCTCTATCAGTCACTCTCTCTATCAGTCACTCTTATATCAGTCAAACTCTCTATCAGTCACTCTCTCTATCAGTCACTCTTCTATCAGTCAATCTCTCTATCAGTCAATCTCTCTATCAGTCACTCTTCTATTAGTCAATCTCTCTATCAGTCAATCTCTCTATCAAACACTCTTCTATCAGTCAATCTCTCTATCAGTCAATCTCTCTATCAGTCACTCTTCTATCAGTCAATCTCTCTATCAGTCACTCTTCTATCAGTCAATCTCTCTATCAGTCAATCTCTCTATCAGTCACTCTTCTATCAGTTACTCTCTCTATGTCACTGTCTCTATCAATCACTCTATCTATCAGTCACTCTCTCTATCAGTCACTCTCTCTATCAGCCACTCTCTCTATCAGTCACTCTATCTATTAGTCACTGTCTCTATCAGTCACTCTATCTATCAGTCACTCTCTCTATCAGTCAATCTCTCTATCCATAATTCTCTCTCTCTATCAGTCTCCATATCTCTGTCGTTATATTTAATTATAAAAATATATAGCCAACATTGTTCTTAAACAATCGACCATTTTGTTATATAGTCCATCCCCGATTCTCCTTCTTCTCCTTCACCAGTCTTCTTCTCCGCGAGAACAACATAATAATAGCATATACACAATACCAAAAGGCTATATTTTGAATGTGCAATTCAATCTTCTTATAGATCTATTTTCATTATGGTAAACCAAGAAAACTATACCGGCTGTTAGGGGGAAAATATGATGAGGGGAGGGGTGGCGGGATTAGATACTTGATACTTTATTGGATTAGGCTAACGCAAACTCTATAAGCTTATAGCTACCTATGGTTTGTGATAGTTTTATATATAGGGTTTGAAACCTGGTGCAGGTTAGTATTTTTTCCAGGGTCTGGAGGGTGTCCCTGAGTCCAAACAGTTCTGGTGGGTACCTGACCTTAGTTTGGGTAAAGTAAAGGCGGCTGTGCATAGTGCTGGCCACACAATCACCTAGTGAGCCGTGGCCACAGAAACTGGTGAACGCTGCTTCACCGGCCCTATGGATCAATTTGGTCCGTCGGGTACTTATATATTATTACGACACGCCTGTCCTTCATAAAAAATTCCCAAGTTGAGTTATCAATTCTTATTACAAAGGCGATACATCAGTGGTCATCTATGCACTGTCATATATGATGCCGCAATAGATCATTTTAGTATTGCACTGGTCAAGTCGTTTTGATATACTTTTCAAGTATTAATTCAATAAACATGTTAAATGACAAGCCAGCTTTTTGTTATCTTTCAGTCGATAATTATTAATTAGTAGATGACTGTAGAATAATGAGTACCGAATTATAGACTGTATTATTTTTTTGTTAGAGCCCCCATTCAGTTGATGAAATATTTATTTATTATGTTGTCTTGTAGTTGTTATAATTACTGCTTCAATTGGTAGTAACATTATTAGTTCATTTTGATATTAGTTTAGTGTAGCCTAGGTTGGTCCAAATTCAAAATATCCCTTGGCAATCTTTATAACATTGATTATAACATAGATATAACTTCAATATATGTGATGCAACTTCACGGAAGTCGGCAAAATAGGATATTTAGTTTAATGTAATGAATTAAAGCTAATTCTTTTATCTACTTGTTGGTGAAAAAATCTTTAATATACATTAATTTGTTCAAATATTATTCAAAATTACATAAGTAAAGGTAAGGGAAGTACTTTTGGAGAAAAATGAAAAAGAAATCAGTATGTATATAATAATAATATATATATATATACATACAGCCTGTATGAAGAGAGGGAGAGAGATAGTGGGAGTGAGACTACACGTATCACCTTTAAGCTTTATAATTTATATTCTTGTTTACCATTTTTAGACACAGCAATAGGGAAACGTATTTATAATACTAGGACTGTTGGTAGAATAGAGTTGACGAGCCTTTTTAAAACAGTTGCAGCTTAAGAGGGCGAAATCGTTTATGTTAATTTTATAGTTTTATTATGTCGCTGCTTTTGGTACACATTTTTAATTATTTTTCTACAAGTTTTTTTAGTCCATCTATAAGTTAGTCAGTTAGCTAGCTAGCTATTTGGTTATTCAGTTAGTTAGGCCTAATATATAAATTAGTAAAGCAAGGCTGTGTACTTGCACCAACACTGTTCGCAATATTCTTCTCTATACTGCTCCGATACGCCTTCAAGGATAGTAGTGATGAAATCTGGTTACACACCAGAGCTGATGGAGGACTTTTCAACACTGCCCGTCTCCGAGCCAAAACCAAAACGAAAGAGGTCCTAATTCGCGAGCTACTTTTTGATGACGATGCGGCCCTGATATCACACACAGAGACAGACCTACAACAGCTTGTGTCAAGCTTCGCCAACGCCTGCAAAGAATTCGGCCTGCAGGTGAGCATAAAGAAGACAAATATCATGGCCCAAGACACACGCTCCGTTCCTACCATTACTATAGAAAACGAAAACTTGGAAGTTGTGGACTGCTTCACCTACTTGGGGTCCAAGATTTCCAGCTCATTGTCCATAGAGGATGAATTAAATAGCAGAATCGGCAAGGCAGCTGCCACAATGGCTAAACTTAGTAAACGGGTTTGCGAAAACACCAAGCTGACAGAAAGGACCAAACTATGTGTCTATCAGGCCTGCGTCATCAGCACGCTGCTTTATGCAAGCGAATCATGGACAACCTAAGCATTCCTATGAGCGCAAGCTAAATAGCGTCCACCTGAGGTGTCTGCTTCGCGTCCTTGGCATTAAATGGCAGGACTAAGTCCCTAACAGTGAGGTACTGACGCGCGCCAGCGTCCAAAGCATGTTCGCAGTCCTCAGTGAAAGATTGCCAACCCCTGATCAAGGCCTATAAGTAAAGTAAAGTATCCCGTCGGACCAAATTGATCCATAGGGCCGTGAAGCAGCGTTCATCAGTTATGTGGCCACGGCATACTAGATGATTGTGTGGCCTGCACTATGCACAGCCGTCTTTACTTTACCACAACTAAGGTCCGGTAACCATCAGAGCTGGGTAGACTCAGGGACAGCCTCCAGACCCGGGAATAAATCATAGCCTGCACCAGTTAAGATAAATGGTGGTGGCTTAAACAGCGTGATGTCATATAAAACATCTGAATCTTTAAATGAAATTTTCATTGAAACAGGTTTCACTAATTAATTACAGTAATATATCTTCTGTATTGTTTAATTTTTTACTTATACGACAATGAGAATAAAATTTAATTAAACATGCTCATTTTGGAAGTAGAAATATGGTGCGAATGTTAGAAAGGGGAGAGATGCAACTGTGCTCCTAGGAAAGAAACAATAAACGGCCACTCAGATTAGATATTTTTTTTATTATTTGTTTACATATCTAGCCTAAATATAAATATGCTAGAATCTCAGTTATTTTCATTGAGATTATTTGAGATCACTGCCAAATAAATCTTATACTTTACACTTTTAAGTTTTACAGACGTTCCTTCTAGATAGAAGATTATTACGTCCACTAGGCCCAAAACTCCTGCAGGGCGACAGGGATCTGTCGGTGGCAGGGATAGAACCCGCGGCGTGTCAGTTGACAGTCTGGTGAACTAAGCGCAGAACAAGCCGGCCTCAAAACATTTGTATAACTTCTTCTTCGTTCTCAAATGTTATGATTGGGAGGATTCAGACAACAAGTCCAATAGTTGTAATGAACTGCGCCGTGGCTGTCAGTTGCTCTAGTCCACCGAACAGTTTGTCGTTGAAGGTAGCCCCCAGGTGCCAAAAGGCTGACAGGGTAGAAAGATACAGAGGGCAGGTCTAAAGGACATGCTCCGCATTTTCGGGAGCTGTTTCGCAGGGGCACATTTCGCTTGCTCCGATTCGTAGTTTGCGGAACATGTGTTGCTTTAGCCTGTTTTGATCAGTCCTTAGTCTGAAGATAGTGTGTTGAAATTGGCGGGAGAGTTTGTAGTAAGCATCAATCTTTGGGTTGTTTTGTTGCAGCTCAGACCATCTTTCGGATTAATTCTTTTTGAGCATTGCATTTGTATAACAATAAGTAGACATCAATTTACAAGCATATAGATTCATATTAGCCTGAGAATCGCCACATAGTTCGGGATATTTAAATAGGAATCAATGAGAATATAAAAAGTTAATATCTATGACGTTCAAGCCTGCATTCATTGGACGGGGAAATTACAAGGGAGTGTTCGCATTGTCTCTTAATTTTAATTCGACGGGGAGACGACATTGCGATTGCAACAAAACAAGGGGGAGACACGTCATAGCCGTCACGGTATTACTTAATATTTTATTTACGTCAGCGTTTCATTAACCTTATCACGGATTCTATTAACTAGTTAAGTAAAGAAGGGAGATAATACAGTAGTAGAAAGCGCTTTTGTAAAGAGGCGTGTCCAAAACAGAAACCAACAGTAGCATATAGATACAACACTCGAATTCTTGTTAGGAGAGGGGCGGTGTAGGGGTCAGAGAAAAGTGACAAGTGTAAAAATGTAAAAGAAAAGATTAACCTTGTGTTGGGCAACTAGTCTAGTCTTCTTTTTTTAATTTTTTTTTATTGTCTTACTCGACTCCTGGGCTGACTAGAACATGTTTCGGTCAACTGGTAGATTGTAATGTGTTGCCCGAGCTACTCCAGAAAACCAAATTCTTAAAACATTGAGTCTCTACAACAAACTACCATCAATAGTCAACGGACTTAGCGTCTGACGCTAACAGTGACATCCGTAAGTTAAAAGATAAACATAAACAATTCGAGATTCACAACAACGAACAACAACAACTCCGATATTAAAGCTAGATTACACGTTATGTTGTGTATACTCTGTATACTCCGATATTAAAGCTAGATTACACGTTATGTTGTGTATACTCTGTATACTCCGATATTAAAGCTAGATTACACGTTATGTTGTGTATACTCTGTATACTTTTTTTTTCCACTGTAAGTTAACTAAACGACTCCAAGGTACTCGCACAATCCACTGTACCTTTCAATGTATGGCTGAACGTTTTAAAGTCTAGTCTAACAATGTGTAATTTTAGAGTAATCATGTAATTTAAGGTGACATTCAATTATAAACAATATAGTTGACAGAAAAAAAGGAAACATTTTAATTGTCTTATTTAATGTGCCATGAATTGTGTGACATGACGACCATTAATTTGCTACAATTCCTAAAACAATGTTCCATTAGATGTGATTGTTTGTTTTTTAATGCAAGGAACCCAGAACATTGGTAATAGTGGCTGCGCTCTACAGCTCTACCATACCCCACCCACTCCACCCCTACCCCTACACTTTTTGTTTTTCTTCTCAATTTCCACCCGATATAAATGTTTTATCGTCACACGTTCAAAATTTAGTTTTCCTCTATTTATGTTTCCCCGTCAACAATTGTTTCAAGCAGCATATTTGTAACCAGAAGAAAGTACCGGTAATACATTCATTCTAAATGTTTACTGCAGCAGTTAGCAGAAACCACCACAATAAGCCCGAATATTTCAGCTATTTAGGCCACCCTATAAAGTTTACAATGGAAAAGAATGTAGAATATGCGCAGTCTGAGAAACAACGGGAGCATACTAAACATCTGCGCGAATAATTAATTCACATATCTATTTGCGCAAGAGCGAGATGAAAGATGCTGGGAAGGTGCGTGTGTGGGTGTGTGGGTGGTAGGGGGGGCTTATGGGAGGTGTGGGGTAGTAAATTTCGCTAGCAGAATGAAGTCAAATTAAAAAGATTCGCTAACTCGTTTCTATTGTAAACATAAACATACTCGGTTCTACTTCGTTTATTCTCGTGTTTCAAACTCTAGTCACAAATTCACCAAGCCCAGTAGTATATAATTCATTACCTAAATTTAAAATCAGATTCTCATAGAAAATGCAGAACTTTTTTCTGATAAAGCCCATTTTCGTATGTCTATATTCTTTAAAAAAAAGTTAGTGAAGCTAAAAACAACATAAAAGGCTAGGCAGTCTTTTTTTTCTATTGGTGACATTAAAAGAATTCGAGAAACGCAGATAATCGGTAAACAAGACAGATAACATTGGAAACTATCGGTAAATAAGCAAACTTTTTTTTCTGTGTTTGTGCTCTAGTGCCAACGCACACAATTGACAAGTCTTAACGATTATGCATGCATAAAAGGTAAAAAAAAAGTACCATTCCTGTCTTATTCGATTATTTGCTTCGAAATATGTCTGTGTGCTACGTTACTAGTTGTACGAAAAGATGTAGAGAATTAAATTTTATTAAATTTCCAAAAGATGGCTCCAAAAGAAAACGATGGATTGTGAATGTCACATTTGAAGAATCACCTATTTATAATCCCAAACTAATTGTTTGATACAAAAGAATTTTCGTGTTTTTATTTTTAATGAATCTCCGCATTGTGTTTTTTTAATTACCAAGGACGCAACTCTTGACTAATTTATTTTATAAACAAAAGCTATATTTAGCCTAACGCGACTAACACTTTGAGTATTAATTATCACCCACTCACTTTTGATGTTCAAAACGGATTCCTCATAACTAATCGTGTAGCCGTTGTATATTTCTAGAAGACCAGAACTGGCTGTCGATGTTAAAATCAATTGTCAAACAGCACCAAAAGCATGGTTTTTGTTTACGAGAATTATCAGCAAGATCTACACAGCTCTGGCCACAAGGGGAATGTGGATGTAACACTATGGTGATAGGCATTCGGTAAATTTCACCGGAAGTTCACGATCATTCCAGTTCGAAAGGTCACACCTAATTACGACTTGTCAATGGGTTCCCAGTTCATTGATCTAAGGTTGAAGTAATGAATAAAATAATTTCTGGAATCCACGGTGTATTTGTTAAAAAAAAAGTCAAGGCCAAAGAAATTGATCTACGCTGATCTAAAAGATAGTTGTTGTTCTTTAAATATGCTATATTAATTTTCGAAATTCTTGACCAAAGTATCGAAGCAGCAAGAGTTCATTGGTTTATTTGACCTCCGCCACAGCACAATGTGTGAGGCCAGCATTTTCCACGTTTTATTTCCACACAGTAAGGCTTGGCAGGTTCAAAAACTCAAAACCAAGACGTGTTGTTGTTGTTATTAATTTTTCCTTGATACGAACCAAAGACCTACGGGACTACAATCAACTGCTTTTAAATCTAGACCAACGGCGCACGAGTCTTTAGCGTTTGACATTAAAATTTACTTGCCCCTCCACTGTGGAGAAACATTGTTAGTAAGCATTTCTAATATTATATGTACTTTGAAAAATTTGCGGTCGCACTGTCAGTACAGTTTCTCTTTCACTCCAATGTTCGCAAGGGGGAAGGTGTAGGAATGGGGTATAGAGGGGAGGGAGGGTATTACAAGGCAATTTATTCACCATAATAAATTATGGATGAGACCTTCTATTTATATCACACAAGTATAATTATGATTTATAATGTTATTACGGCTAGAGCCCCCATTCAATTTATGAAAATAATAGTTATAGTATTGTTATTATTAGTGTGAGTATCCTTGTATTAGTGAAGATCTTATTATATCATTCTGAAGTTTATTTGTAGTTGTCTAGAGTATTCCGTGGTTCTTAGTATCCCCTGGCAATTCACATAGCGTAGTTTTAGAGTTTTCAGTTGATTTGCTTCATGTATAATTATTTATGTGGCTCATATTATACAGCAAGAACCTCGATGTCGAGTGGTAGTGTAGATTATTAATATAGTTGAATAAATATTACACATACACACATGTATATAACTTTGAAATATCGACGTTAACCAAGTTGTGTAGAAAGCAACGATAAATTTGGTTTAATTTACAACATCAATCTAGTAGGAATCCAAATAATATTATATACACAATCAAGAAATACACATATTCCAATTAGTAATGAATATCCTCAATGAACATATAGCATTGTAGTTAATAGTAGAATAATAAATTTTCCATAATACAAATCAAATAGAAATGATACTCAGAGCGGAGAATATTTGATGTTACTAGATCGAATGCAAGCCAAGAACTGACTAAAAGTGTCGAATTGCGTAGAAATATATTACGGGTCAATCGTTGGAAAAACCAGACAGCCTAGTGACACGAGAATTTTAATCAAGCCCGCATGTTGACTACGTGATCAGATACTTTTTATTAAGAACAAGCAATATTGCTCTAACAAAATAAGGAGAGACCGGACGACCTTGACATGCTGTATTCGCGTGCACAGTTCATGTTTTTTATCGAGGTTAATAAAAAACAATAATGCTCTAATTAGGTTAGGAAAAACCCGGGGAAAACCGTGAGCTGAGAAATATTTTGTATCGTTTAAACGCAATTCGCTTAAATGATTTAGTTGGTTTATTAACATTACAATGTAGGGAATTTACGTTTCGTAACAAGGGGTAGTGGGGTAGAGAGAAGGGGGTTGGCGTAGACCATTGTCGAAGACTCTTAAGCGGATTACGAGAAGAGTTTCAAGACAGTATGGGCCATTGTTTATGTTAGCCTATATACCGAAATCGAGAATATACCTTCATACTTTATTAAAAAAAAATGTAGATCTAATAGTATATACTATATCACAGTATGACAAAAAAGAATAAAGAACTCAAAGTAGAAACTATATGACAATTGACGAGTCTTAAATAGACAATTTGGATGTAAATTTGGGATTGGCCGGATATGATTTTTCACTATTCGCCGGAACCGGATAGTGCCGGAAATACCGATATCCGGCCCGGATATCCGGCATGCCAGATACTCGGCCAAACCCTAATTTCCACGAGTATGGGGGTATACTTCAATAGTTTCTGAATAGAATTCAAAAGTATTTATTAAAGTATTTATTATTCAAGAGATAGAGAGTATCTGCAGTCTACAATGAAAGTCACAGATACTGTGTCAACTTCACCGATGGACATGTTACAACTTACAATGATCGAACTTTAACGAAGTTCAACGAACTGTGTAGTCGCTGTAGTGTAGTGTGTACCAAGTGAACTGTGTACCGAATGTGTACCGAATGTGTTGTTTATTATACAAGAAGTTGTGATCTATTAAAACAGTACTAAACATTGTTCTTTGGTTCAGATGATTTTTTATCGTATGCAATAAGTGAAATCTATATTTGTTATTAAATAATTGTTGTCGTTGTTAAATTAATTGTTTTAGTATGTTAAACTTTGTTGTTGAAGAAAATTCTTTTGGAATGCAGGAATTTCTGGAGGTACGTTTTTATCGATTTATTTGTTTATTATGTTTATTACCCAGTTATATGTATTGTTTATATATTTTATATTTCTTTATCTACTTTATACTACAGTATTATTTTATTTGTATTTGAACTTTGAAGTAATTCTTTACTACCGTGATATTCGGATCCTGCAAAGGTGGTATTCGGCAAATCCGGATAGTGCCGGAAATACCGATATCTGGTCCGCATATCCGGCATGCCGGATATCCGACCAATCCCTAATGTAAATGCATTTCCGCTAAATTCCCGTAAACAATCGTATAATTATCTTTTTGGCATGTTTCAAGTGCATTGTCGAACATCCGGTTTCATTTTTTTTTTGCTTACAATGGCAAACATTACGATTGAAAGCAGAGATTTACGCCTTGTTGCTGACTAAACATTCTCGGATGTTGAGAAATTCATTGCACTTTCAACAGCACGTTCAGGCCGACTACAAATAAACAAAGGCTATAAGTATTATTGTGAGCATTATGTCTTCAATATTAAAAGTGAGTATGCCAGAATTTATAGCAGAAGGCAGCCATTTTTTAAAATCCAATTTAGCGAATAGGATCGAAAGTGATGTGGCATCCAAAATGTATTCATGCATAAGATTTAAGACTCGTCAATGTGACATAAAGAACTTCTTGGGGATAGTATATGACAAGGTCAAAAAAAAGAACTCACACTGGATGCTAAATAAGAAAATCATATAGATAACTAAGAACTCATCTCGGATACTATACGAAAATGTCAAATAAATAATTTATAATAAATAATATGCGACAAATACAGGTCACGGTGGCCGAGGGGTAGCGCGTTCGACTGGCGATCCGAAGGTTCGGGGGTTCGAATCCTGGTGCAGGCTAGGATAATTTCCCGGGACTTGAGGGTAACCCTGAGTCTTCCCAGCTCTGGTGGGTACCTGACACCAGTTGGGGTGAAGTAAAGGCGGCTGGGCATTGTGCTGGTTACACATCCCCTCGTATGCCGTGGCCACAGAAACTGGGGAACGCTGCTTCACCAGCCGTATGATCAGTTTGGTCCGAAGGGTACTTTACTTCTTTTTTTTTATCTGTGTCAATTTGACATAAAGAACTCATAAAAGATACTGTATGACAATGTGACAACAAGAACAAACTGAGAAAACTATATTTAGACTGAAACGGAATTTAAAAGCTTAGGTTCAATCAAAACTTGAAAGGAAATTAGGAGACCGTTATAGGTAGACTAGATCTTGTGTAGAATTTTTTTTTTATAATGTAATCAAGAGGATCAATGATGACATTATGACAATGCTACGTATCAAGAATGCCTATCACCATAGTGTTACATCCACAATCCCCTTGCGACCAGAGCTGTGTAGATCTTGCTGATAATTCTCGTTAGTCCTAGGGGAGACTTTAATTATTATTATTTATGTTTTAGTATTACACGAACTCTTCTTATAGTCCTGGGCACAAACTCAGTATTTGTGTTCTAACAGTTTCCTTTTCTTGACGTTAGAGTAGTAGATAAATCTTATAGTATTGTAGACAACACAATAGAATAGTAACTTGACAAGGAAGCTTCAGAGTAAATGTTGTTGATAGTTTAATTCTGGTGATATGTTCAATATATACAATATATCTATTATGTACAGTTAGAATAAAATAGTGCAACCCAAGCGTCCTCAAAGGAACATATTTTGAAAACTCTCTGTCTTTCAGACAAAACAAATAATTAAATACTATCCAGGTAGTGCAAGGGACAGACCCATTACCAGTAGGGGTGAAAATCATGGTATCATTACAAAACTCATAACAAAACGATAGGAACTTCCCCTATTAAATAATGAGTCGTTCCCAGACTCTGAAAATTTAAGATCAACACAGAATCCCAACATTACCTAGAATCTTTTGTTTTCGTACTAAACGTCAAGCGATCGGAAAGCCTAAGCCCCGCCCACAATATTGTGTGTAGTGAGAAAAGAGAGAGAGGGAAGAATAAACATTGCGTGTTCCAATTCTTGGAAAAACAATATACATGACAATAGCTTTGAGACTAAGGACAACTATCCAGATGGTTACTGAATCACAATGGTGATCAAGAACGCCAGACAGAGATTATGGAAGCACTTTCTTACATGCAAGTCTTAAAAAGAAATGCGAATCCTAATTTAAGACCAAAATCATTTGGAGAATATGGCCTCAAAGAAGACCACACAATCTGAAGAAAGAAAAAAAGCATGCAGGATTAAGAAAAAAACTTAGTTACGTTTGCATTAATCATCATTGGCAAAAAATACATGACATCTCAGAGAGATCCTTCAGGTTTTATTTTTACCTTTCACACACATACACGCCTATTTTATGCAGACTGGATATAAAAAAAATACTAAAATAAAATTTAGAAATAAAAAGAAAGAATCTTGTTTTCTCTCTCTATCCCTCTTTTTCTTTATTTTTTTTTTAACTTTTAATTTTTTTTTGCATATGCGAAAAAAATATTTTCTGAGTGTTTGTAGTGCTGCTCATTCATATACTGGTTTATGTCAACAGAACGCCCCATAGATGTGTGCATATTTAACGGGCCTCCAACTGATGGCTGTGTTTGTTCATTGAGATGTATATGAATGATGGATCTGAACAATTATACTGCACAGGCAAGTTTGGACGGATTAAAAAACCTACAACATCGTTTTGCTGTGATGTCATAGGTGAACCATCTTTGGATTTGCGTGTCATCTGTTTAGATCTTATGTCTGTGTGTGTGTGTCTGTGTTGTTGTTGGGCTTTGTTGTTGTTTTTATTTGTTGTTTTTATCGTTTGATAGAATTTATACCGCCAGAAGGTGTATCCCAAAATATGTTGTTTTTTCTAGGAGTTAGACTCTGTAAAGGTAATTTGAAGATTTCAATTCCAAAATATCTAGAATATTTTTTTCGGGTCTTGAATTATAAACACATTATTGATCTATACAGAAAAGTAATGCAAGAAATTAAGTAAAGATGTTTAAAAACAAAAAAAATATCAACACCCCAAGACCACCCATTGGTTATAGGCACTATTAAAATCAAGCTTCGAGTTTTCAATGACATAGGGAACCGATCCCACTTAAAGCTCAACACCCATTGGCTGAAAAGCAAAGACAACAGAGATAGTTGCTCAACCTTTCTAAAGAGCATATTTAGTAGCCCTGAGCCTAGTGACTGAATAAATACCCCCGGAAGAGCACCGCGACGCATCAAGAGGCACATTATCAGATACATGCCAAAAAGTGCTTGGCTAAAGACAGTACAATCAAGGAAAATGACTCTCCAGCGAAACATGACAGATGATGAGAAAAAGAAGTGACGTAAAGCAACACATCAACAGCAGCGAGGTAAGGAATATTTAAAATTTTCTTTAAAGATAAGAAGTTGTTTCCTTTTCGACAGAGGCCGAGCAGGCAGTGGAAATGAGGGATCTCAGAACTCTGTACGAGTTCACCAGGACACTGACAGATAAGGTGACAAACGTGGATAAACAGGCTAACGACCAAGAAGAAAATCCCATCAGCAAATATAAGGACAGAAGATAAAGATGGAATGAACATTTTGAGGAGCTTCTAACCTGACCAGACACGCCTCTGCAGACTCAGGGCTAGAAGGCAACATCCACAATTCCACGAAAGAAGAAAGCCTTGATGAACCTAAAAAAATGGGACAGTGGCAGGTCCAGAAGGGACACCAGCAGCGTCGCTGAATGTAAACCCATCAGTCACAGCCAGAATGCTGCTGACTCTACTGCAAACGATTTTGAAACTTGGAAAATTACCAGCAGACTGGAAGAAGTAAAACTTCCCAAGAAAGAAGAACAAGATAGGATACTGCAAGAACTGGCATGGCATCATGCTACAGTTATTACCTAGAAAAATACTGACTTGCAATATTTGCCACCGACTACAAGATACAGTGAAGGAAAACGTAGACCAGGTCAAGCTTCAGGAAAAATAAGCTGTGTACAGACCATGTATTCCGAATCATCATCGAAATATCATATGAGTGGCAGTGGACGATGAAGCTCATTGACCATCGCCAAGCGTTTGATTGTATAGGGCAGAGAAACCATAGGCTTATGGTAGCTTCACCACTATGGAATCCCTCAAAGTTTAAGTATCATTATCCATGTGAATGGGTCACCTGTTAAGTTATCCACGATGGCAATTGACAGAAGACTTTGAGGTAAAAACAGGAGTTTGACAAAAATGCATGCTTTCCCCAATGATCTTCCTTCTAGTGGTCGACTGCATGATGCACCATACACCTCAAACAGAAAAAAAGGACTTCATTGATTCCTGAATCAGTTTCTTGAAGACTTTAGGTTTTGCATAGGGTATGTGCCTAAAGTCCAAGAAATCCAACATATTCTAACAGAAAACCGATAAGCTGCCATCCAAAACCGGAACGCAGATCAGCTCGGAGATGACTGAAACTATGACACTATTCAATAAGCAACACTTTTGGAGACAGCGAGTTGAAGGAAGTTATATCTTTCACATACCTGGGCGAAAACATTAAGGCCAGAATTTGCCTGGGCAAATGATTAGGAAAAACGGTAGCCGAGGCGATTGTCCGAGGCGATATCTCGTTAGGTTTTAGAATCATTGGCCACTATCAAAAATCATATTTTGGCGTCCCAAAGTCCCAACACACACACACGCGGTGTTGTCGGCAAGATATTATCTTGATCTCGGTCACTTCGTCCTCTGCCATGACCGACTTAATACCGAGGGCCTTCCTTCAGACCAAGGCCACCATCGTATTCTGAGATCGCCATCTTCACGTGACGTCACCGATTAGAGGCCGGCTTCCACCAACCCAACATCCCTTGCTGGTTAACTTGACGGCTCAGATTATCGCACGTTTCTAAATGAATGAATTGGAATCGTTGATCCTGATCTAGTTCTACGTTAAAACATGTATGGTTTACATAGGTTCTTTTTCTTTTTCTTGTCCATAACCCAATTATTAAAGAAATGTAAACCCAAAATGTTGTTCGATTGTTTAAACACACACACAAAATCAATAGTTAAACTAAAAATTGGGAAAGGGAGGAAGGAGTGAAAAGGGTGTGTTTGTGTATGCGTTTGAAAGGGGGAATGAAACTGAGAGAAAGTGACAGAAAGTGAGAAAAAAAGAGAGGGGGAATCAATGCGCGGAGCCAATACAAATATGAGTCATTTAAACAAGTATAAAAACAGATAGACTACAAAAAGCTGTTGACATTTAACTTCATAAGTTAGAAATCGCAAGAAAACACACACACACACACACACATAAACATACATACATTCAAGTTTTTAGAGTAGATCTACCTACCGGGAAAATCACAACAACAAAGCTACAGGAACGTTCATTGTTTCTTCTAGACCTTCACTAAATACCAACAGGTACAGAAAGTTTACTTTTTATTGATTGGCTGCATCTAATGGTGAAGCTACTGGCGTTGTTTTTAAGAGCCAAAAAAGCTAGCATCTAGTTTCCCTTTCCCCCTTCCTCTCCGCCGGATTGAAAAAAACTTTTTTCTTTTTAATTGTGTTTTGTTTGGCAAGGCTTTTAGTTTTTCAAACTTATTTTAACACAAGACATTATGTATTACCATTACACGAAAATCTACTCTGCAACTTTTCTGTTTTTTTCTTCTTACACCCTCATATACTGTTGGTGTGGACATTCTCAGTCTACATAGTAGCAGATACCAACAAAACAACTTCTGTTGTAGTTGTGTAAGGTCTTTTTAAGCTCATCTATTGCCACACGAATATAAGCTACTCTACCGGACCGCTCCTGGCCCTCTTATTCAGTATGGATAGAATTAAATAAAGGTAATCGGACGAGATGGAGAGGAGTGGTAGAACGGGGTATTGAGAGAATCGGGTGCAATACCCCCTACCCTCCAACCCCCCCCAAACAGCCTACACCTACGTCTATGTGTGGATATAACAAAATTCTAAAACAATTGAAGGAGAGAAAGTAGGGCCTACTATAACAATTGAATTGGAGAGAGAGAGAGAGAGAGAGAGAGAGTTATAGGGAGAGAAAGAGGCGAGTAGAGAAAAAGAGGAACGAGTGCATGAATGGGTCTTTGAGGGTAAAAGTGAAAGAGTCGGAACAGAATGAGAGAGAAAGAAGAGCAACTTAAAGAGATGGAGAGAGAGAGATAGGTAGTTTTATACCTCCCACAATCTCATTTCCAGAGTAACCTACACACTAAACACATGCAATTGCTTTAAGTGCTTTAAGAGAGAAAGAATGAATGAAAGAGATAAGTAAATGGGGCTTTGATAGTAAGAGAAAGAGGGAGAGAGGGAGTGATTAATTAAGAGAGAGAATGGGCAATTGAGAGAGAGGGAGGGACAAGTAAAGTGTCATTGAGACCAAGAAACAGATAGAGACGGGTACATCAAATGAGAGAGGAAATGCGGAATTGAAAGAGATGTAATGGGCAGTAGGCTACATGAAGAAAGAGAGAGAAATAGGATTTTGGGGAGAGAATTGGGCATTGGGAGAAGGGGACATGGAGTGAAAGAGAGAGAAAAAAGAGAGCGAGAGAAAGAGAGAGGGGGTTCTTTAAATACCACTCCACGTAAATTTGGTGGTAAAGAGGTTTTTATTCAATCAGGCGACACCTGGCCCCCTCCTACCCCTCCCACCCCACCTTCCTCCCCTTAGAACACGCCTGCCAGGGCCTTGCCTTTTTTTTCTCCCGTCTCACCTGTTGAGCGACTTGTGTGGAATAAAAACAATTTCGGCCAGTGTGTATGTCATTCAACGTCTGTTCCTCTATGGTTTATTTTCGCTGCAACTGGTTCTAGTTTTTACTTTACTTGTTGTTCTTTTCATATTGCAACGGATTAAATAACAAAAATATTAGACAAATTCATTTAAATGTAATTTTTTTTTTTTTGGTTTTGAACAACAACTGCAACAACAACAACATTTCAATCATTCATTGAACAAACAAAAGTGGTTTATTCGCCATGTAGCCTTTGATTGACAGTTTTCTTCGAAAGTAGGTAAACAAATTAAATTTAATAGTTAACAATTAAACTGTAGAGGAGGTGGTGGGCGTGGTATTAGGCCTGTGGACAAGTCTTAACGTGTATGCATGCATAAAAGGTCACGTGCAAAAACATTTCCGTTCTTATTCGATCATTTTTTTCGAAACAATGTCTGTGTGCTACTTTACTGGTTGTACTCAAATTTGTTAAGGCTTAAAATTTATTTCATTTCCAATAGATGTTTACAAAACAAAACAATGTATTGTGAAAGTCAGGAGTGAAAAATCACCTCATTAAAATATCAAACTTATTGCTTAATGCAAAATAATTTTTGTTATTCGTTTTTATGAATTTACGCATTTTGTTTTTCAATAACCAAGAAAACGCAACTCTTGACTCATTTATTTTGTAAACAAATAAAACTTTTACCTCACGCGACTAATTAAGCCACGCTAGAAACAAAGTCAGTGATTCGCTGCGATTCAATTAGCATTGTGTTGACCACAGAATCCTCCTGGATGCCACCACCCCAAATATCTTAAGCATCATTGCTTAAATGGGGTGAGGGAGGGAGATAAAAAAATTGACATATATAATATAAGAGGGGTCACTAGAATGTTCGACAGTTGTAAAGTAGGGGAAGGGGTAGAACAACTAAAAATTGTAACGTAATTCAAGATATTTTAAATTTAAACTTTTCATTTTCAACATAATGACATAAATGACATATATTTCTGTTGGATTTAAAACTGACAACTCCAGCCTACATGGTTTTTTGGGGGTTTAAAATAAGATAACATCTAAGCTTTTTTTTTTTTTTTTTTTTTTTTTTTGTTTTTTTTTTTTTTCTGTGGGGGTAGGGGGGGGGGGGGGTTATTGGGCAAAATGTAATGTAGATATTAAACTGCACAAATAAAAATCTGCTTCGTCATTTAGATATTAAAACCCATGATATTCATAGTAGAATAAATAAAAAGACAATTGCAATTTTTTGGTATGGTAAAGACGTATTTTTAAATTGTATGCACTGTTGTTTTACATACACCTTATGTTAAGGTACAAGCGCCTGCTCTTTATTAACAATCGAATGATCGGTCACCTGGTACTACTATAAGTAGTATATATATTTTGTGTATAAACACTTTATAACTGTATATAGTGTACACTGTAGCAGTTTGCCGGCAAGTATGTTTAATATAAATTAAAAAGGTCTACGAATAAATGTAATACATTTTTACTAGTTTACCAGAGTTCATATTGACTTCTTAACATAGTCTTATATTTCTTACTTGGGCACATATATAAATCATAAGTACATTTTGTAAATCTTTTCTTTCTTAGTCCCTTAACCTTGACGGTCGTTGGGGGGAGCTAATAGTCCTCTCTTGGGCTTGGTAGACTTGGCGGCGCCCATCTCCTCTCCAAGTCAGCGGTGGATTTATAGCTGTCTGCACCGAGGGTCGAACCCCTGATGCGGCGCTTGGGAGTCGAGCTCGCTGTCGACTTTGCTAACCAGCCGCCTTGTAAATCACTTGTAGGTAAAATAAGTCGTGCATTAAAATATGAAGAAAATCGTTAGAGCGCTTTTGAAGAAAATTTTTAGACATACACACATATATATACTATACCAGGTGGACCGATCTTCGTTCGGTAATAAAGAACAGGCGCTTGTACCTTAACATATTGTGCTGTAAAAAAAATCGGTGCATAAAATTTAATAAATACGTTTTTACCACACCAATAAATTGCATTTGTCTTTTTCTAATTTTCCAGTCTACAAAAATTAAAGTTATATAAGCAAACATTTTTTATTCATTTCTATTTTTGTACTCAGGGTATAAATTATAGTTTGTATGCAGCGCTCCACCCAACTCCAATATTACTTTCCACATATCGGATGTAAAATTTCCTCCCAAGCAACATTTAAGGTGTGATTTATAAAATATGCCTGAAAATAGATAAACGTTTCAACCGCATCGATCTTTCACTCTAAACATATGATACCGACTCCGACAAACTGTAAAGTTCAACGTTTGGACCTTTATAACAAATGCATGTACCCAAAAGTGACGCTGCATTGTGTTTTAAAATTCTCTTAAATCATCTCGTCCAAAAAAGATGTCTAAAAATAAACTTTTTCTGAATTATTACTTTAGGCCTACATGTTGATCTGAATTATTAAGACCATTGCATTGGATATTCATCAATTAGTAAAATAATTTTTTTAAAGAATTAAGCCTGGTTTAATGTTGACTCTGGTGCTATTTAAAAAATAATAAAGTAGGCCTTTTCTAATTTCCGTAGGCGTCTATATACAATATAGTTAACTAATATAGAACAACTATTCAGTACTTATCATTCTAGGCGAGTCCTCAGTCCAGGTTAGCTTGCTTATAGCTTTTATACCTGCTACAGACATGACTAACGTAACATAATTTAACATGAAATGTTCAAAAACCGACCTTTATTGCAATACCTTTAAAAGTGATTAGTTTTACAAATATTGAGTTATTAAATTATTTATAGCGCCGCACGTTTATAGCTTTATGCTACGTTTTAGGTAAACTTACTCACCCTTCCCATCCGAAAAAAAATGTTTTATATTATATATTCGGTAAAGTCTTATATGCATTACGGTAAATTTTAAGCACAATATATATCTAATGTATTTCAGCAATGTGTCTATGTAGTAGATTTTTTATTTGCGCCACACACGAAAAAGCATCCTCATAGTATTTATCTTCAATATGAATGTGTTTTAACTTTTTTTATATTAACTTTGCAAAACTTTCTGGCTGGCTTGCTGATCCACCGACCCACATTCGGAAGGCTAATTAAACCACTTTCCTGGAACCTGGCATATAGAATTGAAACCCTGGGCAAGAAACACATTCTATATAACATCTATCAAAAAATGATCGACCACTCCACCCGAAAAAATCATTTACACTGTTCTTTTCTTCTTTTTACACTTATGGTAAAGGTAAAAGTAAAGTATTCCGTCGGACCAAATTAATCCATAGGGCCGGTGAAGCAGCGTTCATCAGTTTCTGTGGCCACGGCTTACTAGGTGATTGTGTTGCCAGCACTATGCACAACAGCACATTGATAATTCACCTTTAAAATTGGGTAAAATAAAAACACTAATATGTATGTGAAATATAAAAATTATGATGAATAACATAGGATTTAAATTCTAACAGTAGAATCAGATTTTATTTGTGCAGTCTACTATTATTATGTAGATTTTGTCTAATAAAAAAAAAAAAAAAAAAAAGCAAAAAACAAACAGCTTAATCTCATTTTATACCCTAAAAAAATGTATGCTAGCGTTGTCAGTTTTAAATCCAACAGGAATATATGTCATTATACTATTATGTATTAAAAAAACTGAAAATGAAATGTTTAAATTTATAATATCGAGAATGACGTTACAATTTTTAGTTCATTTTTACCCCTTGACCTACTTTAACAACTGTCAAACTTTCCAATGACCCCTCCCTCACCCATTCACGCTAACAATTGTCTTCTATAGACTCTTAGTCCGTTTAATAAAAGTTAAATGTATAAATCGTGAACCATCTACAAAAAAAATGTTGATGATATTAACTATATTGCTTAAGTCATGCGTTTTTATAACGTTTTAATATTCATTAGCTACAGGTATTGTGCCTCAATCAATGAAACATGCACTAGTAAGGCCCCTCTTAAAGAAGCCTAGCCTCGATCCTGAGTGCTTAAAAAACTATCGGCCCGTATTCAACCTTCCATTCCTTTCGAAGGTCTTGGAGCGTATTGTGCTAAAACAGTTATTGTCTCACTTGGAGCAGCATAGGCTCTTGGAGAAGTTTCAGTCCGCTTATCGAAAGAGTCATAGCACGGATACGGCATTGGTCAAGGTTGTCAACGACCTACTATGCACATCGGAGTCGGGTCATGTGTCTATTCTGGCAATGCTCGACCTATCTGCCGCTTTTGACACTCTTGATCATGAGATCCTGATTGACATGTTTGCAACCACATTTAAATTTGGCTGCTCAGGCTGTGTTCTTCGTTGGTTTAGGTCATACCTGTCTGAGCGCACTCAAAGTATTGCTATAGATGAGTTCGTCTCGGCACCTTCAACGCTAAAATATGGAGTGCCACAGGGATCTGTTCTGGGACCAGTGATGTTTGCTATGTACGTGTATCCACTCGGCCAGGTCATCAAACCGTTCGATTTATCTTATCACTTCTACGCTGATGACACACAACTGTACGATCATACGGTCCCTCTTGAGGCCCCTCGACTCGATACAAAAGTCAGTTGTGCAATCGCCGATGTCTATTCGTGGTCGGGAAGAAACGGGCTTAAAATGAATGAGGAAAAGACAGAGATAATCAGAATTGGAACCAATAGTAATTTGGCCAAATTCACTGGTCCAGAATCTATCACTGTGATAAACTGTAAAGTGCCATTTGTTAACAAAGTGAGGAATCTTGGTGTTTTATTGGATCCCACGCTGTCTTTCGACCTTCATATTTTTCTTATGTGCAGAGGTCTATATCTACAGATGCGTAGACTCGGCCAAATACGACCCTATTTGTCCACTGATTCTGCAAAGACACTGGCAGTCGCCCTGATACTTTCGCGTATCGACTATTGTAACGTCCTGCTAGCCGGCCTGCCCGAGGATAAAATCGCCAGGCTACAGCGAATACAGAACAGTACTGCGCGTTTGGTTATGTGCAAGTCTAAAAGAGACTCGGGAACTACCCTTCTACGCTTGCTCCACTGGCTCCCCGTGAAAGCCAGAATTGAGTATAAAGTGGCGCTACTTTGCCATCAGTGCATTTTTAACAACGAGTTTCCATCCTATTTCAAGGCACTAATCACACCTTATGTCCCGCAAAGAACACTTCGTTCTACAAACTCATCGCTTCTGGAAGAGCCCCGTTTCTCTTTGACGACCGTTGACCTTAGAGCCTTCTCAGTATCCGGTCCGAAGGTGTGGAATCAACTTCCCATTCAACTGAGGCGAACAAGCTCTACTGTTACTTTCAAAAAGAACTTAATATCTCATTATTTCAATATTTACCTTAGATAACATTTAACATGCTTTAGAAACTTACTGTCTTATTTATGGGTTGGGTCGGTTAATGCTACATTTATTTGTTTTGTCTTTTTTTTTAATCATCAATTTAGCTCTGTCACCTGGTCCAGGGTAATATCCGTATTCTTAGTTGTATGTTAAACGCGCTCTGAGCTTACACTATGTTTGTTGGCAGCGCTATACAAATATTATTATTATTAATTATTTAAAGTTTATAAACCGAATCGCCATTAAAAATATAGAGTGATGTCCCTTTCGAAATGCTTTCAATTTGTGAATTTTATTGGTGTCCGGAGTTTTCCCTTGCTTTCAAATTATGTTGTTTATTTATTGTGGTGGGACTGGAGTATCCCTTACTGAGAAATATTACCTACTTTTTTATTATTTACTTTTTTTATAGTTTGGTATTTGTGCATGTTTTTTTTTAAAATTTTAATAATATTATGGTTAGTTTAATATTAGTCGAGCCAACACAACCGTTATATATTATTTGATACCATAACCTTCACGGCAAAAATTCTTGTGTATGTTCCAGGACTAGGGCGACCGTAAACGATAAACAATAAACAAGAACAAAGAACTAAATACCGAAAGAAGCGTTTTCACTATAGTTTTTACTGTAATATTGTTTTTTTTCTTTCTCTCTTTTCAAAACACATTGTAATGATTCATTTCTCCGTCATTTTGACGGGAATAACTACTAGTAAAACAATAATATAAGATAAGATTTTTATATTTCTACGAGCATAAATTTAAAAAAATGAATACCATTCTTATCCGTTAAGTTCATGACGACGGCTTTTGTGATATATTTAATTGACATTAACATACAAATAAAGGAATAACTCTAAAGAGACTTATTCCCTATTGTTCTAATAAGATTGTGTTATTTTAAAGTGAAGATGTTGTTGTTGTTGCATTTTTTTTCAATACTGCTTTTAGGTTCAGTGAACTGAGATGTGAAGTGGTCCAAAGTGTGTAAAACGAAAATGAAATTTGATGACGTCATCCACGCGCTGGGAGATTTCGGGACATACCAGAAGCGGATGTTTCTTCTGACCTGTTTGGTATCTATACCAGAAGCCTTTCAGATTTTGATGTCTGTGTTTATAATGGCCGTTCCTGAACATAGGTAGGGCTTATAATGATTGACATGACAGTACTTAATGACACGCATTAAAAGATGCAACGATGATTCATTTCAAATGTTACAAAAGAATAAAGCATACTTATTAGTTCTATTTAAAATTCATTCGCAAACTCAGTTTATAATGTTCAACGTAATTATTCTCATTTTATGGAACAATTTAACAAATATGAGATAGTTTTCTCGACCATTAAATGATAATTCTGTCATTAAAACCCACAATTTCCATTGGACTTTTTTTTTCAGTTTAAAGCTGCAACAAAATAATGTATAGAAACTATTATAATAATAATGTATAGAGTCTAATTCAATTTAATAAATACAAATTACAGTAAAACTTATAATAGGTCTTTTAAAAAGCTAAAATAAAAAAGAATATTTAAAAACCTGGATAGGTTTTTGGTAACTTAAACTATATTTCTAGAACTGAAGACATATCTTATTGTCTTATATTTCTTTGTTAAAAATGTTTCATATCAATTTAGGCCAAGTGGCTTTTATTTCACTGACCGTCTAGTGGAAGTAAGAATTATCATGGTTTTGCTTACTCTAAATTTTATTTACTATCATCTTGACATGTTTTTTTAAGCTTTTTAGTTATTATATTCTTATTTCAATTGGATAATTTCTTTTTTTAACGTTATAATTCCAGTTGAAAAAAAAAATATTAACCAAACAGCTTCCACTCAGAAGACACCAAAATATCCAGTGCAAAAACGTTCGGCGGCAAAACAAAATATGGATTTTTAAAATTAAATATTGTAATTGTTATTTTGTAAAATCTATAGGTGCGCCATTCTTGAACTGGACAATGACACGTACAAAAGTCAAGGCCCGTGGCATGATGAACTCATCAATAAATCAATCCCATGGCTGAGAGAGAAAAATATGTACTCACAGTGTGACATGTATATGAAGGATGACATACAGGGTGAATGGAAAAATCAAACACACAAATGTCACAAATGGGTTTACAGTCAAGACATTTTTCACTCCACATTTGTTACAGAGGTTTGTGAAAATTTATCAAATAACTTTGGAATGAATAAAACTTTAACTGACTAATATTCTGGCAATATAAAATAAATCACATTACGATATTGTGAAAGTATACAGGTGTCATATCTTATATTTAACAGGCGCTCAAGTTTTGCAGAAGATTATGGCGTCATAAGCTTATCCGTGGTTTTATATTAGTCTTGCTTTTTTCATTAGATATATTATTAATATATTATATATGACGGTATATTGTTTTGCTTTCCAAGTTGGTTAGGCAACTCATTCTAAGCCCAAATTCAAAATGTTTAAATACATACATTAGCCTATAATGTTCCGCATAAGAAATTTAATCGTCTTAATTTTCTGCTGGTAACAAAAAAGCAAAAAACATTTTTTTTAAATATATTGCTTACAATTCTGACAGCGTCCCTTATCTATTCTGCTAGAAGGAACAAAGAGATTTCTTATAGTTAGAAACGAAGAAAACAAATGTAAAATGAAAGGCAATCGACTGATTGCGTTCTTTAGAAACACCATAAGATCTTGATTCCTTTTAGTGTGCACGTCACTATAGAAATGCAAGACTTAAGCCATGGAAATAATAGAGCATGATATTATCATAGAATTTAACAGTGCAATGAGATCGGTCTGAGCTATTATTTGTTTCTTATAAACTATTGTATTAGACTAAGGCTTAGTTCGTTCTCCATCAGATGAACATGGTGTGTGATGATATTTCATTAAAAACCTATGCCAACATGGGCGTGATGGGGGGCATGATGGCTGGATCACTTATCTTAGGCTCACTGGCAGATGTGTAAGTACTCTACTATTTGGTAATTAGTGTTTATACACAACGAGGGCGTCAACTGTGTAGGATTAATTCAAAAGTATGTGTCTAGATGAAGCGAAATACTTGAACAATAAATGGAAAATGTCCACTAACGCAGAAAATCAAATTAATTAATGGCCAGCATAAAATCCGTAGCATTAAGAACTTTTTTCTAAAAAAAAAAAAATGAAATAGGAGCTATTCGGGAATACTGTTTATTTGTATTCGACCATGTAAGGGTTGATTTGGTGCGTAAATGACATATGGAGATTGTTTGTTCAATAAGTGCATGTAAGCAGTTACCAAGAAGTCATTGTTTGACGTAATATTATTTATTTACTAACAGACTAGGCTTAGTGATAGAGTCAGTCTTCTTGCGATAGTGTATTTGAAGAGTCCTTTAGGGACAGTGAGGCGAAAGTGGGCTGAATAGTATTGAAACAAATGACACGAATGAGATACGAGAGACATGACTGTTGTGATTCAACTACATATTACATGAAGTGATTAAAACCATTGCCCCAAATTGAACCTCGTCGTTTGATCATTGAATGTTACGAGTTGTATTTAATATCCGAACCCTGTTACATTTTGGTGGAGCAGCAACAGTTTCATTTTTAAGACGCAGAGAATTTAGCCAAGTCATGTCACAGAGCCTACGTTTTGGGCGTTTTTGCAGTTATTGTAACTGCTTATAAGTGAGTTGACTTGGAGGAGGTAACTTTGGGCATCTACGTTGATTGCCCTATGAAATAACTGTCGAAGTGTGAAGCTGCCCTGGATCTGTCCTATCTGTATTGCTTGATCTGAGCTGTCCTGGGTTCACGTTGGACTTGTGAATCGTTTCCGGTGAGCTGTTCTTGAAGCCGTTAAAGGTCATCGTCGCAACTTGTCACTATCGTTACCATCTAAGTTCTACGTTTCATCGCCTATTTAGCCTGTTCGAAACTGCTCACGTGAGCAGTGGCGTAGCTAGGGGAGGGGGAGGGTGGTCCGAATTCGAAAGTCCCCCCGGGCCCCTACTTGAGAGGGGGCCCCCAAAGGAGTGTCGGAATTGTTTTTTTCTCATGTCATAATGTCGAATGTCAAAATACAGGGGCCCCTAAAGAGGCCAAGCCCCCCCCCCCCGCGGGCCCCCAAATCCCTTGCAACGGCACTGCACGTGAGCTTACTGTCATCATCATTACTTGGGCTTCTTTGCATACTTGCAACAGTCAACATAGGCAATTCATCTTAGCCTTTGTGCAAGGGTATACTATCGTGTGTTTTTTTTTACCGTTTGCACCGGATATTACACCGTTGCATTTATTCCTGTTTGAAAATGCTGAGTACTGTGCTGTAGTCAACACCTGAATTTCTGGAGACGATATTACATGGCGAATCAAGGCAACGGTGCAAGGTCAAACCAACGGAAGCTAGCTATTGAAATTGTTGATGGACATTGCTAAAGATATTATATTAAAAGGGGATGATGTAGGGCTAGGGGAGTTAATTGATAAAAAGATGGAAGAGACAAAGAGAGAGAATGAAATACAAAGGCAATATGAGAAAGAAGAGTGGGAATAAGTGAAGAAAAAGAGAGACAGAGAGAAAGAAATGAGAAAATAAAGCAAGAACCTAAGGTTATATAGGACGAGCAAGAAATTAGTATTGAAGTATCAGATGGGATAATTACAGAACAAGAGGTCAAGGTTGAGGATTTAAAAATTACAAATAAAGAATCAGAGGTCATAGTTGAAGAGTTAAAGGTCATAAAAGAAGTTGAGATCTTCAGTGAAGATTCAATGATTAAAATAAAAGATCCGGTGGAGGTGATAGATAATAAAACAGTTAATGTAATAATTAATTGAAGAGTTTCTATTTGAAGAGGTGGATGAAAGAGTGTTGGAAGATAAGGTTACATAGAAAATTATAATAAAGTGAGGGTCCTGAAGACAAAGTGTTAAGGTGTCAGAAGGACGTTATGTTGATTGAGGATTCTATGGAGGAGAAGAAAGGTTTTAAGATGTAATGAGATTGTCGGGAAGACAATGTTGTAAAAGTTGAAGCATTGGGGACTAGAGATTGTCGGGAAGACAATGTTGTAAACTTTGAAGCATTGGGGACTAGAGATTGTAGAGAAGACAATGTTGTAAACTTTGAAGCATTGGGGACTAGAGATTGTCGGGAAGACAATGTTGTAAACTTTGAAGCATTGGGGACTAGAGATTGTCGGGAAGACAATGTTGTAAACTTTGAAGCATTGGGGACTAGAGATTGTCGGGAAGACAATGTTGTAAACTTTGAAGCATTGGGGACTAGAGATTGTCGGGAAGACAATGTTGTAAACTTTGAAGCATTGGGGACTAGAGATTGTCGGGAAGACAATGTTGTAAACTTTGAAGCATTGGGGACTAGAGATTGTCGGGAAGACAATATGGTGGAAGAAGACATATTGGGAATTAGAAATTGTTGGAAAGACATTGAAGTGATGAAGACTTTTACTGTTAGTGTGGTGGAGTCGGAAGAAGAGAAGGGAGTGGTGCAGATAGTTGAATGGAAGTGGAGTGGGGGGAGCAGAGTTAGTGATTCTGCCTGATTTAAAAATCACTTATTGATCCGGTCCGTTGAAAGAGCTTGAAGTTATTGAAATTTGTGGTAACGCCTGCCTGTGAGAGGAGGGAACATAATTGGTGAACCTGCCTGTTTTGGAGGTTAGTGGTTATTCCGGAAGGAGGAAGATGTCGTTGAAGCCAGAAGCTTCTAAAGCCAGTTGCTAATATAGTGAAATTGAAGCAAGAGTAGCTTGCTGTTGCTGTTTGAGCCAGTAGTGGGTAAAGCCTGTCGTTGTAAAGGAACTGGTTGCCTTTGGAGCCTGTTGTGTGAAGCTATCCCAAGTCTGAGTGATTCTGAATTCGAGCTGACGTAGATCAAGGCCTACTTACGATAAACCGATTTTGAAGCTGCTGGGGGTCATCGATGCACGTTTGCCTGTGTCAAGCTATCCCAAGTCTGAGTGATCCTGAATTCGAGCTGACGTAGATCAAGGCCTACTTACGTTAAACCGATTATGAAGCTGCTGAATATCATCGATGCACGTTTGCCACTATCCAATTGGCCGGGTCGAAATAGATACTATATCTATCAGCCTATAAGTCAGGTCGCAATTGCTCGCGTGAGCTTTCTGGCATTATAAAATAGGCAAGTCATCTGCGCCCTGAAACAAGGGTCTACATAATTGGGCAGCGGATAGTGCAGCGTGGCTTGCAGCTGTAATTGAAGACAACGGTAGAAGGACAAGGTCAGCGGAACGGATGCCCGTTGGAACATATTTGTCAACGGAAAGTTGAAGGACATTCAGGACAACCGAAGGTTGAAGGAAGACAATCAAGACAACGGACATTTGAGGACATTGGTATGAACTTTCCTTGTAGCGGCAATGCAGAAAGCAATGAAGGGGATTGACGACTTTAGGACAGGAGCGGCTCAGCTGAATTAAGCTAAGTTTAATTTTACTTAATTCTTCATAGTGTATTGTAGTTGTATAATATTTGGTGAAATATTGCTATTGTATCCTAAGATACTACAATTGTATGGTGGGTAAAAATACTGTGCTGAAATACACATAGCTTATTGGTTAATGATACAATTTAGTGCGCAGGGAATTAGCGTTCATGTAACATTGTACTGCATTTCTCATTGCATATTATAGTGTATAGATGGATTTTGGGCCGTTGGAAGGGCTCGTGCATTACCATCCAGTTGCTTAGTGTTTGCTGAATGATGGTGTAGGATGATAGTATCTCTTTAGGGTTGATGTTCGGTAAGAGCGAATAAGTGTCACTAACTTTTTAGTGTATAAAAAATGTAAAGTTAAAAGGTGTGGATACATAATAGTAGACGAATAGTTTAGTGAGCATTTTAAATAGGGAATAGTACTAATACTAAAGAAATATGGAGGATAAAACGGATGTTTAAATTCGTAGGGGTAAAGAGTATGGGATGATTCCTAAATCTGATCTAGCGGATTTCGTAGAAAAGAAAATGGCAGAAGAAAGAATTAGAGAAGAAAGGGAAAAAAGATAAGAAAAAATTAGAAAAGAGAAAGAAAAAGAGGAAGAAAAAATTAGAAAAGAGAAAGAAAAAGAGGAAGAAATGATTAGAAGAGAGAGAGAAAATGTAGATCAAGAAAAACGTGAGAAGGATCAAAGAGATCATGAAGTTAGAATGAAAATATTAGAATTTGAGCATTAATTAGAATTAGAACGAGTAAAGCAAAGAATATCACAATAAATTATTGGATCCACAGATAAGAGCTATAGTATTGATGAATGTAGGTAGCTGGGGTGAGATTGAAAATGTAGTAGGAGAAGATTCAAAGGTTATAGCAACAGAAATGAACATCTTAAATTAAACGAGCATAAGAGTACAATGTGTCAGTCAGAGATTATTATTAATGAGCCAAAAATCATTGACGAAGAGCCAAAAAGCAAGATGAATAAACTGACAGATGATAAACTGGTAAATTATCGGGAAGATAAGGTTCTGATAGTTGATTATTATGTGTACAATGATGAAGTTGGAGATGGTCAGTTAGACAAGATGGTAGTTATGTTAAGTGAAAGGGAGGAGACAAAAGGTCTTAAGTCGTTGACTATAGATTGTCGGGGAGATAGTGTCGGGAAAGATGTAGCATTGGGGACAATAGATTGTCGGAAGGACAATGTTATGAGAATAGAAGAATTGGGGACTATAGATTGTCAAAAGGACAATGTCATAAGAGCAGAAGTATTGGAGACCGAAGATTGTCGGGTAGACAATATAGCAGAAAATGAAAGGTTGAAAATTGGAATAGGTTGGAAATGCAAAAAAAGTAATGATGACTATTATCATTAGTGTGGGTGAGTTGATAATGCAGATAAGTGAATGGAGGGAAGACTGGATGATTTTAGATATAAGAAAAAATATCGTTGCTGAAATGAAGATAGTCGGGTTTGCATTCGAGTGGGGAGATGAAGTTGTTCTGGGTGGTCATGATTACGGGTGAAACAAAACTGATGAAAAACTATAGAGATTTGTAAATAATGTTTGTTTTATTTTATTAAGTTATTAACAATTTATAAATTGTTGCAGATTGGTTGTAATGATTTGGGTATGGTGTGTTATGATGAGGATAGTGATGTTGTGTATTAAGAGCACTACTTCCTGATGATGATTTGTTGGTTGCCACACATTGCGCTTAAGGAATAATTCAGACGTGAACATATGAATACTCTGTTGATAATTGATATTACTATATTAATGATTAGCAATGTGTAAGGTACATGTGTGGTTAATAAATAGATTGTTTAAACGAGAATGTATGATTATGAATGAATGATTATCTAGGAGCTAGGATATTTATATATATAATATGACTTGTTACATAGATTTGTTTTAAGGTTTTAATGGGATGAAGACTGGTTGGGACATAGATCATATTATATTATAAGAAAATATAATGATAATTAGCTATGATTTATGTCCATAATATATATTTTTTTTTAAAGAAAAACTTCCTTCTTAAAGGAAGGGAAGTGTAAGTAGGTATATGTAAGGTTAAAAATGGTGCGTAATTTATATGTGAATTATAGTGTATTCAATAGGTGCAATAACAGGATGGTGTATGCAAATAGATAGCAAATTCGAGAAGATTTATTTTTCAAGTATTAGTTGGAATTTAATTTGTTAAGTTAATAAGTTGTCGAATGCCTTAGTCAGGTCTACAAAAGTGGCATAGAGAGGTACATGTTGTTCCTGGCATTTCTCTTGCATTTGGCGGGCAGCGAAGATCAGATCATGTCAATGGTTCCTTTCTCCTTCCTAAAACTACACTGGCTCTCAGGCAATAGACCCTGGTCGAAGTGAGCTGTAAATCTGTTTAAGAGTATTCTTGTAATGATTTTGCCAGTGATGCACAGAAGCGATATCCCCCTATGGTTGTCGCATGCTTGCCGATTGCCCTTGCGCTTGTAGAGGTGGATGATGGTTGCATCTTTGAATTCCTGTGGGACTTTTTTTTTCCACATCTCGCAGAAAATGGCCGTGAGTTTTTCAACCAGTTTGTGTCTACCTGATTTATATATTTCGGAAGGAATGGAGTCAGCTCCAGGAGCCTTGCCGCTAGACAGGAGATCAATGGCCTTTTTTGTTTCCAGCTCTGATGGAGGGTCAGCCATTCTCTCATTGATTGCTATCAGTGGCAGTCGATTGATCGCCTCATCGCTGATAGTAGAGGGCATGTTGAGGACACAGTTGAAATGTTCTGCCCAGCGAGCCAGAATATTTTCTTTAGATACTATAGGTACAGGCATCCAGTCACCGGGTGGTTCTCGAGACGGGGTTGCAGCGTCCATTGCTTCCGCCCCACCGAGATCCCGTGGCCTCTCGGCAGTGAAATGGATCTCGGATCCGTTGCGGGGGCTTTCAGCCATGCGTTCGCCCGCCGGTGTATTCCTAATGGGAACGTATCGTCGTTTTACAAACTACGCCACGATGAGGCCCTTTGTTGAGAATGTTTATTTTTTCATCAATTTTTACAAGTTGAAAGGTCATGATCATGTAAATCTTCTTAAAAGTACAATTTCGTTCAAAAAGCAAATTTATTATTAAAGTCTATTTATCGTAGCCTACAATGTAAAAAAATAATTTGTATTTAAAATAAATATACGCATTTAAAAGGAATTTTTATTTTACGAAGTGTCCCATAAGTGGGACGCTAGCAAAAAATGGGTTAAAAAATTACTAAAAATATTTTACCAACCCCTAGAAAATTTTCTGCGGGCACCCATGTTTAAACCCCACAGGCTCACCAGATCTTAGAGATTAAAACACAAATAAGAAAAAAATTATAACAGCGTGAAGGTAATTGAACATTTTATTTTGTTTTCATTTATCATTTTTTTTGTTTAGAATAGGACGCAAGAAGATTTTATTGTTAGGCACAGCTGGACAGTTTGCATGTAGTCTTGCTACAGCTTTTGTTACATCTTACATTCCATTTGTCATTTTGAAGTTTCTCGCAAACTTCTTTGGCAGTGGCCTGTACCTATCTTCATATGTAATCGGTAATTACAATATATTCTTCACCTTAATTATCTTATCCTTTTATAAATGAACTTTGAATTTTTTTGGCGAACTCTTTTTTTTTTTTAGGACGCTAATTATATAGTAGCGTATTAATTTACATTAATTTGTGCTTTTTATTTTGGAAATTGATATATTACACACACACACAAATATATACATATATTGATCATTTAACGTCTGGATCTGATTATTATACAGACCTTCACATAATAACATTTATTAGCCAGAGCTGATATAGGTTATCCATATGTAGCAGAAAACTGATAAACTTGAATTACATCAACCAGATCAGGGTGTGGTCATCAGCATAACAACATTTAATCTTCGTGCTGCTTGTTGTTTCACAATATATGTTCTATTCTCTTAAACAATCGTTCATTTCATTCTGGTAAACTGATTTTTCATCCCTTGATTATTAATACTATAAAGCATCTCTCAGCATGAACGTCCCAAATATGCATACAACAACATTAAGCAAGAACTGTTTAAAAACAAAACATGTGACATGTATTTCCTATTCTACAGGTATGGAGCTGGTTGGACCCAGTAAAAGAAAATATGCAGGAATGGTCAGGGAATACTTTTGGTGCGCCGGTAATTTCATTCTCGTTGGCATCGCCTATTTTCTGCGGGATTGGAATTACTTGCAGATAGTTTTGTCATGTCCGAATCTTTTAATTATGTCCTATTTCTTGTAAGTTGTTTTCTTTAAATAATCGTTTTACTTTTAGTCTGTTTATGGCTTTGGAATGTAAAATATTTAAGTGTCCAATTCAATTGCAATGAAATGTTTAATTTAATATTACTTTAATCAGGTTACTAAATGAATCTCCGAGATGGCTAATCAGCAGAAATAGATTAAAAGAAGCGTCTGCAATAGTCCAAATTGCTGCGAAAACCAACCAAGTCACATTATCAGAAAACATTGCAAATCTAGAGGATATAGAGTTGGAAGGAGCAGGCGAAAACGTCTGGCATATGATGACTGAACCAGTGCTACTATTTAGATGCCTGATTGTATTTTTTCTTTGGTGAGATATATTAGCATGCATGAAATTTAATTCGATTGTTAATTAAAGTATGATACACGTATTTGATATTTAATAACGACAGTATTTTTAAAATTTTTTCTAACGTGTGCCAGCACGATACTAAAGAATAGAAATATCTCAGAATCTAAAATTTTTTTTTTCCTGTTTTTGAAAATACTTGTCTGCCATATATTTTGACCACACCGAACTAGTTACTCTCTTTAGTTATACTTCGTTATATATATATATATATATATATATATATATATATATATATATAATATATACATATTTAAAATTTAGTATTCGTAACACACTTATTAATAAAAGAAATTCTTAAAATATTTGAATTTAAATTATAGCGGTTGTATTATTATTTATCTCCTCCATCATTTTGAGGTTTGCGTGCCGACGTGTTTTGCACCAGTTGGCCCGTGATCTCCGAATTCAGCCTGCTTTTCTTTCTGGATGTGCTTCCATAGCCATTGATCAACCAAGATCGTCTGCAAGGCAGCAGTTGATTTATTTTAATTTTCTCTCCTAGATGATTGCTAACCCTAGATAACGACCTCATCTGTCCGGGTTTAGATTTTGAGCGCCCTATGTTCGTTTTTGCAGTAATTCCTTTTTATTTTTTAGGCATTTTTTAAAAGAGTATCCTTACCACGGGATACCCCACCTCAACCTCCATGACAGCAAACCAGTTAATACGCGGCCGCTTATTCATTATTCACGACTAACCCTTATATCTATAGGCTTTTTCCCTGTCCGCCACATGGGGACGCGCTAGGTAGGTGATGATAGCTCCCTTTAAGCTGGAGGCAGACAAAACCAGGTTTGACCTCCTTATCTCAACAAGAATGCGAGCCGAGATTACTCTCTTAGGGCTCGGAGAACGAATGTTGCTGTGTCACGTGACTGTGACAACCTCCAATATAGGGTCGGCGCAAACGGTTGGCCGTCCCATCCACTCTGAACTCCTGCAAGGCGGGGCAACTTGCAAGCACGTGATCGACCTTTTCCACCGCCTCTCTGCAGTTTCTACACCGCGAGTCTTCTAGAGGTCTCAACCTTTTAAAGTAGGCCCCAACTGGACAGTGTCTCGTGTGGAACTGTGCAATCGTTGAAGCCTCTACCCTGCGGAGTTTCCACCACGGATTGGCTCGGTTGGGCCTCTTCAGTTGTTGCCACAAACCTCGGCCCTTGTCAGAGTTATTCAAACTATTATACCACTGGTCGGTTTCCCAATCCCGAATCAGTCGTATTGCACTCTCAATCGATGTCGGTTCGTCTAGCTTTGGTACCTGCAGGGTCCCCCTCTTGGCTAGGGAGTCCTCTATCTCGTTTCCAGGAACCCCTGCATGACCCGGGATCTACTGTAGCGTGACCTTCACTCCGTGCCTAGAGATTAGGTCTGAGATAGCCTTTAGCGTTCGGAAGAGTCGTTTGGACCACGTCCCGAGGCCGTCGACGGAGAGCGCATCAGTAAAGACGACGATGTTGGCTGTCGCCTCCGACTCGTCGTCAAACCTTGTACCGATAACCGTAATGGCGTGTCTGATGGCCTCCATTTCTGCCTCGTAGCTACAGATTGCCCCACAATGCCCTAGCAACTCTTCTCTTAGGGTACCCACCCCTAGGTACAACACATGGCCTCCGTATCCGGCCCGCTTCTCGGTGCCACCGGTGGCGCTGCCATCAGTGAACACTTTGATGCAGTCCTGGTAAGAGTGTACCGTCTCAAGGGCGGTAGCGAGCTTCTCAGCGCAGCTGCTGTTTTTTTCCGACTTTGGGATCCGTCAAGTGCATTCGTATTTCTGGAAGATAGGGGGACATGTGCGGAGGAAAGCTGGCTCCCATGCCCAGGGGCATGCGGTCCTCTGGGAGCCCGATCTCTGAGCATAGGCTCGTTGCGTGATGCATGAACGACTGCATCGTGATCCTACGTCTAGCCACCCACGAATCGACCATGAACTATCCTTACATGGTCGTACAATGATAGCTTTCGGTCTAGTGTCACTCCCAAAAAGACCGGCTTGGGATCGTTCCGCAAGACCTGGTCACCAATCTTCAGCCTGATCGGTTTCTTGAGGATCTATATTCCCAGGGTTTATAGGCAGTTTACCTACAGACCCCACATCTTAGCAAAGCAGGAGGTGATAGAGAGATCCTGCTGGAGGGACCGCACGAGAGCAGTGACATTTCTCCCCGTTTTCCATATCACAAGGTCGTCCGCAAATAGCAGGTTCGAGCATCCCAGATAGTTCGCCAGGTCGTTGATGAAGGCTAAGAACAATGTACTTGAGAGGGCCAGACCCTCTCATAGGCCTGTTTAAAATCGCCAATGTGGACTCCTTGCGCTGGAACCCGTCCGCCATTTTTTGTACCAAGAGCGTCACCTGGTACATCGAGTTTCTTCCTGCTCGACAACCGCCTGTACCGGCGTGATCAGCTCCTTTTCCTTAAGGTACCTCACAAGCCTCCAATTAATCATTCGCTTAGCTACCTTCCCAACACACGATGTGAGGGATATCGGTCTGTAGCTGTCGGCTTGTCCCGGATCCTTACCGTTTTTCAGGATCGGGACTACCACTGCACTTCGCCATAGTGCTGGGAGGACACCGTCGGACCAAGTTCGGCTGATAAGTTCTAAAAGTTTTCCCTTGCCTCCGTTGCCCAGGTGAGTGATTAGCTCGTTTGCTATTCTATCTGCACCTGGTGCCTTTCCAGCTTGGCACCGTCTTAAGACATAGTCAAGCTCTTGCCGGGAGAAGGGCAACGAGAATGTGTCCGCCTCGCCCTCTCCCCTAATGTGTCTTTCGGCTTCCTTCCGGACTATATCCAATGCCTAGACACACTCGTTTTCCCACCTGTCTTACCTACGCTTGAGAAGTGTACGTTTAGCTTCTGAGCACTTTTGGCGTCCGTAACCAAGGGTTCTATACCGTTCCGAGGGGGCACTACGTTCCTATCACTTTCAGCCCTCTTTAGGTTGTTCAAGAGGTTCCATGTCTTTCGGCTGTCGGCTAGATCCGGCTTCCCGCAAGTTTCACTCAATTTGGCTAACTTTGCCGCCAATATCGCATCCCTTACTTCAGCTCTCAGCTGTTTTCCGCCTTCTAGCCTTCCTTCTAGCAGCTCTACTCTGTCGGACTAACCTTTCCAAGGCCGATGTCCAATATGGTCTGAACTTGCGTTTGGCATATGTGTGAGGATTTAAAATATATATAGTTGTTTTAGTGGGACATAATTTGTATAATCTCTAACCCGGTGTTAATGTATGGAATAAACGAGCGACGTTTTTCGATAGAAACTATGACGTAGGAGTTAGATTGAACGTAGCGTAGATTTGGATATAAGGACAGACGACCTTAGAATTTGGTAGTGGCAAGACGTGTTTATACTAGGCTATATAAACTTTTGTGTATTTGAATTCATCTTGTACATAGATTGCATTAAATATTGAGTTCTCATTTTATTACAAGCCGGCAGTTTGTTCATTGATTATTATTATATAATGTGATCTCCCTGAGAGTTGTATACATAGTATTTACAAAATAACGGTCACATTATTTGGCGCCCAACTTAAATTCGGAAGCTCAAGGTGAATTCGGAAGCCCAACGTGGAATATTGAAAATCAACGGAGAATGTTGAAGGAGAATCAAGGTGAATATTATTGAAAATCAATTGGAAAGAAAGCCTACAATATATTGTAAAGCACAGCTTAAAGAATACCGCAAATGAACGTTTCGTACGACTAAAAGAAGACTAAAACTCAATGTGAAGAAATTTCGACGAGAAAGAAAATTTGACGGTTGAACAGTATAGCCTAGCACGTTCTTGGAACTAAGCGCTACCAGTACATAACGGTGTACATGAAGATAGAAACGGAAGTTTATGTATGTTACCAAGCAAGTCGGTAAAAAAGGCCACTAGAAAACTTGAAGTTGAAAGGCGTCTCGGATACATTTTAAAAGTATCGAAAGTGGTAACAGTTATTGAAACAATAGTAAAGCTGTGTTTAATAGGACAAGCTAAGTTTGTCAAGTGAAGAGATTAAAAGAGAATCTTCGTAGAACTAGTATATGGTTCGAGAAAAGAAGAATACTTCAGAATAGTCGTGGAACTAGAAAAGTAAAAGTCAGTAGTTAGAGTAGAGTAGCAAAAGTCAAGTAAATTGGAAGTATAAAAGAAACTTCAACAAAGTGAAAGGATTGTAATTCTTATGAATTAACGAACACACGAAGACTTTGGGCTGAAATAACCTGTGTCGTGGAAGATCGTTTCGAATTTGGAACCTTGGATTCGGAGACGGAAGGAAAAGGAACGCGTTTATTAAGATAAGTAAACTGGTGTATACGTTATGTTGTAGTATAGTATATGCCTAGATTTTTCTTGTGAAATCACTGGCATGTATTAGTTTCTTTTAGGAATTTTGTGTATACACTTATTGAAAAGCCCCTGTAAGTCAGGTTAGTTGAAAAAGACTTTTCATAAGTGTATATTACATAATACATGTTAGATTGTATAGTCTTGTATGCACAGTGTTATCATATTGTTTATATATTTGTCATAGTAAATTTTTTGTGAATCTCAAGTCTCGTCTACTATCTGTGGTGTTCTTATTTTTATATGTATTGATTATTACATTGATATTTATTTGATGCATATTGCAAAATTGCTTACATTTTAAATTATATTAGTTTGTTGTAGGTATATATTTATTAATTGAAAATGGAGTGTCCCTCAATGGAGACATATGCGCTGTATATAAATTATGGTAAGGAGTTGGGATATAGTAGTAAAGAGTTGGATGAGTGGGTGGAGAGAAAATGGAGAGAGTATTTAGAGGCTAAAGATAAAGATAAAGAAAGAGAAGAAGGGGCTAAAGAAAAAGCTAGAGCAGATGAGATAGAGCTAGAGAGATTAAAACAAATTAATTAATAAAGAAAAAGATAAAGAGAGAGAAGATAAAGCTAGAGCTGATGAGATGGAATTAAAGAGATTAAAGATAGAGGAAAAGGAGAAAGATAGAATTTTTCAGTTAAAAAAGTTAGAATTAGAAGCTTAAAATAATAGTGCAAATGTAAACATTGGAGTCACTAGACCTGTTGTTGACCAGGAAATGGCTATTAGAAATAACATGTGCAGATTTATTTCCAATTATTTAATGAAAAGGATGGTTCTATTGATACATTTCTAAAAAAATTTGAAATGGAAATGGAGAGACACAATTTTTCTTCATGTTATTGGTCTGGACTACTTGGAAAATCCTTTACAGGAGATATTCCATCAAAAAATTTGTATGGAACAATCAGATTATGCATCTGTCAAGGAACAATTGTTAAGACATTTTGGAAGTACAGAGGAGGCTTATAGAAATTGCTTTGGAAGAGGCTAGAAAGAATTCAGACAATAATAAGGAAAAGAATATAAATAGAGTAAATCAGGATAGGAAACTAGGAACTTTGGAACCAGGAGATAAAGCTTTGCTAAAATTAAAAAATCAAAATAACAAACTATTTACTGAATGGCTAGGGCCATATGATGTGGTTAGAAAGGTCACAAATGTGGATTATGAGATAAGAATTAAAGATCAACTTAAAGTTTTTCATATTAATAATTTAAAAAAGTATAACGATCAATCAGTAGAAAGCAATATATGCTGTAGTATAATATCAGAAGAAATTAAAGAGGATATTGAAGAGATAGCAACGGTGAATACACAGGGTCAGCAAACATATAAAGATGTGACTTTAGAGAAATTGACACATGAACAGGCATATGAAATGGCAAAAATAATACACAGGCATAAGGGTATATTTTCTGATTTGCCTGGTAAGACCAATGTCATACAACATGACATTATTGTAACAGATGATAAGCCGGTGAGGCTAAAACCATACACAATCCCTATTCATTTGAGGGATAACTTGCAAAAAGAAATAGATGAGCTTGTGAGCATGGGGTTGATAGAACCATCCAATTCAGCATGTGCCTCTCCAATAGTATTAGTTAAGAAAAAAGATAAAACTATAAGGTTGTGTGTGGACTATAGGAAGCTGAATAATGTTACTCTTTTTGACCCATATCCTATGAACAATGCTGAAGATATTATGGCTCAGCTATCTAATGCAACTATTTTTTCTAAATTGGATATGGCTAAAGGGTACTATCAAGTAGGTTTAACTGATAGAGCTAAACCATTTACAAGTTTTGTTACTCCATTGGGGTTATATCAATGGAAGGTGATGCGTTTTGGATTGGTGAATGCTCCTGCAACTTTTAATAGGATGATGGGTATGATTTTAGGACATAGGAAGGATACTATATTTTATTTGGATGACATATGTGTTTTCAATGATACATGGGAAAATCATTTAAAAAGTCTTAATGATATCTTTGAAATTATAGAAAAACATAATTTGACAATTAAACCTAACAAATTAGAAATAGGCATGAAAGAAATTACTTTTTTGGGACACAAGATATCCAATAACACCATTAAGCCATTGGAGGAGAATATTACTAAAATTCTTAAAATGGACATTCCAAGAAATAAAAAAGAAGTGAGGAGTCTTCTAGGTGTATGTAATTTTTATAGGAAATTTATTCCTAATTTTTCAGAGATGGTATCTCCGTTGACTGAACTTATTAAAAAGAAAAGCCCAATTAAAATAATTTGGTCTCAGGAGTGTGAAATGGCATTAAATAGGATAAAGGTTGCTTTTTCTGGACAACCTATATTAAGACTACCAGACATTAAAAAAAGATTTGTGGTTTTAACTGATGCAAGTTTGGTTGGTTTGGGATGAATTTTGGGACAATATCATGACAATGTCTTACACCCGATTCAGTATATTAGCAGGAAATTAAGTGAGGCTGAGGTTAGGTATGCAACAGTAGAACGGGAAGCTCTTGATGTGGTTTGGTGTATTACTAAATTGGCAAGGTACTTGATGGGTACAAGGTTTGTTCTTATGACTGACCATAAGCCCTTGTCCTTTATAAATCAGAACAAGCTAAACAATAGTAGGATAGCAAGATGGTCACTTATCATGCAGGCATACAGTTTTACTGTGGAAAATATACCTGGGGTGGATAATATATTGGCTGATTTGTTGTCTAGATGTGGTGTTTAAGGTGTGCTGTTTGATACGTAATCACCAGTTGGAACGCGGTTAAAATTATTTTTTATGTAAATATAAAGTATAGATACGGTAAAAATGAAATATTGATTTTTTCCAAAGGTTCTGGACGAGAAATGGTTCTACAACTGAAGCACGATGATTCAAGCACAACGTACCATTTGTAAGTGAGAGATGTTCTATCACGTCCTCACATTATCGTGAACGGTTTTTATGGACACCATATCAAACGCAAACATGAAGACATCATCAGAGTTATTGCTACAGAACTAGAGTAGAGTTATTGCAACAAAACTAGAGTAGAGTTATTGCATCAGAACTAGTCCCGGACAAGGGTTGCCAAACCTTGGCACCTCTGCGAGCAGGTGAAACGGAAGGCTTGGTACCACGTAAAGTAGGGCATGCGTTGGTCAAATAGTTTGATCTCCTGGAACATCGCTACGTCATTCTCTCATAGTCCGCGAGCAGCTTATGGATCTCGTGTGATTTTGGAACCAGGCCGTTCACGTTTTAGTGCAGAACCTTAAGTTGGGATGTCGGGTTCCAACCTATATTTGGGCCAGTGTCATGTCAACGCCCTCCCTTTAGGCCGGGCGTGCTTGCCGTGAACGTTCGCCTTGCCTGGCTCGAGGTCTCCTGCCGGTGCGCAGCTGCACCGGGGGCACTGGGACCAACGACCTGAGCCCTATTTTCTTTCCTCGTAGTGCCAGCGGGAGATCCTTGCCTTCCGGCATCGGTGGCCTTCGGTCTGTCTGGCGGCTGAATGAGCACGAAGCGCAGTTGCCTCGGGGACACGGGGTCTGACTACCCGGTCCCTTGTCATCTTTCGGGTTGCGGTGGAGACGGACTGTAGTGTATGCCCACCACAGGGTCGAGGTCCACTTTCCCGACCCACAGTCTTCACGAGGGTGGTCCTACTTCTCTCATCTCTTCTAATTCTCTCATTGGCTTTGGAACCACCACGTCCGTAAGCTGGAACTAGACTGCTCGCGTTGGACGTATATTTTTCGGACACAAGTCCAACACGATGCGCATTGTGAATGGAGCCTATTAAGTGGGTACTGCTCGTACGCCGGGTCTTAGAGTTATTTTTGTCTGCCATGAAGTATTTCGCCCCAGGGGGGGGGTCGCTCGCCAAGGGGGACTAAAGTGATGAGGAAGTGACGAAGGTCGGGTGGTGCTGCCGCAGCACCTTCCTGCATGAACCCAGAGTTTACGAGTCCATCCAACCATCGCCTTGCTAATTCCTTCTCATGAATTTGGAGGAGGTTTGAGACGGCTCTATTGCAAGGCCGGTGTCCCTGCCATCGGTCTATAAACTGTCGTGCAAAGTAAGCATTTCCGGAAACGAGGAGCCCGAAAGCCTCGGACCTGTAATCTGCATGTTAGACTACGCATCCCCAAGCCGCGAACACAGCTTGGGGCCCTGTAACGTTGCCTCGGCAAGATGGCTGCTTCTGTCTAGGTATGATTCTTATTAGGCCCAGCAGGAACTCATGTCTCTCTGACGATGATTTTTAATATTCAGCAACTCCTCGAGTAGTGCGATGTTTGCAATATTTTAATTAGTTTTCAACAACAGCATTTAATAAAGACAAAATCCTTGGCTTGTAAAGTAAATGTAGAACGTTTATTCAACAATAAAACTGTATAAAATGATGGATTTCAAATAGCATAGTACAATGAACAAGGCAATATTAATGCGACTGTCAAGTTAGTAGGTTAGCTTTTCGTCTCTGTCTCCCCTACCGTTTGGCTGGGGAGCTAGGTTATATATCACTCGGCCGAATGCCCTTGCGCGAATGTGACGTCACAGTCTCCCCCAGCCTTGTCCAATGAAAAGCATGCATTCAGCAGACAGCTTACTTTCAGGAACATGTATTAATAACCTTTCGCGGGCTAAACTTAATTTTGAGAACATGTATTAATAACTTTTCGCGGGCGATATGTCTAGGAATAATCTAGTTACGGCTGGATCATGAATGAATCGTTGTTCAAACGAACTTAACATTGTCTCGTGTGTTAAGTCGAAAGTTATTAAAATAAACAGTCGTATCCCAATACTGAGAATGCTTTTAAATAGGATCACTATGTTGTGGGGAAAGATTAGTAAATGGGTGGTTCTAACAATAATGTTATACACTATAACATAACAGGCCCCCACACTATTAGCCGGAACAAAGTCCCCTTATGGAAGCAGAGGATCTGTGTTCCGTGTACACATGACCGCCAGTCTCTGAGGCTATGAGGGTACTAGTCATGACAAATCCAGACAGACACATCTCTACACCGTGAAGAAAAATTAAGGCAATACTAAAAAGGAATGAATCCGAAAGATGGTCTGAGCTGCTACAAAACAACCCAAATATTGATGCTTAATGCTAACTATGAAGCCAATTTCAACACATCATCTTTTGACTTAGGACTGGTCACAACAGGTTGAAAAATAAACACTTCGGAGCAAGCGAAATGTGCCCCTGCGGAACAGCTCCCGAAAATGCGGAACATGTCCTTCAGACCTGCCCTCCGTACCATTCTACCCGGTCAGTCATTCGGCCCCAGGAGGCTACCATCAATGACAAACTGTACGTTGGACTAGAGCAACCGACAGCCACGGCGCAGTTCATTACAACTGTCGGGCTTGTTGTCTGAATAATCCCTATCATAACATTTGAGAACGAAGAAGAATAGCGGTTGTTATATCTGTCTTACATAAAGTTTTGTTTAATATAATACTAGTAAGTTTTCTATGAGAGAGCCTGTAAGTACACAAAATGACTGATTTTAAAAGCATAACAAGGCAACAGTTAAATTCCATAACATAAATTAAATTAAACTTATCCCTAGGCCCACTTCCCCAACTTATCATAACGCATAATATAGTTAAGTGATCATAGCACAAGGACACATGACCAGTGAAGAAGTTTTAAACAAGCCGCACATTTTTTTTCTCAATTTAACATTTCGTCTTTTGGAAAGTGTTTTGGTCCTAGTATACATTTAGTGAGATAAATCTTTAGGTCTAAATCGAGGAACTAGCTCATAAATCTAGATACGTAAATATGTATGAAAGTTTTGGTCCTAGCATACATTTAGTAAGATAAATGTTTAGGTCTAAATCGAGGAAATAGTTCATAAATCTAGATACGTAAATATATATGAAAGTTTTGGTCCTAGCATACATTTAGTAAGATAAATGTTTAGGTCTAAATTGAGGAAATAGCTCATTAATCTAGATACGTAAATATTTATGCACAGTGGCCGAGTGACAGCGGGTATTGTGTCAATTAAACAGACAGCACAATATATTGTAAGTTACTTCAAAACACTTGTTTGCAGCAATATTAATTTAATTCACTTTATATTTTTTACATAAGAAATAATCAGATAAATCCATTAAACAATGAAATATTATAAGTCCAATTTTATGTTAAAACACAACCAGATAAATTATACGTCCTTCTTCTGTAACGTCCAGAAGTTAATTGACTTTCTTGTCACATACACGTGACTATGTGCCTTCGTTCACGCATAAAACAAGATTCACGCTTTTTTACAAGCATTACATCTAACTGCGCACATCACTAGCAAACAAAACTAACTTATTTAATGTCCTCGGTAAATTACATAACTCTTGCTTATAGATAGTTGACTTATATTATTATTGGTTATTTCCCCTTGACCAAATATAAAAAAAATTAACGCTAATGTTATTTAATTTTATGACATATTGTAATACATTATTATTGCATTCAATCCTTAATTGGTATTTGACTTTAATTGAGGTAAAGTAAAGGAGACTGTGTATTGTGCTGGTAACACAAGCACCAGTATGCCGTTTCCACATAAACTGTTATTTTTTCTCCTAAGTAAATATTTATGCTATTTTGTCTGCTCTTGTATTCTCCTATGAGTTCCGCTTACTGTAAATATCGAAAAGCTTTTAAATGATTAGGCCTTAATAATGTATCTGCTGCCACTAAAAGCAAAGCTTAATTGGCATGCGTGATTTATTTTAAGCTTCTTCCTAGCTTCACTTTTCATATAAGACTTGCACATTCTTTTAGATTTCTATTAAATGAACGTGACCTATTGTTTTAAAAATAAGTAAGCTTTAACTCTTTAGCCAATTTTTTTATTTATTTTATACTTTAATGCTTTTTTTTTTGTCTCAGGTTTGTCAATTACATGGTTTATTACGGCTTGAGTTTGAATGTGGGAAATTTATCTGGAGATGTGTACCTCAATTTCTTCTTGGCTGCCATCGTCGAAGTTTTAGCTTGCATCTTGTGCTTGCTGTTGCTGGACAGAGTTGGCAGGAAATTGTTACTTTGTCTCTCCATGTTGACGGCAGCCCTGGCCTGTATTTGTACATTATTTCCTGTCATCTATGGCAATGAAGGTCATATGATAAAATCTACATGTCCTTAACTTATTTACTCTTTCTAGCTCATTGGAAATTTCGATTCACTATTCACATTTTAATTTAATTCTCTTTAAACAATAACTCGTCTTGTAAGAGTTAAGGTAGTAAAAAGATTGAACTGCGTTCTGGTAACAGAAAAGTCAATTTGACACGCAAATATAATTCGCATTATAATTGTAAAAACATTATATATTATCCGCTATTTGTTTTTAATATTTAAGAACAAAATATTTTTAAGCCATATTGTGTCATGGCCAAATTAAACAGCGTAGGCTACACCAGTTATTTTTGTTATGAGATTGTGTGACCAGCACAATGTTAGCATATTTTACTTTCTTCCAGTATTATCGGGTACTCATCGTAGCCGGGTAGATTCATGGACACCTTTTACGATCTGTATAGACAAATCTTGGCTTTGTAATTTGGCTTGTAACATTCATTAAAAACGAAATAACTCGTTTGGGTCTAGAAATGCAATTCCCAAAATTGTATCCATATCAAATTAATGCTCCGACGTTGACATCTCACTGATGCGGCAAATGCAGTTGTGTCATAGATGAGCATACAGTTGCCCTCACAAGTGATCTCGTATTCAAAAACAAAACTTTGCATTCTTGTTTCCATAACGGTTCCTGGCTTTATAATCATGTTCACACCTGAAACAGCTCTCCGTAAACATGTCGCAGCCAGATTCACATTTATAACAAGTTGAATCACGATGTTCTCCCTACACCTTTTCTGGGCAGACTGTTGGACAAACACTGGCATGACAATGGTACTGTCGCCATTCGATTTTCGTTTCGACATCATTGCAACGATTGGTGCGTTTAGTTGTATTCGTCTCTTTGCACACTCTGAATCTGATTTGTTCAATTAGGACACGTCTGTGTACATTGCGACTCGCTTCACCAACATACATTTTCAACTTTGAATTTATCAGATTCCCCACTCTGTAGTTGTGCCGATGTTTTCATTCTATCAGGTTCTGGAAATGGCAATAGAAGATATGTCTTTGGGATGTAAAAACCCAAATAAGAAACATGCAAAGGGTAGTTGCCCATGAAAACAATGGCTGACTGTGTGTCATCTGTAACATGTAGTCCGTGTTTTCCGTGATGATTGTGGAGTTAATGCAGGAACGCCCGTTCTTTTCAAAAGCTAACAAGTACTGTATATACAACATCAATATAACTTGGATCGGGCTCGTGGAGTTAAACTAGTTTGGCCCAGATAAGTTCACCGTCTCCCATATGCCAGTATTTTGTCTGAAGAATTGTGTCCAAATGTTCGAGAATAGGACGACGGTTTTGTTAAAATTTGACACCAACCACATCTCTTTGTACGGCTCTATCCCTCGACTTAACATATATATTCCGAACTCTAAACTATACTGCTCTAACGGTATTTGTGCATCCAATGCCGAATCTTCAATCTTTTAAAACAGTTATTAGCGATGACATAACGGTTTCCCCTTACAACACCAATGAGCTTTGATGCAGGGATTTGTGTACATTGTTACAACCCGCTATCCCGTGTTTGTAAGAAAGGGTTTAGGTACGCTCTTTAGTCAGCTAGGCTTTGCATATGTGACAAGTTTGCAGTATTGTTCAACATCTCTTCTCAGTCCTGGACAGTTAGAAGTGGGGGAGGATACGATGGTGCGTTTTTAAACTCCCATGTGACCAGTGAAAGGAAGGTCAAGTGCCATACTTTCTGTATACCACTCTCCTGGATGGATGGCTTTATATTTTTCTGGAACCAGACTTAGAATCATAAGTTTTAGAAGAGTGTATCAGAATATAGTTCTAGGCCAGGATGGCGGCGGCATGTGCCTCCTCTACCCATCTGATCTCAATATGCGTTCTAACATCTGATTTAACAAAGTTTAGAAACTCCTCCATAAGCTTTAAATTGTGAGGCTTTTCAAAATCTTTCATGGTGTTTTTCAACCTCAACCAACGCTCTAATTGCTTTTCTTTCATTCTGACAAAATCTAAATGGGTCTGGCCATCAGATTTCTTTAGAATCCTTAAAATGTATTCCGTATGACTCAGGGGTGAGATCATAAATAGTCAGTATGTTTTGCTTTATAAAGTCATAATTATTCAGATGCTTTTCTGGCATTTATGCGATGCAATCCCTAGCTTTGTCTTTTGTCAATGCCGATCGCAGTAGTATCAAATACTTGTCAATTTCTTCGTCTTTGAAAATGGGTATCAATTCTAAACGCTTTGCCAAGTCCTATGCCCCTACTTTTGTTACTAACTTGTCCCGCCTGAAATAAGAACAATTCAATCCTCTCCCGACTTTCTATTTTCATTTCCTTTCTTCGTAGGTCTAGTACTAATAGTTTTGGTTTTGTTTGATGTAAAAGTTTAGCCGATTCCAATTGAATATTATTCGTTGAGTGGACCGCTGACAAAACCGGTGGCAAACGATAGGGCGTTGCAACATCAAACATATCCGAAAAAAAAAGACCATTTACCCCCTTCCAGTAAAGTACTATGTGAGATAACCGACGAATCTATTATAGACAGATCCAAATGTTCAACATACATTTTTTTAGAAAATGTACTCTTTCCTCCTTAAAGTTCCAATGACACAATCTAGGGCATATTTCGGAGCTTGTTATTATACAACAAATTCGGACTAATAGCCCCAATGTAACATACATTATAAATTAAATAACTCGTTTGGGTTTAATACATTTTCCAAATTAGAATACTACGCCTTGATTCGCAAAAATAATAAATCAGTTTAATACTAATAAACTTTGCAACAATTATTACTCAAAATAGATAGATACAACTCAGATTCCTTTCTCCAACGAAGACATAAGAACTTCTTTTCAAAAACAAAACAAGAACATATTGCGCACATTCGTAACCACGAAATACGTCACATTCAAAACATATCGCTTAACGAGATTCTTAACAAAATACCAAGTAAAATAATAACATTACTAAATTCATGACAGTATTCGAACCCGTGAACTAAACAATGGCTTTATGAATGACGGGCCACTAAAACGAAATGTCTCGAGCTGTAAAAAATAAAGGCAACATTTGAATGTTCAAGTCCTTGTAGCCATGGGATAATATAGTTAAAATTAGGAAACCAACATATCATCATTGGGGATAAACAATATATCAAAACAAGTCAAACCAATTATACTAATCTTTGATAGACTCTCGATATTGTTCGACTTAATAAAAAAAATTTCTACCGTTCATCAACCAAAGAATATTTATTGCCAAATAAGTAGTTACTAATGTTTAATCTTTAAAAGAAAGATTAGGAAATAAACTTGTGAGATTTTAGTTTTCAGTCAAATAATTCATTGTTTCTAACAGGTACTTCCTGGATAACTATGGTACTGTCACTTGTTGGCAAGTTTGGAGCTTCTGCATGTACTGGTGTTGTCTACATTTATGCAGCAGAGATATTCCCTACAGTTATGAGAAACTCGGGGCTTGGAATATGTTCTGTTATGGCAAGATTTGGCGGGATTATTGCTCCTTATGTTGCTGATATTGTAGGTTTAAATTTACTACAATCATTTAGACTAGACTAGCAATTACACATTTGTAGGTAATAAATACGTCTAATAAATATTTATCTTAGGCCTCATTTTATATTAATTCAGTACTATGCTTTTATATTCATGATATTTAGAAAATATAAAACTTGTGTTTTTAACCCACACACTCGAGTGTTAACGTTTATCAACAGGGTAATGTAATTACTGGAGATATGGCTGTAGTTCTACCTTTACTTATATTCGGTGGAGCCAGTATAGCCGCAGGTCTTCTGGCACTTTTACTACCTGAAACAGCCAACCGGATGTTACCAGATACAGTGGAAGATGCAAAGAACTTTGGAAGGTGAGACAATTTTTTTAGGAAAAAAACCTTGAAAATTAAAGAGATTTGAGGATCCATGGGTTAGTTGGAGCAGTGAGGAATATATAAATCTTAAAAAAAAGCAAAAAAGAGTTTAGTTGTTGTGGGCATAAAGTATGATAACTTTTAATTTTTAAACCCAGCTCAGTGGCAAACTATGCGTATTTCTAAAGAGATTAGAAGACTACTGGCATTTTATCAATCCTCATAGTTTGGGGCGTGGAGGTGTACACTTTGTGCGTGTGTAAAATAACATAGGCTATGATTGAGAAGTAATAAAAACTACTAAACTTAAATAGACTTACCTCAGTATTTTCACTGCCAATATCTTTAACAGACTAATAGATATACTACCATATGCTAGCATGCATACTAAGATTTTCAGCCCTTTCTTTTGCTTTTTCTAAGCTTTTTAAAAATGAAATCCTTTTATATTTTGTAACAAAAAATAACGTTGACCCAGTATTTTGAAGAAAGCAATTTTGCTTCCAACTGTTTCATCTCATATAAAGAAATATGGCACATTTTCAGATATCATAAGATCTTATATATATATATATATATATATATATATATATTATATTTGTCCACTGTAGACTCTTAAGCCCTTTAGCGGATCATAACAAAAGTTCAATACATAGTAATTATACTGAAAAGTGCTCCATAACAAATTTTATTATATCACGTATAGTCATTGATATGTTTGATTTTATAGATCAAAAGTAATATGTCCAACTATGAACATACATACAACCGTATGCAGCAAATGGTCATTTCCTTTTTTTTAAATTGTGGAACGCGCATGTTGAACAATCACTAAATAAACAAGGGAAAAATTGACAGAATGTGTAAAACAAAATTAAAGTCATTCGTTACTCCGATATTTGGACGGGCAAAAAAATTAATAAAATCATATTTTATGATCAACATAATTAAAACATATGTTAAATTTCCACTTATATGAGATTTAAAGAAATATTATTTTGCAATGCATGTCCCAGTAAATACTTCTACATGATATAATTTGTTTACTCCACAGGAAAAACAATAAAAAAAGTTTCGACCTACAACTTGTAGCAGCTAATAAAGAGAAAAATGGAAAATGGAATCCATCCTTTTCTAACGACTCTGAAAACAAGAATTGTACCAATGACTAAACAATTATTTTTCTCGCTTTTGCAATAGACGTGACAAAGTCCCCATTTCACTTAACTATGTTAACAGCGTCCATGTCAAAGCACGAAAATAAAATACAAATTAAAAGAATACCTTTCCTGGACTGATAGTGCATTTTGTGTACCTTTTTCTGCTCAAGATATTTAAATAATCAGACCGGCTTAGGTGTAGCCACGAGTAGACCTAATTCAAAAAACTACTAATTCTAGTCAGTGTATACAGACCACCAAACTCAACAGCAGATTACATGACTGATCTGTGTAATCAGCTCACAAGCATTGAAACAAAATACAAAAAATGCTGTAATTTGGAAAATGGTGGACTTCAAGCTCCCTGAAATTGATTGGAATAGCCAATCTCTAGAAAAACACCAAAACATAAAAGAAATAAATGTACTTTTTATAAATACCATAAAAATCTAAACTTAGAACAAGTTAATAAAAAAACAACAGGAAACCATAATATACTAGATTTATTCTGAACAAACCGACCAGGTCTAGTAATAGAGAATTAAATAATCACTGGACTTTAGTATCATGATATTGTCAGAGTCAATAATAGAATAAAACTCCAAATATGCAAAAACCTAAAAGAATAAGTCTTTATCTCTGGAATAAATGCAACACAACAGATCTGCATCAAGCAGCAATAAAGTTACAAATCAATTTTCTTACTAAATACAATATAACTAGCCCAGTTGAAGACATTTGGCAATTCATAAAAACAAACTTAAAAAGCAATCATAATTTGATTTTGTACCAACAGAACAAACATCAAATAAAATTAACAAAGAGAATGTGTAAACCAAAAGAAAATTTATTTAAGAAATTTAAGACAACTAATTTAATTAGACTACACAATAAATACCTACAAATTAAACACTTAGCTCAGAAACTAAGCAGACAACTGCAGAATGAATGCGTAAACTAAGTAATTTCTCCACATAATAATAAAACTTATGGTCCTACATTAAATCAAGAAAGATTAGAAATAACAGGGATAGCTCCACTAAAAGCTCAAAACAAATAGACCTATTATGACAATGAAACTAACGCTAACATCCTCAACACACACTTTGCATCATCGTTTTCAAATCCAGGTGACAAAGAAATCTCCATAAATTGAAACAAACCAGAAGAGATAGGACATATAAATGTAGAAGAAAAAGGCATTAAACAACTTCTAATCAACTTAAAAGTAAACACAGCTCCTTGTCTAGATGAAAAACTAGCAAGACGTCCTAAGGAAATGTGATGTTGTGAGAGTCTAGCATTCAGTCAAATAATTCAATGTATCTAACAGATACTGCCTGGATAACTATTGTACTATCACTTGTTGGCAAGTTTGGAGCTTCTGCAGGTTTTGCTGTTGTCTACATCTATACAGTAGGGTTGTTCCCTACAGTTGTGAGAAATTCAGGGCTAGGAATGAGTTCCTTTATGGCAAGAGTTGGAGGAATTATTACCCCATTTGTGGCTGATATAGTAGGTCTTTTGTTAGAACATTGACAATAGGCAACACATGAAACGTCTGTATTTGTTAAGTATATTCACTGAGTATTTTCCCCAAGATATTGTTTATTAACAAGCTTTTATTATTAAACTTTAAACAAAAATGAGACTTTGGTTATTAAACAAATATAAACCGAAATACACAAAAATTAAACATTTGTATTCGTAACTGAAATGAATACAAATTTACATAATTGTGATCATGTCAGTTTTATATGAATTCAGTATTTGCTCATTGTCTTTATCAGGGTAATATAATAACCGGAGATACGGCTTTAGTACTTCCTTTACTTATATTTGGTGGAGCCAGTATAGCCGCAGGGCTTCTGACACTTTTACTGCCTGAAACAGCCAACCGGGATGTTACCAGATACAGTGGAGGATGCAGAAACTTTGGAAGGTAAATGAACAAATGTAAACCGAAACTTTATTCTTCAAGACCAAGTGAAGAACTTTTTCTCAAAGAGACGAGACTTGGAATAGCCTCATACAGAAGTGACGTTTGAGACAGGCAAAAAAAGTAAACGAAACCCGACGCTATAAATCTACATTTAACCATTTTGTTAAAATAAGGATGCGGGAAAAGATTCAAAACACGTGACAATATTCTTTTTTTTTCTAGTTGAAATCCTTTCTCTGACGTGATTTTCCTATGTTGCCGGAAATTAAACATCTCAAATGGCTAAGATATTTGGATTTTTCCTCCGAAAAACACGCACATTTAAGTGCAAATATTGAACTAATTACTTTTTTTAACATTCAAATACTGAATACACTATATACTATCAAAATCAAATGTTAACTCAATTTTGATAAATAGCTCTTCACTTGACTTTATGTCATAATTGGTGGTGGGGTAGAAGAGGTGGAAGTGGTGTAGATACATCAGTTTTTTTTCCCAAAAGCTTTTGCCATTGATGTAACCCCTACCTCCCATACAACCCTTTCTCGCAAACTCGTAAATACTGTAGTAAATAAAATAAGAAGTAATGATTCAATGCAAGAGCCTTTAGGCAAGCATATATCATTCTTTTAAAGACAAACTTAAACAATAATTTAAAAAAAGATATCGCATATTTAAACTGATTTAAATAGGCCTATGTTTTCAACAAAGGAATATTCAATCGCAAGGATTGGACCTTAGTTTGATTAAATCAAAAATTAATATTTTGGCAAAACTATTGTACAAACGCAGCCTTGGACGCGAAGACCTTGTATCTGTAGAGTAAACTGTCGAAGACATAGTTATTGTCGACATCTTGAAACACCCAATGATGACTTCAACTGTCGATTTAAAGATATTATTATTATTTCAAAATAATTCCATGTTGAACTTAAGACTATCTTATCTTTTCTTATAGAGGAGTATTCAAATCAGTCCAACTACAAGAAGAACTAATTGAATTAACAAGCAATGAAGAACTAAAACTGAAATTTGTAAGAAATGGGTACTAATCATGACTTGTTGCAAAAGAACTTATAAATTATTTTCTGATGGTGTATCGGTTTTGGAAACTGCATTTTTATCGCCATACATTGTGGAACGTTGATTTAATGCTGTTACCACTCTATTGTCAAAAGATATAAGCAAGTTAAAGTAATCGAGCGTAAAAACCCAAGGCTATTGATAACCAAAATTGAACCAAACTGAAAAAAACACACCAGGCACAAACTTCACTTAAATACAAAAAATGTAAACCTTGTGTGTAGGCCTAGTCATTTTTATGTTTTATTATTTATTTAAAAAACGAATATCTTTTTCTCCTTAGTTGTTTAAGTTCCTAAAAAACGCACACAATTCTAGTCGACTTATAGAAAATTGCTGCCACAAATAGACTCATTAGTTGAATTTTGTAATCGGTTTGGGGGGGGGGGGGTCCAGAGATAAAAGCGAGGAGGGGGAAAGGCAAGAAGGGGGGGGGGCAACAAAATTTGTAAAAGGGGGCAATGAGCCCACGAAGGTTGTGAACCTATGATTTACTTGGCAATAATTGACTCAAGCGACTCGATGAAGTTTTTATAATGTAATAAGTGAACGTTTATGGGCTCGTTTCAAGTAGACTTCTAATTGAGGCCTATTTATGATGATTGATGAATACATGTACACATGCACATAATATGGCCATATTCATAACTCTAAATGCATTAAAAAACAACTCTGAATATACAATATGTAGACTAAATCTTAATAAATGCAACATGCTCTGTGTAATGTGTAAACAAACATCTCCATACAATATAATAGTAGTCTGCTTTTAAAAAAAACAACTAAGTCAAATTTTAATGAATAATAGAATTTTTTGTATTTATATCCTTATCATTTTCTTGATAGCATTTTCAACTTTGTTTTTCAATATTGGTGCGCCTTCAATATTTTGGTTACGTTATTTGTTTTTCACCTCTGTCATCATCAAATAGCTCTTCAATATATTCTGACCATCTGCATAGTATATCTTCTTTGTCTAACAGAATATTTCCTTCTTTTAAATTAATGCAGCTTGATTGTGTGCTTTTTTCACCTGATAATTCATATTATCTCTTGTAATAACTTATTCTTTTCATTATTTTTGTTTTCAAGCTCTTTGCAATGCTCATTGATCCAGTTTTCTTGAGCTACATTGCATTTTTTCTTTATTTTTTTATTAAGTTTTTGACATTTCTTATAATCCGTTTTTTGTCAATCTTCTTTGTTCCATGAGATCTAGAATTTCTGTTAAGATCTAGTTTTTTTGTTATTTTCGTTTTGGTAAATTTTCTTCCATCGTCATCTCAATTCATCTATTGAATTCCTGCCATAGCTATTGCGTTTAGCAAATGTTTTCGAGAACTGCAATTTTTTTTTTTTTTTTTTGTTTTTTTTTACAAGAAAATGAAACATGGTAGGGCCCAAGGGCCTGACAACATCCCAGTAGAAATATATGACGCATTGGGAGAAATAGGTATAAAGGAAATTGTAACTACACACCATTGTAACTTCTGACATTATTGTAACTTTACACATGTGTGTAGGCCTAATTGTTATTATTTTATCTTTGTAGGCGTTTTTTATATGTAACACGAAACTGTACAGAACAGTACACTACTCACAGTATGATTCTCAACACTGTATTCCAGCAAAAGTAACTTTATTAACTTACACAATACACGTTTCATAAAACATTATACAATCGTTTGCAATGCCATAACTCTACCAAAAACATCGACTTTCCACATATCACACTGGACACTCTACTTTTTACACACCCCCTGCAAATCCTGTCCTTTTACCACCTTTCCCTCCCCTTTACAGATCCCGTGCGCACACCGCTGGTCACGCACTACTGCTCTACATTTATCTGTGGTTACAAGCCCCTTCTACTATATTATGTAGGATTTTATACTGTTACAGAAATAACTAAACATGTTAACAAAATATATGATTCTGGCGAAATCTCCTCAAGCGTAATAGATTAATTCTCATCAAAATACCCAAGAAACCTGTAACAACAGAGTGTGAATCACACAGAACATCTATTTTAATGAATTATTTTACCAAAATACTCCTCAGAATCATCATAAAAAGAATAAGAAGTAAAATCCATCCAGAAATTAAAAATACCCAGATGGCTTTGTTGTAGATAAAGGCACAAGAAATGCTATTTTCACGTTAACTATGCTGATTGAAAGGTGTATCCAGATACAAAAAGACCTGTATCTGTGCTTTATAGATTATTCTAAAGCGTTTGACTAAGTAAAACATCAACATCTATTTGATATATTAAAAAATCTGGACATAGATGGTAAAGATCTCAGAATAATAAGAAATCTATACTGGGAGCAAGAAGCTGCCATAAGATATGAAGGAGATCAATAAAGAGAGGAGTCAGGCAGGGATGTGTTTTATCACCATAATTTTTCAAAATCTACAGTGAAATAATACTAAAATAAAGACTATAAATAATTTAAGATACGCAGACGAAACGGCATTAATAGCAGAATCAGAATGTGCCATGAAAAAGATTCTAAATAAGGTGGTAGAATAGAGCCGACTTAAATAATTAACACTCATTCTCAGTAAGACCGAAGTAAAGGTAATCTCTAAGAAAACACAAACTCCGGGATGCTCCGTATCCAGTGAAGTCTAAAACATCAAGCAAATCAGTTTTTTTCAGTATCTACGATATTCAAAAACACAAGTAGGCCGATGCAACAAAGAAATAAAGAGAAGAATCGCAATATATAAAGACAATTTCATTAGATTAATCAGTGGCATGAAAAAACAGCAATATTAAAATAAGTACCAAAATGCGCATACTGTTTGGAGATATGTTTGGTCTGTTCTTTTCTACGGGAGTGAATGTTGGACTATAGTTAATAAAACAAGGAAATGATTGGAGGCAGTACAAATGTGGTTTCTAAGAAGGATGATGAGAATATAATGGACTTAAAAGAAAACAAATGCTGAGGTGTTAACAAAAACATGTGCCACAAGATCACCCATCAAAACTGTAAGGAACAGGAAAATAAAATTCTTAGGACTCGTCTATAGGAAAAATGGAATAGAAAGACTAGCTTTGTGTGGAAAGATATCTGGTAGGAGAGGAAGACAAACAATAACATACGTAGAAACTCTAAACGAATAAACAACAAACAATAGCGTAAACAAGTGCGGCCTTCAATCTTCATAGTAAGGTTCTGTCTATATTAACGGACGCTACACGTTTGAAACCAAAAATGTCTTTTAAAAACTTAAATGCTTAGTAACAATTGTTCGATTCTTTGATGCTCAGCGTGTTATACTCGACAAAGGAGCTTGCATTTTTTAATTAGATGCCTTGAAAATGAAGATTGAAACCAAGAATATAATAAGATAGACCGCTTACTCTATTTTTAGAGCTTAACACTTATTTTTTTCCAGTGCGCAGCCATAACCAGAGCGTGGAGTCGGAGTCGAAGAGTCGGAGGAAATTTTGGGTACCTGGAGTCGGAGTCGGCAAATAATGCACCGACTCCGACTCCTACTAAATTTATATTGGAAAAAGGCAGGGCTTCATTTATTTTAAACAACCGATCATTAGGCCTACAGACATTAGTGATATGGGAAAGTAAGGTATCTGTTTCTATCTAAGTCCCTGTCTCTACTCAAGTTTCTATCCCTATTGTCAAACTATAGTGGGTCTACAAAAGAAAAAAGTCTTTTGAACTATTTTGAAGTGCGTCGATTGACTGAACGTCATATATACTGCACGGCGCCGGTTATCGATGACGCTAAACAAGTGCTCTAATTAGGCCTACCATTATACATTGTTTGTAATGATTTAAAATGCTACTGCGCGAACAAAATTGTAAAAAGGGAAAAGTGCTGGCTTCGCAGAGAGTGCTGGCTTCACCATCGATAATAAGTATTGATGTTAAAGCCGGATTTTCTTTAAAACCGTTTTTCGGTTGTATCAAATCGGTTAAGAACCGGATTTTGCCCCCCCCCCCTGCGCAATGCCACAAGTCACAGGCCGAAAAAGCTAAATGTGCGTAGTTGAGTGTGTATATTTGAAAAAAAGTTCCAACTTAATTAGTGTTTGCAGGGCATTCAAGGGGTTGATTTGTGTGAATACGAAATGATTTTGTACAATTTACCAAAAAAATCTTTAGAAATAAAATCTGGGCTAAATGATTAAAACCGATAGTAGCTTTTAATAGTGATAATCACATTTCCGATTGTCGTTGACCATAATATTAGAAGGATATCAAGAGGATTACGATGTTAATCTAGGATGCTTTGTACGCAGATGGCCATTAGCCATATCGAAACTGTTTTTCTATAAACTTAGACAAATATAATTTATCGTCGAAGTGAATATGAGAGAGATGTCAGTTTCAAAAGGAATAGTTACCACCAAGACACCGTGGACTTAGACTTGTAAAATAATGTATTAAAAGGATTCGCGTAGCACCAATCAAAATAATGTTTATGTATTCTGATATTATTTCAATAATTGTTTTGTGCGAATCCAACATTATTTATTAAAAATATTTCCATTATAACCAAACAAGGGTGTGATACTTGAAGTAATGATTATCTTACAACCAACAAACCGAAATCCGGTTTTGAATCAAAACCGGTTTTCGGTTGCAAAGAGTTTAGGGGGCCTATGAATATTTAAAACTATACAGTAGATTGTTGGCTTCCCAGCCAGTAGTCCTGTGGTAATGATATGTATGTTGCCTTTCTTTCCTTCAAGGAATGTACAAAATAAATTCGCATATTAATACAGAGGAGTCGGGGAGTCGGAGTTGGAAGTAAAAAAAAAAAAGCTATTATCTACCGACTCCACAGCCCTGGCCATAACATTGTCATGACGTTTTTGGACACCGTTGGTTCAGAAGGGGTTGTGGTTAATCACTGCTTTATACACCAGAAAAACTTTTGCAAAAAGGTACTTGGTTTCACTGATGTCATGAAAGATGTTGTTCAGAGTGTGAATTACATTCGCGTTTGAGGACTGAACCATCGGTAATTTAAGTGGTTTTTAGAATAACTGGACACTGATTACCCTGCTATTCTATATTTCACTGCAGTTTGTTGTCTCAGTAGAGCTGAAACTTTAAAAAGAATTTGGAACTTAAGAAACAAAATTGAACAGTTCATGATAAACAAGTAACAAGATGTTGCCTATTTAAGCAAAGATGACTCGTTAAATGACCTTGCTTCTCATCACACAACATCTGTTAGATTTAAATGTGAATTTACAAGGTAAACATCAGTTGGTGAACAAGATCTATTTGATTCAATTGAGAAGAAATTACAACTTTTTAAGACCCATTTGAGTAGAACAACACTCATTCTCCGACTCTGGCTCTCAGAAAAGCAGAACTAGCAGATTTTGATGGCTCCAAATATGCTATGCTAAAAGTGTTGACTAGTTGTGTACATAATTAACAAATAAAATTTATAATTTCAGTAAATGTGAAAATGATTTCAAGCTGTTTTCTCAACCATTTGATCTTGTACCGCAATGACCTGGTACTTTTTTACAAAAACTATGTATGTGGAAAGCACGCAAATTTAAAGCAGCATGCCAGGACAATAATCTCACTTATTGACAACTTATATGGTTGTAACAAAAAATGTTCAAGGATGAAATTCACTAAAAGTCGATACCGAAGTCAGCTCACAGATGAATATATAACAAGTCAGCTTTGAGTTGCTACCACATCAGTTATTCTGTGGCCAGAACAGACATTGATACATTGTTCAAAAATACTAAATTCCAAATTTAACATCAATAAAATGACACAATATTTGATTATCGTTTATTTATTTCCAAATGTATTTACAATGTACTTAACTAGAGTTATCATGAGATTACATTTTCCTATGGTAACTGGCCCTCTTTGTCTCTCCAAAGTTCCAATGTTGCCCAACATTAGAAAATGTTGCACACCCCTGGTTTAAGCGTTCCAAATGCCTAAAAGTCATCCTGTTTAGCAGATAACTTCTGGTACAAATACCTGAATTCAATTTTTTTTTTGGTAGTTTTCCGAGTGCCATTAAAAACAAATGCTCTGCGTGCCAAGTCTGGCATGCGTTCCGTATCTTGCCAACCCATGGTCTATATAATTGGGTTGGTGTGTTGATGTCTTCACACCGAGTTCTCGTAAATGGATGTATTTAATGTGGGTGGACCCGCTTGGGGGCAGATGATAATGGAGTCTCGGTTCCTAGGAACAGTGAAAATATGTGTTTTCCGATGGTCGCAGGTGACCCCCATGAAATGGTTGTTCAACCCCCAAAGTGGTCGCGACCCACAGATTGGGAACCGCTGCTCTAGACTCTACGACTCTAGACCTACACACACTAATAATGTAATTAAAAGGAATGTAACCAACACATTTTTTAAATTCTTTCCCTTCAATGTTTTGTTTTTGGAAAGAAAAGGTGCAAGGAAATCATTTCTGAGACTGAGTAAAATACAACTAACAAACAACATTAAAAAAAAAAGCGACAAGCCCTTATAACAACGAACATAAACAAAAACGCATAAAATAGTCTTAAAATATAAGGACCTTCTAATGTAAGCATTCTGCTTATTCCGGCGAGTGTGATGTTTAAAACAATTTAGTTGGCTGGAATTATAAATTGCTCAAAGGAATACAGAAACTTATTGTTATTTTATTTAAAGTCTTCAGCAAGTCTGAAACGTTGAAACATTTGTGTCATATTTTATAAATATTTCTATAGACTATATTTTATACAACATCTTTAAAAAATAAGAGAAATCATAACAACGGCAAGTGAAAGTCAGTGAATAGTTGCTTCACTGTAGATCTCTATATGTAGTAAATGTCTAGTCACGGAAAACGTGCTTGGAACTACAAGTGAAGGATTAATCGAGATCAGGTTGGTTTAAAAGCCCTGAGAGTAGAATATATTTGGTATTAAAATACACTTAATTGAATACAGCCATGATTTTCTTACATTTACTTTAGAATTTCAAATTGCAATTCATAACTGTTGTATGCCTATGTTGTTGTTTTTAAAGTTAAGTTTTAATTAGATTATTAGATTGCATTTACTGAAAAAATATTTTAGGGTAGCTTTAAGTCTTGAAATTCTTTACAACCTTAAAAAACAAATTAATATTAATGGAAATGTTTTTACCAAGTAAGTAGAAAAAGAAAAAGAAAGCTAATTGGGGAATCGAACCCATGGCAGTCTGATACACTAACCACTCAGCTAGTGTAGACACCTTTCGAAAGCGAAGATCGCAAAAGTGACAATAACGTCATGTGTCTTTAAATTAACCAATGGGGATCAGAATCCACACACACAGTCTACTTTATATATATTATAGATAAATTGCTAACATTTGTGTATAGCTCTGCTGTCTTTGGTTATTTTCACAGTGAACGTGTATGGAGTAGAATACATTGAATTTAAAGTTGTCCAGTGTTTGTTTTTAGTATTTTGACAATTACAAATCATTGGGTTTTAATTAGAGATGTTAAAACCGTTTTCGGTTCTATAAAACCGAATAAAAACCGGATTTTGGTCACCCCCCCCCCCCACGCGAAATGTCACAAGTCACAGGCCGCAAAAGTCAAATGTGCGTAGTTTTGTAGGTATATTATTTGAAATATAGTTCAAACTTAATTAGAGTTTGCATGGCATGCAAGAAGTTTATTTGTGTGAATACAATATGATTTTGTATATTTTACCATAAAATTCTTTAGAACTAAAAAAAATCTGGGCTAATTCATTAAAACCGATCATATTTACTTATAGTATTTATTAGCCCAATGGATTCCAGCCCCATGCAGAATCATTTATAAATAAGAGCGAGAGTGAGACAGGGACAGAGAAAAAGAGAGAGAGAGACTAAAATCGTTTATTAAACTCTGTGTTAGCGTTGCAGTTATAGTGTACTAAGTTCTAATTTGATAGTTACGTTCACTAGTCACGCACCTGAATTCTACTTAATAAAACATTCTGAACAATGTAGTGTGAAATATTATCTACTAATCTAATCACTAGAAAAATGTAAGTATGGTAAAAAAATTTGGTATTTATTATGTAACTTTGTGACATTTTTATTTGTTTGTGTTGGATAATTTAACTACCTCCTATAAAGATGTATGTTAACAACGGTGTATGTTGTTTTTTTTTTCGGTCTGTTATTGATAACTTATGACGATCATGTAGATGTAATGAAGTTTCAGCGCGTTCGACTTGTACCGAAGGTCCCGGGTTTGAATCATGTTGAAGACTAAGCGGTAAAGTGTTTGTGTGGAGGTTGGGGGTCAAAGGGGGCTCAGCATAGTTATAACAAATGACCAGTCATGGCTTTTTCAGATAATATAATTTATGCTGTCTTCTATAAAATATACGTAGTTTGCACAATCTAGGACGCAAATAAAACGGATAAACAATGTTAAACCAAACACCTTATTTTAACTTCAAGAGGCATTAATAACTGGAGAAGCAAGTAAACTATAACTATATATATGTTAGGCTTCTTAATAGTGGGATTAAACTGAACATGTGTGCAGCCATTGTAACGTAAAATAGAAAGTATTTTTTAAAACAGCCTTTTATAAATCCATATCAAGGGATAGATAGAACGACAGAGCGTTTGTTTATAGATAGATTGATAAGTTGATAGAGAGATAGATAAAAAAAACACAAATAGACAGGTAAATAGATAGATAGTTATATAAATAAATAAAGATAGAAAGATAGATAGATAGTAGAAAGATGCAGCATTTCTCCCAAGATAATTATAAGAATCCAAAATGTAACCAACTATAATGCTTTTTGTTAGTAAATAAAGAAAAGGAAACCAATGCAATTGCTCTTTAATATTTAAACGTTATAGCAATATTTTTAAGCAATTATTGTTAAATGTATGTAGCATGATCAACAAGAAAACCGTAAAAACGAAGTTTTTATTATACTCCCTTTATTTGCAAACTAAGTTTACCATCATGTAATTAAATAATTGATTGACTACTTACTGCAAATGAAACGTACAGAAAAAATATCTGTGTTGCAAATCTCAAAAATATCTCCTTACTCCGTATGAATTGTTCTAAAAATAATCGTAGCGCATAATTTTTTTTTTTTCTAGCTTTGCGCCGAAAAACCATAAAAAGTTGCACAGGCATTTTTAACGCGAAATTAAAATATTTCTTATACTTTCCTTTTAAGAAATGAATATTGTCATAAGTGTAGTATTATTAAGTCGTTTTAACTGAAAATTTGATAGGATGTATTGTTAGGCGCCACAAATCTGCTGTCCAAATTTCAGCTCGATCGGACCACGGCAAGTGGTCGAAAAATCGAAGCCAATTTTTTGCACCACGATTGCAGACAGACAGACAGACAGAAAATGCAACTTAAAATAAAGGAAGTAAAAAAAGAAAAGGCGCTTTACTAAAAAAACGTATAAAAGTCAACACATAATAATATTAGTCACATATTAAGATAATTACAACAATTATTTAAGGTCCGACACCTGTCTAGAATTATTTTTTTTTTATTTCAGCATACCTAAAATTTTTTAATGGCCCTTTCACATTTAGCTGTGTGTTTTATGTATACTAGGGGTGAACACAATTTTTAATATATCTGTATTTTTTTTTGGCATAGCAACTGTATTTTATTATTAAAGCAATAGTTAAACTGTCTCAATACGTAAAAATCTCAAATACGCTAAAAATATTTTTTTTATGGATAATTAGACATTTGTCTATCCCTAATATAATGCTCATATGTTTACGCTTAAGCTGTTGTTGTTTTTTTGTTGTCGTCTTTTAAGTTAAAACTAATACATTTGATTTCGAATTATATTGTATGCTTATTTAAAGAAAATACAAATACAGTTGAATGCAAATAGTCTGTATCAATTAATGTGAGCCTTGCACTCTTTACGATAATTGTTCATTATCAGGTACACATTTAGTTAATTTAGGCTACATGCATTTGTGTATTCAAGAGTTAGGCGACTTCCTTATGTATTATTGTATGAGAAAATCTGTTATGAGAAAATATGTTTAAGCTGAGCCAGTAGATGAAAATAAAACAAATGAACAGTTTAACTATACCTGACGACCTTCCTAAGCAGCTTTCTTCCAGATTGTTTCGCAAGTCGGCAAATTTTGATGTAAATTGGACGCTTGAAATTCAATGTGCTGCATTTCAAAATAGATTTCTGCCAGAAAACTCCACCTTCAGTGCTTCAATGTACTTCTTATGCTCATCTAAATGAAGTACTAACTTTAATGTTTTAGAGTTAATATCAAGGATAAAAATGTCCAGTTTCAAGGCAAATTATTTCCCGTAACCTAACAGTTTAAGAATGGTTTGATCATGTCGTTGTAATATCAAGTTCTAGTTTAAATGAGTCTGTCAAAAAACATCAGTTTCATCAGGCCTTTTTCATCATTCAATTCCGAAAAAAATGTGGTTTCATCAAGAAAGATAAACATATTCCTTATTCCTTACGAGTGAACATATGCATTTAAGTACTCCTTCAAACCGAGTGGCATTCGGGCATGGAATGCGTTGCCTAAAAAAAACGGGAAAACCGAAAAAATAACATCATTTGAAACATTAATAAAACTTCAAGACTAGACTCGGACCACGGATGAGCGTAGGACGCAAAATTATTCTTTATAGAATGAGCGTCTGTAAAGCATAAGAAGAAAAATTGCTTCATGCAAAAGAGATTTTCGCTTTTTGTCTTTATGAATCTAAGTATTGTGCTTTTTAAAATAGGTCCTAACCAAGAACGGAACTCTTGAATAATTCATTTTATAAACCAAACTAAATTTAACTTAACGCGACTAACACTTTGAGTAGGCCTATTAATTATCACCTACTCACTTTTGACGTTAAAACCGGATTCCTCATAACCAATATTCTAGCCTTTGTATATGTTTAAAAGACCAGAACCGGCCGTTGAGGTTGAAATCAATTATTCATTACCCGCAAAAGAAGATTTTTTTTTGTTTACGGAAACGCCTTAAATAATTACAAATAGCACCGGGCAATTTAGTTAATTTAAAGGGTTTTTATTTAAAACAAATATTTTATTGAGCAACCTACGGCACGCGTGCCAGACTTGGCAAGCGGAGCCTATTCAATGGCATGTGGAGGACCCTCCGAAAAATTAACTTTTTATTGGCTTCTGCGTGCCGTGCCATTTTGTTTTCATTAGCACTCGCTGGCCAGACTCTGAATACCATTTAATTTAAAAGAAGTACAATTAATTTCTTTCAATAAATCAAAGCCCAAACATTTCATTCTGTTGTTTGCCTGTTCTAAAGCGTACAGTTTCAGCGGATAAAAACCTAACTAGTCTTTTACTTTGCATCTCCTGTGCGTAGGCCTATATCAAAGGATGATTACATCAAAAGAATGTGCCGACTTCTCTACATTAGTTTATTTTTTTGTATTATATCGCAAGCCAAAAAAAAAAATCAAATACAAGAAGCTTTTCTTTTTTTTTGTAGTCCCTTAACCTTGGCGGTCGTTGGGGGGAGCTAATGAACACTGGGTGTCCATTAGTCCTCTCTTGGGCTTGGTAGACTTAGCGGCGCCCATGTCCTCTCCAAGTTGGCGGTGGATTTATAGCTGACTGCACCGAGGGTCGAACCCCTGATGTGGCGCTTGGGAGTCGAGCTCGCTGTCGACTTTGCTAACCAGTTTTTTTAGAAGACTAGAATGATGAAGTTTATCAAATGCTTTTGCAAAATCCATTAATATAGCATCAATTTGGTTGAATTGAATTGAATTGAATTGTTGAATTTCCGGCTCATCAACATCGAAGGTTATATAGGGCCTTTTTGATAACGTTGTTGTCATTTTTCTCATGTATCCATTTTATTGTTCTTATATCTTTAGATTTTGTTGTACAGTTGTATGTCTTTAATATAGTTTATTATATGTTTTGGTTTAATTTTGCTGAAAAGTTCATGAAGAGTTCTACAGTAATAGAATTTACGTCGAATGTCATCAAATGTGTTACATTCCAACAAAATGTGAGACACTGTTAAGTTGGCATTGCAGAAAGCACACATTGGGGCCATTTCTCGTTTTAAGATAAACGAATGTGTTAGTTTCGTATGTCCTGTATGTAGTCTGCAGAGAATAACTGCGTCCTTTCGAACAAGTTGGCCTGTATCATGCCAGGTTTTTGAATTTTCCAAATACTGCAGTTTATTGCATTCGGTTTTCAAGAAGTTAGTCCATGTTTGTCTTTCATGTTTAATTATTAAAGGTTTCAAGTCTCGATATGGTATTGGGATAATACTCTCTGATAACAACAGGGCGGCTTTAGCCTCTCTGTCAGCTTTTTCATTTCCATCTATCCCTGCATGACCAGGAACCCAACAGAAAACGACACGTTTGCCTCTTTCATATATTGATTGGTATTTTGTCAAAATGTCCAAGGCAGATATATCCCTGGTATTACAGTTTCCCATAGCAGTAAGACAAGATAACGAATCGGATAAAAAAACAAAATTTTGGTTTTCTGATTCCTCTGCAATGTCTAATGCCAGGCATATTGCTAAAGCCTCTGCAGTATTTATTGAGATACTGGAATTATATTTTCTTTTTTTACTTGTATTTGAGGTAAGAGCAACCGAAGATGTCGCTGTATCATTTTTCGATCCGTCTGTGTATATTTGTACATAATTTGGGTATTTTTGTAGCACTTCTTGGAACATATCCATGCAAGGATCCTTTTTATTTCTATGGTTTAATTCTAAGTTTATAGGCGGGATTTCAAAAAGCCATGGTAAAGTTTTTGGTATATAATATCTTTTTATAAATCTAAATTCAATTTTAGTTTCGATCATTTCTTTTTCAATTCTAAGTCCAAAAGTTGGTATATATTTTGAGTTTTCAGTAAAGCTGTTTTTTTCTTGTGGGTGAAAAACACATAAATACGCTGGATTATTCGGTAAGGATTTTAGTTTTAGTGCATATTGTAATGATAGCTTGAGTCTTCTATTTTGTAGTGGTGATTCATTTGCTTCTATTTGCAAACTGGTACATGGAGTAGTTCTAAATGCTCCTAGACATAGACGTAGACATTGATTTTGTACAAGATCAAGCATTTTTAGATATGATGTTCTTGCTGATCCGTATACTAAACATCCATTATCTAATTTTGATCGAATGTGTGATCTATATATTTTCAGTAGACTTTTTTTCTCTCCTCCCCAATCTGTATTTGCTAAAGTTTTCAGTAGATTTGTGGATTTTTGACACTTGGATTTTAGTTCCTTTATATGTAGCAGGAAATTTAATTTACTATCAAATGTTACTCCGAGAAATTTGACGTTAGTAGTTACAGGAATCTGTTTTTTATAAAGGTATAGTTCAGGGTCAGGGTGTTTTTTGTGCATCTGACAGAAATGCACTACTTTTGTTTTTTTAGCAGAAAATTTAAATCCATTATTTTCGGTCCATTCTTGAATTTTATTGATTTGAAGTTGTAGATGATTCTGTATTTCTATCATACAATTAGCTCTATAATAGATCACAAAGTCATCGACGTATAGAGAACACTTTGTATTCTGTAATAAGCATTCAGTGATATTGTTTATTTTTATATTAAATAGTATAGGCGACAATACGCTTCCTTGAGGGACACCTTCTTCTTGAATAAATGTATCTGATAAATAATTTCCAATATTTACTTGGAATGTTCGGTTGCTTAGAAAGTTTGATATAAATTTGGGTAAATTTCCTCTTAAACCTAAGGAATATAGATCTTTTAAAATTCCATATTTCCATGTAGTGTCAAACGGCTTTTCTAAATCGAAAAAAACAGCTATCACATGTTCTTTCCTAACAAAAGCTTCTCTAATAAATGTTTCTAATCTAATGAGATGATCTGTTGTTGAATGATTTATTCTAAATCCACATTGAGTCTTTGATATTAAGTTATTACTTTCCAGAAAATATATTAAGCGTTTATTTACAATTTTTTCCATAATTTTACAGAAACCATTTGTGAGGGCTATTGGTCTGTAATTTATTGGATCTGTGTGATCTTTTTTCTCTTTAGGTATTGGAATGGTAATTGCTTTGCTCCATTCCGTAGGAAATATATTTTGTTGCCAAAGATCATTAACAATTTTTAATAGAGTTTTCAGTGTTAACGTTGGTAGCTGTCTTATAATCTCATTATGAATTGTATCTGGGCCTGGTGCAGTATTTTTGGTTTCTTTAATACATTGCGTAAGCTCGTTTATTGATATTGGGGAGTTGTAGCATTCAAATATATTTGTTTCAAAATTTATAGCTTCTTTTTCTAATTCTCTTTTTATTTTTTTAAAGGAGTCTGTATAATTTTCAGACGATGAATTTTTTGAAAAGGTCTTTCCAATTTCATTTGCAATATCTTGTGTAGTTTCTGCATAAGTGCCATCAGCCAGTTTGATTTGTTTAATTTGACTTTTTTTTGTATTTCCTTTAATTTTTCGAATCATTTTCCAAATATTAGTTATGGGTGTGTTTGAATTTATTTTGTTAATATAATTTTGCCATGTAAGCCGTTTCTGTTCTCTGATTACTTGTCGGATTTTGGCTCGTTCAATTTTAAAGGCTTTCAAGTTTTCTGGAGATGGGTTGGTCTTGAAAATTCTAAGCTGTTTATTTCTAGTTTTAATACTATCTTTACAAATGTTTGTGAACCATGGTCTATTTTTTTTTAATTTTATATGTTGTTTTAGGTATAGTCCGTTCACAAATTTGATATAATGATTTTAAAAATGTTGAATACTGTTCTTGAGCATTAGAATGTATATTTATTTGACAGAGTATTCTGTCGCATTCTAATTTGAATGTATTCCAATCTGCTCTTTTAAAGTTCCAAGTTAATGGTTGTTGAGTTGGTATTTTGGAGTTGGTAGTAAGCAGGATAGGCTGATGATCTGAACCATAATTATTTTCTAAATTACTCCAGGTAAATTCCGTAAATAGAGTTGAATCTGCCATTGTTAAATCGAGATAAGATGGAGATAAATACGTAGAACTATAAAAAGTCGGAGTACCATCATTAAAAATGCATATATTTCTTTCCTCTAGTAATCTTTCAATTAATTTTCCTCTTTGGTTTGTATTATGACTTCCCCATATAGGGTTATGGGCATTAAAGTCTCCCATAAGTATAATTGGAGGTGGGAGTTGTTTAATTAGATCATCTAGTTGAGAATATAATATTGTATGATCTGGTGGAATATAAATTGAGCATATGGTTAATGGTTTTGTTAATGTAAATCTTACTGCCACAGCTTGAATGCAGGTATTTATTTTGATCCTCCTATGTAAAATATTGGATGCTATAAATATGGAAGTACCTCCGCATGCAATTTTTTTAGAATGAATTTGGTGATAAGCGGTATAGCCACGCAATTCAAATGATTCTGTGTTTAATTTTATTTCCTGTAGACAAATTACTATAGGATTTGTCTCAGTTATAATAAGTTGTAGTTCTGGAATATTGTATTTTAGTCCTCTACAGTTCCATTGTAAAATATTCTTATATTCTGAATTCATATCCAAGAGTGTATATTAGTAATATTAATTTCTTTCTTTCCTTATTTTTTTTTTGGTTTTTGAAGGGTTTTTATTATAATATTAGATTGAGCTTGATGTGGAGACTTGTTTGTTTTCCGATTACTGTTTTTTGAAATTGTGTCATTTTCTATTTCATTTTCTTCTATAATTTCCATGTCGTTCTCCCGTGTACTACTATCCGTTTCTTGTTGTGTCCTAGTTTCTGAATTTAAAGGTTGAGACATTGTTTCTTTTTGTATATTTAAATCAGTTATTGAATCATCCTTTTCACATGCCTGTCCCAAAATGTCCATAGTTTTATTTCCTTTAGATTTTAAGTCCTTACCCTGATTTATTTCTTTCATGTTTTTTTTCATATAATTCTTATTTGATATGTTCTCTGTGTTAACTTTTCCTGGAAGCATTTCTTCTATATTTGATTGTGTTGAGTTTTCTTTAGTGCATATTATTTCATTTATTTCCCATTTTTTGAATGTTCCATCTTGGTCTTTGTAGTACAATTCTGGTAAAGTGGGTGTCTGGGTTTCAGCGTGTTTGACTTTCTTTATGTCTGTTTTAAGAGCCCCAGCATAATTCTTTTCACTTATTAAAGATTTTTGTGTTAGAATAAATTTCTTTGCATCTTGATAAGTTATATTTTTTTGAGCTTTTAATTTTTGTATATCCTTTTCTTCAATCCATCTTGGACACGTTTTTGAGAATGATAGATGTTTCCCTTCACAATTTACACATTTCATTTCTGCACTGCATGTTTCCAAGCTGTGTCCTTCATTTCCACAACGTGGACAGACAGCATTTCTTTTGCAGTGTTTTTTCAATTGACCTAATTTTTGACAGTTAAAACATCTCATAGGGTTTGGTATGTAGTCTTCAATTTTGATGTTTAAGAAACCTGCTCTAATTTCCTTTGGAGGAGTTGGTTTATTAAAAGTTAAAATTATTGTGTTAGTTGCAATTTCTTTTTTATCTCTTTTTTTTTTTATTCTATAAGCTGAGATAACTCCTTGACTTTTAAGTTCTTGTGTTAATTCATCTTCCGTACAGCATTCCAACTCTTTTGATTTTATAACTCCCTTTGAGCTATTTAGGAAGGCATGGGCTTTTGTTTCTATGCCATACTAGTTGTTCTTAATAAATTGGTTGAGTGCGCTTTTTTTTCGCATTCCACCAGAATCTGTCCAGATCGTAATTTCTTTACAGATTTAGGTGCTCCTGCCATCCCAGTTATGGCTTTTTCTATCACAAAGGGTGATAATTTAGTTAGTGGTTTTTCTGTTTCTTAAGATGAAATTGTAATAAATCTTGGCCATATTTCTGTATTTTCATAGTTGTTTGAATCTTCACCTCTTTTTCGTTTTGTCTCTCTGCCTTCCATGTTTTCAAGAGTTTGGGTTTGTATATACCCGCGGCTCCAGCCGCTTTTCAACGTTTTAGTAGCTAGTTTTAGTTTGTTTATTGTTTCGTTATATTTACAAAAAAATTAATAATAATTAAAATCACAAAAAATACTTCCTAATAAGTTTCAAACTTTAAATAAGTACGTATTTTCAATAAAAATCTCAAGGACGTAAACATTGAGGTCATAACATCACCGCCATCTTGGTGCGAATCCTCACTTGAAAGTCCAATTTGGTTGTTATTATCTAATCCAGTGGTTCTTAATCGGTGCTCCGCGGAGCACTGGTGCTCCGCGAGGTAGTTGCAAGTGCTCCGCGAAATTATGAAACTCAAAAGTTAATGTTCACTCACTTACTCTGTCTGATTGAGCTGAACATATGCGTATAATAGGTAGTCCAAACGGGGAAAAATCGGCCTTTTTGCCTATTTTTACTGTTTTTGTAACGAAGTTTTAACTTACTTGTACTAATGCTACATAAAAATTTTTTATATGTGATTAAAGTTAAAAGCCTTTATCTAACAAAATATTTAACTTTTAAACTCACAGTTGATACATCAAATAGTAAGTTGTCATACCAAGAAGAAGAAGAATTAATCAACCTATCATCGGATCGTACACTTAAAATAAAATTTTCCGTAATGGTTCTGGCGGAATTTTGGATCTTTGTGCAAGAAGAATACTCAGCTCTCTCCATGAAGGCACTTAAAATCTTGTTGCAATTTTCAACATCATATTTGTGTGAACTCGGTTTCTCGATAGTCACCAACATAAAAACTAAAAAACGAGCAACACTTACTAATTTGGATGAAGGATTGAGGGTAGCTATTTCTAAAATTAGGCATAATATCACTGAAATTTGTAAAAACCGTCAAGCTCAGGTTTCACATTAGACTCTAAATCTTTTTATTTTTCTGAATTAAATTTTGCTCAATGTTATTTTTTTACTTATTAAATTTATGTTTATTAAAAATGTGTTTGTCATGTTATAATTTTAAACTCTTATGTTAAAATCTTTTATTTTCAATAAAAGTCGTACGTATATGTATTTGTTGTTTTTTTTTACTCCTTGATTTTGGTGCTCCCCAAATTTTTGTCATGATCAAAAGTGCTCCCCGACTTCAAAAGGTTAAGAACCACTGAATCTAATCCCTTAGATAAGCCATCTATTAAGCCTATTAATTGAGTTTCACATGATCTGTTTTTCCTGAACCCATGTTGGTATGGACATAGTGCATTAAGTTTGTCAACGGTAGTTAACTTGAATACGTCCACACTTGTGTTTGTTCAATTAATTCTATTGATGTGTTTGTGTTAATTGTTTGTTTCTATGTCGTCATACTATGATTTAAATGACTTATTTTATAATTTGGTTAATTTGTTATATACCAATGTAAAGCTAAATCAATTGAGATAATTCATATTTTCAATTTTCTTGATATCAGAATTGAGACATTCTGATAATAATTGAAAATCATTAGTCAATGAAATAACAATAAGTTATAATTAATATAGGGTAATCTTTAAAAAAATTATCTTTAAAAAAATTGTTCACTTAATGATACAAGGTCACTTACCTATCAATCTTATTGATCGTCGGATCATAATGGTTCCAATTATTTTGGGTAACTGATATCCATTCAATGGGAATTGGTTATCGGTGGTGATAATTTGTTTATCGTTCAAGTTATTGGTGACGTTGTATATGCAATCGGTATAAATGATAATTGATAAACAAATGTTTAGTTGATAAACGGTTACTTAAGTAAGGGTAGTAAGTAAGATTGACTTACGGTTTACTGATATGAGTTGTGGGGATATATTTTAACCTCCATTAATAATAATAATAATAACGGTGCTTATATAGCGTATATCCCGTTGGTGACAGTTCTATGCACTGACGATAGTTACAGAATACAGACAGACAACGAAATATGTAATAATACGCTAATTCTGCTGACGAAATAGGTGAGTCTTCAGCCGGCTCCTGAAGGTGTCACAGCTAGGGCTCTGGCGAAGCTGTAGTGGGAGGTGATTCCAAGCGGACGGTCCTGCGTATGAAAATGAACGTTCGCCAGCGGACACTAGCCTCATACGAGGGGTCCGCAGTGTAAGCGCGTCAGAATCCGAACGAAGTGGGCGGGACTGGGTGTAGAGCTCCAGACAAGAGCGAAGGTAATCCGGGGCTTAGTGATAATGGGATGATTTCATAATAATAACTTTGTTACTAAAAATAATAGTTTGCGTGAAATATAGTTCACTTAAAACTTAACACGTTTGTCCAATAGTCCATTAAATCCTATGGATAGTTGGGATGTCGGTTTATTTATTTTTCATGGGTGACCAACAAGTAATTCCATACTTAATACTGTCTGTAATTCCGTTGTATCTTTTAAGGGGGACGTATGTTACGTAATAGAGAAGTAGTTTTTGTTTACTTTGGGTTTCCATTTATTATTTGTTCTCTATTTATTAAATAAAGTTAAAAAGGAAATATGTAAACTGAAACGTTTCCGTATTTTTTAGAATAAAACGTGCACATATGTATAGATCTACTTCATCGCATCATAACGCGTCATAAGTAGAGCTGTCGCAAGGGAGCTTGGGATTGTTTGAGTTCTAGATTGGGTGTTGTTGTATTATGACCATGCGTTGACCACTCTCTTAGAGATTTCATTACGACCTAAAATGTAGTATTTTGAAAATCTCAACTTACGGAGTTTATTCTGTGCAATTGATAATGTATACAATTTTGCTGTTTTCCTTCATCTTCATATTGTTCGGAATAAATAATTGTGATATTGATCATCCTAGGTTGTGTATTTTGATTCAAAAATTAAGGTATAGTAATACCTACCTTGCAATATTTATCTTGTTCATCCTAAGTTTTATAAGAGCCAACCAAATATATATATAGCTAGCTAGCTAAGTGGTTAACGTATAGGACTGCCATGCGAGTGACCCGGGTTCGATTCCCCAGTTAGTCTATTTTGTTTTTCTACATTTTTTTTTCAAACTTTTAAAAACAAAAGACATTGTAAATCTACGGGCGATTTAGATTTTGTTTAATAAATATAGGTACTTGGCAATTTTTTTACCCTATTACAATATTTATTTTTAATTACTTTTTTAAAGTCTTCAGTAAAAAAAAAACGGTTTTTTTTTCACCCGAGCAACGCCAGGCAATGTAGCTGGTATATATACATATATATATCAAAGACTAATGCTTATACAACCTTGTGGGACCATGAGGAATGTTGAATCAAAAAATGGAATAATTATATATTTAGAAAAGAATTACTAAATACGTCATTAGCTATTTAGCACGTGCCCAACTACAGTTATAGTAGCAGTAGTACAATAATAAGGTATAATTTTTTAAGTTACGGTTCATTAGTCGCGCCCCTGAAATATACTTTATAAAACATTCTGAACAATGTAGTATGAAATATAATCTACTTATCTAAACACTAAAAAAATGTAAGTATGGCAATAATATCGTATAACGGCTTTGCTATTTATTATGTAACTTTGTGACATTTTTATTTTTTATGACCTTTCCATTACTGTCCTTGACGGTTTGTTGGGTTTGGAACTTTTACCAGATAAAGTTATTGTTATCTCGTACACTCTTTTCAAGTTTCCTTGTCCAGCTGCCGTTTCTGCCTCTTCTGTCATTTCATGAATGAAACGCCTTTTATCTTCTCTTGCACTCTTCTTCACTGTGCGGTTGGTTTCCCAATATTGTCTTCTCAAGTTTTCTTTGTCTTGTTCACTTTGGCATTGGTTCTGTTTAATCTCTCTCCTAGCCTCTATCTTGGTCCATGTCTCTGGTGTTATCCATGCTTTTTGCTATCTTTTCCTCTTCCCTAAGATCTCAGTGAATGTTGTTTTCCAGATTTGTTGTATTTTTTCCCAGTGCAGTTCTATAGTTTCTTCCTGAAAAGGCTTCGTATCTTTTTTTTAACAGTGCAGTTAAAAGCCTCTTTTGCAGATTCATTTTTTTAATTACTGTATGTTAAACTTGTGGTGTGGTTTATCTGCAAATTCCTTGAAGGCTTTTAGCTTTGTTTTCAATGTTCCGATTAGAAGCTGGTGGTCTGAAGCTACGTCAGCACCACGTTTCACCCTAACGTCCAATATGTTTCTTCTCCATTTGCGTGAAATTGTAAAATGGACAATCTGGTTTTCTGTATTTCCATCTGGAGAAGTCCATGTTGTTTTGTGGATGGTCTTGTGTGGAAAAACTGTCCCACCAATGACGAGATCATTGAAAGCACAGAGGTCAGCAAAGAGCTCACGGTTTTCATTCATGTTTCCATCTCCGTTTCTTCCCATGATGCTCTCTGTCTGTGTTGTCCACGCCCACTTTAGCATTCATGTCACCCATGACTATTATCATCAATCTTTTTAGTGTGTGGTCAAACACAGCTTGTAGTGACCCATATACATTTTCTTTATCTTCTTCTTCGCTGCATTAGTCGGAGTGTAGCATTGAATGACGGTGGTTTGTCTGCCTTGTGCCTTGAATCGTGCAGAGATTAGTTATGGAGAGATTGGTTCCCATGATATTAATGCCTTTGTTGCTTCTGGTGATAGCATCAGTGCTACTCCTTGAGTGTGGTCATGGTTTAGATCATCATGACCAGAGAAGATGATTGCCTCTCCTGTGTCTAGTCTAGATTGGCCATTACCATTCCACCGAGTCTCTCATAATCCCAGGACCTTGATATATTTTCTCATTTCTTTCGCTACCTGGGCAGACATGCTGGCTTCATATAGGGTTCTTATATTTCAGTTCCCTATTCTGGATTTTGCTTTCGTCCTGATGAGGTTTGTCTGCAAACTAGCTTCCCGATGGCTTTAAGTAGCTTGCATTATGAATTTCTTTGGGAGACGAAGTTTCTCCCTGACTAAGCTTGCGTTAGTTTGATAGTTTAACTCATAGGCCGCTGTGGGCGTTGATCTCATACCCCCACTGATGAGGCGCAGGGCTTGGTTTTGTATTGTGTCTATTGCATTTAGCTGTGTCCGGTTGGCTGTTGTTTGTAGGGGCAGGCAGTATTCTAGGGGTGATCTTATATGCCCTATGATTAAATTCCTTAAAGTATTTTATTCTGCCCCCCCCCATGCAGTGCTGGATAGGTGTTTTATAATGTTTAGCCTTTTGAAGCTTTTTCTTTTAAGTCGGTCATTACGTTTTTTAAGGAGAGTTTTTGATCAAGTTTCACGCCCAGGTATGTTGGGTTTTCTTCTTTTTTTAACAGGATAGAATTATGTTTTAGGTCATATATTTTTGTAGCTGTTTTTTTTTTGCTCTGGCTAAAGACGGTGTACATTGTTTTATCATTGTTTATATTCATTTTCCAAAGCTTAGTATAACGTGAGCAGTGCTTTGTTTAGTTTGGTTCTAGTTAAAACTGGATATTTTTTTGTTGTTCAAATTAGAAGGTCATCTGCATACACTGCTTTGTTTACTGTTATGAGATCAGGTAGGTCATTGATGAATATTAGGAAGAGGGTGCAACTAAAGGCTGATCCTTGAGGGAGTCCTTCCTTGACGAGTATAACTACTAGTAAAACAATAATATCTAGGTCTATACGATTTTTATATTTCTACGAACATAATTGAAAAAAAATGAATACCATTCTTATCCGTTAAGTTCATGTCCATGGCTTTTCAATATCTTTCATTGCCAATAAAATACAAATAAAGGATTAACTCTAAAGAGATGTCTTCACTATTGTTCTAATAAGATTGTTGCTAGTATGCACTAACATGGTCAAAGGGAAATGACTCAGGAATGTCAATAGCTTTATAAAGAATGCTTTGCACGTTTTACATGTGAGATTTGCTTGACTGGGCAAGGCTGATCACGAGGTAAAAGACCGGAGAAAAGTTAGTCGACTTGAATATCTAGAAGCGTATAGACGTATACGTTAGACTCGGAATTATACCACATTTTATCAGACTACTATTTCATTTCTTGGACTTATATTATATTATATTATTCAGTGGATATTATATGTGATTGTTGGATGTACTGTGAATAATGTATTGTGAATAATAATAAATAGATATATATTGCTGCGAAGATTTGAATTATCAAGTTTGTTAAACGCACTGTGAAAATAACATTAAAGAAACATTTAACGCAACTCAATCAACTCAATCAACTCATGATTCTATTAGCCTCAGAAGAACACTAATAATTAAAATAGAATCAATAACAAATGGTCGCAGCGGTGAACGGCAACTACTACGCTACAACATAATGAAATGCTTCCACAAGAACAAATCTTAGAAGGTAAAGTCTGATTTTCAAATTGTCAACTCTCTCATGCAAACTATTCAACCAGTCAACCTGGTCATAAGATCGTTAGAGAGAACGCTAAAACATCTCTCAGAAAATATATGATTTGCTGGTGGATGGATGAATTTAATGGACGATTTCTAAAGATATTAATCAAGATTTAATCAACACTGTATAAAGCCATATTCAGGGTAACAGGAAACAGAGACACTGCAGCAAGACTTGTAAAAGTCAGTAGATACATAGGCGGCACAACAGGCAACAAAAAGGTGGGAGCACGTGGCGCTCTACATCTCAACCCACATTGCATTTTTCAAAAGTGCCGACGCTGGAATTAGTAAAAAATTTTCAAGATTATATTTGGATTACGTGGAATGTCGAGAGCTGTCGTATGAATTTCTTTGTGATCAATCGTTGATCATGAAAAATTGAATTATCACGCATGAAACATTTTTAAACAAAACAGCTTCTGAATCTAGACTCTGTAACATTTTACAATACGCTATGAAGTGAAGCAATGACGTCACACAAGATGGCGGACACTAGATAAACAAGATGGCGGACACTAGTTCAACTAGAGGTCAACACGTGTGTGTGTGAGATCCGAAGGTAACAAGGCAATCATCAACGCATAGTATTCACTTAGTCATACTTTGTGGAATATCAAGACCTTATTGAAGACAGATTGTACTCTAACGTACATTTATTCAAGAGATTCGTTTACATTATGCGAATTATAGCTATCTCGCTATACAGTAAAGTTAATTTGAATTAATGTGATGAAGATTGTGTTAATTAATTTAAATCATTCGTACCTGGATTAACGTCATGAAGTATGTGTTAGTTAAAATTTAAGCTACTATTAGACCATTCACTTGGATCAAATGGATTAACTTCATCGTCAAGAAGATTCATTGTGTTACTTAAATAATATTTAAGTTTGATATAATTAACATTTATTTTAATATTATTGATGCCATATGTTTTCTCTATTTGATATGGGCTTGGAGGTGGTAGTTTAGCATATATCTCTCAATTTCTAAATCTTACTCTGTCTGTACTCTACTTCTGTTTCTTACAGAGAGATAGATGTTAAATGATTCTTTGATAGGGTAATTTCTGTTAGCTGTATTGACTTGTTTGTTTTTGTTCAAATATTGAAGTAAAATTATTGTCTTTGTCAATGTTGATAAATATTGTGATTCTAGTGTGAACATTTCCTCTATTACTGTTGTCCATGCAGCATTTGTGTCCTTAATTAAGATTGTGTTGTGTTTCATTTATTTTAGTTATACATAATTGTTGTGTTGTGTTTCATTTATTTTAGTTATACATAATTGTTGTTTTGTTTTGTTTTTTAAATATAATTAATATTATTAGTTCAAGATAACCACTATTATTTCTGATAGATTCTTGATAGTAACAATAACTATCAATTGTTTATAAATATAATTTATGCAAAGGTCAATATTTATGTACACACTATAGAAAATAGTAAATAAGGCATTTTTACAAATATAATAATTGACAATAGTCAACATTTACATACAAGTAAAGTAAATTGAAAAATAAGAAGAGAAAATAATTTATCAATCAAAATATTATGCTTTGCATTGTTCCAATTCCAAAAATGCTTTCAATTATAATAGCATAGTGTTACGAGTAGATTTATTTCCATATTATATTGGTTCTGTTATTATTAACTAAAGTTAAAATGAAATAATCTTAAACCCGAAATGTTTCCGTGTTAGGAATAAAACATGCATATGTCTAGACACTACGTCATAGCGATAAAATACGTCATATGCACGAGGGTGGAATACCGTTTAGTTTAGTTCTAGTTTGGGCGCTAATGTGGAAGGACTGTTTTTGACCACTTTCTTAAAGATAGGATTACGGCTTTACTCATTATAGAAGAATCTCAACTGATTAAGTTTCATTATATAATACTGGTACATGTATTCTGTGGTATTGTTATATTTTATCATCTCAACTTGTTGGAATAAAATTGTGTTCAATTTCAAACAGGATTGTGGATTTCCTATATATTAAGGTACAGTTTATCTAAATCACTTTATACACAAAAGATTCATATCGCGACGAGTCAAATAAACATCAAATCTAATTCAATAACATCAATATAAATTCTTATACAACCTTGTGAGATCCAAGATGGATATGAATCAAAATAATATATAATAATACATTAGTAAAAATATCATCTAACGTCAGTAGCTGATTTCGCACGTGACAATAGTGAATAGAAATAATAGTATTGCAAGTGTTTAGCCTCAACTTAATAATACATGGTCTACATAATAATTATAAGAATTACATTGTGAATGTACACTCTATAAATAATAATAAATAATAGCATTGTCCTGTACAAAATAATATTTTATTGTTAATGATCAAGAATTAAATATGGATGTAAAAGTTAAATTAATGTATGAAGAAGCTAAAGCTTTAGCTAAGGAATTTGAAATAACAGAAAAAAAAGAATTGCAAGAATTTATAGAAAAGAAAGTAAAAGAGTTAAAAAAGGAATTATCTGATAAAGAAAGAGATGAGCGTGCAGAAAGTAGGTCACATGAACTTAAACAAAAAGAATTAGACAATGAACTTAAACAAAAAGAATTAGAATTAGAACTTAAACAAAAAGAAATACAACTAAAACTAGACCATGAATTAGAACTAGCTAAATTGCAACAAAATAAGGTTGAGCATTCAACTAATTCATCTAATAAACATGGCGTTAGATTTAAAATGCCACCATTTGATGGAAAAGAAAAAATTTTAGATTTTCTAACTCTCTTTGAAACAACATGTAAAGGGTATAACATTCCGCAATCGGAATGGTATATTCATTTAATTCCTCAATTGAAAGACAAAGGAAGGGAATCATTAGCTCATATTGATAAAGAGATTACTGATTACACAATAATTAGAGAACAGTTGATAAAATTTTTTATCCATTCAGAGGACTATTATAGACAAAAATTTCATTCTTTTTTATTAACTGATAAAATAGAACCAAGAGCTTTTGTCTCTGAAGTGAAATCATTCTTATTAACTTGGTTAGAACTAATCAAAATAGACACAAAAAATCCCAATGAAATTATTGAGATGGTAGTAGTAGATAAAGTGTTACAAATGGCTTCCAAACCTTTGTTTACACATATTATGGAGAGGAAAGTAAGAAATATTGAAAATTTAATAGATGCTATCTCCAATTTTAAAGATAGTAATCCCAATGTAGAACTTACTAAACAGAGTCAAACAGTAAATACCATGCAAAATAGAAGACATAGGAGCTATTCACCTCCTAGAACAAATAGTCAATATGGTAGAAGACAAAACTATGGTAATGAAACAAATACAAACAGACAAAATCTTAGATGTCAATTTTGTAATCGTTATGGACATATAGACAGATTTTGTGGTTTCAGAATAAAACATTTAAGTAACAGGTATAGACAAAATGAAAATAGCCAAAATAATCAAAATTTTCAAAATAAAAACTTTACAAGACAGAATTTTCCACAAGGAAATCAAAATCAAAACTTTACAAGACGGAATTTTACACAAGGAAATCAAAATAAAAACTTTACAAGATTGAATTTTCCACAAGGAAATTCTACAAATCAGCATGTTACCAATCCAAATTCTGAAAATCAAAATTTTCAGAATAGAAATAAAGGCAATACAAATAATCCTACTACTCACAGAAACAATGTAATATTTGAGAATAAAGGTCAACTGATCTTATTCCCTGCATATGTTGAGGGAATACGTACCTATTGTCTAAGGGATACTGGGTCATCTCTCACTTGTGTAGATGAGAGGATTATTCCTACTCATAAAGCCAAAAATATCTTAAGGATAGAAACAATTAAACTAGGTAATGGATCTATGGTTAGTTGTCCAATCACTGCCATACAAATTGATACTCCTTGGCTTACAGGAATTACTGAAGCAGCCATTTTAGAAAATTGTGTTGCTCCCCTGATAATAGGTAATACATATGGAGTCAAACAGGACAATAGTTTTCAAATATTTCAACAATGGATGGATCTTAAATCCACAGATTTAAACTTAAAACCTGTAATTTTGTTAGAAAATAATCAACTGGGAGATTTATCACAAGATGAATTCGGCCCTGCCTTGCAAACTGTCAGTTTTTTACAAACACTAGGCAAGTCAGACAGTAGCATTATTAATGACACACCTAATATTGATATACCTATAAACAAAGTGAAAGAAAATCTAATGCCTAAATGGAATGGTACAGAGAAATTGAATCAATATATTAAAAGGTTTGAAGAACAATGTGAAATAAATAATATACCTAAACAATTGCATGCCATATCACTGTGCAAACATTTAGAAAATCACAAAGCAATATACAATATTGCAGAGAAAGAAATCAATGACTTTGAAACATTGAAAACAAACATATTAGCATACATTGATACTACTCAAAAGAAAACTGAAACACAAATGAAAAAGCGAGAACAGATTAGCTTAAATAGTATGCCTTTTGATGAACAAACTTTAAAAAATGAACAAAAACAAGATGAGTATATAAACAAAATTGTGTCACAACTTGGTAAAGACAATTTTAAACAAGGACAAATGAAATTAATTAATGGAATTCTTTGTAGGATAGAAACAAAAACTAATATAACTCAAATAGTTGTGCCAAAATCTTTGACAGTGCAAATAATGAAAATTTCGCATGATAATGCATTAGCAGGTCACTTAAGTACAAAAAAAACTTGTAACAAAATCAAAAACAACTTTTGGTGGCCCAATTTAGAAAAGGATTTGAAAACGTTCATAAAAAGTTGTTCAACATGTCTGATACATAATCAGAAAAATTCAAAACATAAAGCACCTTTACAAAAAACAGATACAGTAGACAAACCTTTTGTAAAGATAGCCATTGATATTATTGGACCTATGAAAGAAGCTAGGAATTCAAAAGCTAAATTTGCATTAACACTCATTGATATGGGTAGTAGATGGGTGGAAATAATCCCTCTAAGAGAAATAACCGCAGATAGAGCATGTAACTCACTATTGCCAATATTCTGCAGATTTGGATTTCCTAAAAATATTTTAAGTGATAATGGTACCCAATTCAAATCCAAATTGACTCAAGCTTTTACTAAAATGCTCAACATAACACAAATTTTTAGTTCAATCTACCACCCAGAGTCAAATGGTATGGTTGAAAGGGCAAATCAAACTATAAAACAAATGTTAGCTAAGGTTTGCGAAGAACACCCTTATGAATGGGATGAATTCCTACCAGCCATTCTCTTTGCTTATAGACAGGCAAAGCATGAAAGCACTGGTTACTCACCTTTTGAGTTAATCTTTGGTAAAAATGCCAATGGTCCATTAGAGAATTTGAAAGCAGAATTACTAAAAACCAAAGAAACAAAAATGTCACCTTTTGATCTAATAAATAAGACAGAAAAACATATGCAAACAGCATATCAATTTGCTGTGGAAAAAAACCAAACAATTAAAGAAAAAACCATACTTAGAGAAAACATGAATAAAAACTTAAGAAAGTTAGAAATAGGAAACAAAGAACTTGTATATCTACCCATTGGTTCTGGTAATACCATGGAATGGAAAGGTCCTTATGACATTATACATAAATTGTCAGATGTTACATATAAAATTGACATAAATGGTAGTGAAAAAATTGTTCACATCAACAATTTAAGACATTATGAAGAAAGCAATATAGTTGATACTACATCAAAAACCAATGACAAAATAGAAAACAACAATGTTATCATCGTTGAAGATGAAAATATTAAAGACATTCCAAGTAATGTTAACTACTTGTGTGGTATGACCGCAAATACAACTAATGAATTAGAGCAAATTAACTTAGATCATATTCAAAGTGTAGAAACTAAAAATAAAATTGTAAAAATATTAAACAAATTTAAAGATACAATCACAGAAACACCTGGTTTGACTAATGTCATTGAACATAGAATAGAATTAACTGACAAAAAAGAGTTTTGATCAAAAGCTTATAGAATTCCACAAATGCTATTTGACAGAGTGGATAAAGAATTAGACCAATTAATTGAAAATAAGATTATAAACAAATCTATGTCTAAATACTCTTCGCCAATGGTAGTAGTAAGAAAAAAAAAATGGTTCAATTAGACTTTGCTGTGACTATCGCAAATTAAATAAAATCACAAAAATTGATCAAGAAGGGTTACCTAACATAGACAATATCATCAATACTATGGCAACTGGGAAAATATTTTCCACTATAGACTTGACCAGAGGTTTTTGGCGAGTACCTCTAGATAAAAATTATAAAGATTACGCAGCTTTTCTTACTCATAGAGGTGTGTTTAACTGGAATGTAATGCCATTTGGTCTCATAAATAGTACTGCAACTTTCACTAAATTAATGAGAAAAATTCTTCCTCAAAGAAACAACGTAATTCACTATGTGGATGATGTGTGTATATATACAGAAACTTGGGATGAACACTTGACTATTTTAGAAGAAGTCTTACAAATACTAAAAGATAACAATTTAACTGTATCCCCAACTAAATTAAAGATAGGACAAACAGAAATTGAATTTCTGGGACATACATTTTCTAATGGCCAAGTCAAGCCAACAGAACAATTACACAAAAAGATCTTAGAAATAAAGACACCTAAAACTAAGAAAGAAGTTAGAGCACTCTTAGGTTTATTCAATTATTACAGCAAGTTTATTCCAAAATACAGTCAAATAATTAGACCTATCATAGATCTTACAAAAAAATTTCAACCAAATTATGTAAATTGGAATAATGAATGTGAACAATCATTCAGACAACTAGTTAATGGGTTTTCTAAAGAACCAATTCTGGAAACTATTCAGAAAAATGATGAAATTATTTTAGCCTGTGATGCCTCAAAAATAAGACTAGGTGCTTGTATTTTTAAGAAAGTAATGATAGATTCAGAAATGGTGTACAAACCAGCATTCTATATAAGCCGTGCATTAACTAATAGTGAAAAAAATTTCAGTATATTGGAATTGGAAGGTTTATGCATAGCTTATGCTGTATTGAAATTTCAATACTATTTGTTAGGACGTAAGTTTACAATTCTCACAGATCACAAACCATTAGTAAATTTTAATGTGTCAAATGTAAATAACAAACGCATAAACAAATATGCATTATTACTATCTGATTATCAGTTTCAGATCAAAAGCATAGTTGGAAAAGATAATCATTTGCCAGATGTGTTATCAAGATTATCCATTTATATCCCAGATATTAAATAGACAATACTGAAAGATAATTGTCTAGGACTAATGTAAAACTTGAGACTTCAGATTTTTGGTCTCATAGTTAATAAGATGGTGTATAACTTCTGTAAGACACCGATGTAAATTGTTTTTATGATGATTATTTATGTTTTTATGATGATTATTTATGTTTTTTGTACTATGATTACATGAATATTACATGACTTAATTAGATACGTTAACTATTGATATGCAACTAAATATTTCATTGATTTTGTAACAATAATTTATGTTCCCTATATATGTAATTATGCAAAAATAATAATGAATTATTATTTTTTTCCGGGAGGGGTGAGTAATGCTAGTATGCACTAATATGGTCAAAGGGAAATGACTCAGGAAAGTCAATAGTATAGTACAAGAGTTATGGGCACTGGGAAGATTGTGAATGTCACAATCTAGTTTGTTCTACTGCGTCTTAGCTTTATAAAGAATGCTTTGCACGTTTTACATGTGAGATTTGCTTGACTGGGCAAGGCTGATCACGAGGTAAAAGACCGGAGAAAAGTTAGTCGACTTGAATATCTAGAAGCGTATAGACGTATACGTTAGACTCGGAATTATACCACATTTTATTAGAATACTATTTCATTTCTTGGACTTATATTATATTATATTATTCAGTGGATATTATATGTGATTGTTGGATGTACTGTGAATAATAATAAATAGATATATATTGCTGCGAAGATTTGAATTATCAAGTTTGTTAAACGCACTGTGAAAATAACATTAAAGAAACATTTAACGCAACTCAATCAACTCAATCAACTCATGATTCTATTAGCCTCCGAAGAACACTAATAATTAAAATAGAATCAATAACAATTGTGTTATTTTAAAGTGAAGATGTTGTTGTTGCATTTGTTTTCAATCCTGCTTTTAGGTTCAGTGAACTGGAATGTTAAATGGTCTAAAGTGTGTAAAACGAAAATGAAATTTGATGACGTCATCCAGGCGCTGGGAGATTTCGGATCTTACCAGAAGCGGATGTTTCTTCTGACCTGTTTGGTGTCTGTACCAGAAGCCTTTCAGATTTTTATGTCTCTGTTTATAATGGCCGTTCCTGGACATAGGTAGGTCTTATAATGATTGACATGACTGACAGTACGTGAAATAATTTGACACGCAATAAAGATGCAACGATGATTCATTTCAAATGTTACAAAATAATAAAGAATACTTATTAGTTATTTTCAAAATACATTCGCAAACTCAGTTTATAATGTTCAACGTAATTATTCTCATTTTATTCTCATTGTATGTAACCATTTAACAAATATGAGAGAGTTTTCTTGATGGTGCTTCTTTCATTATAGCCCACAGTTTCTATTGGACTTCTTTTCAGTTTAAAGCTGCAACACAATAATGTATAGAATCTAATTAAATTTAATATATAAAAATTAGAAATAAAGCACATGATTGTAAAACTTAAAAAAGGTCTTTTAAAAAGCCAAAAAAAAACAGAATATTTAAATAACTGGATAGGTTTTTGGTAACTTAAACTATATTTCTAAAACTGAAGACCAATCTTATTGTCTTATATTTCTTTGTTAAAAATGTTTCATATCAATTTATGCCAAGTGGCTTTTATTTCACTGACCGTCTTGTGTAAGTAAGAATTCTCATGGTTTTGCTTACTCTAAATTTTATTTACTATCATTTTGACATGTTATTTGAAGCTTTTTAGTTTCATATTTCAGTTGGAAAATTTCGTTTTAACGCCTTAATTGTAATTAAAAAAAATTAAATACACAACAACATAACCAAACAGATTCCACTCAGAAGACACCAAAATATCCACTGCAAAAACGTCCGGCGGCAAAACAAAATATGGATTTTTAAAATTAGATATTGTAATTGTTATTGTGTAAAATCTATAGGTGCGCCATTCCTGAACTGGACAATGACACGTACAAAAGTCAGGGCCCGTGGCATGATGAACTCATTAATAAATCAATTCCATGGCTGAGAGAGAAAAATATATACTCACAGTGTGACATGTATATGAAGGATGAGACACGGGGTGAATGGAAAAATCAAACACACAAATGTAACAAATGGGTTTACAGTCAAGATATTTTTCACTCCACATTTGTTACAGAGGTTTGTGAAAATTGTATCAAATAACTTTGGAATTAATAAAACGTTAATTAACAAACATTATGGCAACATACAATAAATCACGTTACGATATTGTGAGAATATATAGACGTCCATATCTTATATTTTACCGACGCTCAAGTATTGCAGAAACTCAAAATGATTAAATTCATACATTAGCCTATAATGTTTTGCATAAGAAATTCATCGTATTAACTTTCTGCTGGTAATAAGGTTTACAGAAAAACAAAAAACACTTTTTAAAAATATAATGCTTACAATTCTGACAGCGTCCTTTATCTAATCTTATACATTACATACGCTCCTTCTATAAAGACGATTATTGTGTCCTAAACTCATCCGTGGTCCGCGTCTAGTCTTGCATTTTTATTAATATTTTACATGATGTTAAGTTACTTGTTTTCCTGGTTTGTTCAGCCATCCCATTCCATGCCCGAATGCCACTCGTGAAGCCGGCTGGTCCAGCGATTAGTTCACCGAACTGTCATTTAAAAACCAACTGACAGGTCGCGGGTTCTATCCCTGCCACCGACGGATCCCTGTCGCCCTGCAGGAGTTTTGGGCCTAGTGGACGTAATAATCTTCTATCTAGAAGAAACGTCTGTACACTTATAAGAAGAAAGGGTACTTATATACATTTGTTCTCGCATAGGGGACAAGGAAAGTGTTTTTGTCTTTATGTTTATCTGAGCTTAATCTATTCTGCTAGAAGTAACATATTGGTTTCTTATAGTGAGAAACAAAGAAAACAAATGTACAATGAAAGGCAAACGAGTAATTGCGTTCATTATAAGACCATAATATCTTGATTCCTTTTAGTGTGCACACCATTATAGAAATGCAAGACTTAAGCCATGGACATAATAGAGCACAATACTATCATATAATTTAATAGTGCAATGAGATCGGTCTTAGCTATATTATTTTGTTTCTTATAAACTATTGTATTAGACTAAGACTTAGTTTGTTCTCCATCAGATGAACATGGTGTGTGATGATGTTTCATATAAAACCTATGCCAACATGGGCGTGATGGGGGGCATGATGGCTGGATCCCTTATCTTAGGCTCACTGGCAGATGTGTAAGTACTCTACTGTTTATTTATTTTTGTTTATATACAACGTAGGGTGTCAACTGTGTAGGATTTATTTCAAAGGTATGTCTCTAGGTGAAACGACATACTTGAACAATAAATGGAACATGTCCACTAACATAAAGAAAGCCATATTTTGTAATAGCCAGCATAAAATCAGTAGCATTAAGAACTTTTTTCTTAAAAAAAAAAAGAATTAGGAGCTATTCGGCAATACGGTTTGTTTGTATTCAACCATGTAAGGGTTGATTTGGTAAATAAATTATATGGAGATAGTGTGTTCATGAAAGTGGTTACCAGGAAGTGAGTGTTTGACGTAATAGTATTTATTTACTAAAAAACTAGGCTTAGTGATACAGTCTTCTTGCGATAGTAGAGGTGAAGAGTCCTTTTGGGACTGTGAGCGAAAGTGGGCTGAATAGTTTTGAAACATATGAGACGAATGAGATATGAGAGACATAACTGTTGTGATTCAACTACATATTACATGAAGTGATTAAAACCATTGCCTCAAATTGAACATCGTCGTTTGATCATTGAATGTTTCGAGTTGCATTTAATATCCGAACCCTGTTACAGACCATAAAGCGTCACCGTTTTAGAGATTTACTTTATTTTTCGGACAACTGCGGTATATATATATATATAAAAATGAATAGTTATACATTATTATATATAATTAGACCATGGCATAGCACATTTTTTAACTAACGTATGAAATTAGCTTTTTTAAGGTGAAAATTGCAAATGTGAAATAATGGCGATCAGTTGACCAATTCGCAAGTAAAACAATTGGTCATTTTAAATTTGTATAAGTAAATGACCTAAAATGATCCCTGCAAAAAAAAAAGGATTTAAAAACATGAGGAATTCACTTAGCCTATCTATAGCTATAGCCCCATTGAGGGAAAAAAACATGTATGCCAGTCATCTGAGTTCAAAGATGATTTTAATAATGTAATCTATGTAATATAGAAAAAAAACATTTTGAAGGGTTTAGGCGGGGATGTGACTGAAAATGTTATAGTATATGACGTCAAGTCAATTTTTTAGATGGATAGCTTGACAAAAATTGAATTATTTAACCTATTTAACCTATTTGATGCATATATATATATATATATATATGGATGTATAAGGAATAGTAGAAGTAAAAGAATAAAAAGAACACAACAGTAAAATGACACCAGTGAAATGTAGACCAAGGTTTAAACCCCATAGGCTCACCAGATGCTAGAGATGAAGGCACAATATAATATATATATATATATATAAAGATCGTGTTTCTGTCCCTACGGATCCCCATTGGTCAATTTGAAAACACGTGAGTTTGTGTCACTGACCTGTTTAGTCCTAGACTTATATACTGTATAATAATTTTTTAAAGCGGATATGTGGCTTCGATAGCTCAGTGATTAACGTAGCGGACTGCTATGCGGGAGTCCCGGGTTCGATTATCCACTTGGACTATACTTTTTTTTTGCTACATTTTTTGTTTAAACTTAAAAAAACAAAAGACATTGTGAATATACGGGCAATTGAGATTTTTGATCAATAAAAATACTTGCCTTTTTTTTTACCCGATTACAATATTTATTTTATATTACTTTTCTAAAAGTATTCAGTAAAAAAAAAAACAAATTAAATATTAGATTTATAGCTTTCTTTTAATTGTAGTTTAATTAAAAATTTAATCTGCACCTTATTATACAGTCCTGTTTTTTTTTCACCCGGGCAACGCCGGGTAATGTAGCTTGTAAGAAATAAATTATAATGCCTTGAAGCTAATTGTACATTTGATCTTGTTTTTATTTATCATTTTTTGTTTAGACTAGGACGCAAGAAGATTTTATTGTTAGGCACAGCCGGGCAGTTTGCATGTAGTCTTGCTACAGGTTTTGTCACATCTTACAGTCCATTTGTCATTTTGAAGTTTCTCGCAAACTTCTTTGGCAGTGGCCTGTACCTCTCTTCATATGTAATCGGTAATCACAATATATTATTCACCTTAATTCATAAAGTAGGCTTATACTTTTATAAATAAACTTTAAATTTTTTTTTTTATCGACCTTTTATTATTTTTTAGGACACTATTTATATAGTAGCGTATTAATTTACATTATTTGTGCTATTTATTTTTGAAATTGATAAATTGCACAAACACACACACACACACACACACACACACACACACATATATATATATATATATATATATATATATATATATCATTTATTTATATATATATATATATATATATATATATATATATATATTGATCATTCAACGTCTGGATCTGATTATTATACAGACCTTCACATAATCACATTTGTTAGCCAAAGCTGATTTAGGTTATCCAGATGTTTTAGAAAACAGATAAACTTGAATTACATCAAACAGCTCTGGGTTATTACGTACATCAGCAGGACAACATTTAATCTTCGTGTCGCTTGTTGTTTTACCATATATGTTCTATTCTCTTAAACAATCGTTCATTTCATTCTGGTAAACTGATTTTTCATCCCTTGATTATTAATACTATAAGGCATCTCTCAGCATGAAGGTCTCAAATATGCACAAAACAAAATTAAGCAAGAACTATTTAAAAACAAAACATGTGACATGTATTTCCAATTCTACAGGTATGGAGCTGGTTGGACCCAGTAAAAGAAAGTATGCAGGAACAGTCTAGGAATACTTTTGGTGCCTTGGTACTTTCCTTCTCATTGGCTTCGCCTATGTACTGCGGGATTGGAATTACCTGCAGATAGTTTTGTCCATTCCGAATCTTTTAATTATGTCCTATTTCTTGTAAGTTGTTTTATTTAAATTAGTTGTTTCACTTTTAGTCTGTTTATGGCTTTGTAATATAAAATATTTAAGTGTCCAATTCATTTGCAACGAAATGTTTTATTTAATATTACTTTAATCAGGTTACTAAATGAATCTCCGAGATGGCTAATCAGCAGAAATAGAATAAAAGAAGCGTCTGCAATAGTCAAAATTGCTGCGAAAACCAACCAAGTCACATTATCAGAAAACATTGCAAATCTAGAGGATATAGAGTTGGAAGGAGCAGGCGAAAACGTCTGGCATATGATGACTGAACCAGTGCTACTATTTAGATGCCTGGTTGTATTTTTTATTTGGTGAGATATTAGCATGCACGACATTTAATTCGATTGTTTTTTAAAGTATGATATATGTATTTGATATTTAATAATGACATTATTATTTTTTTTCTAACTTGTGCCAGCACGATACTAAAGAATAGAAATAGAATCCAAAATTCCTTTTTTTTCCGGTTTGCGACTTGTTTACACCGAACTAGTTACTCTCTTTAGTTATACTTCTTTATATATGTTTTTTATTAAGTATTCGTTACACACTGATTAATAAAATAAATTCTTAAAATATTTGAATTTAAATTATAGCGGTTGTATTATTATCTATTTCCTCCATTATTTTGAGCTTTGCGTGCCGACGTGTTTTGCGCCAGTTGGCCCGTGGTCTCCGACTTCTGCCTGCTTTTCTTTGTGGGTGTGCTTCCAAAGCCATTGATCATCCAAAAACGTCTGTAAAAGGCAGCAGTTCATTCTTTTTTTTTTAGTTTTCTCTCCTAGATGATTGCTAACCCTAGATAACGGCCTCATCTGTCCGGGTTTAAAGTTTGAGCGCTCTATGTTTATTTTTTGCAGTCATTTCCTTGGATTTATAAGACATTTTTCGAAGAGTATCCTTACCACGGGATACCCCACCTCATCCTCCATGACAGCGAACCAGATAGTCCGCAGCCGCTTATTCACGGCTAACCCTTATATCTAAAGGTTATTCCCTATCCGCTACCTGGGGACGCGCTTGGTAGGAGATGATAGCTCCCTCAAGCAGGAGGCAGACAAAACCAGACAGACCCATCTCTACACTCCGAAGGAATTAAGGCAATACTCAAAAGGAATGAATCCAAAAGACGGTCTGCGCTGCAACAAAACAACCCAAAGATTGATGCTTACTACAAACTATCAAACCAATTTCAACACATCATCTTCAGATTAAGGACTGATCACAAAAGGCTGAAAAAACACATCGAAGCAAGCGAAATGGGCCCCTGCGGAAGAGCTCACGAAAAGGCGGAACATGTTCTTCAGACTTGCCCTCTGTCTTACAGAAAGCTTTGTTTAATATTTTACTAGTAAGTTTTCTATGAGAGAGTTTGTAAGTACAAAAAATGACTGATTTTAAAAGCATAGCAAGGCAACATTGAAATTCCATAACATAAATGATATATATCCCAAGGCCAACTGCCCCAACTTATCATAACGCACATAGTTAAGTGATCATGTCACAAAGCAATACAAGCTGCATTCTATTGAAAAGTGTTTTGGTCCTAGCATACATTTAGTGAGATAAATCTTTAGGTCTAAATCGAGGAAATAGCTCATAAATCTAGATACGTAAATATGTATGCACAGTGGCCGAGTGGCAGCGCGTTTTGTGTTCTGGGTTTGAATTCTGCCAAGGCTAGGATATTTTTCCGGGTCTGAAGGGTGTTACTAAGCTCCGATGAGTGCTGTTAATGTCTAGTTCTATGCTCCTTCATTACATGTAGCTTTAAAACAATATTATGAGTATAACTTCAGCTCTGGTTGATTCTTTCTTTTTTTTTTATATTAATTAAACAGACAACACAATATATTGTAGTGTATTTCAAAAGACTTGTTTGCAGCAATATTAATTTAATTCACCTTATACTCTTTAAATCAGAAAAAAAGCACATAAATCCATTAAACTATGAAATATTATAAGTCCAATTTTATGTTAAAACAAAACCAGATGAATTATATGTCCTTCTTCTCTAACGTCCAGAAGTTAGCTGACTTTCTTGTCACATACACGTACTAAGTGCCTCTTTCAAAATCACTTCTTTCACGCATAAAACAAGATTCACGCTTTTTTACAAGCATTACATCTACCTGTGCATATCACTAGCAAACAAAACAAATTTATTTAATGTCCCCTATAAATGACATAACTCTTTCTTATTGATAGTTGACTTATTATTAATGGTTATTTTCCCCTTGACCATATATATATAAAATTACGTTAATGTTATTTAATTTTATAACATACTAGCCGATATGTGCCCGATTCTTCGAACGGGCTTTGTGTAGAATAGGCTTGACACTTTATAGTTTTTCTGTTTTGTTTTTGCAACATACATAAAGTATTTTTTTTTTTTTTTTTTTGTGGTCAGTATTTTTTTTTTATTGTTTTGCACACTTTAATATGCACCATTTCAATATACAACTAAAAAGGAAAACAAATAAGAATCATTTTTGTTTAATTACTTGCTCAAAGTATGACCACTGTGATCTAATGGTGTGAGTTTATTTGGTAATTAAACTCTTTCTGTAAAACAGAACTAACATGTCTTTTCGACAGTACTTTTATTTAAAGAATGATTGTTTGATATATTTTTTACGACAAACATTAAGTCGCAGACCTATGTTGTGTTGTTTTTGTTATTTGCTATTTATTTATTTATTGTTGCTTTGGAAGCAAACTTAGAATTAATTTTTCTATTCAACATGTAAAACAACAACAAATGAAACCAATAAGAAACAAAGAAGAAAATTTTTTTTTGGTTAAATTGTGTTCAATGTAATCGCATAACTATTTTGTACATACATTTTATCTACCCATGGAGTTATAATGAGATTGCCCGCTACACAGTTAATATTTAAGGCAATTAATAAAACCTTGCCCGTTAAAAAGTTTATCGATGTATACGTCACAAATTTAAATGTGAATGACATTTTGTACGCCCGCTACAAACGAATTGAACTGAAACGTGAAATATTTCCCGCTAGAAACGAATTGAAACGTGAAATATTGCTCTTGTATTTTCCTTTTTGTGGTGATCCGCTGACTGTAAATTGAATTGAATTGTTGAATTTCCGGCCCATCAGCATCGATGGATATATAGGGCCTTTTTTATAATAATGTTGTCATGTTTCTCTTGTATCCATTTTATTGTTCTTATATCTTTAAATTCTGTTGTACAGTTGTATGTCTTTAATATAGTTTATTATATGCTTTGGTTTAATTTTGCTGAAAAGTTCATGATGAGTTCTACAGCAATAGAGCGTTCTTAGTGGGCGTGGCTTAGGTTTTTAGTGACGTATTTGTGTAAATAAAGAACCCACTTGAGGTACAAATGTAACGTGGTGAAAGTGAAGTACTTCTTTATCATGCAAAATTCACATCTGAATATTGGCTATCCTACTCAAAAATAAGGAGGTAAATAGTAGTACTGTAGATTAATTGATTAATGTGATTATGCTAGGGCCGGCTAGACCTATTTACACTTTCAATTTCACTTTATAGGCCTACACTTTTAATGTTTCGTAGGCTAGGCTACGATGTCAAGTGATAGTGTTGGATGAATAGGCTATCTAGTCAAGTCACTAATAGGCTCACATCGTCTATGATCTATGTCTATGATAATAATAAAATAGCCTATTTTATTTAACATACATAATACAGCTTAAATCTTAATAAGACTTAAAACACAACACATCATTTAAAAAAAGCTCGAGCCTATATGAAACTTTATTAATACAGCGGCCATTATTACTTGTACACCATTACAGAAAGTAAACACAAATCCCTTGCTTTTTGTCACGTGATTGCAAACGCCCTATAGAACCTACGTCGAATTTCATCAAATGTATTACACTCCAATAAAATGTGAGACACTGTTAAGTTGACATTGCAGAAAGCACACACTGGAGCCATTTCTCGTTTTAAGAGAAACGAATGTGTTAGCTTTGTATGTCCTGTATGTAGTCTGCAGAGAATAACTGCGTCCTTTCGAACAAGTTGGCCCGTATCATGCCAGGTTTTTTAGTTTTCCAAATACTGCAGTTTATTGCATTCGGTTTTCAAGAAGTTAGTCCATTTTGGTCTTACATGTTTAATTATTAAAGGTTTCAAGTCTCGATATGGTATTGGGATAATACTCTCTGATAACAATAGGGCGTCTTTTGCCTCTCTGTCAGCATTTTAATTTCCCTCTATCCCTGCATGACCAGGAACCCAAAAGAAAAGGACACGTTTGCCCTTTTCATGTATCGATTGGTATTTTGTAAGAATGTCCAATGCAGATATATTCCTGGTATGACTGTTTCCCAAAGCAGTAAGACAAGATAACGAATCGGATATAATAGTAATATCGAAAAGCTTATTAATGATTGGGCCCTAATATTTTATCTTATCTTATACATTACAGACTCTTCTTCTATAGAGAAGATTATTGCGTCCTACGCTCATCCGTATCTGCTGCCACTAAAAGCAAAGCTTGGCATGCGTCATTTATTTTTAGCTTCTTCCTAGCTTCAATTTTTATATAAGACTTGCACATTCTTTTAGATTTCTATTAAATGCACGTGACCTATGGTTTTAAAAATAAGTAAGCTTTAACTCTTAAGCCAATGTTTTTTTAAAATATTTAATATGTTAATGCTTTCTATTGTCTCATCAGGTTTGTCAGTCAAATGGTTTATTACGGCTTGAGTTTGAATGTGGGAAATTTATCTGGAGACTTGTACCTCAATTTCTTCTTGTCTGGCATCGTTGAAGCTGCATCTTACACCTTGTGCTTGCTGTTGCTGGACAGAGCTGGCAGGATACTGTTACTTTGTCTCTCCATGTTGACGGCAGGCCTGGCCTGTATTAGTACATTGTTTCCTGTCATCTATGGCAATGAAGGTGACATTATAAATGTATATTTCCTTTACTTAATTACTCTTTCTAGCTTATTGGACATTTCGATGCACTATTCACATTTTACTTTAATTCTCTTTAAAAAATAACTGATCTTGTAAGGGTTAAGCTAGTAAAAAAGATTGAACTGCGTTCTGGTAACAGATTAGTCAATTTCACAGGCAAACATAATTCGCATTATAATTGTAAAAACATATATATCGGCTATTTGTTGTGAATAGTTAAGAAAAAAATATCTTTAAACCATGTTGTGTCATGGCCAAGTCAAACAGCGTAGGTTACACCAGTTATTTTTGGTATGAGATTGTGTGGCCAGCACAATGTTAGCATATATTACTTTCTTCCAGCATTATCGGGTACTCATCGTAACGGGTAGATTCAGGGACACCTTTTACGACCCGTATAGACAAACCTAGCAGTTTTGCCTGTACTGGTATATTATAACATTTATTATAAATAAAATAATTTGTTTGGGTCCAGTAAATTTGCCGACCTAGAACACTAAGCCTTGATTCATAAAAAAATTTGTTTAATACAAATAAACTTTGCAACAATAATAACTAAAAAAAGATAGATAAAGCTCATCTTTCTTTCTCAAACGAAGACATACAAATTTCTAACCAAAAATAACACAAAAACATAATGTGCACTTCCGTAACCACAAAATACGTCACACTCAAATATAGCGCTCAGAGAGTTTCTCAACAAAATACAAAGTAAAATAATAAATTCGATTTGCGTTTCGTCATCATTGCAATGTTTAGTTGTGTTCGTCTCTTTGCACACTCTGAATCTGATTTGTTCAGTTAGGACACTTCTGTGTACATTGCTACTCGCTTCACCGACATACATTTTCAACTTTGAATTTATCTGATTTCCCACTCTGTAGTTGTTCCGATGTTTTCATTTTATCAGGGTCTGGAAATGGCAATAGAAGAAATGTCCTTAGGATGTAAAAACCCAAATAAGAAACATGCAAAGGGTAGTTGCCCATGAAAACAATAGCTGACTGTTTGTCATCTGTAACATGTAGTCCGTGTTCTCCTTGATGATTCTGGAGTTAATGCATGAACGCCCGTTCTTTTCAAAAGCTAAAACATCAATAAAACTTGGATCGGTCTCGTGGAGTTGAAATAGTTTGGCCCAGATAAGTTCACCGTCTCCCATATGCCAGTATTTTGTCTGAATAATTGTGTTCAAATGTCCGTGAATAGGACGACGGTTTAGTTTAAATTTGACACCAACCATAGCTCTTTGTACGGCTCTATCTCTCGTCTTGACGCACATATTCCAAACTCTGAACCATACTGATCTAACGGTATTTGTGCATCCAATGCCGAATCTTCAATCTTTTCCTAACAGTTATTAGCGATGACATAGCGGTTTCCCGTTACAACACCACTGAGCTTTGATGCAGGGATGCGCGTACTTTGTTACAACTCGCTATCCTGTGGTTGTCAGCGATTGTATTTGATACGCTCGTTAGTCAGCTGGGGTTGGCATACGTGAGAAGTTTTGCAGTATTGTTCAACATCTCTTCTCAGTCCTGGCCAGTAGAAAAGGGGGAGGATACGGTGGTACGTTTTTCGAACTCCCATGTGACCAGCGAAAGGAAGATCATGTGCCATACGCAGTATATCTTGAGGATAGCACTTAGGTACCACAATCTGATGTAGTCTGTCCCACTCATTTGTACCTGAGTTGAACGGTTTCAACTCTCTCATCAGAACTTCTTCCTTTACATAGAAACATTATGCCATAGCTTCAGCAGACTTTTCATCAAATAGCTTTCATTCTAAATTGTACTATCACTTCATTGTTATTTGTTACTTTAGGCTTATCAGCCTCTTTTGACTCTGAGTTATGTATTTTGGGGGTTTCAGCATAATAAGGTTTCATGCTGGCGTTAATGATGGCATAAGTGTCTGCCAGTCTAGCAGCTTCATGAAAATCCTTAACACCTCGGTCTGAGATGTGAGTCCTAATATCCACTCGAACAAAGTTGTTGAATTCTTCAAACAGTAAAAATTTCTTACATTCTTCAAAATCATTCACATTCTGTGACCTTAGCCACTGTTTTAGTAATTTTTCTTTCTGTCGTAAAAAGTCCATATGGGTTTAGCCACTGGCTTTCTTGCTCGGTCTTTAATCCATATCCTGCTGAGGTCTTATTTTTTCTTGATTTTTACATAGGCCTATCTAATAAAAAGTCATAGTGTGATAAACGAATGAAAGTTTGTTTTTGAAATTATTATTTTTTTCAGAAATATTTAGATTTTATAAAATGTCCTTAAAAAAGGACGCCAGCAAGAAATGATACCGTGACATTGCATGTTTGCGTAAATAAACAGGCCCTTTTATCTCAAGGAAAAATACATATTGTTTAACAATTTAAGTTGGAATGATTAATTTTTAGCTTTTTTTAAACAATAAGATAAGAAAATAGCGTAATAAATTATTGACATTCAAGTGGCACTGAACAAACCAGGAAAACCAATAATATATAGGCAACAGAGGTTGATATCACTCATTGCTTATATCGAAATCTGATATTCTTTCCTTTAATACATTATATAGATCCAATGATTATATAGGTTCTATGATGATCTCTCCTCGTATTGTTTTCATCATACTGCATTGTAAATATCTTATTCCGTATTGGTATTCTGGGCATCGGATGGGTCTTCTGGGCAGTGCATTGGTCCTCTGGGCAGCGTATTTGTATTCTGGGCATCGGCTAGGTCTTCAGGGCAACGTATAGGTCTTTCAGGCAAATGATTGGTTTCTGGGCAGCAATTTGGTCTTATGGGCGCCAGATTAGTCTTATGGGCAGCAGATTCATTGTTTGGGGAGCTAATTCATCTTCTATGCAGCAGATGTGTCGTTTGGGCAACATATTGATCTTATGGGCATCAGATAGGTCTTATGGACACTGGATTGTTCTGATTTGTAACGGATAGGTTTTATTGACAGTGCATTCGTCTTTAGGGCATCAAATTTTTGTATTTTGGGCAGCTGATTTGTCTTCTGGGCAGAGGATTGGTCTTTAGGGCATAGAACAGATTTTTTGGGCATAAAACAATTGTTCTTTTGAACATGATATTGGTCTTCTGGGTAGCGGATAGTCTTATAGGCATCGGGTTTGTCTTTTAGGCAATGTATCGGAGCAAAAGAAAAAAAAATAGTAAAAAAGGTGTGCGTCGATCCTATTTTAATAGAAAAAGAGTAGTCAGCTTTAGAAAAGGAGAACTCTGTCTTCGTCGGCTGCATGATGTATTCTATGCTTTAGTCAACACAAATTAGCTCAAGCAATCTGTAAAGCTGAATAGTCTCATCTCAGATTCAACATTATTTGTATTTAATTTTAGATAATTAGGAGACCTAAAATCTATAAATTCACTAGAATGTCTTTAGTTACATTCAATGGCAGCCGAATCAATATATTAAGTGCTTAATATAATATTCTTCTTCTATTTAAGTAATAGCATGTTAAATTGAGTAAAGTTTGTGACATATGTTGAGAATAAAATAGGAATATATACTAGAAGTAGTCTAATAATGTGGTTTTAAAACTAGTTAATATGGACAAACAACATATCAGTCCTACTCAACTTGCTTCAAATGTTAAAGACTCCATAATATATTCAAAACAAAATATAAAAAAGAACGTTTTTCTATGTTTAAGCAAAGAAAACACTAACAAACTAAATTTCATGCCATGGTATCATTTGTTGCTGGCGTCCTTAAAAAAAAGACAGATTGTTTTAAAACCTCTGTGTGATTATTATTATTGTTTTAAACGAAATATTTATGTTTATGCCTTCTAAGAACATTAATTAACAAAGTTATGTTAAAGCTTAAGTCAATTTTTATCATTTTAATAAAAAAAAAGTTTAACTTTTTCAGACTTGACTTTTTTTCCTCAATTTTACTAAACTCACGACATACATTTGTTTCGATCCAAAAAACAACAACTCAAAGTAGACAAATAAAGATAATAATTAGATAGATCAGTATATATGCTTTACATTCAATGAAAAAAATAGCAAACAATTAACTTAATTTTATGTCTTAAATTGCATTTTACGAATTGTCCTTAAAAAAGGACACCAGCTGTAAATGGGTTAATCAATTCATAGTTATTTATTTCTTCTGTTGTTAAACTTAGATCTACATGTAGTGCCTTGCCTTTGTTTAGTGTTGATTAGAGTAATAAGGCCATTTTGTCATCAAGGAATTGATAATCTTTTGCTATACATTCGAACAAACGAAACAAAGTTCCTCTTTTTTAAATATAGGCAAGTGTTGCTTTGTTGCACTAATATCCATTGTAGCATTGTCCCTACGATTATTGGGTCTGTTAATGCGTGCCATCGCTATTCTTTCTCGGCTTTAAATTTCCATTCTTTTATATTATCTTTCTAATTCTAATTCCATTTTCTATATGGCTAATTGAAATTTAAATTTTTACTCATCTTATCAGTTTCATCATTATTGGATGATCTGGATGATATATCCCTTCTTACCTGATCTTTATGGGCAATTAATAACTCACCCTTACCAGTGTAGGAGCTACATAACTATGATTGACAGTATGTTCGCCCATGTCGACTACATTACCTATTGTATTGAGAGCACTTTGTTCATCCAGGCATGCCATAATCTCTTTCATTAATCTAGTGCGATAAGGCGTTGTCTGTCCTACGTCAATTCCAAACGATTCGGCTCGTTCCTTTAGTTCTGCAACGGACATGGCATTTAGCTCATCACTTGATGTATTTGAAGCCATAATAAAATAGCGTTCAGTTGCATTTCATGATATTGTTAATGTAATATGGATAAAAGAGGTTAACAACTTACGTAGTGTTCCGAATTTACACAATATATTAAACACACTTTGTAGAATCTTTGAAAACTACACACAAGTCCTTAGAAAAGTACATTTCAAATTCCGGACTGAGACCACAATTCTATTACATCAAGCTATCCTGTGGTTGTCGGAGAGTTTTATAGATGCTCTCGTTAGTCAGCTAGGGTTGACTTAATAATTAGCTTGGTTTCATCTGTACACTGCTCTCTTGCCTAAAGTTCAAACTCAAGCTTTGCTATCTGACATTTCATTCTACAATATTCTGATCTTAAACTAGTATTTGAAAGCATTCATTATTTCAGCTTGTGGTAATATTACATTGCGTTCAAATCATTTAACACGTACCATTGAGAAAATTAAACAATATGAAGTAGTTTAATTAAATAAACATGTTTAATCCGTTTGTAGAATAATTAATGTAGATATTATATATATAGCAATGAAAACATAAACAGCCACAATGAGATATGATCCACATTAACGTCCTCAGAAAAACTTAACATGTTCTACGCGCACAAGTCTTTATATAGGGGTAAGAATAGCGGCGGGGCTAGTCCATCATTGGAGGGGTAAAATGTAAGTGTTCCTCTACTCGCTCATAACAGGTAATGATTTCTTAATATGATCCCCTCTGTACAACTTTAATAGTATAGTCCTTCAAATTGACATACCTTAGCAAGAACAAAAGAAATTGATCGCTCTAAGAAAAAGGGAAGGATCTAGTTTTAAACCCCTCCCCTTTGTTCGCGTTGGGAGAGAAATAAAAAGGGAGGTGTGTTTTGGTACTATTATTATGTGACAACATACTAACACTCCAGGATGCGTGTATCTCTTTATTGAACAATCTTCTATAGAATATGATTCATCTCTGCCAATAGCGCATCTTTGTGTAATGAGCATAATAATAATAATAATAATAACAATTGTATAGCGCTGCCTACAAACATAATGTAAGTTCAGAGCGCATTTAACATAACAACTAAGAACAGATTTATTGACAGATTTCTCTTCATAGAGACGGCATAGTAGTTCTTCTCACATTCGCTGACAAGAAAATGCTTAAACATAGCACCAGACAATGCAGTGGTCAAGTATGCCACTACCTTCACGGGACTGGCGACCAACAGAATAAAGCTTTTTCCGATTCCGTTCACAGACTCATAATTTTCATTGATGTCTTGCTGTAGAGTAACAAACAAACTACATTATCGGTACTCCCTTGTCCCATTCTTTTGGACTATCTCTGCAGTAATTTTGCAACATCGTCTTCAATGCCTGGTGGAAATGTTCCAACACACCTTAGGACTGCGAATGATACGTACTCAACATCAAATCTCTATTAGTACGTCTATCAGGAACCTTCTGAAAAAGACACGAAGTAAAATTATCACCTTGGTCAGTTTGCACCGACTTTGGCAAACCATATATTGTGAAGAACTCTATCAGATAATCAGCTATTTCCTCGGCTGTGATCGATCGACATGGTATGGCCTCAGGATCTCTAGATGCTGTACACATGATTGTCAACATATTTTGATGATCTGATATCGTCTTCGGCAAAGGTCCTAAACAATCGATGATTATATGGCAAAACAATTTATGGAGGAGCGGAATCGGATGTAATTGTGCAACTTTGATCGTTTGATTAGGCCTGCCCACTAGTTGACATGAATGACTTAACTTCTATCACAACTTCTCCAGTAACCAATTCGGAATTCATCTTCACACGATGCAGCGGTATTTGGAGGCTCCCCTTCTTGACACCATGCAACAAAACGCTGTTTCCCGTATAAGTCCTTGACGACAAAGGCAATACACGTGAGAATAGTACTAGTACGGAAAAGGAGGCACCTGTATTTCTCAATATCTTAATGTGATGTTCAACGTTACCATCTTCATCGGGTAATGCAACTGTAACTTCTGAAATTAATGGCAAAAAGGTCATAAGTTTCGAATCATTTTAATTCTCTTGAATGTCTTCACGCTCTCCCTAGAATTCTTTTGTAAGCACGACTTGATTTCTACAATCGACACCGACTGCCGACAAACTCTCTCCAGAGTTCCCAGGATGATTGTTCCTACTAACCCTTCGTTTCTCCGACGTATTCTTCCCCTGAGACAATGTTGTGGGATATTTCCTGTCTTTTGACACTGTTAAGTGACACGGGATCTATGTATTAATGTACCACTATCAAACCACGTAGTACTATATTAATGTCTATGCAAAATTTCTACTATATTTCCCACCCACAGTATTGTATTGAAAACCACAACGTTTAGGAAGGGGGAGTATTAAAATACAGTACACAATTAAAAGTAAAGCCTAGCAGACTAATCTTAAGTATTACAATTATGAAAGAGAGTGTTAGCAACATGGCTATTTTCAACTTGGTCGCTAGGAGACGGATTATTTTTGTCTCAAAACTCTCATTTCCCACCTAATACTTTCACCCTATAAAAAATGTTGCACGCATTCCTCCGACAACTATAAACCTTGACATTGGAGAATGCGACAGAACATTTGGCGTTCCTGTCGATCTGATTGGCTGAACCCATTAACCTCTTTTTTGGCAAGGTTGCGAGCTCATCGATTCCCCGGACAAGTCAGTTGGTACCTAGCTTCTTTAGCGTAAAGATGTGTTACGCATGCGCTGTTAAGCTTTGTACAAAATTCAATGTCTATTCTGCACACTTTTATATATATGAAGTTTTCAAGTTATTACTTTGAAAATAAAACGTTGCAACTGTTATTGAAGAAATTGCTTCACTTATTCTACACAAGCTGAATTGTATACTGTTATTATCAAGCTGATGAAACATTCAATAAACCACTATCAGAGATGGTGATGAATCTGAATGTCTCTGAATCACACCAATAGAACCTAGACAAATGCAGCTTAATTACTAGAAGAATAAACTACACGGGATATTTATTGAAGGATGCTTCCAGTATAACAACATGCTTTCAGTCAAGGAGCATTCCTGACCATCACAACAATACGACGAATTTATATTTTCATCCGTATTATAATGTCTAGTATGCTTCTCTTGTGAATTTGATCTGAGGGTATCTTCATCTTCCGAGTTATTTCCACTTTGACTAATGCGGTGATAATCTTCTCCATAAGCAAGGAACTAGACAGTGTGTCCCCTACACCTTCCTCACCGTTCTCGGAGGACGTTGGGCAGACGGAATCATTTAGTGGATTCCTGCCCGTAACCGAGGACGAGGTGAGGCGAGTCATCATCAGGTCTGCCCCCAAGTCATGTGACGTCATCCTCCCAGCACTCACCTCGATCATAAATTATTCTCTCCTCTCTGGCATTTTCCCGCCCATCTTTAAACGGTCGATAGTCCTGCTACTATTAAAGAAACCCTCACTCGACCCAAACACACTAAAGAACTACCGCCCTGTTAGCAACCTCTCCTTTCTCTCCAAAATCACAAAAAAAAACTCGTACTCTCTCAGCTATCTGACTATCTTCACTCTCGCTATCTCTATCCTTCCTCTCAGTCCGCCTACCGGCCAGGTCATAGCACAGAAACAGCGCTGGTCCGAGTCATGAGCGACCTCCTGTGCGCGATGGACGGCGGCAAACTCTCTATTCTCACTCTGTTAGATCTCTCCGCGGCATTTGATACCATCGACCACCAGATCCTTCTTGACCGTCTTCTTCTTTCTTTCGGACTTTCTGGTTCAGCTCTAAACTGGTTTCAGTCTTATCTTTCAGACAGAACTCAAACAGTCTCTATTTCTAACCGCTCTTCCAAACCGTCAGCCCTGTCTCTTGGAGTTCCCCAAGGATCGGTCCTTGGGCCGGTCCTTTTCATTCTCTACACTAAACCTCTATCATCACTCATCAGCCACCACTCAGTTTCCAGTCAGTCCTTTGCTGATGACACTCAGATCAGTGACTCTTGCTTTCCTGATCAACTCGATGCCACCGTCCTTCGCATGCAGGAGTGCGTAGACAACGTAAAGCGTTGGATGACTTGCAACAAACTTAAGCTAAATGATGACAAAACGGAAATCCTTCTCATCCACTCTCAAAACAAACATCTCCCTCCATCTGCTCCTTCTTCTATATCTATCGGCAACTCTGACATCACACTCTCTTCCTCTGCCAGAAACCTTGGAGTTACGTTCACAGACACCCTCTCCATGGACAAACACATCACGAACATCTGCAGATCAGCATACAACGAACTTAGAAAAATCAGCGCCATTAGACGCCTCATCTCCTTTGACACCACAAAAATTCTCGTCTGTTCACTCATTCTTTCAAAATTTGACTACTGTAACACTCTCCTCGCATGCATTCCTCAGCAGCACATAGACAAACTTCAGAGGGTACATAACTCAGCATGCAGACTCATTTTTAAAGCAAAGAAACACGACCACATCCAACCACACATGCAGCAACTCTACTGGCTTCCAATATCCTCTCGCATAAAGTACAAGTCTGCCAATCTATGCTTCAATTCTTTCACTGACCCTCATTTTCCTGTCTATCTCTCTGAACTGTTGCTTCCTTACATCCCCACAAGACAACTACGCTCTTCCACTGACAATAGAACCCTCTCAATCCCAAGAACCAAAACCAAAACCATCGACGACCGTTCCTTCTTCTTCCACGCCCCCACCTTCTGGAACCAGCTCCCCTTCCACATCCGTCATTGCGAAACCTCCTCCACTTTCAAAAAGTCCATTAAAACCCATCTGTTTAGGTCCGCCTATGACCTGTGATGCCTCGTTCCTGGTCTCGGTTTGTTTTTTTGCTTCATTTGTATTATTACCAGTATGTGCTAATGTTCTTTGTTTTTAAATATTGTAACTATCGTTTTTTGTCATTTTTACTCCCTTTATTTTAAGTTGCAATGTCTGCAATCGTCAATCGTGCGTGGTGCAAAAATTGGCTTCGATTTTTCGACCACTTCCCGTGGTCCGATCGAGCTGAAACTTGGACAGCAAATTTGTGGCGCCTAACAATACATCCTATCAAATTTTCAGTTAAAACAACTTAATAATACTACACTTATGACAATATTCATTTCTTAAAAGAAAAGTATAAGAAATATTTTGATTTCGCGTTAAAAATGCCTGTGAAACTTTTTATACTTTTTCGGCGCAAAGCTAGAAAAAAAAAATTATGCGCTACGATTATTTTTAGAACAATTCATACGGAGTAAGGAGATATTTTTGAGATTTGCGACACAGATATTTTTCTGTACGTTTCATTTGCAGTAGTCAATCAATTATTTAATTACATGATGGTAAACTTAGTTTGCAAATAAAGGGAGTATAATAAAAACTTCGTTTTTACGGTTTTCTTGTTACTCCCTTTATTTTAAGTTGCAATGTCTGCAATCGTCAATCGTCAATGCATGGTGCAAAAATTGGCTTCGATTTTTCGACCACTTCCCGTGGTCCAATCGAGCTGAAATTTGGACAGCAGATTTGGGGCGCCTAACAATACATCCTATGAAATTTTCAGTTAAAACAACTTAATAATACTACACTTATGACAATATTCATTTCTTAAAAGGAAAGTATAAGAAATATTTTGATTTCGCGTTAAAAATGCCTGTGAAACTTTTAATACTTTTTCGGCGCAAAGCTAGAAAAAAAAAATTATGCGCTAAGATTATTTTTAGAACAATTCATACAGAGTAAGGAGATATTTTTGAAATTTGCGACACAGATATTTTTTCTGTACGTTTCAATTGCAGTAGTCTATCAATTATTTAATTACATGATGGTAAACTTAGTTTGCAAATAAAGGGAGTATAATAAAAACTTCGTTTTTATGGTTTTCTTGTTACTCCCTTTATTTTAAGTTGCAATGTCTGCAATCGTCAATCGTGGTGCAAAAATTGGCTTCGATTTTTCGACCACTTCCCGTAGTCCGATAGAGCTGAAATTTGGACAGCACATTTGTGGCGCCTAACAATACATCCTATCAAATTTTCAGATAAAACTACTTAATAATACTACACTTATGACAATATTCATTTCTTAAAAGGAAAGTATAAGAAATATTTTAATTTCGCGTTAAAAATGCCTGTGTAACTTTTTATAGTTTTTCGGCGCAAAGCTAGAAAAAAAAAATTATGCGCTACGATTATTTTTAGAACAATTCATACGGAGTAAGGAGATATTTTTGAGATCTGCGACACAGATATTTTTTCTGTACGTTTCATTTGCAGTAGTCTATCAATTAGTTAATTACATGATGGTAAACTTAGTTTGCAAATAAAGGGAGTTTAATAAAAACTTCGTTTTTATTGTTTTTACTCCCTTTATTTTAAGTTGCAATGTCTGCAATCGTGGTGCAAAAATTGGCTTCAATTTTTCGACCACTTCCCGTGGTCCGATCGAGCTGAAATTTGGACAGCAGACTTGCCCCGCCTAACAATACATCCTATCAAATTTTCAGTTAAAACAACTTAATAATACTACACTTATGACAATAATCATTTCTTAAAAGGAAAGTATAAGAAACATTTTGATTTCGCGTTAAAAATGCCTGTGCAACTTTTTATACTTTTTCGGCGCAATGCTAGAAAAAAAATTATGCGCTAAGATTATTTTTAGAACAATTCATACAGAGTAAGGAGATATTTTTGAGATTTGCGACACAGATATTTTTTCTGTACGTTTGTTTCATTTGCAGTAGTCAATCATTTATTTAATTACATGATGGTAAACTTAGTTTGCAAATAAAGGGAGTATAACTGAAGTCGGCAAAATGAGATATTTAGTTTAAGGTGTTTAATAAAAGCTAATTCATTTATCTCTGCAGTGGATTTAAAAAATTCTAAAATCGATTGATTAGTTCAAAAAATATTCAAAATTTATAACTAAAAAACTTCCGATTTGTGACAGTTTAGCATTGTAACAGATCATCAAATATTACCAGGATGAACAAATATTAGCCAATCGCCATGAAATTAGGCAAATACTTTTATAATGAGTCAATACACAAGCTGTTACAGTTTGAAATATTTTAAATAATATCTAGTTGACCTTAAAACAATTTTATATATAGAATATATTTCCTTAGATTTTATACAAAAGATGCAGAGAAACACTTTTTTTTAACTTGCAAAAAGAATTTTAGTTTGAAAATTTCACAGCTATAAGTTAAGGAATGCAACATTACAAATCAATAATAACCTTACAATGACATAGGACTCATTTTACACATTATTTTGCATTTATTGAAAAATCAGTTTTTACGGACTTCCGTACCGGTTCGTGGGGTTGCATCACAATTTTAGCCCCTCCAGTAAAGTAACATGTGAGAAAACCGACGAATCCATCATAGACAGATCCAAATGTTCAACATAAATTATTTTTTTTGAAAATTTGCCGAATTATACCCTAATTTCACTAACTATACTAATCTTTGATAGACTCTCGAAATTGTTCGACCACATACATTTTTTTGTCTACCGTTCATCAACCAAAGAATATTTATTGCAAAATAAGTCTTTACTAATGTTTAAATCTTAAAAAAAAAATGATAGGGGGATAACAACTTAAGAGATTCTAGCATTCAGTCAAATAATTCAATGATTCTAACAGGTACTTCCTGGATAACTATGGTACTGTCACTTGTTGGCAAGTTTGGAACTTCTGCAGGTTTTGCGGTTGTCTACATCTATACAGCAGAAATGTTCCCTACAGTTATGAGAAACTCAGGGCTTGGAATATGTTTTGTTATGGCAAGATTTGGCGGTATTATTGGTCCTTATGTTGCTGATATTGTAGGTTTAAATTTACTACAATAATTTACACTAGACTAGCAATTACACATTTTTAGGTGTTAAATACGTCTAATAAATATTTATCTTAGGCCTCATTTTATATTAATTCAGTACTATGCTTTTATATTCATGGTATTTAGAAAATATAAAACTTGTGTTTTTAACCCACACACTCGAGTGTTAACGTTTATGATTGGATCTATTCAAGTATGATGATTTTATATGACATATTTATCAATATATAAATATACAATTATGATGAATCAATCGCCACCATCTTGTTTTTGGTTTCGCCGCCATATTTTTTTTTTTTTTTTGATTTCGTACATTATAGTAGGCTACTATCAACAGGAAGACAAGCACATTGGGAAAAAAAAACTTTGATATGGGACTATCCTTCTCTCCATAACCATCATAAATAATACTTAGTCGTTATAACGAGTCGCTTAACAGGCGGCAGTGAAAACTCTCATAGATTTGCTTATTTATGGAGAAAGTTTATTTTGTTTAAAGACTGGAACTTGGTGTACTTATTGTGTATTTTTCATTCTGGGTTCTCGGTTGATTCGTGTATTATTATAAGAAATGCCCATTTTTTTATCTTATCTTAATTAATTTAGTATTTTCTTGTTACATCAACAGGGTAATGTAATTACTGGAGATATAGCTGTAGTTCTACCTTTACTAATATGCGGTGGAGCTAGTATAGCCGCAGGGCTACTGGCACTTTTACTGCCTGAAACAGCCAACCGGATGTTACCAGATACAGTGGAAGATGCAAAAAACTTTGGAAGGTGAGCAAATTTTTAAGTAAACACCGTTAAAATTAGAGATATTTGAGGGTTCATTGGTGAGTAGGGGCAGTGAGGAATAAATAGATAAATTAAACAAAAAAAAAAGTGTTTAGTTGTTCTAGGCATACAGTATTAGAACTTTTAATTTTTAAGCATTGCTCAATGGCTAGCTATGTATATTTCTAAAAATATTAGAAGACTTCTGGCGTTTTAACAATATATGTAGCTTGGGGCGTGGAGATGTAGCCTACATTTTGTGCGTGTAGAAAAATAACATAGGTTAGGATTGAGAAGTAATGCAAACTACTATTATTTAACAGACTAAAAGATATACTAATATATGATAGTATGCATACTAACATTTTCAGCACTTGCTGTTGCTTTTTAAGAGCTTTTTAAAAATGAGATCCTTATATAGGCCTATTTTGTAAATAAAAAATAACTTTGACGCAGTATTTTGAAGAAGGAAATTTTGCTTTTAACTATTTTATCTCATATAAATATATATGGCAAATTTTCACATATCATAAGAGCTTATATATATATATATATATAAATATATATTTGTCCACTTTAGCTTCCTAGGCCCTTAAGCGGAATAAATGCTCAGTAACAAATTATTATTATAATACGTATAATCATTGATGTGTTTGATTTTATAGATCAAAAGTAAAATGTCCAACTATGAGTATACATAAAACCGTACAACAATAAATGGTCATTTCCTTTTTTTTAATTGTTAAACGCGTAAGTTGAACTAACACTAAATTATCAAGGGAAAAATAAACAAAATGTGTAGAGTCAAATTAATGAATTAATTTATCTAATAATATTTAACACAGAGCTCTAATATATGGAGTGCTCAAAGGAAGTAAATTGTAGGAGAAAATGCGGACTTTTTAATATAGATAGGTGCACTGTAGACTGAACTATATATAAATTAGCGTCTAAATAATACATATATACTATTATATACATTAAAATTACTTATTCAGTTAAAATATATAAGCGTATGTGGTATTCAAAGAATTATTCAGACAAATGATCAACCATTTCATCTTTTGACTTGACAAAGAAATGAATCCGGTACTTATTAAAGTTAACACAACTCTCTAGTATAAAAGAGTATATAGATTCTATATAAAATAGTTCATTTTTATCAAATTACAATGACGCAATTACAAAAAGTTTTTAAATTTTAAGTAATTTTATGTATATATAGGTCAGTCTACAGTGCACCTATCTTTATTAAAAAGTCCGCATTTTCTCCCATTTTTTCTTCTCTATTTTAATTGCTTGAGCACTCCATGTATATATATAGCTCAGTGATATTAAAGGAGAAAAAATGGGGGTATATTTGTGCATTTGTGGCTTTGTGACTTTGTGACTTTGTGTCAGCGTTCTCGAAAACGGGCTCTAAGATTTTCGCGAAAATGGTCCTATTGATGTATTCTGGTGAGAAAATGCGTTTTAGATCAATCTCATTTCTATTGAAGCTCTGCTTGACCCTCAATTTTTTGGAAAAACCATTGACCATTTCTAAAAATAGCTTTTAAATTGGGCTAAAAGAAAAAAAAAAAGCATGTCATTGGATTCCCCATCTAGCGCGATCGCGTTCAATACAACTCTTATGACGTCACAGTCGACTTTTATTTACACTCAGCGCTTCGGTAATTACCGTTTTAAAGCATTTAAATCGTGACCATTTTCGCCGCGCAATGAAATAAAATCAGCATGACATTGTATCATCAATAAAAAAAAAGTTAAGATATGTTTGAACTTTGTATTTTGCGCTCCAAATAGTTTTTAATATGCTTCTTTAAAACTGAAAGTGAACTTTCATAAACATCTTTTAACTACATGGTCTATACACCACGTGTTTACGATTTGTGGCGAATAATTCTTCTACACAGATATTATTATTTGTATTCACGGATACACTTGATAGTTTATGTTTCTGTGATGGGTAAGATTTAAAGCTATTATAATATAATTTTTTTTCTATCATTTAAATGTGTAGTTAATTTATGTTTAAAACTAATTTCTTTGTGCACTGGTTGATTGTAGTGTAAATAAAAAGATAAAAAATTGCCACACTAGACTCGGACCACGGTTGAGCCTATGACGCAATAATCTTCTTTATAGAAGGAGCGTCTATAATGTATAAGATAAGATAAGATGGGGTAAGATTAGTTTGATAGGTTATATTATGATTGAAAGAGTCCAAATTGATTTAGGGCCCAACCTTTACTGATACATCAAACAATTAGGGTACTATTAAAGTTGTGGAATACATTAAAACTTATATCGTTAATTGCATAGTTATGATGGTAAGTAATTTATACAATCTTTAAAGTTATAACATTTACAACTTCAGGAAAATGCTTGGCAGACGAAAAAAGAATAATTATATTTTAAACTTGAAAAAGAGAAAGGCATGGACACAAGCCTCTGTAGCGCCCTAGAGAAAAAGTTTCAGCGACGCCTACTTGCATACTGTAACTGATTCATTTAATGCTATATTTAGGTAATATCTAGAAGTGTAGCCCCGAGCATATGCCCTCTCTGCCCCACCCCCCCATATGTGAGGCCACTGCTGATGATATCACCAAGTAATTGTTCTTTTAAAAGCCCTTAAAGCAGATTACAATAGATATTGTAATGAAAAAGAAAAGAGATGACTACAAAATACATTTGTAGGCCCATACCTGATTAAATATACTCCCTGTAAATAGTAAATTATATTCATGTATCTTATTGTTTTAAAGATCTTTGAGATTAAAAATATGTATAACATGTTCTAACAATATTATTAATTTCAGCCTATAAAAACCGATCTCAGATCGGTCACCCCGATATTTATAGTAAGTCGTTATTTTGACGGGCATAAAAACTAATAAAACCCTATTTTATGATCGTCAAAAATTAAAACATATGTTAAATTTTCACTTAAACGACATTTCAAAAAAATGAAATTTTGCAATGCATGTGGCCAGTAAATACTTCTACATGATATAATTTGTTTACTCCACAGGAAAAACAATAAAAATAGTTTCGACCTTCAACTTGTAGCAGCTAATAAAGAGAAAAATGGAAAATGGAATCCATCATTTTCTAACGACTCTGAAAATAAGAATTGTACCAATGACTAAAAGTTTTTTTTTCTCGCTTTTGAAATAGACGTGACAAGGTCCCCATTTCACTTAAATATGTAAATAGCGTCCATGTCAAAGCACGAAAATAAAATAAAAATTAGAAGAATACCTTTCCTGGACTGATAGTGCATTTTGTGTACCTTTTTCTGCTCAAGATATTTAAAATATAAGACCGGTCTAGGCGTAGCCACGAGTAGACCTAATTCAAAACTACTAATTCTAGTCAGTGTATACAAACCACCAAACTCAACAGCAGAATACATAACTGATCTGTGTAATCAGCTCACAAACATTGAAACAAAATATAAAAATGCTGTAATTTGGATAATGCGGTACTTCAACCTCCCTGACATTAATTGGAATAGCTTCTTCACCTTTACCTTCACCTATCCCTTAACCCGTGGGTGGGTCGTTGGGGCACCATCGTTGACTGCTAACAATCTCTTGCCATTTGATCCGGTCCTGTGAGGCCCTTTGGGAGTCGATGAACGACAGGCCGGTCCACTCCTTGATGTTGTCTTCCCATCTCTTCTTTTGCCTGCCTCTTTTTCTTCCTCCCTGGACTGTGCCCTGCAATATAGTCTTTGAAAGACCTCCAGATCTTGCTACGTGTCCATACCATCTCAGATTTTTCTTCTTAATTGTGGTGAGAAGGTCCTCGTATGGGCCGATGACAGCAGCTATTTTGTTGCGGACCACTTCGTTAGTGATATGTTCAGTATAGGAGATGCTCAATATCTTACGGTAGCATCTCATCTCTAGTGCACTGATTCTTCTTTGGAGGTCTGCAGTGAGTGTCCAAGCCTCGCATCCATACAAGAAGACCGACGTCGCCAGAGAGCGCATTAGTCGAATCTTTGATCTGAGAGAAAGCTTCTTGCTTTGCCAGATGTGTTTGAATAGCTACTCTCTAGAAAAACACCAATACCTAAAAAAAATGAACATTTTATAAATACCATAAAAAATCTACTCTTAGAACAAAATTAATTAATAACAAACAGATTTTGCAACAAGGCGGGTTTATAGGCGCGTTATCGGGTCCAGTTTTAGGCGTCCTTAAAGGAATTTTGAACTTTTTAACGATGGCCAAGACAATGATTTTGACTGATCCTCGTATATTAGAATCTATGAGCCAAAAAACCATTCGTGCCGCCGAATACACTAAATGATATGTTACGAAACTTCGATACTCAAATGCAACAGATCCTGGAAAGATGAGATTTATCACCACGTGAAAATGTCAGACGGTATCAACAAACACTTCAGCTCTATACAAATCGCCTCGCCGAGTACAGGCAAAAGCCCTTGTTCTAATCAAAGGAAATGTGCCACCAATGAGGCTAAAAAATAATTATGTGCCCAAACTGTGATGTCCTATGTCTTCTCCAATGTGTAGCGACTTTTATTTTACAACTAATTGTTTATAGAATGTCTTTTAACATAGCATAACCTTTAATTATTTAAGTTACAACTTAAGTTATTTTACTAATTACTTACGCCCGTCAACCACTGTCGGAGTACGGGCCACCAACTAAAGTTCTCCAGATTCTCCAATCCTGGGCCATCCTCTCTAGCTGGTTCCAGCTGACACCCATCTTGGTGGTTTCGGCTTTCAGGTCACGCCTCCATGTGTTTCTTAGGCGGTGCCTCTTCACTTTTTCTTGGGGATAATCTCAATGCCTGCCTTGTAATGTTATTTGCTGGTTTGCGAGGTGTGTGACTTATCCAACCCCATCTTCTCTTCCTGATCTCCTATTCAGTTATTCAGATGGGGCTTGGCCGGTCCTTTCTAAAAGGCTGACATTGCTGATGGTGTCAGGCCATCGTATTTGCAGGATTCTTCTAAGACAACTGCTGGTGAATGCTTGAGGTTTCCCGATAGTAGCTATTGTTATCCGCCATGTCTCCGCTCCATATAGTAGGACTGACTTCACGTTTGAATTGAACTGTTGGATCTTAATGTTCCTGGTGTCACGTGCGAAATCAGCTACTGACGTATGATGATATTTTTAGTAATGTATTATTATATATTCTTTTGATTCCTATCCATCTTGGATCTCACAAGGTTGCATAAGAGTTTGTATTGATGTTATTCAATTAGATTTGATGTTTATTTTACTCGTTTGATGTGAATCTTTTGTGTATGAAATGATTTAGATAAACTGTACCTTAATATAAAGGAAATCCACAATTCTGTTTGAATGATTGAACACAATTTTATTCCAACAAGTTGAGATGATAAATATAACAGTAAAACAGAACACATGTATCAGTATTATATGATGAAACTTAATCAGTTGAGATTCTTCTATATCGTACTAAGCCGTAATCCTATCTTTAAGAAAGTGGTCAAAAACAGTCCTCACACATTAGCGCCCAAGCTAGAACTAAACTAACGATATTCAACCCTCGTGCATATGACGTATTTAAATGCTATGACGTAATGTCTAGACATATACATGTTTTATTCCTAACACGGAAACATTTCGGGTTTAAGATTATTTCTTTTTAACTTTAGTTAATAATAATAGAACCAATATAGTTATGGAAATAAAACTTTTGTAACACTGGACAACTCTCTAAACTTCAATATGCTATTGAGCTGCATAAAGGCTGCTCTTGCTTTTCCAATCCTTGCCTTGACATCTGCATCTGTTCCGCCCTGTTGATCTACTATACTGCTCAGATAAGTAAATGACTGTACTTCTTCCAGCTGGCTTCCGTTAAAAGTGACGACATTCGTACTGGTGGGGTTAAATTTCAGAATCTTGGATTTGTCTTTGTTGATGCTAAGGCCGATTTCCATTGCTGTGGCTGACACTAAATTATATTTTTCTTGCATCTGTTGGTGGCTAGGAGCGCAAAATCGAGGTCGTCCAGCTGTTTCAACAAAGTCCAATGGATTCCGTTTCTTTTTTCCCTAGTGTATTTCTTCATAATCCAGTCTATAGCAAGTAGAAAAGGAATGGTAACAGCAAGCATCCTTGTTGGACTTCCGTTCTCACCTTGAAGCTGTTTGTGAGTAGCACTCCATGTATAACTATGCATGACATACCCTCATATGATTTTCTTTTCAGATTAACTATCTTAGTGGGAATGCCGTTATGTCGACGGAGCTTCCAAAGCGTCTCTCGATCCACACTGTCGAATGCTTTTTAAAAGTCTATGAAGTTTACATATAGCGACGAATTCCACTCGAGGGACTACTCCACTATAATACGGAGCGTTGCAATCTGGTCAGTGCATGATTTATTTTGCCTGAAACCAGCCTGTTCGTCCCGCAGCTGTGGGTCAACTGTATCCTTCATCATCTCCAAGAGTACCCTGTTGAAGACTTTGCCTGGCACCGAAATGTGATACCCCTGTAATTATTGCAGTTTCCAAGGTCACCTTTTTTGGGAAGCTTCATGAGGTGGCCTTCCTTCTAGTCTGTTGGAATGTCTTCTTCCTCCCAGATCCTTTCAAAGAGGGGGTGTAGCATCTCTATTGATGCATTTAGGTCTACCTTTAGTGCCTCCGCTGGTATGCCATCCGGCCCAGCTGCTTTCCCATTTTTCATCACAGTGATTTCTTCTCTGCTTGGTTTGTCACATCTGATCGGGAGATCTACAGTGGCTGGTTCGATGACCGAATTGTTATGAAGTGCAGGTCTGTTCAGGAGTTCCTCAAAGTGTTCAGCCCATCTGTTCAACTGCTGGTCCAGTCTGTAAATGGTATTACCTTGCTTGTCTTGACAGGTCTTTCTGGATTGCTTTTTTTCCCGGAAAGTCTCTTAGTTATGTCGTATAGTGTTTTCATGTTTCCGCTATAAGCTGCCTGTTCTACCTCCACTGCCAGTCCATCAACATAGCTTTTCTTATCCTTCCTAATACTACTTTTCTTCACGACCCTTTGCGCTACTGCATATTCTTCTTGAGCTTTGCCTTTGTTGCTCTAGTTTTACTGTTGTTAACTGCTGCTTCATTCTTCCTCCTGTCTTCGATATTTTCCAGGGTCTCCGCTGTAATCCACTCTTTCTGATGAAGCTTCTTTGGGCCAAGTACCTCTTGGCAAGATAATTTCAATCTCTCTTTCATTTTCTGATAGGCGCTGAGTACACTATGTTCCTCTTCCACCAGATCCTGTAGCACTTCATATTTATTTTTTAGCACCATTCTTTTATCTTAGGGACTTTCAGAAGGTTAGTGTTGTATTTAACTCTGCTGTCTGTCGTGCATGTCTGATTTCTCTTTAGCTACAGTTTAAGTCGAGCTATCACCAGGGGTTGGTCAGATGCCGCATCTGCCCCCCCCACCCTTTTCACTCTGACATCTTGTAAGGATCTTCGAAATCTCTTGTTTATGCAGACATGGTCTAACTTTTTCTCTGTTGCTTTTTCTGGAGAGATCCATGTTACTTTGTGGATTGTTTTGTGCTGAAAGATGCTCCCTCCAATGACAATATTATTGATTGCACAGAGATCTGCGAATTTCTGTCCGTTTTCATTCATCGTTCCCAGCGCATGGTTGCTCATAACTGTTTTAGTCTGTATTTTCGGAACCAATCTTTGCATTACGGTCACCTATGAGGATGATAACATTTTTTTTGGGGGGGGGGGGGGGGGAAGGTCCCACGTATCTTTTGTAACCTGCTAGAGACCTGGTCTTTATCCTCCTTTTCACTGTCGTTAGACGTCGCGTAACATTGGACTATATTTGTTTTGATATTAGTCTTCTGGGTACGGAAGGAGGCTGTATTGATCCTGGGACCATGCGCTTCCCAACCAATCAGCGCTCCTTTTTCTTGTTTGGATAACATGAAACTAACTCCCTGTGAGTGTATTGCCTCTTCTTCTTCACGTCCAGAGTACAGCAACAGCTCTCCTGGTGTCAATCTTCTTTGTCCAGCTTGTGCCAACCTTGTCTCACTGATGTTCAATATGGTCAGCTCATTCCTCCTTATCTCTGATGCTACTTGTGTCATTTTTCCCGCCACATACATGGTGCTGACGTTCCATGTTCCGATGGTTATTTTCCTGGTTGTCAGAAGGGTAGTTGTCTTTGCGGCTTCCTTACGGCTTTCACCCCTGAGCTTTATAGGTATTCGTCGTGATGAACTTAACTATTCCAGGATTAGATTGTCTGTTGATTCTGTTGTTAACTTTTCTGTAGCAGAAGCTTTTTTCTACAGGGTGGGGTCGAAGCCCTACGCCTAACCCCCTTTTTTAAAAACATGCGGTCATGGCTGTTGTCTTTGGTCCGTCCCCAGGTATTTTATTTCCCTGGTACCCACCATACATGTATGGCGGGCGTTCCCCGATCCGCCACCTGGGGAGGCGCCCAATGGCAGTACAACCACTCTACACGAGAGTGCAAGATTCAGATAGCCTCAAATTTATTAAACAATATATTGGTTGATTACCAAAAATGCCATCGCATTATTGTCAAAAAAGTACAAAAAATGTTATTCCTGGAAACATTATTTCAATGATATTCAGACATCTATCGTGAGTACCTCAAAATATGTGATGTTAAAGGCAAACCTTTTGGTCTTTTTTTGGTGCAGAGGTGAAAGCCATGAACATTTCGATATTTACCACGAAAAGATCAATGTGACACTTGTTGTGCATTCTCACAGGGTAATTTTGATGAGGCTCTCTACAGTAAATATAGAAAGGAAAAAGAGGCTGCAAAAAATGAAAAATCAAAGATAAGGAGACTTATTTATTGAATTCCCACACTTAAGTGTTGCGTGTGGGTGTGCAGAGAGTTTTATTAGCACTATCTCTTAAGGTATCCGTCTTATACTATAAAACCAAATAGCATGTCCACAACTACACAATCTATGACATGGTTTCAAAAGATGTTGTATACTTCGTTTGGAATGAGACAGAAGGGGGACTCAGTAATAATGAATTTGCATCATGTCTTGTAGCATATTTAGAAGAAAATGTAGATTATTTAGACAAGGTGATAATCTATTCTGATGGCTGCACTTATCAGCATCGAAATCGTGTACTTGCCAAAGCTTTAAGACATTTATTTGTGTAAAACATGCAAAAAACGTAGAGCAAAACATCTTGTAGCGTGTACATACACAAATGGAGGCTAATAGTGTTCACACAATAATTGAAAGGCTAAAAATAAATTTAAAAAAACACTTACATTTATTCACCACTTCATTATGTGCATCTAAATAGAGCCTCCCGAATCAAACCTAGGACTTATGAGTGAAGTTTCTGACCTTTGATTTTTTCAGAGATTTCGAAAAACATTAAAAAATGGTTTAAAATAACTTAATCCTTCTAAAAAGCCAATGTCACTGATGTATGTGCTCTAACCAACATTATACTGGGTCGAAGAGACAAGCTTCCAGCATCCGTCCCCCCTTTACTCTACCTAAGCAGGAGAAAATAAAGAGCCTAACTTATTATGAGCATTTGCAGTCAATGAAAGCTGTGCTGCCTTCAGATGTTCACAACTTCTATGGCTCCTTTTCACACAAATAAAATTATTTATTTTATTATCAAAGAATTGTATTGAAATATGTGTTTGATGTTTTATATTATGTACTAAAAATAATACATTTGTTAATTTTTTAAACTTTTTCTACTATTTTCTTTCAATTTGTTTAATTAAAGTCATTAAACTGTCCTTTTCTCATACCCGGTACTAAATAAAATGGTCTTTTGTAATTTTATTCATATTTTGTTTGAAAGTTTGATAAATTTTTAATACAATTCCAATTTTATTTTAGAATCTAAAATGTATTGCTTCGTTTCATAATACATAAAGATATAAAACTAGTGTATTAATTATTGAGTAGGCCCTTAAATGTATTTTAATGTAATATAAAATGTCCATTGATAGATTTTTCGAGCTTAAATGATTGGTGGATGCACTAAATTTGCACTATATCACTTATAAATGTGATTCCGTTTAAAACCTTTAACGGGAAAACAAGATAAACAAACTGACCCAGTATAAATGTATAATAGCAATTTGTTGCTACTGTCCCACATATGGGACGTTTTTTAAAACGTCAATATCTCAAAAAGCTTTCAATGTAAAGGAAAATCATAAGTCGTTCCTTTCATTGTGGCCCAAGAACTAAATAATATCTAAAAATTAAAAAAAATCTCGAACTCAGCAGAATATGGGTTAATTAGTGTCTTTAAATCATTTTATAGTCAGGGAAAGCGTGCTTGGAAAAACAAGTAAATTATTACGCCACATCGAGTTGATTTTAAAGCCCTGAAAGTAGAATACAAATGAAATTAATTATATACGTGTGACATATATATGTATACAGCCATGATTTTCTTCCATTTACATTCGAATTATAACTTGCAATTCATAACTGTCATACATTCTGGGCCGGATTTAGATAAAAGGAGGCTCTAGGCTATTCCAATTATGAGGCCCTTTCACCTCCCATTTTTAAGTTTGTAAATTACATGAGAGATAATAAAATACGCCATTACTCTGATGTATATCAATGTGTTAAATAAAACATGTTGTAATTGGTACTAACCTTTATAAAAAACATGTGGCACGGATAATAAATACAAAAGTCGAGAACACTTATTTGGACATTTATTCTCAGCAACATATATAGTAATTGTAACAATAACTAAGTAAACATAACACAGAACATTTACAAAGAAACAAAATTCATATAATGAAAATATTTTACTACGAAAATAAAATACGCAATACAAATTATAATATTTTCTTTCAAATTAAGTCAAATATATTCAATACAATGAAGATTAAACCAAATCCAATTCAAATAAATTTATTTCATTATAATTCACATTTAAAATTTAAGTAGATCTATGAATTGTTATGAATTTTCAGTCTTAAACTAAACCAAAAAATGGAACTTTATTTAAACAAAATCAAGATCACGAAAAAGAAAATATCAAATCGTATATCAAATTAAATTTTATGTTAATTGTTATTTTATTGAAGAACTTATTCAATCCAAGTAAACATTTACAACGAAATAGTAGATTAGAAGAATATCTTTCTAGACTTTTTCACACAGAATTCTTCTATAAGTTGATTAATTTCTATTTCTCTGAAGGTCTCAATTTCGATGCATAAAAATACACAATGAAGAAAAACCTCGTCTGGGTCGTTGTGCTTCTAATTGATTTTTGATATTTTTAAACCTTGAAAATGACCTTTCTCCAGTACAATTAATGACAATTAAACTGAAAAACAGCCGTAAGATTGACTCCACATTGGGGAAAGCCACTTGAATATTTTTCTTTGATTATTTTATTTACAAATCTGTATGCAACAATATGGATTTTCTGGAAGACTTATGCATTTGTCTCACATATGTGTGGAAATGAAATTGTTTTTTCAGTAAGATTTTCTTATCTTATTTTATCTTATACATTACAGACGCTCCGTCTATAGAGAAGATTGTTGCGTCCTACGCTCATCCGTGGTCCGAGCCTAGTCTTGCATTTTTATAAATGTTTTAAATGATGTTAAGTTACTGGTTTTCCTGGTTTGTTCAGGCAATCCATTCCACACCCGAATGACACTCGGGAAGAAAGAGTACTTATATGCATTTGTTCTCGCAATAGGGGATAAGGAAAGTGTTTTGGTCGACATCTTCTGGGTATTCTTGCATTAACAGCTCAACACCAGTTTGAAGTTCTACCTTTGATAATGTAAGATCGGCAATAATAGAAAATATTTTCACTACATCATCATAAACAGAAGCTCTTCTTCCTACATTTGATTTGAGTGCATCTAATATAGGAATTTATGATTTAATCCTAAATGTATCCCTTGAAGAAAGTTTGTCAAAGACATCTTGAGGATCCTCTTGATCTTGATGCCCTAGGCTAAAGCCTTGATAGCCTATAGGAAAATCCGGCCCTGCATACATTATTTTTTAGTCAAAGTTTAACAATGGTGTGTTTGTTTTTATTTTTGTACACTTGTTGATGTATATATTTTTTTGCATTTAATTTTTTTTAAAGTTTTTTTTAGTAAAAAGCACTATTTGTGTAATCTATACGAAAAGCGGTCATTTATATAGTTCTTCTCCTCATATTATATGTATTATATGTAGGCCTATAGGTCTATATATACTGTCAACATTTGTGTATAGCTGGTTTGTCTTTAGCGTCGCGTGGGTTGGCTGAGCCCGGACAGAGATTGCTCAATCGTAAGCGTTACGCCCTGGACATAAGAGCCGAAAGGCTCGTCCAGTATTTTTTTTTCAGCCCTTGTAACTCGGTGACGTCTGTAGACACGTGGCTGTAGGGTCAAAACGGTTATTTTGATATCGCTCTCCGAGCACGAGTAGAAAAAAGAGGTATTATAATTATTAAATTATCTCCCTTACTTGTAGATGAAAAGGTTTAATACAGAGAAAAGAAATTACAAAACAATACAGGCATGACAATTTATATAGACTTAGGCCGGAGGCGTATCATGCATGTACATAAACACACGCATGTACACACTCGCACATACACACAATCGTATACCCGTAACATACCTGCTTATTTGTACATATTAAAGGTATGGGGGGGGGGCAGAAATGACATAAAACATAGATAAGTTAAATATCGTTTGTAATCAGTAGTCAGTAGACTATATACTAAGTATAAACAAGTGAATATATTATGTACACGTAAACATTTAGTTTAGTTTTATACCAAGAGGGCGGCGCAGGACCGAGACGAATGGCAGGACCGAGACGAATGGCGTAAAATTATCCAACTGTCCAAAAATGGTTTCACAATGACCCTCTCTCGGGTTATGGGATAGGTGAAGGTGAAGGATAAATACATAATGGCATTTGCAATATTTTAATTAGTAGGCCTTGAGTATTAAATGCATAGACAGTGATTTTAAAGAATAGGCCGAGAGAAAGAACAAAAAACAAAAAAAAAAATAAAAAAATAAAATAAACAATGCATCAAAAATGTATACATTCAGCTAAGATAATCAGGTTTGGAAAGTGCCTTATTCTCTTATTAATTATAGGGAGTTTTTTTTTTAGCATAAATGCGAAATCTATGTTTATGCTTTTTGGGATATTCATTTCAACTCCTTCTTTTAGGGTGTTTTATGGCAGGTTGGATAGTGTGACCGTCTAGGAATAAATGTTGTTCTGTTTCGGGTGTGTTTGTATTATATAGTTTGCAATGGGCTCTTCTGTCGCCGGTAGTTTTCTTTCCATTGGCAATGGCAGGGGGGGGGGGTCATTCTAATGATTAGTCTATATCATAGGTTCTCAATCTTTTTCGGCTCATCGCCCCCTTTTACAACTTTTTTCAGCTCACCGCCCCCCCCCCCAACTTTCTTTTAGCGCCCACTCCCCCCCCCGTTCCGCCCATCCGGACCATAGCTTCCGCAATTTTTTTAGGGGAGCTAGGCTTTTTGTGTGATTAATTATCTTTAACAGAACTGAAAATGAAACATATTGTAAGAATTAATAGATTTAAAAAAATGCCTTAACAAAAGGTTTAAATAAATCAATATTTATGTGAATCGTTTGCCTGGTGTGTTGCTAGCAATTTGTCTATTTTTGTTTCAATTTTGGTTGCAAAAGCCTTAGGTCTAATAATCAGTAATTTTAGTTATATTACAAAACAGAACTTGTTCGGCATTACTATTCAATCAAATGTGGAAACATTTTTTTAGTTAAAGGGGGGTAATTATGCCGTTTTATTTGAGCTAAAATTTCTTTTTTTTTCTTTTATAAAAAATAAATAAATAAAATAAATTTATAGCTTTGAAATGATCAAATTGTAAAAAGTTTTAGACAATTATATAAATATTATATGACTAAGGAATTTATAAATATATTTTTAAGCATCACAAAAACTACTCAGTTTGTATGATTACTACTTATTCTATACCGCTTAACACAATTAGCGTGAACCTATTTGAGTTTAAAGGACTTTTCGGCAAAACTGAGATCAAAATATCATTAATATTAGCAGATGTTAGGGCGACAGTGATCAGTCAGCAGGGCTGACTAGAGATGGGCGAAACCGTTCACCATGCTGATCGCCGCTCAATAGTGCTGGGTCAAGATCTACATCATTAGTGTATTGCAAGATGCAATACTCAGAATTCCCGAGTGTTGCACACCGATCTACATCCTGCATCCTACATCGCCTACATAAAGACTTGTGCGCTATATTATCTAGGAATCATCTACCGTACACACGCACTGGTTCGATGGTTGATGTAAGACACACACACATAAGCCTACACTAGTAGACGGCGAACGGGAAGGGTCATTGGAAAATGATTATTTAATTATTTGTAGGTTTATGAAAAAAAAATGAATACAGAGTCAACGTTAAAGGACCCAAGTGTCTGAAAAAAGAAAGTATTTATTTAGAAAACGCAGTTTATTTTCTTCACAAAATTAATTATAGTTTATCAATGTTAACAGCGCTATACAAATAAAAATTATTTTTATTAAAGCATGTTGTAAGAAATACAATCTGGTATTTAAATACAATTCAATTACTTTATGAGAAATCAAACTACATGTTTATGAAAATAGATCGCGCGATGCTATGAGACTGTGGAATAAGTAATAAGCGTGTGGACCATCGAAGCAAGTTAATAAACTGATGCGCAACACATTCAATCGCGTTTTATATAGATCATATTAAAAAGGTAGATCATGTAGATCATGATGTAGATCAGTTAGGCTTACAAGACCCATACTTGATTGCAACACTTTGCCGGTAAATGAGCGAAGAGAGCCTGCGCGTCAGCGCTGGAACTGGCGATGAAAAAGGGGGGCAAGGGGAAGCACTGTGTTTGTAGTTTGTATGGCTAAGGTCTACGATGTAGAACGCAGTACAGATCTACATTAGTGATCTACATCCTGCATCCTACATCAGTGTGTTGTAGATATATAAAACGTTTTGAATCAACGACCCAGCTCTACCGCTCAATTGAGCGCTCACTAAAAAGATACGGATCCGTTGAACGGTTCCACGGATCACTTAGTAAATTTACCCTCCCCCCCCCCCCCGCCTCCCTCCATAATTTTATATGTTGGATGTCAAGGGGAGAGAAAAACAACTTGGATCCCTTGTTGAAACGCCGTTTTTTTTGTTACTTAAAACATAAAAAAATATAAATAAGAAATTATTGTTCTCAATTGTCTAGTTGTAGGCTACTAAACTAATTATAATTAAACTTTTGTTTTTAAAAATTTAGCTATAATTCCTTTTTTTTTCACCTAATAAGTAAAATTAAAAGGGTAAATGTAAAATACTGTAATCATATTGGCTAATTATAATGCAAAAATGGTATCATCAACATTATTTACAATTGACAGCAATTGTACGATCACTCGCATTCAAACCAGCATATCGAAATGCAGAACGGGAACCGATCAGTACAGACCCATTCATTACTGAGCGGGTCTGAGCCGATCAGTACTGAGCGGGTCTGATCCGATCAGTACAGACCCATATCAGTACTGAGCGGGTCTGAGCCGATCAATACTGAGCGGGTCTGATCCGATCAGTACAGACCCATATCAGTACTGAGCGGGTCTGATCCGATCAGTACTGATCGGGTCTGATCCGATCAGTACTGAGCGGGTCTGAATCGGTCTATGGAAACCAACATATCGAAATGCAGAACGGGAACGGATCAGTACTGATCCGGGTCTTTTGACAGTGATCGGCTTTCGGATCCGTTCCTTTAAAAGAACCGGATCAGTTGATCAGTTCTTTAGTGAGCGACCCATCTCTAGGGCTGACAGTCCGGTAAACCAACCACAGGACCAGCCGGCTGCACAACATAATTGCCAAATACTGACCCTACTTCATCAAAAAGTCATTGCAATTCCTATTTCTTTTTAGTTTAATAACATGTATGCCTATTGTTGGGGGATATCAGATATTTAGCAACACTTCCGTTTACATCACATTTCATCCAAAAACTAATCGATTCAAAATTCAAGCTGAGGTGTTAAAATATATCAGGTACGTTTGTACCGCCCACTTGCCCTTCACCGCCCCCAATCGCCCCCGGCAATGTCAGCGCCCCCCTAAAGCTTCTTCACCGCCCCCCGGGGGGGGGCGATATCGCCCCCGTTGAGAACCTGTGATTTAAAATGATTGTAATAAATTAAAATGTTGAAATGAAATTAAAAGAAAAAAATTAGAAACAGCATAAATTGGCTTGTTAAAATTATTAATTGAATATTTGTTTCCCGAAATGGCCCTTTTTTTTTTTTAAAATGGTCGTATGGGGAGCAGTCGCTCCCCTGCTCCCCCTCACGGCTCCGCTGCTGATTCTGGCATTAAAACATTTTGATTTTTATATTAATGGTTCTCAGTATCCTATTGATATCCTGACTGACCAAAACCATTTAGTTTTCCTTTCCAGAGTCAAACAGAATCAAATAATCCTTCGCTGTAGAGTATTCCTCCAAGCCTATAATCTAAAATTTAATGTATTGTATGTACCAGGTAAACAAAACGTGGTCGCTGACGTTGTCGCGTATGTTTTTAGTGAGTAAGAGGAAACCAGTTTGTCATGAAAATGTTTCTTTTATGCCATTTATTGTTATTACTTAACATATGGAAAAAAAAAAGATCTATGTTTTGAATAATTAAAAAACATATACTATGAGACATTAGAGAACAAGATGTAAATTTTTCCTAGAGACAACCATACGTTTGTTGATGTAAAAGATGAATATTACATACACCTATAACACACACACACCGGTAGTTAATCTGAATACTTCCACACTTGTGTTTGTTCAATTAATAATATTGATGTGTTTGTGTTAATTGTTTTGTTTCTTTGTCGTCATGTTATGATATAAATAACTTATTTAAACATTTGTTTTATTTGTTATATACCAATGTAAAAGCTAAATCAGTTCAGATAATTCAAATTTTTCAATGACATAACAATAAGTCATAACTAATATAAACTTTCAAAAGAATTAACCTTTAAATTAATTGTTCACTAAGTTATACAGTGTCACTTACCTATCAATATTATTAATCGTTGGAGCATAAAGGTTTTAATTATTTTGGGTAACTGATATTAATTCAATGGGAATTGGTTATTGGTGGTTATAATTTGTTGATCGTTAAAGTTATTGGTGACGTTGTATATGCAATCCGTATAAATGATAATTGATAAACAAATGTTTAGTTGATAAACGGTTACTTAAGTAAGGGTAGTAAGTAAGATTGACTTACGGTTTACTGTTATAAGTTATGAGGATATATTTTAAAACCTCCATTAATAATTAATGTAATTGTCAGCTAATGAGATGATTTCATAAAAATAACTTTGTCACTAAAAATAAAAGTATGCGTGACATATAGTCCACTTAAAACACAACACGTTTGTCCAATAGCCCATTAAATCCTATGGATAGTTTAGAAGTCGGTTTATTTATTTTTCTTGGGTGAACTACAAGTAATCCCATACTTAATACTGTCTGTAATTCCGTTGTATCTTTTTAAGGGGGACGTATGTTACGTAATGGAAAAGTAGTTTTGTTTACATCAGAACGCCATAATTAGATATTGTCGCACGGGAGCTTGGGATTGCTTGACTTCTAGTTTGGGTGTTGTTGTATAAGGACCCTACGTTGACTACTCTCTTAGAGATTTCATTACGGCCTAAAATATAGTATTCTGAAAATCTTAACTGACGGAGTTTATTGTCTGCAATTGATAATGTATACTATTTTGCTGTGTTCCTTCATCTTCATATTGTTCGGAATAAATCTTGAAATATTGATCATCCAGGATTGTTTTATTTTTTATGTAATTTTAAGGTATAGTAATACCTAACAATATCAAGTACATCATAAGTTTTATACGAACCAACCAAATATTAATATAAGTATATATTATCTATATATATATATATATATGTGTCAAAGACTAATGCTTATTCAACCTTGTGGGACCATGGGGGATGTTGAATCAATAATTAATGGAATATTTATACATTAGAAAAGAATTACTAAATACGTCATTAACTATATAGCATGTGCCCGACTGCAGTTAGCGTAGCAGTTGTACAGTAATAAGGTATAATTTATTAGTTACGGATCATTAGTCGCGCCCCTGAAATATACCTTATAAAACATTCTGAACAATGAAGTGTGAAATATAATCGCGTTATCTAATCACTAAAACGTGTAAGTATGGTAAGAATACCGTATAATGGCTTTGCTATTTATTATGTAACTTTGTGGCATTAGTGTTGGATAATTGAACTACCTCCTATACAGATGTACATAATTAACAGTGTATGTATTTTTTGATCTTAGGTTTACACCTGTCTAATAATTATTATGCGTTAAAGAAATAATTTTTAGCGTATTTGAGATTTGTACATATTGAGACAGTTTAAACATTGCTTTAATAATAAAATACTTTGGTTACACAAGATTTGAGCTTCAAAATCATTATATTTCACATTCAAACATGCATGTTTAGTTCATTTCAGAGCACAGTTATTTTTATTTTTCCGCTTTTTCTCATTTTTGTATTTTTTTTTCATTTTCCTTCGGTTATTTGGCAGTTTTCTTTATGTGGCGTTTTGGGACAAGATTAACACCACACGAACTAAGAAAGGTTTTTAAATGTAATCCGCTCTTATAAGATACTATAATCATCTCATGTGTACGTACAAACCACTGACACGATGTGCCACTATTGAATGTCTGATTGGAGTAAGAATGTGTCTTTCCTTTCTATCTCATATATTATTTAACATTAAAGTATTTAGCTTTGCATTGAATTTTATTTACATATATGTATACGTTCTGCATGCTTATCAGTATATTACTTATTGTTATACGATTAGTCATTGATATTAGTTCCCATTCATGTCTATTATAAATGTTGTAGCACGTGTGTGTTCCTCCCCCTCCCCGCCCCACGCCTTCGGAACAAGGCCAGGGTCATACCTGACGCAACCAAGCTAATCCCCCCCCCCCCCACCCCACAGTCTCTTCGACCAGATCACAGGAAATTCACATCTCAATGACGGTTCTTCCCCTGGTCAGAGAATAGGGAACTTGGAATCTTTGATGCAGGACCCCGACGGACAAGAGAGAAAACTCTGACCAACAACACAGGGCCTTTGAAGTTTCCCTACCGCCGCGTCTTCCCCCCCCCGCACCCCTCCCCACTACCGTTTGGTACTTATTTTCACATGCCAATCAATCGAATGTTGAATTGAAGAGACATGTTGACCAATCGGATACGCTATCTACGGGTCAATCTTACCCTTGCCCCTCCCCCCTCATTACAATCACGTGGGGAGTTGCAACCTAACTTGTTGTTTAACATGTAATGTAAGTTACTTTTAGGTCAGTCTGGCTTAAGGAGTCTCGAGGGTTGGATGCCCCGAGCTCCAATAGCACCAAGCGGTGCTACAGTCTGTTGTAGAGTTCTTGTTAGGACTATCTGCTACACATAATTTAAGCCTATGATTAAATGTACACTCTTTATCACTTGTATTTGGATTGTATGAATTATGTGCTCACGTCATTAATGATTGAATACGGACTTTCACGTGAATAAAATATTCGTTGTTACAATACGCCTTGCTTATCGATTGATAGAATACCTGTTTGTGTGACGTCCAGTGACAGTGTCAATTAGTTAACAGTTTAACTCAACCTACGTATTAACGAGCCAAAACGAAACCTGGATATAAATTTGTCTTAGAATCACATAGGAATCATCAGCACTTCGGGACCACATACCACCTAGATAACCTGCCATTTTCACCCCTCCCCATCACCTGTGTACCTGCTGAGTTATCCACTAAGTCTGCACTGATAGCCTACACGCTAATTGCAGGCTCGGTGACAGAATCTTAGACCAGCACGCCACACCTGTGGGCTCGTGCCGGGATTAGTTTCGCTTGACGTACATGGATAAGTACTCACGCTCAACATTGAACTCTGTGCTATGATATTCTTCACGTGATGAAAGACTGGGGGCTTAAGGTTTCATCAGGTGAGCGAACTGTGTTATTTGACTCCACTGCAAACACTCATCTATCATCGTAGAATTATACGTCAACTCATGTTTCTGCCAATGCTATACGCTCGAAATATATCGCCTTGCCTGTTCGGATTATTTGCTGTATTACGTTTATTTGTCGGCTTCACGCCACAATAACAAAATCGCCACTCGTGTTTGGATAACTTGCTCTATTATGTTAGATGTCGGCCAGAGCGCCACCAATAACAAAGTCGTTTCCTGCTCGGATTAGCTCCTGTACAACTCTGTACACTGTATATGCTTGCCGAATGCCGATAGTCAATAGACATATCGACATTTCTGCTTGGGATTAGCTCATGCGTAACGAAATTATTTGCCAGATCGCATAACTATGTCCGCCAAATACTGTGAACCAGTACCCGCCCTGAGAAACACTGAAAATATTCGCGCCCACCGGGCCTCAATCCAGCCTGAAATCTTCAACATTGCATATAATGTTCGCCCATTCAGCGATAATTCTTGGATACTTACAGCCAATTTCGCACTGGATTAAACTGTCATGTGCAGTACGTTTCCTGGAAGCTGACATTATTGCCTTTAGATTGGAGTATATTAACTGTTATCGGATTACCATGTGTATATATTAACTTTTGATGAACTGTGTTCCTTACACAACGCGTTGGATAATAAATGTGTTAGATTTAAAGACTGCCTACGGGCCAATTGACTGTTCTCAAGCGCTACACGGCCGATGTCATCTGCTGTCATCTGATGTGCTAGACCCACTCTGACGTCAAGACTCAAGATCCGCGGTCTAGCGTGAAAGAGAATGAATGTGTTTAAATAAAACAGTAAGTGGCACAGATGTAGTGGTCAAATGTACGTACAGGAAGATTATTGGTAGCGAATTAAATAATTGCTCTTTATCAGTTTTACAAATTATAAAATTGTAATAGAGAAAGTAAAATGATTTAATCTTACTCTTACACAGTAGCCAAAGAAATTGACGCCCCACTGCCAGTCCCCCCTCCCTCTCAGCCCCCCCCGACGCCAGGTAAAACTAAATCTGCCCTGGGCATCTGGTCAGCGAGACATGACGCGTGTAAGGGCCGTAACTCGCCCCCCCCCCCCCATACACACTTCTCTCCCAGCCGATAAACTGTATTGAACTGTTAAACAATGAGAAATGTAATGCTTGAGAAAAGAAGAGAAGCGAATAGTGCTACAATTAAAGTGTAGCTATGTCCGTGTTTTAGCTCTAGGGCCCAATAATTGCAAACAAACGACAACATTGATACAATTTCCTGGCCTATCGCGCCAGAGGTGACTTGACTACCGCCTTACTCCGCCCCCCCCCCCCACTAGAAGTCACTCGCGCGTGAGAAATCAGAATCCACGTGATCAGAAACACTAGTGTTTAGGCTTGTGTTGGGGTCAGCTGCACGCGCCCACACAACGCCCGCCGCCGCCGCCCCCCCCCTGAAGAACGATCACTAGACCAGTAATGCATGTACCTACGTTAAGCAAAGGAACCCGCGCCCCACCCTCTATGACTCCGTCATAGATCCCCTCATACTTACGTTGCGATCCCAGATCCCCTCACCTGTCCGCTTTAGCGCGAGTCAGGGAGTGAACTGGTGGACCTGATAGTTCGATCAACAATTCGATCCCTATCAACCAGTTCTGGCATCCCGTCACGGAATTCCTCCAGATTCCGTAGAAACTACTGCCGAGGTCAATTAAGTGAATCCCGCATTTATAGCACATAGAAAGCATGAAATAAATAGATTTCTTAGCTAGTGCCTATCAATATATGGAAAGTAAGGGCATAAGACAGTCACAGACAAACGATAAAATGAATAAACCGTGTCAATAGCTCGCAAATAAATGGGACGAACCTAGACTAAGCATTATGCCGGAATAGATTTAAAGTACTGTAAGAAACGCTAAAGCATGCCTTTCTCCTCCGTCCATAACAGAAAAACGTAAAAATTCGCCCCGTCACCCCTTACCGCCTTGTCTCGACCTCCCCCCTCTTCCCCATAGCGATGACCACCCGCTTCGCTTCGATGGTCCAGAACTCTCATAGTGTGAATAGTAAGTGCAGTAGGCCTACCTCTAATGGGTCAAATCTTTCATTATATGAAAGCTTTAAAACATGGCGGGGCAGGTGTGGCGTTTTGGGACAAGATTAACACCACACGAACTAAGAAAGGTTTTTAAATGTAATCCGCTCTTATAAGATACTATAATCATCTCATGTGTACGTACAAACCACTGACACGATGTGCCACTATTGAATGTCTGATTGGAGTAAGAATGTGTCTTTCCTTTCTATCTCATATATTATTTAACATTAAAGTATTTAGCTTTGCATTGAATTTTATTTACATATATGTATACGTTCTGCATGCTTATCAGTATATTACTTATTGTTATACGATTAGTCATTGATATTAGTTCCCATTCATGTCTATTATAAATGTTGTAGCACGTGTGTGTTCCTCCCCCTCCCCGCCCCACGCCTTCGGAACAAGGCCAGGGTCATACCTGACGCAACCAAGCTAATCCCCCCCCCCCCACCCCACAGTCTCTTCGACCAGATCACAGGAAATTCACATCTCAATGACGGTTCTTCCCCTGGTCAGAGAATAGGGAACTTGGAATCTTTGATGCAGGACCCCGACGGACAAGAGAGAAAACTCTGACCAACAACACAGGGCCTTTGAAGTTTCCCTACCGCCGCGTCTTCCCCCCCCCCCGCACCCCTCCCCACTACCGTTTGGTACTTATTTTCACATGCCAATCAATCGAATGTTGAATTGAAGAGACATGTTGACCAATCGGATACGCTATCTACGGGTCAATCTTACCCTTGCCCCTCCCCCCTCATTACAATCACGTGGGGAGTTGCAACCTAACTTGTTGTTTAACATGTAATGTAAGTTACTTTTAGGTCAGTCTGGCTTAAGGAGTCTCGAGGGTTGGATGCCCCGAGCTCCAATAGCACCAAGCGGTGCTACAGTCTGTTGTAGAGTTCTTGTTAGGACTATCTGCTACACATAATTTAAGCCTATGATTAAATGTACACTCTTTATCACTTGTATTTGGATTGTATGAATTATGTGCTCACGTCATTAATGATTGAATACGGACTTTCACGTGAATAAAATATTCGTTGTTACAATACGCCTTGCTTATCGATTGATAGAATACCTGTTTGTGTGACGTCCAGTGACAGTGTCAATTAGTTAACAGTTTAACTCAACCTACGTATTAACGAGCCAAAACGAAACCTGGATATAAATTTGTCTTAGAATCACATAGGAATCATCAGCACTTCGGGACCACATACCACCTAGATAACCTGCCATTTTCACCCCTCCCCATCACCTGTGTACCTGCTGAGTTATCCACTAAGTCTGCACTGATAGCCTACACGCTAATTGCAGGCTCGGTGACAGAATCTTAGACCAGCACGCCACACTTTATCACTGTGTTTTCTTTAATCCCATGCATGATTTTGAAGATTGGATGAGAAATGTTTATTTTTATTTTTGAATTTTCATGTGTCAATATGTAAATTGTATATGCTTTTTTAGTAGAAAAGTCATACATTTTGAAATAAAAATGCTATTATCATAATCATGCATGGAGAGATAGATAATATACATTGAAAGCAATAACAGAAAACATAATTAAATTATCTTCTTTGAAAAAAAAGTTATAAGAATTTTTATAAAACTGTTTGTCGGCCATTTTTATGGTTACAGTGGGAAAAAAAAAAGCTAGAAAATGTATTTTTTTCACCCTTAGTATATTTAAAACACACAGCTGAATCTGATAGGGGAATTTAAAATTATCAGATATGCGAAATAAATAAAAATCTAATAATATTAATAATAATAATGCTTTTATAGCGCATATCCCGTTGGGGACAGTTCTATGCACTGTCAACAGTCACATACAGAGTACAGACAAGTAAAAGACGATCATGCATACAGGAAAAAAAATAAACTGCTACTTCAATATGTGCGTCGTCAGCCGGCTCCTAAAGGTGTCGAAGCTAGGGCTTTGTCGAAGCTGTAGTGGGAGGGCATTCCAGGCAAAAAAACAATTCGAACACTAATTTGGGGGCCCCCATCTAGTAGGGGCCCGAGGGGATTTTCGAATTAGGACCCCCTCCCCCTCTTCTAGCTACGCCAATGGTCGCCCCATCGCAAGCCGGTTTCCGTAGTGGAAGAAGCTCGATGGATCAGGTGACGCTCTTGGTTCAGAAAATGGCTGACGGGTTTCAGCGGAAAGAGTCCACACTAGCAGTGTTCCTAGATTTTAATCCGGCCTACGAAAGGTCTGGCGGCCGGGGTTGTTGTTGAAGCTACAGAGGCTAAATGTCACCTCTAACATGTACAAATGGATCCAAGGGTTTCTAACCCGAAGGACAGTGACAACTCGTTGCGGGAAAGCGATCTCTCGGAAGCACGTCCTGGAGCAAGGATTACCCCAGGGCTCTGCACTGTCCTGTACATTGTTCCTAGCTTTTATCAATGATCTGCCGAACTATCTGGGAAGCTCGTCGCTGCTTTTCGTGGACGTTCTTGTGGTCTGGTCGACCGGGAGGAAAGCACCTGCTCTATAGTGGACCTTCCAGCAGGATTTGAACGCAGTAGCCTGTTACGCCAAGATTGTATGGAGGTAAATTGCCTAAAACAGTTTATTCGCTTATTACCCTTGGAATAGATATCCTCAAGGTTCCGATCGAGCTGAACATTGATGGCAGCGCTCTGGCATGCGACCAGATACCGGTCTATCTCGGAGTGACACTGAACCGGAAGCTAACGATGTATGACCATGTGAGGTTAGTTTGAGAGAAAGCAGCTTCGAGCTGAACATTGTCAAGAGACTGGCCAGTACTGGCTGGGGTGCAAAGGCGATTGTGTTGAGAAATCTCTACCTAGGGGCGGTAGGATCTCAAATGGATTACAGCCTCCCGGTACACATTTATGCGTCTGATACTGCGTTGAAGACGTTGGAAAGTGTACAAAACCAAGCCCGCAGACTAATATGTCAAACGTTCCGAACCGCCCCGACAGCGGCTGTGGAAATCATGGCTAACGTGCCGCCTCTGAATGGGAGAAGGAATAGGGCTATTATTACTGCATACGAGCGGTATAAACGGTTGGAAGAACGTTCGCCTCTCATGAAGCTCGTAGATTCCTGGGAGGGCAGGAAATGGATCTCAATGCAGTCCTTCGTGCACCATGCATTGACGCTCAGCGAAGAGATTGGACTCCCGGTCGACCGCACGCCTCTGCGGACGGGAGTGGAACCTCTTCCTTACCTATCTTTCAACGTACCAAAGATACGGGCGAACCCTGAACCAGTCGGACACGGCGCTTGCCTGGCTGAGAGGCGTGCAGCCGCTTCAATAACGGTACGGGCATACTCGGGATTCGTCGAGGCATACACTAATGGGAGCGCGATCAGTGGGACCGAAGCGCGTTCTGGGTATGGTGCTCTTGTGTCGTACCCGAAGGCAGTAGACAAACGGGTTGAGCTAAGTGGGCCTTGCGGGCGAATCTGCATCTTCGATGTGGAGATGGAAGCCATCAGAATTGCCGTAGGGGCAATAGGCAAAACGTTTGAAGAAACACCAGCTGCTCGTGCTGATGTGGTAATCTTCAATGATGCGGTTTTAGTACTCCATGCCATGGACGGCTTGGGGTCATGGCCCGATCTGCTTGTCCGGCTGTTGGCTGCTATTTCCGACCTGATCCTCATTATCGAAGTGAAGTTTATTTTGCAGTGGATTCCAGGTCATGCAGGAGTCGCTGGCATTGAGATGCCTTGGCCAAGAATGGATCCCTGGTACCCACTCAAAAGGGTTCATCCTCCTTTGAGAGTGCCAGCAGATCGATACGTGAGTGGGAGTTAAGACAATGGTTTAAGAACTGGGACGAGTCTGACAAGGGTCGAGGTGTGTGGCAGCAACTAAAACGGCCAAATCGAGCTGATCCGTGGTGGAGACTCCGCAGGAGAAAACAGGCAACGATTGCCAAGTTCCGTACAGGATCCCATTGGTGCATATTTCGGATTATTTAGGCCCATTTTCGATTCGCGGTGACGACATTGCTTTGAAGCAGAAGAGACGGTCTAGCGTTTGCTTTTAGACTGCACTGCCTTGCAGGAGGAAAAAGTGGATGGGAACGGTCAACTGTTTGCACAGAACCTATTTGGTGATTTAGCTGTGCTACGTAGTACAAGTGTGTTTGTCCTCCGAACCCTAAGAGATTAGTCTCGTTTCGATAACTCCGGTGAAGTGAGGTTTAAAGTATGGTGGCAGACAGGTGTCGGACCTTATGACGATCATGTACATGTAATGGGGCTTCAGCGCGCTCGACTTGAATTCTATTGAAGGCTAGGCTTTTTATCTAAGGTTCTTTAGGTCCACTGATTCTACCCAAAAAGCGCTGCAGTAAAATGTGTGTGTGGGGGGGGGGGCAAAGGCGCTGAGCCTAGTTATAACAAATGACAAATTTAAGGCTAATCCAGATAATATCATTTATGATGTCATATTGACAATATGCTCATTTTACACAATGCAGGAAGCAAAAAACAACAACAACAACGTATAAGCAAGTTCTAACCAAACATATTATTCTAACTACAAGAGGAATGATAATTAGCGGAGCAAGTGAACTATAACTATATATATATTAGTATTCTTAACCCATATTTGACATTTGCACTCTCCCAGAGTGCAATGACTTGCTACCATTTTTGTTTAGTTTGCAGAAAGGCTTTTTAATATTAATTTAAAATAATGGCTTTTTTCTATTATGGAAAAATTTCTTTATGTTATTTATCATCTTAAAAGTCATTTCCATTGCGTATATTTTTTTTAGCTCGCCTTTAAAAAAAATCAGCCTAAAAACATTTTTCTTCTACTTCAAACAGATTTGTGTAAAAAAAAATTATTACTTAATTAAGGCAAATAAGATATGTTTTTATATACTTTAATCTATTCTGCATCCCATGAATATAAAATTGTTACTTGACTAGAAAAGTTCCATTGAACTTCAGATCGAAATATAACTGCACTTCAGGAGAGTGCTGGGACACGAGAGGGGTACGTATGCATTTTAAAAAATGCACTCTGGGAAGTGCAAATGACAAATATACTATCAAAATACGCTTATATTTCTTACTATTTTTATCAAATAAACAATTGTGACGCTTTTATTATGTAACATACTGCATAGTTAAAATGCATTTAAATCATTAAGAACATACATTTGATAAATCATGTAGACTAATTAGCTTTTGCAAGTGTACGAAAACATTATACAATAAATGATGGGTTTACAATACTGGAAATAGATGACGATATGATAAATGTCACTGTTTATATAACACCACCTGATAATAGATCTGTAATGATGGTGACAGTAAGGAATAAGATGACCACTAGGATATTGTGTCCAGTCTTACGTGTGTACTGCTGAGCGGTTAAGATTCCTTGGACTAGGCGGTACTGTTGTGATGGACCTGATCTGCTAAATAGCTGAGCTTTCTTTCCACTTGACATTTGATAACTGCTTTCTCACGTGCATTGCATTGCTATCAAGGGCGTTGCAGCCACTGGGACGATAAAACAGAAATGCCCCTTACAAGATGCGTCCTAGCTGTGTTAAAGGTATGGAGGTTCAATCAATTATCAACTGGACTCCAACTACAACTAACACATAGGAAAAAACTGCGACCCTATACTACCAGTAGGACAATCAAGGAGATTGTCTCATCAACAACGACAATACATCATGAATGATCATCCTGACCTAAAATGAAAGTGCGATGCCACAATGGGAGGCGTGGATAGGGCTAACCAAAACATCAAAAAGTACACATTTTTATGAAAACCAAAAGGTGGTGTTGGCCTTTTGTTTTTCATACTTTAGAGATTGCTTTGTAGAATGCCTGGTTATTACGCAGGAAAGTGCATGCTGCAGAAGTTATTGAGCTTTTGGCCTTTCATCACAAAGTATTCAATAGTGTCTGCGTGTCAGAAAGATGAACGGTATTCCAAGGAATCCACCACCTAAACCACATCTACACCACAGTTTTCTAGGGTCAGCGACAGGGTCATGTTAGATTTGAATAGAAACTTTTCTTTTGACTCCACTGTACAAAAAGAGTTTGCAAAATGACGTCGCAATTCTAGACAATATGCCTGAAATATAATGTTCGTATTATCCTGCATTGTTTCAACCTTTATCATGGAATTGCCTATTGCCCATACACAAAGACTAAGTAATAAGAGAAAACTCGATGGATATATATATTAATTTTCAATTTAAATGTTTTTTTCATGCTTCAAGAAGACGCCTAATAAAAAAGAAGTATTTAAACATTTTTTAGTAAAACACAACAACAGTGTTTACGTTTATTTGTTGTTTTTAATAAAAGAAAATGGGACGTAACATCCATAAAATAAATAAATGTCTCTGTTATGATTTATCTATTTCTTTTGTTTTATTCTTCCAATACAAAAGTAACTTATTCAATACGTTCAATAGCAAGCAAATAATGCATTTATCATTAGAAAACCCCGTACCCCTCTCTTGTCCATTGCACTCCTCTGGAGTTCATCTCAACAAAACTACACGTACGCATACGCGTCCATGCACTCTCCCAGAGTATCCCCCAGTAACTTTTGAAGAAAACAAAAACCAATCAAAACACATGTGTATACCCACTTGTTGATGCATTCTTACTAGGAAACACGCAAAAAACACAGAAAAGGTCATTCCGGTATACCCTTGGGCATAAATGGGTTAATAATGGTTTTAAACTGAACAATTAAGCAGCCATTGTAACGTAAAATAGTAAGTATTGTTTAAAACAACTTTATATGAATCCATATCAAGTAATAGGTAGAAAGACTATTCGTTATATGACAGATGGAAAGGTAGAGAAAGAGAAAGATAAAAACACAGACAGACGGGTAGATAGATAGTTGTATGATTAAGTAAATATAGATAGATAGATAGTTGTATGAATAAATAAATATAGATAGATAGATAGTTGTATGAATAAATAAATATAGATAGATAGATAGTTGTATGAATAGATAAATATAGATAGATAGATAGTTGTATGAATAAGTTAATATAGATAGATAGATAGTTGTATGAATAAGTTAATATAGATAGATAGATAGTTGTATGAATAAATAAATATAGATAGATAGATAGTTGTATGAATAGATAAATATAGATAGATAGATAGTTGTATGAATAAGTTAATATAGATAGATAGATAGTTGTATGAATAGATAAATATAGATAGATAGATAGTTGTATGAATAAGTAAATATAGATAGATAGATAGTTGTATGAATAGATAAATATAGATAGATAGATAGTTGTATGAATAAATAAATATAGATAGATAGATAGTTGTATGAATAGATAAATATAGATAGATAGATAGTTGTATGAATAAGTTAATATAGATAGATAGATAGTTGTATGAATAAATAAATATAGATAGATAGATAGTTGTATGAATAGATAAATATAGATAGATAGATAGTTGTATGAATAAGTTAATATAGATAGATAGATAGTTGTATGAATAAATAAATATAGATAGATAGATAGTTGTATGAATAAATAAATATAGATAGATAGATAGTTGTATGAATAAATAAATATAGATAGATAGATAGTTGTATGAATAGATAAATATAGATAGATAGATAGTTGTATGAATAAGTAAATATAGATAGATAGATAGTTGTATGAATAGATAAATATAGATAGATAGATAGTTGTATGAATAAATAAATATAGATAGATAGATAGTTGTATGAATAGATAAATATAGATAGATAGATAGTTGTATGAATAAGTTAATATAGATAGATAGATAGTTGTATGAATAAATAAATATAGATAGATAGATAGTTGTATGAATAGATAAATATAGATAGATAGATAGTTGTATGAATAAGTTAATATAGATAGATAGATAGTTGTATGAATAAATAAATATAGATAGATAGATAGTTGTATGAATAAATAAATATAGATAGATAGATAGTTGTATGAATAAATAAATATAGATAGATAGATAGTTGTATGAATAGATAAATATAGATAGATAGATAGTTGTATGAATAAGTAAATATAGATAGATAGATAGTTGTATGAATAGATAAATATAGATAGATAGATAGTTGTATGAATAAGTAAATATAGATAGATAGATAGTTGTATGAATAGATAAATATAGATAGATAGATAGTTGTATGAATAAATAAATATAGATAGATAGATAGTTGTATGAATAAATAAATATAGATAGATAGATAGTTGTATGAATTAGTAAATATAGATAGATAGATAGTTGTATGAATAGATAAATATAGATAGATAGATAGTTGTATGAATAAATAAATATAGATAGATAGATAGTTGTATGAATAAATAAATATAGATAGATAGATAGTTGTATGAAAAAATAAATATAGATAGATAGATAGTTGTATGAATAAGTTAATATAGATAGATAGTTGTATGAATAAATAAATATAGATAGATAGATAGTTGTATGAATAAGTAAATATAGATAGATAGATAGTTGTATGAATAGATAAATATAGATAGATAGATAGTTGTATGAATAGATAAATATAGATAGATAGATAGTTGTATGAATAAGTAAATATAGATAGATAGATAGTTGTATGAATAAGTAAATATAGATAGATAGATAGTTGTATGAATAGATAAATATAGATAGATAGATAGTTGTATGAATAGATAAATATAGATAGATAGATAGTTGTATGAATAAGTAAATATAGATAGATAGATAGTTGTATGAATAAGTAAATATAGATAGATAGATAGTTGTATGAATAAATAAATATAGATAGATAGATAGTTGTATGAATAAATAAATATAGATAGATAGATAGTTGTATGAATAAATAAATATAGATAGATAGATAGGTGTATGAATAAATAAATATAGATAGATAAATAGTTGTATGAATAAATAAATATAGATAGATAGATAGTTGTATGAATAAATAAATATAGATAGATAGATAGTTGTATGAATAGATAAATATAGATAGATAGATAGTTGTATGAATAAGTTAATATAGATAGATAGATAGTTGTATGAATAAATAAATATAGATAGATAGATAGTTGTATGAATAAGTAAATATAGATAGATAGATAGTTGTATGAATAGATAAATATAGATAGATAGATAGTTGTATGAATAGATAAATATAGATAGATAGATAGTTGTATGAATAAGTAAATATAGATAGATAGATAGTTGTATGAATAAATAAATATAGATAGATAGATAGTTGTATGAATAAGTAAATATAGATAGATAGATAGTTGTATGAATAGATAAATATAGATAGATAGATAGTTGTATGAATAGATAAATATAGATAGATAGATAGTTGTATGAATAAATAAATATAGATAGATAGATAGTTGTATGAATAAATAAATATAGATAGATAGATAGTTGTATGAATAAATAAATATAGATAGATAGATAGTTGTATGAATAAATAAATATAGATAGATAGATAGTTGTATGAATAAATAAATATAGATAGATAGATAGTTGTATGAATAAGTAAATATAGATAGATAGATAGTTGTATGAATAGATAAATATAGATAGATAGATAGTTGTATGAATAGATAAATATAGATAGATAGATAGTTGTATGAATAAATAAATATAGATAGATAGATAGTTGTATGAATAAATAAATATAGATAGATAGATAGTTGTATGAATAGATAAATATAGATAGATAGATAGTTGTATGAATAAATAAATATAGATAGATAGATAGTTGTATGAATAAGTAAATATAGATAGATAGATAGTTGTATGAATAAATAAATATAGATAGATAGATAGTTGTATGAATAGATAAATATAGATAGATAGATAGTTGTATGAATAAATAAATATAGATAGATAGATAGTTGTATGAATAAATAAATATTGATAGATAGATAGTTGTATGAATAAATAAATATAGATAGATAGATAGTTGTATGAATAAGTAAATATAGATAGATAGATAGTTGTATGAATAGATAAATATAGATAGATAGATAGTTGTATGAATAAATAAATATAGATAGATAGATAGTTGTATGAATAGATAAATATAGATAGATAGATAGTTGTATGAATAAGTTAATATAGATATATAGATAGTTGTATGAATAAATAAATATAGATAGATAGATAGTTGTATGAATAAGTAAATATAGATAGATAGATAGTTGTATGAATAAGTAAATATAGATAGATAGATAGTTGTATGAATAAATAAATATAGATAGATAGATAGTTGTATGAATAGATAAATATAGATAGATAGATAGTTGTATGAATAAGTTAATATAGATAGATAGATAGTTGTATGAATAAATAAATATAGATAGATAGATAGTTGTATGAATAGATAAATATAGATAGATAGATAGTTGTATGAATAAGTTAATATAGATAGATAGATAGTTGTATGAATAAGTAAATATAGATAGATAGATAGTTGTATGAATAAATAAATATAGATAGATAGATAGTTGTATGAATAAGTTAATATAGATATATAGTAGAAAGATGCCGCATTTCTCCCAATATAATTATAAATTACAAAATGTAACTAATTATAATGCTTTTTGTTAGTAAAAAAAAACGGATACACATCTGTACTTGCGCAATAAAATTTAATCGTTTAAAAATACATACAATAATATACATATTTATATACATATATATTATTTAATACATATATATATATATCCGAGTTTCTATATAATATATATATATATATATATATATAATAACGTCTTAATAATGAGTTAAAGTTTATAAACGGGAGCGCCATTTAAAAATATAGAGTGATGTCCCTTTCGAAATGCTTTCAATTTGTGTATTTTATTGGTATCCGGAGTTTTCCCATGCTTTCAAATTATGTTGTTTATTTATTGTGGTGGGACTGGAGTATCCCTTACTGAGAAATATTATCTACTTTTATGATTTACTTTTTAATTGTTTGGTATTTGTGCAAGTTTTTTTTTTAAATTTTAATAATATTATTTTAATATTATAATTATTTTAATATGAGTCGAGCCAACACAACCGTTATATATTATTTGATATCAGAAGCTTCACGGCAACAATTCTTATGTATGTTCCAGGACTAGGGCGACCGTAAACAATAAACAATAACAAAGAACTAAATACCGAAAGAAGCGTTTTCACTACAGTTTTTACTGTAATATTTTTAACCAAACGCATTGTAGTCATTCACATCTCCGTCATGTTGACGGTTTAAACTACTAGTAAAACAATAATATTTAGGTCAATAAGACTTTTATATTTCTTCGAGCATAATTGAAAAATAAAATGAAAAACATTCTTATCCGTTAAGTTCATGACGACGGCGTTTTAATATATTTCATTGCCAATAAATAACATAAATAAAGGAATAACTCTAAAGAGACTTCGTCACTATTGTTCTAATAAGATTGTGTTATTATAAAGTGAAGATGTTGTTGTTGCATTTGTTTTTCAATACTGCTTTTAGGTTCAGAGAACTGAGATGTGAAGTGGTCCAAAGTGTGTAAAACGAAAATGAAATTTGATGACGTCATCCACGCACTGGGAGATTTCGGATCTTACCAGAAGCGGATGTTTCTTCTGGCCTGTTTGGTATCTTTACCAGAAGCCTTTCAAATTTTTATGTCTGTGTTTATAATGGCCGTTCCTATACATAGGTAAGTCTTAAATGATTGACATGACAGTACTTGAAATAATTTGACATGCAATAAAAGATGCAACGATGATTCATTTCAAATGTTACAAAAGAATAAAAAATACTTATTCCATGTAATTGAACATGTAATTAAGGATTTTTGTAATATATTTCCTGATGTACCAAATAAGGCTAATTTAATTGAACATGATGTTGATGTTGGTGATGCAACTTCGGTCAAGCAACACCCATATAGAGTTAATCCTGGAAAGTTAGAAGTTTTTAGGTCTGAAATCAAGTACATTCTTGATAATGACATTATTGAACCAGGCTCAATCGATTGGAGCTCACCTTGTGTTTTGATCTCTAAACCAGACAAAACATTTAGATTTTGTACAGATTACAGGATAGTAAATATTTTTACAAAATTGATTCCTTTCCAATTCCTAGCATCGATGATCTTATTGATCAAATTGGTGATGCTACATACATCACCAAAATTGGTTTATTATCAGGGTATTGGCAAGTACCTCTGTCAAACCGTGCCAAAGAAATATTAGCATCTGTTACACCAGATGGGTTGTATCAATATAAGTTTATGCCTTTTGGAATGAAAAATGCTCCTGCTACTTTTCAAAGAATGATTAATAACCTAATTGCTGACCAGGAGAATCGCAATGCCTACATTGATGATATAATTATTTACCGCAAAGATTATTCAAATCATGAGTGAATTTTGTCGTTGCATGTAGAATACTTGGGTCATGTTGTGGGACAGGGTCATATAAAACCTGTTACTGCTAAAGTTGAAGCTATTAAAGCATTCTCTACCCCCACTGATAGAAAACAACTCAGAAGATTTTTTTTGGAAATAACTGCTTTTGTCAAAACTTTTCCATAATTGCCAATCCTTTAACAAATATCTTGAAAAATAATGTTACATTTCTATGGAAATTTCTTGTCAAAAAGACTTTAAAAAACTTAAAGTTGTATTATCTCAATCTTCCATTCTATTGGCTCCTAATTTTCACAAACAATTTAAGTTAGCAGTAGATGACTGTGATATCGGGATATGTGCTGTCATTTTTCAAGAAGACAAAATTCATATAGACCATCCAATATGTTTCTTTCCAAGAAAGTATATTATAAGTAATATTCATCAAAGAAATTACTTTATTGTAGAAAAAAAATGTTTAAGACTTATCCTATCCCTTCAACAATTTGAAATCTGTGTTAGGAGCTCAAATATATATGTACTGGTTTTCACAGACCATAAACCTTTAACATTTTAGAACAAAATGAGTTGTAAAATTCAACGATTATTAAGATGGAGTTTATTTTTACAAGAATATAAACTAAATGTTCAACATATTAATGACGTTGATATTGTTATTGTTGACACATTATCTAGCTGTTAGAAAAGTATGTTTATGTTGCTCATTCTGTTTAATATACTACTACAGTATGTTTAGTGTATCTTATATATTTTTAAGACGTAAAAAGATTTCCATTTCATAATAAATGTAAACTTTTTATTTTTAGGAGGAGGCATTATGTGTGTAGAATATATCACCTTTCCTCTTGTGTAATTCCACCACTGTCTGGTCCCAAGCCCCTTTGACCTTTGCTTGAACTTTGCCACTGTCGCGTCATTAGTTATTTTTAGTTTTGTCTATCTGATGCAAGAGAGTACTCTCGTAATTTAGAAGTTAGCAGAAAACGATGTTTACAATTTTCTTGTGTTATTTTTAAAATAAGGAGCTTCCAGAAAGCTCCTTTTAAATAGTAGTACCAGGTGACCGATCATTCGATCGGTAATAAAGAGCAGGCGCTTGTACCTTAACATCATGTGTATGTTAAACAACAATGCATAAATTTAAAAATACGTCTTTACCAGACAAATAAATTGTATTTGTCTTTTTTCTTTTTTCTACTATGAATAACATGGGCTTAAAATTCTAACATTCGAAGCAGATTTTTATTTGTGCAGTCTAATATCTATATTTTGCCCGATAAAAAAAAAAAGAAACAACAGCCTAATCTCATTTTAAACCCCAAAAAAAAAACATGTAGGCTAGAGTTGTCAGTTTTAAATCCAACAGAAATATATGTCATTTATGCCATTAAATCGCCAGGCTACAACGAATACATAAAAGTACTGCGCGTTTGTTTATGTGCAAGTCTAAAAGAGACTCGGGAACTGCCCTTCTACGCTCGCTCCACTGGCTCCCCGTGAAAGCCAGAATGAGTATAAAGTGGCGCTACTTTGCCATCAGTGCATTTTTAATAACGAGTTTCCGTCCTATCTCCAGGCACTAATCAGACCTTATGTCCCGCAAAGAACACTTCGTTCTGAAAACTCATCGCTTCTGGAAGAGCCCCGTTTCTCTCTGACGACCGTTGGCCATAGAGCCTTCTCAGTATCTGGTCCGAAGGTGTGGAATCAACTTCCCATTCAACTGAGGCGAACAAGCTCTACTGTTACTTTCAAAAAGAACTTAAAAACTCATTATTTCAATATTTACCTTCGATAACATTTAACATGCTTTAGAAACTTACTGTCTTATTTATGGGTTGGGTCGGTTAATGCTACATTTATTTGTTTTGTCTTTTTTTTAATCATCAATTTAGCTCTGTCACCTGGCCTAGTGTAATATCCGTATTCTTAGTTGTATGTTAAACGCGCTCTGAGCTTACATTATGTTTGTTGGCAGCGCTATACAAATATTATTATTATTATTTTTATTATTATTTAAAAGACTGAAAATGAAAAGTTTAAATTTAAAATATCGTGAATTACGTTACAATTTTTAGTTCTTCTACCCCTTCCCCTATTGGTGTACGCTCGTTTGAATCTGTGGCGCCTTCACTGTGGAACGGCTTACCTGAGACACTGAAAAACTCTGTGTCAAAAAAGGCATTCAAGAAGAATTTGAAGACTTTTCTTTTTAACTAAATTGATCAAATACACATCCATCAGCAAAAAACTTGTTTGAAACAATTTTAAAATGTTATTGTCGTTTCGTGCCTCCATCGGCCGAAACCTTGTTTAAAACTATTTTAGAGTGTTCTTGTCGTTTCGATTTTGTTAGCGCGCTGAGCATACTTTTATTAGCATGGAGTGAGGCGCAATATAAATGACCAATTAATTAATTAATTAATTAACTTTAACAACTGTCAAACTTTCCTATAACATTATGTCAATTTTTTCAACTCCCTCCCTCAACCCATTCAAGCTAACAATGAGTTACGGCCGGCAAATATGTTTGATAGGAATTAAAAAGGTCTACGAATAAATGTAAATCGGGTAAAAAAAATAGGCATAGTCTAACTGGAGAATCGAACCCGGGTCGCACGAACAGCAGTCCTCTACGTTAACAGCTTAGCTAGAGAAGGCACATGTCAGATGTGAAAGGCTATTAGACAGTATATAGGACTAGGCCTAAATAAGTCAGTGACACAATAGAGATCCGTGGGGACACAAACACGATCTTTTTATATATAGAGATTTTCAATGTATTATTCCAAACATTGTTTGACAAAAAAGTAAAAAAATATAGTTTGGTGTTAACATTATCTAATATCCTCTATTTGTGTTACTATTTAAAATAAACTATCGCGGCAAAATATAATATTGATTAATTAAAACAGTGGTATGATAAACAATTTTTTTTTTTAATTTTGAGCATTAAACTTAAATACTAAATAATTAAAGGTGAAATTATGTTATTCATTGAAAAGACTGCAAATGAAAAGATCATAATATATATATAGGCTTCGTTAGATGATATGTTTAATTTCTCCCCCCCCCCCCGCCCCTCAATAAAACTAACAGTATATTACACTTCTGACTATTGTTATAAGGAAAATACGAATATACTGAATTTACATCTTTTCTAGTTTACCAGATTTCGAATTGACAATGTTAACAAATTCTAATATATCTTACTTTGGTAGGCCTTTACAAACAAATCATACATATTTTTAATGAAACATTCATTGAATTTTAAAAAAAGTGGATACTAATACAGTGTTTATTATTTACAGTGTAGAGTATACTGCTACATTGTATGCTATATACAGCGTAGTGTATACTGCTACAGTGAACACTTTATACAGTGTAGTGTAATCTGCTACAGTGTAAACTATATACAGCTATTCATTGTTTAAACACAAAAAAAGTTTTAGAGGTGTTTTATTTTCAAAAAATGTCAGATAAAAGAAAGTTAAAAATAGACCTTTAGTTTGGTGAAACTTCATCTAATTCTGTTATTATTTAAACGGCAAACTATTATCTGACTATTAGATAATTCGTAAATATGTATTTGTTTTTCTTTTTTTTTTAATTTAATCTAAAATATATTGAAGTTTAATCTAAAATATATTGAAGACGTTCTAATCTAAATAAGCCGCGAGGGCCGCATACTATCATTTGTCCGCCCGCGCGTTACCCACTGGCCGTAGTTTGGACACCCCTGCATTACATAAATTACACTTGGTCTTGCTTTAAATTATTTCTATCATCGGTGCGCAACAGTAGTTTAAACAAGAAATTAAACTTCTTTCTGCTGTAGTAAGCCTACGGGTATTCCCGAAACGTCATAACTGCGACGCAACAAAACACCGCTCTTGAAAGCCGCACTACATGTGGGTCGAGCAATGGCATGTTTTCACGGCCAAAATCAATATCTACGATAAATCTAATGTGTATTTTTGTTTAACGTCCATTTCCGATTTTTATTTGTGGGGCCGAAAAGCTGTAGATTTCTTTTTAGGTGAAACAAGTCGTGCATTAAAACATGAAGATAATCGTTAGAGCGCTTTTGAAGAAAATTTCCAGACATATATATATATATATATATAGTACCAGGTGACCGATCATTCGATCGGTAATAAAGAGCAGGCGCTTGTACCTTAACCTCATGTGTATATAAAACAACAGTGCATACATTTTAAAAATACTTCTTTACTAGACCAATAAATTGTATTTGTCTTTTTTCTTTTTTTCTACTATGAATAACATAGGCTTTAAATTCTAACAGTCGAAGTAGATTTCTTATTTGTGCAGTCTGATATCTAGATTTTGCCCGATAACCCCCCCCCCCCCCCAAACAAAAAAAAAAAAAAAGCTTTAATCTCATTTTAAACCTAAAAAAATCATGCAGGCTAGAATTGTCAGTTTTAAATTAAACAGAAATATATATGTCATTTATGTCATTAAAACGCCAGGCTACAACGAATACATAAAAGTACTTCGCGTTTGTTTATGTGCAAGTCTAAAAGAGACTCGGGAACTGGCTCCCCGTGAAAGCCAGACTTAAGTATAAAGTGGCGCTAATTTGCCATCAGTGCATTTTTAATAACGAGTTTCCGTCCTATCTCAGGGCACTAATCAGACCTTATGTCCCGCAAAGAACACTTCGTTCTGCAAACTCATCGCTTCAGGAAGAGCCCCGTTTCTCTCTGACGACCGTTGGCCTTAGAGCCTTCTCAGTATCCGGTCCGAAGGTGTGGAATCAACTTCCCATTCAACTGAGGCGAACAAGCTCTACTGTTACTTTCAAAAAGAACTTAAAAACTCATTATTTCAATATTTACCTTCGAAAACATTTAACATGCTTTAGAAACTTACTGTCTTATTTATGGGTTGGGTCGGTTAATGCTACATTTATTTGTTTTGTCTTTTTTTAAATCTTCATATTAGCTCTGTCACCTGGCCTAGTGTAATATCCGTATTCTTAGTTGTATGTTAAACGCAATCTGAGCTTACATTATGTTTGTTGGCAGCGCTATACAAATATTATTATTATTATTTAAAAGACTGAAAATGAAAAGTTTAAATTTAAAATATCGTGAATTACGTTACAATTTTTAGTTCTTCTACTCCTTCCCCTATTGGTGTACGCTCGTTTGAATCTGTCACGCCTTCACTGTGGAACGGCTTACCTGAGACACTTAAAAACTCTGTGTCAAAAAAGGCATTCAAGAAGAATTTGAAGACTTTTCTTTTCAACTAAATTGATCAAATACACATCCATCAGCAAAAAACTTGTTTTAAAGGCCAAGTGAAGAGCTTTTTATCAAAATTGAGTTAACATTTGATTTTGATAGTAAATAGTGTATTCAGTATCTGAATGTTAAAAAAAACATTTATACAAAATATCAAAGATACATTTTAAGTAATTAGTTCAATATTTGCACTTAAATGTGTGTGTTTTTCGGATGATTACTCCAAATCTCGTAGCCATTTGAGATGTTTTTATTTCCGGCAATATAGGAAAGTGACGTAACATAAAGGATTCCGACTAGGAAAAATGAATATTGTCACGTGTTTTGAATCTATTGCCACATGTTTTGAATCTTTTCCCGGTTCTTATTTTTAACAAAATGGTTAAATATAGATTTATAGCGTCTATTTTTATTTATTTATTTCCCTTGTGATACGTCACTGCCGTATGAGGCTATTCCAAATCTCGTTCTTTTGAGAAAAACCTCTTCACTTGGTCTTGAAACTATTTTAAAATGTTTTTTTCGTTTCGTGTCTCCATCGGCCGAAACCTTGTTTAAAACTATTTTAGAGTGTTATTGTCGTTTCGATTTTTTGAGCGCGCTGAGCATGCTTTTATTAGCATGGAGTGAGGCGCTATATAAATGACCAATTAATTAATTAATTAATTAACTTTAACAACTGTCAAACTTTCCTATAACATTATGTCAATTTTTTCAACTCCCTCCTTCAACCCATTCAAGCTAACAATGAGTTACGGCCGGCAAACATGTTTGATAGGAATTAAAAAGGTCTACGAATAAATGTAAATCGGGTAAAAAAAATAGGCATAGTCTAACTGGAGAATCGAACCCGGGTCGCACGCACAGCAGTCCTCTACGTTAACAACTTAGCTAGAGAAGGCACATGTCAGATGTGAAAAGCTATTATACAGTATATAGGACTAGGCCTAAATAAGTCAGTGACACAAACTCACAAATTGACCAATGGGGATCCATGGGGACACGAACACGATCTTTTTATATATATAGATTTTCAATGTTTTCAATGTATTATTCCAAACATTGTTTGACAAAAAAAGTAAAAAAATATAGTTTGGTGTTAATATTATCTAATTTCCTCCATTTGTGTTACTATTTAAAATAAACTATCGCGGCAAAATATAATATTGATTAATTAAAACAATGGTATGATAAACATTTTTAATTTTTTTTTTTTAATTTTGAGCATTAAACTTAAATACTAAATAATTAACGGTGAAATTAGGTTATTCATTGAAAAGACTGCAAATGAAAAGATTATAATATATATAGGCTACGTTAGATGATGTGTTTAATTCCTTCCCCCCTCCCCCCGCCCCTCAATAAAACTAACAGTATATTACACTTCTGACTATTGTTATAAGGAAAATACGAATATACTGAATACATCTTTTCTAGTTTACCAGATTTCGAATTGACAATGTTAACATATTCTAATATATCTTACTTTGGTAGGCCTTTATAAGCAAATCATATATATTTTTAATGAAACATTCGTAAACATATGCATTGAATTTTTTAAAAAGTGGATACTAATACAGTGTTTATTATTTACAGTGTAGAGTATACTGCTACATTGTATGCTATATACAGCGTAGTGTATACCGCTACAGTGAACACTATATACAGTGTAGTGTAATCTGCTACAGTGTATACTATATACAGCTATTCATTGTTTAAACACAAAAAAAGTTTTAGAGTTGTTTTTTTTCAAAAAAATGTCAGATAAAAGAAAGTTAAAAACAGACATTTAGTTTGGTGAAACTTCATCTATTTCTGTTATTATTTAAACGGCAAACTATTATCTGACTATTAATTAATACGTAAATATTTATTTGTTTTTCTTTTTTTTTAAATTTAATCTAAATTATATTGAAGACGTTCTAATCTAAATAAGCCGCGAGGGCCGCATACTATCATTTGTCCACCCGCGCGTTACCCACTGACCGTAGTTTGCACACCCCTGCATAAATTACACTTGGTCTTGCTTTAAATTATTTCTATCATCGGTGCGCAACAGTAGTCTAAACAAGAAATTAAACTTCTTTCTGCTGTAGTAAGCCTACGGGTATTCCCGAAACGTCATAACTGCGACGCAACAAAACACCGCTCTTAAAAGCAGCACTACATGTGGGTCGAGCAATGGCATGTTTTCACGGCCAAATTCAATATCTACGATAAATCTAATGGGTATTTTTGTCTAACGATCATTTCCGATTTTTATTTGTGTGGCCGAAAAGGTGTAGATTTTTTTTTAGGTGAAACAAGTCGTGCATTAAAACATGAAGATAATCGTTAGAGCGCTTTTGAAGAAAATTTCCAGACATATATATATATATATATATAGTAGCAGGTGACCGATCATTCGATCGGTAATAAAGAGCAGGCGCTTGTACCTTAACATCATGTGTATGTAAAACAACAGTGCATAAATTTTAAAAATACGTCTTTACCAGTCCAATAAATTGTATTTTTCTTTTTCCTTTTTTCTACTATGAATAACATGGGCTTTAAATTCTAACAGTCGAAGTAGATTTTTATTTGTGCAGTCTGATATCTAGATTTTGCCCGATAACCCCCCCCCCCAAAAAAAAAAAAAAAAAAAAAAAAAAAACCTCTTAATCTCATTTTAAACCAAAAAAAAACATGCAGGCTAGAAGTGTCAGTTTTAAATCCAACAGAAATATATGTCATTTATGTCATTAAATCGCCAGGCTACAACGAATATATAAAAGTACTGCGCGTTTGTTTATGTGCAAGTCTAAAAGAGACTCGGGAACTGCCCTTCTACGCTCGCTCCACTGGCTCCCCGTGAAAGCCAGAATTGAGTATAAAGTGGCGCTACTTTGCCATCAGTGCATTTTTAATAACGAGTTTCCGTCCTATCTCAAGGCACTAATCAGACCTTATGTCCCGCAAAGAACACTTCGTTCTGCAAACTCATCGCTTCTGGAAGAGCCCCGTTTCTATCTGACGACCGTTGGCCTTAGAGCCTTCTCAGTATCCGGTCCGAAGGTGTGGAATCAACTTCCCATTTAACTGAGGCGAACAAGCTCTGCTGTTACTTTCAAAAAGAACTTAAAAACTCATTATTTCAATATTTACCTTCGATAACATTTAACATGCTTTAGAAACTTACTGTCTTATTTATGGGTTGGGTCGGTTAATGCTACATTTATTTGTTTTGTCTTTTTTTTAATCATCAATTTAGCTCTGTCACCTGGCCTAGTGTAATATCCGTATTCTTAGTTGTATGTTAAACGCGCTCTGAGCTTACATTATGTTTGTTGGCAGCGCTATACAAATATTATTATTATTTTTATTATTTAAAAGACTGAAAATGAAAAGTTTAAATTTAAAATATCGTGAATTACGTTACAATTTTTAGTTCTTCTACCCCTTCCCCTATTGGTGTACGCTCGTTTGAATCTGTGGCGCCTTCACTGTGGAACGGCTTACCTGAGACACTGAAAAACTCTGTGTCAAAAAAGGCATTCAAGAATAATTTGAAGACTTTTCTTTTCAACTAAATTGATCAAATACACATCCATCAGCAAAAAACTTGTTTGAAACTATTTTAAAATGTTATTGTCGTTTCGTGCCTCCATCGGCCGAAACCTTGTTTAAAACTATTTTAGAGTGTTATTGTCGTTTCGATTTTGTGAGCGCGCTGAGCATGCTTTTATTAGCATGGAGTGAGGCGCTATATAAATGACCAATTAATTAATTAATTAATTAACTTTAACAACTGTCAAACTTTCCTATAACATTATGTCAATTTTTTCAACTCCCTCCCTCAACCCATTCAAGCTAACAATGAGTTACGGCCGGCAAATATGTTTGATAGGAATTAAAAAGGTCTACGAATAAATGTAAATCGGGTAAAAAAAATAGGCATAGTCTAACTGGAGAATCGAACCCGGGTCGCACGCACAGCAGTCCTCTACGTTAACAACTTAGCTAGAGAAGGCACATGTCAGATGTGAAAAGCTATTAGACAGTATATAGGACTAGGCCTAAATAAGTCAGTGACACAATAGGGATCCGTGGGGACACAAACACGATCTTTTTATAGATAGAGATTTTTATTATTATTTTTTAGAGATGTTTTCAATGTATTATTCCAAACATTGTTTGACAAAAAAGTAAAAAAATATAGTTTGGTGTTAACATTATCTAATATCCTCCATTTGTGTTACTATTTAAAGACCAAGTGAAGAGGTTTTTCTCAAAGGAACGAGATTTGGAATAGCCTCATACGGCAGTGACGTATCACAAGGGAAATAAATAAATAAAAATAGACGCTATAAATCTATATTTAACCATTTTGTTAAAAATAAGAACCGGGAAAAGATTCAAAACATGTGGCAATAGATTCAAAACACGTGACAATATTCATTTTTCCTAGTCGGAATCCTTTATGTTACGTCACTTTCCTATATTGCCGGAAATAAAAACCTCTCAAATGGCTACGAGATTTGGAGTAATCTTTCGAAAAACACACACATTTAAGTGCAAATATTGAACTAATTACTTAAAATGTATCTTTGATATTTTGTATAAATGTTTTTTTTAACATTCAGATACTGAATACACTATTTACTATCAAAATCAAATGTTAACTCAATTTTGATAAAAAGCTCTTCACTTGGTCTTTAAAATAAACTATCGCGGCAAAATATAATATTGATTAATTAAAACAATGGTATGATAAACATTTTTTTTTTTTTTAGCATTAAACATTAATACTAAATAATTAACGGTGAAATTAGGTTATTCATTTAAAAGACTGCAAATGAAAAGATTATAATATATATAGGTTACGTTAGATGATGTGTTTAATTCCTTTCCCCCTCCCCCCGCCCCTCAATAAAACTAACAGTATATTACACTTCTGACTATTGTTATAAGGAAAATACGAATATACTGAATTTACATCTTTTCTAGTTTACCAGATTTCGAATTGACAATGTTAACATATTCTAATATATCTTACTTTGGTAGGCCTTTATAAGCAAATCATACAAATTTTTAATGAAACATTCATTGCATTTTTAAAAAAGTGGATACTAATACAGTGTTTATTATTTACAGTGTAGAGTATACTGCTACATTGTATGCTATATACAGCGTAGTGTATACTGCTACAGTGAACACTATATACAGTGTAGTGTAATCTGCTACAGTGTACACTATATACAGCTATTCATTGTTTAAACACAAACAAGTTTTAGAGGTGTTTTTTTTTCAAAAAATGTCAGATAAAAGAAAGTTAAAAATATACCTTTAGTTTGATGAAACTTAATCTAATTCTGTTATTTTTTAAACGGCAAACTATTATCTGACTATTAGATAATTCGTAAATATGTATTTGTTTTTCTTTTTTTTTAAATTTAATTTAAAATATATTGAAGTTTAATCTAAAATATATTGAAGACGTTCTAATCTAAATAAGCCGCGAGGGCCGCATACTATCATTTGTCCGCCCGCGCGTTACCCACTGGCTGTAGGTTGGACACCCCTGCATTACATAAACTACACTTGGTCTTGCTTTAAATTATTTCTATCATCGGTGCGCAACAGAAGTTTAAACAAGAAATTAAACTTCTTTCTGCTGTAGTAAGCCTACGGGTATTCCCGAAACGTCATAACTGCGACGCAACAAAACACCGCTCTTGAAAGCAGCACTACATGTGGGTCGAGCAATGGCATGTTTTCGCTGCCAAATTCAATTATCTACGATAAATCTAAAGCGTATTTTTGTCTAACGTTCATTTTCGATTTTTATTTGTGTGGCCGAAAAGGTGTAGATTTTTTTTTAGGTGAAACAAGTCGTGCATTAAAACATGAAGATAATCGTTAGAGCGCTTTTGAAGAAAATTTCCAGATATATATATATATATATACATACAATTTTAACTCGTATTATAGTATAGGATATATATATATATACAATTTTAACTCGTATTATAGTATAGGATATATATACATACAATTTTAACTCGTATTATAGTATAGGATAAATATAGGATTCGCGCTATAGAGGGGAGTTTTTTGATATCGATGTAGTCTAAGTCTATTGTTTTATTGAGCTTTTATACTGAGACCAGTGGCAGTGTTGTGTAAAATATATTGTCTTCACCTTACTAAATTGTTTTTAATTCTGTAGTAGGATTTTTTTATATTTATTTTATATTAATTAGACTAAGTTATTAAATAAATTATTTTTAATTTGGTATCGGCTGAAAAGTTGTTCTATTGAATAAGTTGTTTTTCTAAACTAAATCAGTTAGCTACAAATAATTAATATTACTAGTTATTTATTACAACCTCTTTAACGAGACCTCATAATTTAAATTTAGATCTAATTTTAAAAGAGGTTTGTAATACTATATTTCTAGAACTCAGCACTCTCCTGTATGGCTGTGAGTCATGGACCACCTGAGCTAGTCATGAAAGGAAGAACAACAGCTTCCACATAAGGTGCCTACGGTGCATACTGCAGATCCAGTGACAGAATAGGGTCTGCAATAAAGAGGTGCTGTCATGCTTTGCTCAGCGGGAAACGCCTCAGGTTGCTCGGCCATGCAAAGACCTACTCTACGGAGAGCTGGTCGAAGGTCATAGGAAGACAGGGCGCCCGAAACTGCGCTTCAAGGACCTATGCAAAAAGGACTTGACCCAGAGCTCCATTGACCTCGACACTTGGGAATGTCTGACCGCTGACCGACCAACCTGGATGCTCACATTAAGGCGTAGCACATCCTGCACAGAAACTGTGTGCATTTAGACTGCCATTCAGAAAAGAGCGAGGCGGAAACACCTTCTACAACAGCCATCCGCCTTCAAATGCCTCAAGTGCGGCAGGGATTGCCACTCCCGATATGGTCTACACAGCCATTCTCGGCCGTGCAGCTGGATACCTCACCCATGAAGCTACACCATCGTCTTTCGAGACGGACGGATGCCGACGACGACGAAGATTTCTAGAACTGTAGACCAATCTTATTGTCTTATATTTCTTTGTTAAAAATGTTTCATATCAATTTATGCCAAGTGGCTTTTATTTTACTGACCGTCTTGTGTAAGTAAGAATTAATATCGTTTTGCTTACTCTAAATCTTATTTACTATCATCTGGCCATGTTATTTGAAGCGTTTTAGTTATTATATTCATATTTCATTTGAAAAATTTATGTTTTAACGTTATAATTGTAATTTAAAAAAAAACAACAATATAACCAAACAGCTTCCACTCAGAAGACACCAACATATCCAGTGCAAAAACGTCCGGCGGCAAAACAAAATATGGATTTTAAAAATTAGATATTGTAATTGTTATTGTGTAAAATCTATAGGTGCGCCATTCCTGAACTAGACAATGACACGTACAAAAGTCAGGGCCCGTGGCATGATGAACTCATCAATAAATCAATCCCATGGCTGAGAGAGAAAAATATGTACTCACAGTGTGACATGTATATGAAGGATGACACACGGAGTGAATGGAAAAATCAAACACAAAAATGTCACAGATGGGTTTACAGTCAAGACAGTTTTCACTCCACTTTTGTTACCGAGGTTTGTGAACATTTATCAAATAACTTTGGAATGAAAAAAACGTTAATTGACAAATATTCTGGCAATATAAAATAAATCACATTACGATATCGTGAAAATATATAGACGACCATATCTTATATTATATTTTACAAGCGCTCAAGTTGTGCAGAAGATTATGGCGCCCTAAGCTTATCCGTGGGTTTAGATTAGTCTTGTTTTTTTTTCTTAAGATATATTATAAATGATGGTATTTTGTTTTGTTTTCCAGGTTGGTTAGGCGACCCATTCTAAGCCCAAATTCAAAATGATTAAATAGACATATTAGCCTATAAAGTTTCGCATAAGAATTTCATCGTCTTAAGTTTCTGTTGGTAATAAGGTTTATAGAAAAGCAAAAAAAAAACACTTTTTAAAAATATATTGCTTACAATTCTGACAGCGTCTCATATCTTATACATTACAGACGCTCCTTGAATAAAGAAAATTATTGCGTCCTACGCTCATCCGTGGTCCGAGTCTAGTCTTGCATTTTTATTAATGTTTTAAATGATGTTAAGTTACTGGTTTTCCTGGTTTGTTCAGCCAACCCATTCCATGTCCGATAACCACTCGGGAAGAAAGAGTATTTATATGCATTTGTTCTCGCATAAGGGACAAGGATAGTATTTTTGTCGTTATGTTTACCCGAGCTTTATATATTCTTCTAGAAGGAACAAAGTGGTTTCTTATAGTGAGAAACAAAGAAAACAAATGTACAATGAAAGGCAAACGACTAATTGCGTTCATTAGAAAGACCATAATATATTGATTCCTTTTAGTATGCACACCATTATAGAAATGCAAGACTTAAGCCATGGAAATTATAGAGCACAATACTATCATATAATTTAATAGTGCAATAAGATCGATCTTAGCTATATTATTTTATATCTTGTAAACTAATGTATTAATGTATTAATTCGTTCTCCATCAGATGAACATGGTGTGTGATGATGTTTCATTAAAAACCTATGCCAACATGTGCGTGATGGGGGGCATGATGGCTGGATCCCTTATCTTAGGCTCACTGGCAGATGTGTAAGTACTCTACTGTTTAATTATTTGTGTTTACATACAATGTTGGGCGTCAACTGTGTAGGATTAATTTCAAAGGTATGTCTCTAGGTGAAACGAAATACTTGAACAATAAATGGAACATGTCCACTAACATAAAGAAAGCCATATTTATTAATAGCCAGCATAAAATCGGTAGCATTAAAAACTTTTTTCTTAAAAAAAAAAAGAATTAGGAGCTATTCGAAAATACTGTTTGTTTGTATTCAACCATGTAAGGGTTGATTTGGTGAATAAATTATATGGAGATAGTTTGTTCATGAAAGTGGTTACCAGGAAGGGAGTGTTTGACGTAATAATATTTATTTACCAACAGACTAGGCTTAGGGATAGAGTCAGTCTTCTTGCGATAGTGTAGGTTAAGATACCTTTTAAGACTGTGAGTCGAAAGTGTGCTGAATAGTTTTGAAACATATGAGACGAATGAGATATGAGAGACATGACTGTTGTGATTCAACTACATATTACATGAAGTGATTAAAACCATTGCCCCAAATTGAACATCGTCGTTTGATCATTGAATGTTTCGAGTTGTATTTAATATCTGAACCCTGTTACAGACCATAAAGCGCCACCAGTTTAGAGATTTACTTTATTTTTCGGACAATTGCGGTATATAAACAAACAACAACATGACTTTTTATATATTATTATATATTATTAGACCTTGGCATAGCACATTTTTTTTAATAACTTAGCTTTTATTAAGTGAAAATCATTGCGGTCAATGGACCAATTCGCAAGTAAAACAGTTGGTCATTTCAAATTTGTATACGTCAATGACCCAATATGATCCCTGCAAAAATAAAGGATTTTAAAACATTGGGAAATCACTTAGCTATAGCCCCAGTGAGGGAAAAAAACCACGTATGACAGTCATCAGAGTTCAAAGATGATTTTAATTAGTGATTGGCCGGATATGATTTTTTACTATTTGCCGGATCCGGATAGTAGACCCCTAATATTCGCCGGATCCGGATACGGTTCCGGATATGTCGTCATTTTCACGAGTATGGGGGTGTACTTCAACAGTTTCTGATTAGAATTCAAAAGTATTTATTAAAGTATTTATTATTCAAGAGATAGAGAGTATCTGCAGTCTACAATGAAAGTCACAGATACTGTGTCAACTTCACCGATGGACATGTTACAACTTACAATGATCGAACTTTAACGAAGTTCAACGAACTGTGTAGTCGCTGTAGTATAGTGTGTACCAAGTGATTATATTGTTTATACATTTTATATTTCTTTATCTACTTTATACTGCAGTATTGCTTTATTTGTATTTAAACTTTGAAGTAATTCTTTACTACCGTGATATTCGGATCCGGCAAAAATCCGGCGGAGGTATTCGGCAAATCCGGATAGTGCCGGAAATCCCGATATCCGGCCCGGATATTCATCATGCCGGATATTCGGCCAAACCCTAATAATAAGAGATAAAATATAATAGCGTGAAGCTAATTGTACATTTTATCTAGTTTTCATTTATCATGTTTTGTTTAGAATAGGACGCAAGAAGATTTTATTGTTAGGCACAGCCGGGCAGTTTGCATGTGGTCTTGCTACAGCTTTTGTCACATCTTACACTCCATTTGTCATTCTGAAGTTTCTCGCAAACTTCTTTGGCAGTGGCCTGTACCTCACTTCATATGTAATCGGTAATTAAAATATATTATTCACCTTAATTCATAAAGTAGGCTTATACTTTTACATATTATTATAAACTTTGATTTTTTTTTGCTACCTCTTATTATTTTTTTGTAGGACACTAACTATATAGTAGCGTATTAATTTACATTATTTGTGCTTTTTATTTTTTAAATTGATAAACTGCACACACACGCATACATATATATATATATATATATATATATATATATATATTATTTATTTATATAAATATATATTGATCTTTTAACATCTGGATCTGTTTATTATAAAGACCTTCACATACTCACATTTGTTAGCCAAAGCTTATATAGGTTATTTAAATGTAGCAGAAAACAGATAAACTTGAATTACATCAACCAGCTCTGGTTTATTATGTACATCAGCATGACAACATTTAATCTTCATGCCGCTGGTTGTTTCATAATATATGTTTTATTCTTTTAAACAATCGCTCATTTCATTCTGGTAAACTGATTTGTCATCCCTTGATTATTAATACTATTAAGCATCTCTCAGCATGAACGTCTCAAATATGCACACACGAAAATTAAGCAAGAACTATTTAAAAACAAAACATGTGACATGTATTTCTAATTCTACAGGTATGGAACTGGTTCGACCCAGTAAAAGAAAGTATGCAGGAATAGTCAAGGAATACTTTTGGTGTCTCGGTAATTTCCTGCTTATAGTCTTCGCCTTTTTTCTGCGGGATTGGAATTACCTGCAGATAGTTTTGTCATGTCCGAATCTTTTAATTATGTCCTATTTCTTGTAAGTTGTTTTCTTTAAATTATTTGTTTCACTTTTAGTCTGTTTATAAATTTGTAATATAAAATATTTAAGTGTCCAATTCATTTGCACGGAAATGTTTAATTTAATATTACTTTATTCAGGTTACTAAATGAATCTCCGAGATGGCTAATCAGCAGAAATAAAATAAAAGAAGCGTCTGCAATAGTCAAAATTGCTGCAAAAGTCAACCAAGTCACATTATCAGAAAACATTGCAAATCTAGAGGATATAGAGTTGGAAGGAGCAGGCGAAAAAGTCTGGCATATGATGACTGAACCAGTGCTACTAATAAGATGCCTGGTTGTATTTTTTATTTGGTGAGATATTAGCATGCATGAAGTTTCATTAGATTGTTTATTAAAGTATTATACACGTATTTGACATTTAATAACGACAGTAATTTTCTAATTTTTCTTACTTGTGCCAGCACGATACTTGAGAATAGAAATATCACAGAATCTAACATTTCTTTTTTTATTACTCCCTTTATTTTAAGTTGCATTTTCTGTCTGTCTGTCTGTCTGTCTGCAAAGGTGCAAAAATTGGCTTTGATTTTTCGACCACTTTCCGTGGTCCGATCGAGCTGGAATTTGGACAGCAGACTTGTGGCGCCTAACAATACATCCTATTAAATTTTCAGTTAAAACAACTTAATAATACTACACTTATGACAATATTCATTTCTTAAAAGGAAAGTATAAGAAAAGTTTTGATTTCGCGTTGAAAATGCCTGTGCAACTTTTTATACTTTTTCGGCGCAAAGCTAGAAAAAAAATTATGCGCTAAGATTATTTTTAGAACAATTCATACAGAGTAAGGAGATATTTTTGAGATTTGCGACACAGATATTTTTTCTGTACGTTTCATTTGCAGTAGTCAATCAATTATTTAATTACAAGATGGTAAACTTAGTTTGCAAATAAAGGGAGTATAATAAAAACTTCGTTTTTATGGTTTTCTTGTTCCTGTTTTTGAAAATATTTGTCCGCCATATATTTCGACTACACCGAACTAGTTACTCTTTTTATTTATACTTCTTAATAATTAAAAAAAAAAATATTAGGATTCGTAACACACTGATTAATAAAAGAAATTCTTGAAATATTTCAATTTAAATTTGTATTATTATCTATTTCCTCCATCATTTTGAGTTTTGCATGCCGACGTGTTTTGCGCCAGTTGGCCCGTGGTCTTCTACTTCAGCCTGCTTTTCTTTCTTGATGTGCTTTTATAGCCATTGATCAACCAAGATCGTCAGCAAGGCAGTAGTTGATTTTTTTTAAATTTTCTCTCTTAGATGATTGCTAACCCTAGACAAGGGCATCATTTATCCGGGTTTAGAGTTTACATTTTTGCAGTCATTTCCTTGGATTTATAATAAATTTTTCGAAGAGTATCCTTACCACGGGATACCCCACCTCACTCTCCATGACAGCAAACCAGTTGGTCCACGGCCGCTTATTAAGTATACATCAAGGCTAACCTTATATGTAAAATATAAAGGTCATTCTCCCATCCGATCCCGGGGACGCGCTTGGTATGAGATGATATCTCTCTCAAGCAGGAGGCAGACAAAACCAGACAGACCCATCTCTGCACCCCGAAGAAATTAAGGCAATACTCAAAAGGAATGAATCCGAATCATGGTCTGAGCTGCAACAAAACAACCAAAAGATTGATGCTTACTACAAACTATCAAACCAATTTCAACACATCATATTCAGACTAAGGACTGGTCACAACATGCTGAAAAAACACATCGAAGCAAGCAAAATGTGCCCCTGTGGAATAGCTCCCGAAAATGCGGAACAGACCTGCGCTCTGTACCATTCTACCCGGTCAGCCATTTGGCCCCAGGAGGCTACATTCTTTGACAAACTGTAAGGTGGACTAGAGCAACTGACAGCCACGGCGTAGTTCATTACAACTATCGGACTTGTCTGAATCCCCCTTATCATAACATTAGAGAACGAAGAAGAAGAAGAATAGCGGTTGTTATATTATCTGTCTTACAGAAAGTTTTCTTTAATATTATACTAGTAAGTTTTTTATGAGAGAGCCTGTAAGTTCAAAAAAGGACTGATTTTAAAAGCATAGCAAGGCAACAGTGAAATTCCATAACATAAATGAAACTTAACCCTAGGCCCACTGCCCCAACTTATCATAACGCATAATATAATTAAGTGATCATAGCACAAGAAAACATGACCAATGAACAAGTTTTATACAAGCTGCAGATTTTTTTTTCTCAATTTAATAGTTCGTCTTTTGGAAAGTGTTTTGGTCCTAGCATACATTTAGTAAGATAAATCTTTAGGTCTAAATCGAGGAAATAGCTCATAAATCTAGATACGTAAATATGTATGCACAGTGGCCGAGTGGCAAGCGCCTTCTGTGTTCTGGGTTTGAATCTTGCCAAGGCTAGGCTATGTTTCCGGGTCTGAAGGGTGTTACCCAGCTCAGATGGGTGCTGTTAATGTTTAGTTCTATGCTCCTTCATTACATGTAGCTATAAAAGAATATTATGAGTATAACTTCAGTTCTGGTTGATTCTTTCTTTTTGTCTTATTTAAACAGACAACACAATTTATTGTAATGCATTTCAAAACACTTGTTTGCAGCAATATTAATTTAATTCACTTTATATTCTTCACATTAGAAATAATCACATAGGCTAAATCCATTAAACAATGAAATATTTTAAGTCCAATTTTATGTTAAAGCACAACCAGATAAATTATACGTCATTCTTTTCTAACGCCCAGAAGTTAACTGACTTTCTTGTCACATACATACACGTGACTAAGTGCCTCTTTAAAAATCAATTCTTTCACGCATAAAACAAGATTCACGTTGTTTTACAAGCATTAGATCTAACTGCGCAAATCACTAGCAAACAAAAATGTATTTAATGTCCCCTATAAATGATATAACTCTAGCTTATTGATATTTGAGTTATTATTATTGATTATTTCCCCTTGACCATATATAACAAAATTACGTTAATGTTATTTAATTTTATTTTTTATTGTAATACATTACGACCTCCTCACTTCAGGGCCTCCAACGTGTTCAGAACTGTGCTGCCCGACTGGTCCTTAAGAAGAAGAATTCGACGCATACTACTCCTCTGCTCCGATCTCTGCACTGGCTACCCATTAACCACCGGATCTCCTACAAGCTGGCGTCTCTGTGTTACAAGTGCCTGAATGACTCTGCCCCCGACTACTTTCGCTCCTGATTCGAGCTATATACTCAATCCCGTCCACTCCGCTCGGCTTCTGATACACTTACTCTTTAGATCCCTCGTGTGAAACTGGTTTCCGCTGGCGAACGGGCACTCTCATATGTGGGCCCGTCCGCATGGAATGCCTTATTACTACAAATTCGACAGAGCTCTAGCTTTGACACCTTCAGAAGCCGGCTGAAGACCTACCTATTAAATGAGCAGTTTATTATTTTATTATTTTTCATTTATACAATTTTGTCTTTTATTCGTTGTCTGTACTATGTCTGTTACTGTTGACAGCGCATAGAACTAATCATAATGGGATATGCGCTATACAAGTCTTATTATTATTATTATTATTATTATTATTATTATTATTATTGCATCAATCCTTGACAGGTAACTGACTTTAAATGAGGTAAAGTAAAGGAGGCTGGGTATTGTGCTGGTAACACAAGCACCAGTATGTGTTTTCCATATAAACTGTTATTTTTTTCTGCTACGTAAATATTTATGCTATTTTGTCTGCTCTTGTATTTTCCTTTTTGTAGTGATCCGCTGACTGTAAATATCGAAAAGCTTTTTAAAGATTCTACATTTACATATCCCGTAGTCCGTTGGACCGTTGGAGCGCCACAGATGACATATACACCAGCCTCCTCCATTCCTCCCGTCTCTCGGCCATTCGCAATGCGTCACACAGTTATGTTCCTGCCCATTCCCTGACATTATCCTCCCATCGTTTCTTTTGTCTTCCTCTCTTTCTGCCTCCTCTGATGGTACCCTGCAGAATGGTTTTGGCAAGCCCGTTGGTTCTGGTGACGTGGCCATACCATTCCAGTTTCCTTTTCTTGACTGTGGCCAGCAGGTCTTCATATTTTTCAAACTTTCGTATGTATTCTTTTTCGTATCTGTTCATTGGAGATATTGTATTTATAGCAGATACCGAGCATCTCATCTCCAAAGCGTTTATCTTTTTTTCCAGCTCAGCTGTTAATGTCCATGACTCACAAGCATATAAGAAAATGGAGAGGACCAGCGAGCGCATCAGCCTGATTTTGGGGCAGATGGCTAAGTTCTTGTCTTTCCATAATATTGTCTTGATTATTATTTTAATGATTAGGCCTTAATATTTTATGTGCTGCCACTAAAAGCAAAGCTTGGCATGCGTCATTTATTTTTAGCTTCTTCCTAGAGTCACTTTTCATATATGACGTGCACATTCTTTTAGATTTCTATTAAATACACGTGACCAATTTTTTCTTAAATAAGTAAGCTTTAACGCTTAAGCCAATTTTGTATTTATTTAAAACGTTAATGCTTTCTATTGTCTCATCAGGTTTGTGAGTCACATGGTTTATTACGGCTTGAGTTTGAATGTGGGAAATTTATCTGGAGATGTGTACCTCAATTTCTTCTTGTCTGTCATTGTTGAAGCTGTAGCTTACACCTTGTGCTTGCTGTTGCTGGACAGAGCTGGCAGGAAATTGTTACTGTGTTTCTTCATGTTGACGGCAAGCCTGGCCTGTATTTGTACATTGTTTCCTGTCATCTATGGCAATGAAGGTGACATTATAAATGTACATTTCCTTAACTTATTTACTCTTTCTAGCTCATTGGAAATTTTGATTCACTATTCACATTTTACTTTTATTATCTTAAAACAATAACTGGTCTTGTAAGGGTTAAACTAGTAAAAAAAATAGATTCAACAGCGTTCCGGTAATAGAGAAGTTAATTTGACTGGCAAACATAATTCGCATTATAATTGTAAAAACATTATATATCGGCTATTTGTTGTAAATAGTAAAAAAAAATATTTCTTTAGACCATGTTGTTTCACGGCCAAGTCAAACAACGTTGGCTACACTAGTTATTTTTGGAATGAGATTGTGTGGCCAGCACAATGTTAGCATATTTTATTTTCTTCCAGTTATATCGGGTACTCATCGTAGCCGGGTATATTCATGGACACCTTTTACGACCTGTATAGACAAACATAGCAGTTAGTCCTGTATGGGTATTGTAACATCCATTATAGATTAAATAACTCGTTAGAGGCCAGTAAATATGCCAACTTAGAACACTATGTCTTGATTCACAAAAAAAATGTCAGTTTAATACTAATACTTTTTAGATAGATACATTCCTTTCTCAAACGAAGACATAAAAACTTCTTACCAAAAACAACACAAGAACATATTACGCACTTCCGTAACCACGAAATACGTCACACTCAAAACATAGCGCTTAGAGAGTTTCTCAAAAAAATACAAAGTAAAATAATAACATTACTAAATTTATGACAGTATTCGAACCCGTCATCTAAACAATGGCTTTATGAATGACGGGCCAATATAACGAAATGTCTCGAGCTGTAAAAAAAAAAAGGAAAATATGAATGTTCAAGTCTTTGTATCCATGGGATAATAAAGTTCTGATAGGAAACCAACATATCATCATTGGGAATAAACATGATTTTAAAACAAGTCAAACTAATTATACTAATCTTTGAAAGACTCGAAATTGTTCTACCATATACATTTCTTTCTACCGTTCATCACCCAAAGAATATATTTATTAATATATTTACTAATGTTTAAATCTTAATAAAATATTAAAGAAAACAACTTGTGAGAGTCTAGCATTCAGTCAAATAATTCAATGATTCTAATAGGTACTTCCTGGATAACTATGGTACTGTCACTTGTTGGCAAGTTTGGAACTTCTGCAGGTTATGCTGTTGTCTACATCTATACAGCAGAGATGTTTCCTACAGTTATGAGAAACTCAGGGCTTGGAATATGTTTTGTTTTGGCAAGATTTGGCGGGATTATCGCTCCTTATGTTGCTGATATTGTAGGTTTAAATTTGCTACAATCATTTACACTAGACTAGCAATTACATATTTTTAGGTGTTAAATACATTTAATAAATATTTATCTTAGGTCTCATTTATATTAATTCAGTACTATGCTTTTATATTCATGGTATTTAGAAAATATAAAACTTGTGTTATTTAACTCACACACTCGAGTGTTAACGTTTATGATTGGATCTACCCGGTATTCAAGTATATTAAAAAGATGGTTTTATCTGATATATCTATCAATATATAAAAATATCGTATTTACAATCGTAATGAGCTAATTAATTTAGTATTTTATTATTACATCAACAGGGTAATGTAATAACTGGATATATGGCTGTAATTCTACCTTTACTAATATGCGGTGGAGCCAGTATAGCTGCAGGGCTTCTGGCACTTTTACTGCCAGAAACAGCCAACCGGATGTTACCAGATACAGTGGAAGATGCAAAAAACTTTGGAAGGTGAGACAATTTTTTAAATAAACACCGGTAAAATTAAAGAGATTTGAGGGTCCATGCGTGAGTAGGGGCAGTGAGGAATATATAGATCTATACAAAAGCAAAAAAAGAGTTTAATTGTTGAAGGCATTAAGTATTATAACTTTTAATTTTTAAGCATTGCTCAATGGCGAGCTATGCATATTTCTAAAGAGATTAGAAGTCTACTGGCGTTTTAAGAATACTTGTAGTTTGGGGCGTGGAGATGTACATTTTGTGCGTGTGTAAAAATAACATAGATTAGGATTTAGAAGTAATAAAAACTACTATTATTTAACAGACTAATAGATATACTAACATATGCTAGTATGCATACTAACATTTTAGCACTTTTTGTTGCTTTTCAAGAGCTTTTTAAAAATGAGATCCTTATATATTGTCTAAATAAAAAATAACGGCGACCCAGTATTTTAAAGAAATAAATTTTGCTTCAAACTTTTTTATCTCATATAAAGTAATATGGCAAATTTTCAGATATCATAAGAGCTGTCCAACTATGAACATACATAAAACCGTATGCAACAAATGGTCATTTCCTTTTTTTTAAAAAAATTTTTGAACACGTATGTTGAACAAACAAAAAATAATCAACGGAAATATCGACAGAATGTGTAGAATAAAATTATAGTCATTCGTTATTTTGACGGGCGTAAAAACCATATAAAACCTTATTTTACGATCGTCATAAATTATAACATATGTTTAATTTCAACTTATATGACATTTAAAACAAACATGAAATTTTTGCAATGCATGCGCCTAGTAAATACTTTTACATGATATAATTTGTTTACTCTACAGGAAAAGCAATAAAAAAAGTTTTGTTCTACATGTTGTAGCAGCTAAATAAAGAGATAAATGGAAAATGGAATCCATCATTTTATAACGACTCTCAAAACAAGAGTTGTACCAATGACTAAAAAATTTTTTTTTTCTTTCTAGCTTTTGCAATAGACGTGACAAGGACCCCATATCACTTAACTATGTAAACAGCGTCCATGTCAAAGCACGAAAATAGAATAAAAAAATTAGAAGAATACGTTTCCTGGACTGATAGTGCATTTTGAATACAATTTTCTGCTCAAGATATTTAAAATATCAGACCGGCTTAGGTGTAGCCACGAGTAGACCTAATTCAAAACTACTAATTCTAGTCAGTGTATACAGACCACCAAACTCAACAGAAGAATACATGACTGATCTCTGTAATCAGCTCACAAGCATTGAAGCAAAATATAAAAATGCTGTAATTTGAGTAATGGGGGACTTCAACCTCCCTGAAATAAATTGGAATAGCTACTCTCTAGAAAAACCACAAACAATAAAAGAAATGAATGAACTTTTTATCAATACCATAAGAAATCTAAACTTAGCGCAAATTAATAAAAAACCAACAAGAAACCATAATATACTAGATTTATTCTTAAAAAACAACCGACCAGGTCTAGTAATACATTATGAAATAATCCCTCGACTTTAGGATCATGATATTGTCAGAGTAAATAACAGAATAAAAACAAAATATGCAAGAAACCTAAAATAATAATTTATATCTGGAATAAATGTAACACAACAGACCTACATCAAGCAGGAATAAAATTCAAAATCAAATCTCTTACTAAATACACTATAACTAGCCCAGTTGAAGACATTTGGCATTTTATAAAAACAAACTTAAAAGCAATAATGGTTGATTTTGTACTAACAAAGCAAACATCAAATACAATTAAAAAAGACTGTGTAAACACTTTTTTTTTTATTTTAGAGAACTAATTCAATTAGACTCACTAATCTATAAAAAGAATGGATTGCGCCTTCTTTATAAATTAGTTTGAGCAAAGTGAAGACAGGGAAATCTAATCAGTTCCACCGCACTTATCGATACAAACAAAATTTTGTCTAAAACTTACTGCGCCACTGATCTGTAAAAAGATCGGAACGTAATTTATGTTGCTGACATTTTACACAATATGCATATAAATTGTTGCTGTCAAGCTTTTGAATTTTTATTAATAATATAAAACTAACAATACTATCAAAAGGAAAAAAAAAGAAAAAAAATATCAAAAAATAAATAAAAAATTAAATAATAAACAAAGTAGACATCAACATTGCGCAGTACGGGAAAATCCGGTCCCGAAACACACTAAATTTGAAAGCATTTCAAAAGGACATTATTCGGAAATGGCGTTCGTTTTATAACCATTAACATACGGTAATTAGTAATAGGTCTAAGTTTATGTACAAAAATAAATAAACGAATTAAGCAATACTGTTGATAAAATGAAATTTATTTTGGAGGACATTTCCAGTTTATGCATTTAAATTTTAACCCGATTAGTTAAACGGCTTAGGAGACTATAGAGCAGAAACGAACATCTAAATAAATAAACAAGCTCACGGTAATAATATCTATTGATCAGTGACAGTATAAAAAAATTGGCGGAAAAATCTTCAAGGTTGTTATTTCCGCGCCTAATCTATTCCTTTTATAGATCAGTAATTAGATTACACAAAAAATACCTAAAAATTAAACACTTAACTCAGAAACTAAGCAGACAGCTGCAAAATGAATATGTAAACAAAGATAGTAATAAAAACTTATGGTCCTACAATAAATCAAGAAAAATGGACATAACAGGCATAGCTCCGCTAAAAAATCAAAACAACTAGACCTATAATGACAATGAAACTAAAGCTAACATCCTCAACACACACTTTGCATCATCATTTTCAAATCCAGGTTTTTAAAAAATCTTCATAAATTTAAACAAACTAGAAGTACTAGAAAAGATAGGACATATATATATAAATGTAAAGAAAAAGGCATTAAACAACTCCTAACCAAATTAAAGTAAACAAAGCTTCTGGTCCAGATAAAATACCAGAAAGACTGATTAAGAAACTGTAATGTTGTTACAGGGGATGGCATTGCCAACAGGGTGCAAGATGTCGCACGCCCAATCGGAGCGTGGACAGGCTCCGTGTATTGGTACTGCCCCTAAGGTCACTACGCCCGCAAAACACTATTGGCTTGTTGGTCTAAAAGCGTGATAGCCGAGCTATTCTTCAGCACTATTGAATTCGCTGTCCGATATTTATATTTGACGAACAGCAGATCTTTACCCATTTTATGTTCTAGCATACACACGTTCACACCAGGAAAAATACTATAAAAACAACAACATTGTTTATATAAGAAGATGATTTCGTTTATTGTTGCGAACAAGATCCTTTCAATGATATTGCTAAACTCTTATCACACTAAGTATCTTGTTCTAATTCTCACTACTCACAGATATAAATGGCTTTACATTAGTAATGGTCTCACAACGATTATTACATGGAGCCGAACATAAAAGATCATCCACGAATTACGGGGAATCTTAAAATCTAACAATTGAGGGTTAATCATTAAAGTCCACTTACTAAATGTCCAAGTCCTAAATAGTAGAAGATTTTTCACATATAAACAGATAGCATGCGAAATAATACAGTGTTCAAGTGGCGTTGCGGCGTCTCGAAAAACTCGGGAGTATTTTTCAACCGCGCGCAGTCTTAAGTCTGCTTGTCGATAAAAGGTAGACTAAACAAAAAAAGGTAATATGCAGACTTAAACATACTGTCAGAAAGGCGGGACTAAGGAAGAAGGTCCGCCCCCTCTTTACCATTCCAAGGGGTTTGGTGGGGGAGAAAATGACCATTTATGAAGATTGAAGGGGAATTAAAAGCGCCTATACTGCTAAGGTCGTACACTAATTAATTACCTAGCTAATAAGCAATCGCTTCGTCACAGAAACTAACAAATGAAATATCTCCAATCTTTAAAATACTTTATCAGGCCTATCTGAAACAGAACAGTGTCCAAAGATTGGAAATTAGCCAATGTAACTCCCCTTTTAGGAAATACATTTGATCCCGGAAATTACAGACCTGTTTCCCTGACAAGCATAACATGCAAAATACTTGAGCATATAATATATAGTAATTAGTAAATCATCTAGACAAACTAAATGCACTATGCCTATGCCAACATGGCTTCAGAAATAACAGATCATGTGAAACTCAATTATTAGTCTTAATAGATGACTTGTCTAATGGATTATATAATAACAACCAAATTGATGCTATATTACTAGATCTCTCCAATGTATTAGATAAAATTCATCATTCTAGTTTACTAAAAAACTAACCCATAAAAACAAAGTTTTTATTATACTCCCATTCTTTGTAAACTAAGTTTATATTTAATTTATATTTTAATAGATTTAAATAAATATAAGTGATATCATACCTTATGAATTTCCACACTAAAATTTTGCGCATCCTTTTTTTTTTGTTCTAGCTTTGGCCCGCAAAACCATAAAAAGATACATTGTGTCGTTTTCATTCTATTTATTTCGTAAAAACGTACATATCCGAAAAGTTTATTTACTTCCGTCACTTCCGGTAGTTGTAGCCATATTTTACGTAAAATAATTTCTTCAATTTGCTAATTGGTAAAAGGAATTCGTGACTATTCCAAAGGCTATGATGCTGAAAATTTGATAGAATGTCTTTTTAGTAAAGACAAGTCTGCTACTGTAGTTTCATCTCGATTGGACGACGGTAAATGGTCGAAAAATTGATGCAAAGCTTTGCTATCAAGCAATCAAGCAAGCAGACAAGCAGACAGTGCGAGTTAATAGAAAGAGAGTAAAATTACGACAATATTTTGGCATCTCTGGTCCCTTACATCATTGGAGTTAAGACTTTCTTATAGAGCGATTGCAATAGGCGTGGCTTAGGTTTTTTGGTGATGTAATTGTGTAAATAGCGGCCATGATGGTGATAATGGGGAATACACATTGTTCTTTACCATGTGTATTTTAAACCCAAAATATAAGGAATTAGTTTCTATAAATATTGATACTAGTCCTTAGTAGTCCGTCCACGAAATAAACAAAATTTTAGGCATTTATAGTTTTTCAATAGCTCTTTTAAAACATTGTACTATCTGCTTTACGCTTTACATTTAGATAGTAAGTTAATAGGCTAACTTTCGACAATCGACAATCGACATCTTCAATTAAATATTATGCACTTACGGAACCTTTTCAATTGATTTTTAATGGTTTAAATGTTAGCTTTGAATGTTAATTTACATCCCTTGACAGTGATTATATATATTTTACGTCAGTAGTAATATTAGGTCCGCTTTTGGTATTATGGGTTAGGCTGGGCAAGGATGGGGGTGGGTAAATAAGTACGTTACCCAGCCTTACCCAGGCATTTACCCACCCCCTCACGACCCCGTTACCCACCCTCACCCAGGTTTACCCACCCCCTACCGACACGTGGCATTTCATGACCTACCGACATCCTCCCGACCCCCACCCCCTTTAATGTATAATGGAAAATAAAAAAATTATGTAATTGTTTCTTAGTAAATCGATTTTTTATTAGTTCTCTTTATACTTATGTATATAAAAACGATTAAATAAAAGTGTTAAAAAATGTTATTATTAGTTTTATAAGGTTGTTTAATAATAATGTTTTTAATAGCAATTTTCTTAAGTAAATTATATATTTCAATGGCTCCTTATCTTTAAACTGTCTTATTAGTGTCTTATTAGGCGCATTTTTCATTTTTAAAATACCGTTTTTAATATATATTTTTAAATTTGTGATCGATAATTGTCTAATAATCGAACTTTTTTTTACATACTTTTAAACATTTTTATTTTTTATTATCTTCCTTATCTTTTAACTGTCTTATTATGCGCCAATATTTCATTCTTTGTAATTACTAAAATACATTGATTTTATCACATAGATATTTTTAAATTGTCTAAATAGGGGGTATTTTTTTAACATTAGTTTGTTACTATAATTATTTTAAGCGCTTTAGTATTATTTAAAAGTTCCTAATTAAGGCTGCCATTAAAACATTTTAGCAACAGCGTATTCACATTTTAACACATACCTACAACCTAACCACATGATCAATAATAATTTGAATGTATAGAGTCGCATGTGTTAACAACTAAACACAAGCCAACATAATATTACCCCACCAGATCGATCATTAATGTATCATTAATATTTTATTTGAAATTATAATGCCAGTAGAATTGCCAGTAGAATATTGACCTATGTCCTCACGTGTACACATACATACACACACACAGACCTAATCCCGCACAAACGAATACAAACACACATAGACACACCTGTTTAATTCAAACACAGACCTAACCCTACATGCGTACACACACACACATATCCACACATACACACACACACACATATATAAATATATACACATACACAAACACACACACACCTGTTCAATTCAAACACAGACCTAACCCTACATGCAAAGACACACATATATACACACATACACACACGCACATATATATATATATACATATATAAATATATACACTAAATTTTAGCTTTGAATGAAATTAGAGTGCAAATAAACCACAACTGTTACAATATCAATGCCCGTAGGGGTATTGACCCTTGCACTTTAGTCTCTTCCTGAAAACGTGTGTGTTTAAGTTGACCCACAAGTTTTTTCGCAGATCGATAGAATATACGTGTCTTATCTCTCTATCTGTCTATCTATACATCTCTATATCTCTCTCGCTCTCTCTATCTCTATCTATCTCTCTACAGACGCTCCATCTATAAAGAAGATTATTGCGTCCTACGTTCATCTGTGGTCCAAGGCTAGACTTGCATTTTTATTAATGTTTTAAAAGATGTTAAGTTACTGGTTTTCCTGGTTTGTTTAGGAAACCCATTCCATGCCCGAATGCCACTCGGGAAAAAAGAGTATTTTTATGCATTTGTTCTCGCATAAGATATAAGAAAAGTGTTTTTAACTTTAGGTTTATCTGAGCTTTGCGACATATTGTTATTGAGTTGTATTTCTAAATTAGAGTTTAATGCCTTATTTATTATTACTACTTTACTCTTTGCCCTTCTGTCCTCTAGTGTTTCTCGGTTTAGTGATTTGACTAATAGGGTTACTCTTGTTAATTGGGAATATTCACTATTGTATGGACCTTGCAGCTCTTTTTTTGAGTTTGTTCTAATTTTTTTATGTTTTCGTAAAAGTATCCACGCAATTTTAATAGTTAACACATGCATCCATTAAGTTTACAAGACTAAACCAGACCCATCTTGTTTTACACAGAGCGACGCAGGGGTGTATCCAAGGGGAGTAATCGTATAATTATTTTGTTGTATTTTGTCATTATTACCTTTTGTATTTTTTTTCTTTTTGTTGTAGTAAGTCATGGTTAAGCATTTTTGTTCTTAACTTAAAATGATCCGGCTATTAGTATAAATATTACGAGCTCTAAATTTTCACATAATATTGAAGGGTGATATTTTTTTATATAATTATTATACTTTAATGCAATTTTGTTTTCTCTTTTTTGATATTATAAGACATGTAAATCTAGAGTAATTTTTAATTTTTACTTTAAGAATTCGCATGTCATTGTATTTACGATTGCACTAGATGTATAAACTTTTATATACTGTATTAAATCAAGTAATTATGTTCTTTAGCATAATTAAGGTAGCCACATTATTCAATAGATTAAAACCAAGTGTAGCAATCGTGTAATTAGTTTTTTTATTATTTATTTTTATATTAATCTTGTCTTAAGCTAACTGATGACAATACTTATAACACTTTCACATCGATCATTATAGAAATATTTTGTGATGATATAAATTGGGGACGAATTGTGGCGTTGTTTGGATTTTCAGGTCGATTTGCAGATGGTTGTTTTCAACAAATGAAATACAACATAGTAGATAATCTTCTTGAATGGTTAACAGCATTTATGGATACACATCTGTCAAGCTGAATAAATAGTCATAAAAACTGGGTGAGTAACAGGTTCACAAGAGTAACAAGACACTCTTTGCTAAACAAAAATCACCATATTCACAGATAAATATAAAAGAGTATATTAAACTAGCTTCCATTTTTCTTTCCCGTCACAGGGTGATATGTGTTTACCCAGCTCTGATGGGTACCTGACAATAGTTGGGGTAAAGTAAAAAGGCGGCTGGGCATTTTGCTGGCCACACATCCCCTTGTGTGCATCGGTCAAAGCAACTGGTGAACGCTGCTTCACCAGCGCTATGATCAATTTGGTCCGTAGGGTACTTTACTAAGTCATGTTTTGTTTGTTATTATTATTGTAAACGTGGGTGTCATTTATTAATTGCATTTTAATTCATTAAATAATAAAAGTGGAAAAAAAATGATTGTTTCATTTGTGATTATTTTATTTAGTACATCTAATTCCAACGTTTTCATTGCCCTAGTATGTATAAAATAGCTATAATTTTAACGTTATTTTGAAACGTTAAGTTAACCCAATGGATTCATTGTAAAAACAAAATGGGCTCCAGGGCATTCTTCACGTCTGCTTGCTCAGCAATTAGGCGCTGACAAGATTATTGCAGAGATATGATGACTTTCGTAGACCTTCCAAGTATCTGAGCTAGCCCTTCAGTATCCGCATCCACAAGTTGCTGGATAAGACATTGAAAGTAAATTATATTTTTTTTAAGCCTGCAAGATGTAATAATTTGTACCCATGTATATGTGCTCAAACAATTTCATTAAGCCCCATTACCAAATAAATAAAAAATCAAACAAACATCGGGATTCGTAAAAAAAACACTTGTATGTAAGGGGTAATAAGAATATAAAACTAAAATGCTATATCACATTAGTTAGGCCTATACTAGAATATGAGCCATGTGTATGTGACCCATCAGTAGTATCTTACATGCATTTCATCTTCGTTCAATATTACAACACAAGCGAGGTCTACTTTGATTTTCTCAATGATTGAAGATAAATCATAGTCTTTACAGCCACATTCCAATACAGCGCCATCTGGGTGATCGTAAATGCTAAGCCACACTATACTCAAGAATCACGTTTTGACTGTAATCATGTTTCAGTGAATCACTAGAATTTGTTTCAGAGCGAATAAGAAATACGCTGTTTCACAATCAGCCATGACACACGTAAAGCACGATTGACAGAAAAACAAAGACGCGCAATTTTATTTTCAAAAGAATCAAGAAAGTGTTGAGAGTGACTGTTCTTGACGCCCTATTTTATGTTCACGACTCATGAATTCTACCAGTGACGACAAAGTAAATTTGGTATGTCCCACTGCGTCTGTTCTACTTAAAGCAAAAAGAAATCGAAAACGAAAATGGTGGGTTAAACCTTGGATCGAAAGAAGAAAGATTTATGGAGCTTACAATGTTCTTTTAAGCGAACTGGACGATTTAATAGCAGCCATCTTTGTTTACTTTTTTTAACTAGGCTAATTATCACATGATCTAATTCCGCTTCCTATTGGCTGACACAGCTTCAATCAAGAATCGTGACTCCAAATTTTAGAACATGTTCTAAATCTGTGAATCATCGGGAATCACTACTGAAACTGACTTGTTTCGCGATATGCCACATTAGAAACGGGGAGAATCATCGTGATTTTTGAATTCAATCGCGAATCACTGATTTTGCTTCTAGTGTGGCTTAGCCTTAACTCTTTATGGCTACACAGGGAAAAAAATAATGGAAAATTGAATTTTTACTGAACCATGACTACACTGTTGGTTTCTGTGATCTAGCTACATGACTTTAGGTGACCTCTCCAAGACTATTATGTCTTTAAAGTGACCTCTCCAAGACTATCATGGCTTTAGGTTGACATCACCCAAGACTATCAAAAGTGTTATGGATTTTTTTTTCTCCCAAGAGTCCAGTTTACACTGCTCTCACTCTCATGGGTTCAGGGAAAGCAGTTGGGAAAGTAAAGGTGTTGAGGCGCTTTGCTGACCACACTATCCCTACATTAATGTAAAGGATTTAAAATGCTAAAAATAATCTACAGATTGTTAAAGTAGATTGAATGGATACTTTAAAGAAAACATTTTTGAATTTAAAACATAAATAATCGATAGAGAAAATATTAAACTACACCTACAAGAGTGTGGAGCCATCCCTTCGCTTCGACCGGGCAGCAACATCAACACACTGTTGTCTGGCAAGAAGGAGAAATATTCCTCATCACCAATTTCTGTGCCATCCTCCTCAAGAACCACCCTGACAGGGGGTTCAATTTAGTATTTCTCACAACCTTTAAACGTAAAAAAACAACAACAACAACAAACAAAACAACAAGAAGCAAAAAACTGATAGCTTTTAATTTACTTGATATACTTTTTTAACTTTGGTTTTAAGCTCTTGAAATGATGAGACAATAAATCCTTTTGTGACAATTCTTTCTTTATTCCAGTCTATACTTAGGTTCACATGTTTTTTTAATGTAATAATCTTTTCAAAATAAATATAAAAATATGCCAACATAGCCTAGTCAATAATATAAGCAATATAATATTTGTCGGCTACGCCTAGGGTTGCCAGATACATGGGTATCAAAAGCAAGGAGAACATGGAGAGTTAAAATGAGGACAAAGGAAAGCGTCACTCTTTCTTTCCTAAGCTCTGGTTTTCTTTTTATCTTTCCGTCTTTCTACCATTCCCACTCTATCAAATATTTAATAACAACAAACTCGTTTCTTCAAATTTCTTGTCAGATTTTACATTCGCATTATTTGTGCCTTCTTTCTATACTATATCTCCAGATCGTTCTCACTACCATCTCTCTAACACAAAACGGTTAGTTACTCTAAGCATTTCTCTTTCAGTAATGTTCCCTCTCTACAACGTGCGCTAGACCTACATCGTTTTTCTGCTTAGACAGTTTTTAGTACGCTAGGGTCTCACCTCACTCCCACCGATCGATCTGAAAGTTTCTACCATCATTGTTATTTTATTTCGCCCTCTTCGAAAAAATGGTCTTCCTTGCTATGTCTTTATAACAGGCAAACCGTTTAGCATATCTAGACTCGTAACTTTAAAATGGTGTGTACATTACACGTCACCAAGGTTTTTGCAAGTAAAGTTCTTGAGATATTTACATGTCTTATAATATCAAAAAAGTGAAAACAAAATTGCATTAAAGTATAATAATTCTAAAAAAAAAAATATCACCGTTCAATATTATGTGAAAATTTAGAGCTCCTAATATTTATTCTAATAGACGAATCATTTTAAGTTTAGAATAAAAATGCTTTACCATGTCTTACTACAACAAAAACAAAAAAAAAATACACGATTACTCCCCTTGGAGACAGCCCTGCATCGCTCTGTGTAAAACAAGATGGGTCTTGTTTAGTGTTGAAAACTTATTTGAGGCATGTGTTAACTATTAAAATTGCATTGATACTTTTACGAAAACATTAAAAAAGTAGAACAAACTAAAAAAAAAGAGCTGCAAGGTTCATACAATAGTGAATAATTCCAATGAACAAAAGTAACACTAATGGTCAAATCACTAAACCTAGAACCACAATAGGATATAAGGGCAAAGAGCAATGAAGTAATAATACATAAGGCATTAAACTATAACTTAGAAATACAACCCAATAAAAACCTATTGCAATGCCCAGATAAACATAAGGACAAAACACTTTCCTTATCCCTTACGCAAAAAACAAAAGCATATAAATACTCTTTCTTCCCGAGTGGCATTCAGGCATGGAATGGGTTTCCTGAACAAACCAAGAAAATCAGTAACTTAACATCGTTTAAAACATTTATAAAATGCAAGACTTGATTCGGACCACGGATGAGCGTAGGACGCAATAATCTTATTTATAGAAGGAGCGTCTGGAATATAAAAGATAATGTAATAATTAAATAAAAGTCTAGTGATGCCAAATAAGTTCAGTTTTGTAATATAACGAATAGTTCTTATTAATTATTATTTCTATATAAAGGTAAAGCATTTCAAGCTGTAGTTAGAGTCATTTACAGGTGTAAAATCAATTTCTGTTAAACGATTTTATAAAAACATTTTCTGCAGTAATTATTTAAGTTGATTTAAGGATTTTTTTAAAAATAGTAAGAATTACAACAATTACAAAATATAATGCTAGTATAGAACCCTCTTATATTAATTACAATAATAATGCAAATACATTTGTTTTAGAATTATTTATATTAATGCTAAAAGTGACATGAGCATAAAAACTCTTTCAAATTACAATTAGTCTGTATTATTTAATGAATGTCTGGACCTTGAATGCTCTTAGCTAATTGTAAATGTCCGTAAAATATTTGGTCATTTCTAAGTGGACAGGTGTTAGTGAACTCTTGTATGCTTAAAACATCCTTCATGTGCGATAAAGTCTGTTCACAATTGTAAGTTAAACCAAAAGATGAAAGTAGAGCAAATACCTCGCAGTTGACAATAGCTGATGATTTTCCTAAGCAGTTTCTTTCCGCAAATTGGCACATTTTGATGTCCATTTTTCGGATGTTTATATTTCTTAAAAATGCAAATATTCTGCCATCAAAATAAGATCCAGATATAAGTAGATTGAAATGAGATCAAGCCAGTCAGGCAAACACAAGTCCAATAATTTGAAAGTCTAGCCTTTGTTTAGAGATCTCTATTTTGAGTGCTTCAAACTATTTCTAAAGAAAACACAAACTTTCTATCTTAATTTGCCTTAAATTAAGGAAGTAGTTAAATGTTTTGAAATATATTTCGCGGAAAAATATGTCCAGTTTCAATGCAAATCAATTCCAGTTGTTAAACACTACAAGGGCTGTTTGACACTGAAATGTGTTACTATGTCAATCAGAAACATCGGCTTCACCAGTCAATTCACATTCAATACCGGAAACATTTTTTTCTTCAAGATACACCTTAATTGTTTTCAGACAAGAAACAAATTATATATTTTAGACTTAACCTCGTCTAAGCCAACGAACACTGTTTGCAACAGCAGATAACTAGTCTATACTCCAAATCACTTTCTTGTAAAAGAGACGCATTTCCATTTAAATCAATAAAGGTTGAGAAACTATAAAATTGATTATTTTACCAAAAGATTTAATCACAGATCGCAAGTCTAATAAAAAAAGATAATTGCATACAGACATTCCTGAACTTAAACAGTTAGCGTTCAGCAAGATTTTCATCTAGTTTGACAGGCAGCACCTATTAATTATGCTTACGTACGTTGTTTCGACTTGCATTAAACAAAATCTCCTTCTTGGAGGTCTCTCGCGTGCCACTGAAAATCTATCTGCGTTCCATGTATGGTACGCGTGTCTTGGACTGCCGACCCCTGTTATAGAGCACCTTATACACTTATTATTCCCTGTCACCCTGCAGGAGTTTTGGGCCTGTAAACGTATTTGCGCCAGCAGGCAGCACTATGTTTACAGCAGCGCATAGAACTGTTCCCAACAGGAACGGGATATGCGCTATATAAGTCTCATATTTATTTATTTATTTATTTATTTATTATTATTTTGTCCTACGTTTAACTTTATTTTGATCTAATCTCGTATTATAATAAGTATTTCAAACGACGATTGAGTTGTTTGTTTATCTGGTGTATTTAGGTAACCTATTCCATGCCCCGGACACTATATCTTTGCAAAAATACTTCGGTCTATTATTTCCAGCATAACATTGGCTTAATTATCGATTGAAAGCTGGTATAACTTTATTATGGGTGTTGTCAGACTTGATGCGCAATATTTGTGTTAATTTTGGATGCAGTTATTTCTTTTTAACACGTAGTGTTAGTGCCCATAAATAGTATATTTTATTATTATTATGGTAGCGTGCCTATGGGTAGCTAATATAATATTATCTAGCCAATCTCACAACTTGAGTTTGATCACAATTCATAAACTTGTAATGACGAAGGAACAATATTTCTTTCACTTACTTCAATTTTATTTTCAAAGCATAAAACACAGATATATGTATTCTTCTAAGAATTAAAATTTAGGAATTGTAGGCACATATGATATACTTTAATTAAACAATTTTACAATGGTGATATTAAATCAGCACCCATCTGGAGTTTCCATAAGCAGACTATCTTACTCTCAGTCTATTTTCTCACAAAAACGTAATCTTTTTTCTATAGAAGATTTCCCAACATATATTGGGTGCACTGACCCATACAATTTTAATAAGGCATACTAAAAAATTAATGTAATAAAATGCAAATGTCTTCATATAATTATCAAATCAATTAACTCATTAATATAATAATTACATTGGAAAGGCAATATCTACACTTAAAATACACATACACAGTAAAATAATTTACAAAAATGCACTGTTTATACTAGAAGGTGATTCAGTTTATTAGTACAAACATGTTTCTTTTAGTAGTACGGTTGAGTCCACATTACTCGAAGTGTCTCATTTTAACTATTTCTACTCACATAGGTATGTATATACACTACTGATGGCTTCGCCACAATTAGTTCTTACAGCTAAATATAAAAGACCGTCTGCCAAGAGCAGGGTATCTTTACAATGTAAAAATTAAGATTTAACTACGAAAGTTATCCACTCACTAGATCTAGATGTAAAAAGTCCCAAACGTCAGAAGAAAATGTCCAATAAATATCTACACAATAGTGCTTCTATTGCCTGTATCAGTCCTTCTTGGATGTTGTAACTTCTCATCACCTACCATAGTCCCTCGTGCCATACACGATCAAATGCTTTCTTCAAATCAATGAAGTTATGATGACGCTCGTGTTGTATGTGTTTTTCTATGAGCAAGCGACAGTTAAAGATCTGCTCAATTGTGCCTCTACCTGGTCCGAAACCTGCCTGTTCTTCTGCCAGTAATTTTTCAGCCACAGGTTTAAGTCTGTTATGTATATATACATGTAAATATTATTAAGTGGCTTTTCTAATAATGTTGCGGACTATTTAATATATTTTTAATAAGTAGGACACCTCATTACCGTGTTCGTTTTTAACTATTGCCTGCAGTCTACACCTTAGGGAATCTATATGTATATAGGCCAACAATATTAAAAAATTTACTTTTCTGATATCATTGCTAGACTGGACTTAATCCACAGAGACGCGATATTTGTCTCATATAAAAGAAATGTCTGTAGTAGTGTAACACTAAATGAGGTGCAGGGAGGCAACCGAAGTTTATAATGACACTTAAAGGAATGAAATAAATTTTAAAAAATGACAAAATGAGTGTATTTCTTGTTGTGAAGAAAAATTTCAATTTAAGAAATGAGATTATTTTAATACTCTTCCCTGTCTTAACACCTACGTACGTTAGCTTACCAATAAATACAAAACTAACATCCTATATAGGCTCCAATTTTAACCCCATACCTAGGAGTCGTTCCCCTTAGTTACGCCAGTAACTGTTTGTAGGCTAATCAAAATGTACTTTATGGGATTCACATTTGGCTGTCATTTTTGTTCTTCTATCTCTAGTTGTACTACCTGGTTGTATTATTTTGACCCACATTCAAACACTTTTATTTTTTACGTGAGTTAACAACAACAATAAAAACATTATCATGCTTAGTGACGTTGTAGAGTTGTGGGCCTTCGAATAGAACTTTGACGGGGGACCAACACATTCTTCGGAGACTATTAAGTAAATCTACACAATATTTTAATATAAATATATATTAAAGGGGAGATTATCAGCACAAGGTCTGATAGTTTGTGTGTTTGTAATAAAAATTGAGTTAAATAAGGACGTGACGTCTTATTAATGAGTGTGTCTCCATCCTTAGTAATGTTTTGTATCTTGATCATAAAACCATGAGAACTAGTGATTTTGGAATCCCTTTAGTTCAGTAAAGTTTACAATTTCAATCTAGCATTAAACCTATTGTGTTAAGGGTATGTATAGTGTGTGTCATAAACAAAGGCCTATATTTTTGAATGTTTATGTAAATTGCGTGTTTATATTATATTAGTATATGATAGCATGCTAGTTTTGTAGGTTAGCATTAAGATTTGTAATATTTATATGTATAGTTGTAAATCTAAACATATATATATGTCCTTATGTTCCGCAAAGAACACTTCGTTCTGCAAACTCATCGCTTCTCTCTGACGACAGTTGGCCTTAGAGCCTTCTCAGTATCCGGTCCGAAGGTGTGGAATCAACTTCCCATTCAACTGAGGCGAACAAGCTCTACTGTTACTTTCAAACAGAACTTAAAAACTCATTATTTCATTATTTATCTTAGATAACAATTAACATGCTTTAGAAACTTACTGTCTTATTTATGGGTTGGGTCGGTTAATACTACATTTATTTGTTTTGTCTTTTTTAATCATCAACTTAGCTCTGTCACCTGGCCTAGGGTAATATCCGTATTCTTAGTTGAATGTTAAACGCGCTCTGAGCTTACATTATGTTTGTTGGCAGCGCTATACAAATATTATTATTATTATTATTATATCACATACACACACACACATATATATATATATATATATATATATATATATATATATATATATATATATATATATATATATATATATATTAGGGTGTCCCAGAAATGCTCAAAAAATTTTTTTTTTTAAATCTTTGGTGTCTCACCCCCTGAAATGTGTCTCTTGGGTACAATGAGTGAATTGGTGAAGTTGTAGCTCATTTGAACAACATTTAGAGGTCCCCCAAGAGCTTTTAAAATTCCAGTATTAGGCCAACATAAAAATCCAGATGAATCGTGGCTCAAATAACTTGCAGTTTTTGCATGCCATATATGAATAAAATGAAGACATTGCTACCATTAACTAGAGTTGAAATTGTGTGATTCTTAATTAGAAAATGTAATAAATGCGAGAAAACATATAAAATACCTAATGTGCAAAACTTGTGCATATTTTTTGAAGATTTGATTGTTTTAAACTGAGCAGTTTTTGAAGTTGCAATGAGAATCAAGAACAGGATCAATTGGATCTGTGGACAAAAAGCTTGCTGCTAAAGAAAAACGAGTTGCTGAGCGTCAGAAACAATTTATCAGGGATGTTGGTGATGCAGCAAAAGATGCTACATCACAGTGCCGTCACCATGGGTTACCATCAGGTTCAAGTGTAGAGTCAGCAGTAGACATAGAACAGCAACTGGGTGTAGGTGGTTCTGACAGTGACACAGACACACATTCAAAGACATCATCCATTTGTCGGGATTCCAGTGACGATGCAGAACCTGATGAAGAATTTGTCATCCAATCAGCATCCTCAAGCAAAACAAATTCTGCAACACGACATCGCAGACGAAGCATCATATCACCAAAAGATGCTGCAGTGCTGGACAGAACGAACACCTGCATTAGAAAATCTACAATGATACTTGCATCAGAATTCAACGCAGATGGTGTTCCGACATCTGACACAGTATTTTCCACGAGCACAATGCATCGTCATCGCAAGCTTCGTCGTCAACAAGCTGCAGCACGTATAAAAGAAGACTATATTCCCTCAAAATCAATTGTTCATTGGGATGGTAAGCTATTGCCCGATGTTACCGGAGAGGTTACCAACAACGTCGATCGATTACCTGTCCTGCTCTCATCACTTGTCGATGGCACTACAAAGCTTCTTGGTGTTCCCAAGTTAGCATACGGGTCCGGACGGGCAGCTGCTGATGCAGTATATGAACATATCAAATCGTGGTCATCGGCATGTGCTTCGACACTACGGCTTCCAATACTGGAAGACTCAATGGAGCTTGCACTCTGTTAGAAGTAGCCCTGGGACGTAATCTATTATGGATGGCATGCCGTCATCACATGTTGGAAGTACTACTTTCCGATGCATTCAATATTTGTCTTGGACCATCCACTGGACCAGAGATTTTGTTTTTTAAGAGGTTTTGAGAAAAATGGCCAGAATTAAACCACACACCCGAAGCCAGATCCACCCCTTTGATTATCGTGTCCGATTCGATTAAAGAATTTATCAAATGTCAACTTGAGGTCAGTCATTCAGGTGATGATAATTTGGAATTTCTTCTACTTGCTGCACAAATGGTTGGGTTGGAGGTTTATGTCAGCATTCGCAGACCTGGTGCCCTACATATGGCAAGGTGGATGGCGAAAGCAATCTATGCATTGAAAATCGAACTATCGTTTGCAGACAACGAAACCATCTTTCAGTTAACAGCTCGAGAATTACAAGGTATTCAGCGCTTTAATCGGTTTACCAAAGGTGTTTATCTTCAATCATGGTTTTCATGCAGGCTCACCGCAGATGCACCTGTGAATGATACCTTGTTGATACAGCGTTTATACGAATATGATGATGCTGTTCTTCAATCGACTGGATTGAAAATGATGGTGCGTCACTCGTGGTAATTGAGTCAGGAAATGTCGAAGCTTGCGTTATTTTCAACCCTTTTGTCCGACAAAGAAAAAACTGACCTTGTTCGGACAATGCAATCAGAACGTGGACCGCATCTCATAAAAACACTACCAAAAAGTGTTGTTGAATTGCGTGCTTCTACCACATTTTTTGAAACATCCAACATTGATGCCAGTTTTCTAGATGTTCCTGTTGAAGCATGGTCAGATACACCATCTTTTAAAGTTGCAGCAGATTTTGTCAAGAATCTGGCTTGTATCAATGACTCTGCAGAGCGAGGTGTAGCATTGATACAAAATTTCAATGACAGTATCATCAAGGACGAAGAACAAAAACAATTTTTGCTTCAAGTGGTTGACAAACATCGGAAAAATTTTGCAGAGTGTAATCGTGAACAGCTGGCTAAAATTTAAATTTGAAGAACTTTTTTAAATTTTTGTCTACCCTACAGTACAAATTACAAGATAAAATATTAGGAATGCTTAATTGCATTGCTTATTATTATTATTTTTCAAGCAGATTGACATTCTTTCAAGAATTAACTTGTCAAAATGAATAAAATTTTGTTTTTCATAATTTTTTACTTCAATTTCGAATTTAAAAATATAAACCATTCAAGATTTATATATTTTGTTTCATTTAATATTATAAACAATACTAAGCATCAATTTGTTACTTAATATATCAGTTTCGCATATAATGCAACATTAACGCTGTATTAGATTTGACCGCGAATGATTTTACACCAAAATCTGGAACTTTAAACCTCTTGGGGGACCTCTAAACATTGTCCAAATGAGCTGAAATTTTGCAGGTTAACTACTGTTACCATACAGACATATTCTGTGGGGTGAGACATCAACATTTCAAAACTTCATTTTTTTGGGACGCCCTAATATATATATATAGCCATCATGATTTTGATTTACTACTAATTTTAGGTTTATAAGGTGATATTTGTTTAAGATATTGAAAAAAAAGGATTATAAGTGGCTCAAAGTCATCCCATATTTGGCCCGAAAACATCTTTTTTTCCTATTACTAAAGCGTACGCGTAATTTATAGTTATAGTGATTAGGGAATATAAATTTTTTTAAATAAAATACCTCAAAGCGTTTCAAATATACATTATTTAGAGAAATAGTGTTTTGTTTCATTGTAAGCAGTACGCTATTGCTCCATTAACAATGTGTTATAGTCAATCATATTTTTTACTCCCTTTCTTTTAATTTGTACTGTCTGTCTGTCTGCTTGGTTGGTTCCTTTATTGCTTGCTTGTTAGCAAAATTTGCATCGATTTTACGACCATTTCCCGTCGTCCAATCGAGCTGAAACTTGGGCAGCAGACTTGTCCCGACTAACAATACATTCTATCAAATTTTCAGCATCATAGTCTTTGGAATAGTCGCGAATCCCTTCGACCAATTTGTGAATCGAAGAATATATTTCACGTAAAAAATGGCTGCCTCTACCGGAAGATACGGAAGTAAATAAACTGTTCGGATATGATCGTTTTTACGAAATAAATAGTATGGAAATGACACAATGTATCTTTTTATGGGTTTTGAGGGCCAAAGCTAGAAAAAAAAGGATGCGCAAAATTTTAGTGTGGAAATGTATAACGTATGCTCTCACTTATATTTTTTTTAATCTATCAAAATATAAATTAAATATTAAATTACAAAGTTTACAAAGAAAGGGAGTGTAATAAAAACTTAGTTTTTATGGGTTAGTTTTTTTATTGATTGTTTCTCTCTGATATTTTTTTTTTTATAAATTTATAACGTAAGACTATAAACGGGTTGGTACGAATATTACTTATTATTATTGGTTATGGATACTATGTGGAAATATCCGTTTACGGCTCTTATTGCTGGACCTACAGGTAATGGAAAAACTGTATTTGTAAATAAAATGTTGGCTCATCTATCAGACATGCTCGATCCGAGTAGCCTAGCCGGGGGGGGGGGGGGGGGAGCAGGGAGAGCGACAGCTTCCCCTACCATTTTCGAAAAAAGGCCTTTCGGGAAGAAAAATATTTAATTAATAATTTTAACAAGCCACGAAGCACAATGTATGCACAATTTTTTTCTTTAAATTGCATTTCAACAATTTAATTTATTACAATCATTTTGAATCATTCCACGTGCCAACAGTGTGAAAGCCAAACTGATCAACTATATTATTTTTATAGAACAACTAGCAGGTATGTGCCCGGTCCTCCGAACCGGCTTAAAGCTATTTTACATACACTGTAACTGCTCAAGCAGTTATAATGAGATTGCCCGCAACAACTACATATTTTATATTTCGTATACGACACGAAATTAAACGTGAAGGAGTTTTTTATTTGCCCGCTACAAAATAAATTACCCATTACAACCATTAATCATTACCCATTATAACAATTTAAAAATATCCCGCTACAAATCAGGACACAGATTAAAACGTGAATATATATTGTTCTATTCATTCATAAAGTACATTAGCAAACATTGAAACATGAATACGCAAAATTTGATGACGTCATTAAAAAAAGCCAGCCTACTTTTCCTGCGCAACTTTGCAGCACCATTTTGTCTCATTTATTTTTAGCGCGATCGATCGAATAATGATACAAAGTTGGACTGGCATTTTGAAAGTGAAACCAAAATTTGTCTTTTTATTAGAGTTTTTTGACCGAACTGACCGCTGCGGTCATTTTTTTTAAACATTAACAGTGTCCACCACAGTAACACAAAGAATATTTGTAGCAAATTTCAAGACATTCTGTTCAGTATTAAAAAAAGATTATTCGACATGTACATACATATATACATACCCACACCTTTTGAGATATATATATATATATGATATGATATGATATAAATATGATTTAGCAAGACCAAGACCAAAAGCAAGTGAGCGTAATAGAGAAAATCATTAAAGCGTGTTATATTTAATAACAAATTAACCTGTTTGTTCTTATCAGCTTTAAAAAAATCTATTCATAGCTAATACACAATTTCATTTCTCAACTTACACATTCATAGTTATCAACATTTGAATGTAGTTAGTTGTACAGAACTTATTCTAGTTATAAAGTCTTTAATGTTTGATCTCAGAAAAACTGAGATTTAAGCTAACATATTATTTTATGCCGAAGACTATAATATTATTAAAACGCAATAAATTAAGTGCAAGATACTTAATATTTATACAAACAAAGTAGTTATTTTAATGTTAAAAATTGTACATATACATAATTTAGTCATAAAATATTTATATAATTTTCAACTTTCTTGTGTAATTTGATCATTTTAGATTTCTAAATTGTAAGCCATTAATTTTTTAAAAGGAAACAAAAAAGAAACATATTAAAATATTAATGTAAAGAAAACGGGTTAATTATCTCCCTTCAATTAAATTGTCCAAATTTGATGCTATTGATACCTAACGAGTTAATAGTTTTAATATAGCTAGTGTACTTCTGAAAATGCTCATCTATCTTAATTTGCCTTAAATTAGCGAAAGAGTTAAATGTTTTGAAATTGATTTCACGTAAAGATATGCCCAGTTTCAATGCAAATATATTCCAGTTGCCTAACACTTCAAGTGCGTTTTTCTACCCAGTCTTGTAAATGGAAGTTAAACTCACAGGAACGTGCCACCAATTCATAAAGATTCATTGGCTACAACAGTCAGTTCTCCTCATTCAATAACGTAATTGTTTTCCCATAAATATACATCGTTATTGCTTCCAGACAAGAAACGAATCTATACAAGGCTTTACCTATGCTCCGTATCACTTTCTTCTAGAAGAGACTTGAGAAACTATACAATTGACTATCTTAACAATAGATTCAACGACAGATAGTAAGTCCATTGACGAGAGATTTGCATACAAACATTCCTGAACTAAAACAGTCGCCGTCCAATGTGATTCCCATGTAGTTCGCCATGCAGCACCCACTCATTATGCTGACATAAGTTGCTTTCACTTACAATAAACAATATTCTTGAAGGTCTTTCGCGTGCCACTGAAAATTGTTATGCGTGCCAAGTCTGGCCGACTCCTGCTTGAAATATATCGCCTTGCCTGTTCGGATTATTTGCTGTATTACGTTTATTTGTCGGCTTTACGCCACAATAACAAAATCGCCACTCGTGTTTGGATAACTTGCTCTATTATGTTAGATGTCGGCCAGAGCGCCACCAATAACAAAGTCGTTTCCTGCTCGGATTAGCTCCTGTACAACTCTGTACACTGTATATGCTTGCCGAATGCCGATAGTCAATAGGCATATCGACATTTCTGCTTGGGATTAGCTCATGCGTAACGAAATTATTTGCCAGATCGCATAACTATGTCCGCCAAATACTGTGAACCAGTACCCGCCCTGAGAAACACTGAAAATATTCGCGCCCACCGGGCCTCAATCCAGCCTGAAATCTTCAACATTGCATATAATGTTCGCCCATTCAGCGATAATTCTTGGATACTTACAGCCAATTTCGCACTGGATTAAACTGTCATGTGCAGTACGTTTCCTGGAAGCTGACATTATTGCCTTTAGATTGGAATATATTAACTGTTATCGGATTACCATGTGTATATATTAACTGTTGATGAACTGTGTTCCTTACACAACGCGTTGGATAATAAATGTGTTAGATTTTAAGACTGCCTACGGGCGAATTGACTGTTCTCAAGCGCTACACGGCCGATGTCATCCGCTGTCATCTGATGTGCCAGACCCACTCTGACGTCAAGACTCAAGATCCGCGGTCTAGCGTGAAAGAGAATGAATGTGTTTAGATAAAACGGTGAGTGGCATATATGTAGTGGTCAAATGTACGTACAGAGATATTATTGGTAGCGAATTAAATAATTGCTTCTTTACCGATTTTACAAATTTATAAAACGGGAATTGAGAAAGTAGAACGATTTAATCTTTACTATAGCCAAAGTAATGTACTCCCACTGCCAGCCCCCCCCCCCTTCCGCCGCTGCTTAAACACTGTTAAACAAGGAGAAATGTGTTGCTTGAGAAAAGAAGAGAAGCGAATAGTGTAACAATTAAAGTGTAGCTATGTCCGTGTTTTAGCTCTAGGGCCCAATAATTGCAAACAAACGACAACATTGATACAAATTTCCTGGCCTATCGCGCCAGAGGTGACTTGACTACCGCCTTACTCCGCCCCCCCCCCACTAGAAGTCACTCGCGCGTGAGAAATCAGAATCCACGTGATCAGAAACACTAGTGTTTAGGATTGTGTTGGGGTCAGCTGCACGCGCCCACACAACGCCCGCCGCCCCCCCCCCCTGAAGAATGTTCACTAGGCCAATAATGCATGTACAAATACGTTAAGCAAAGGACTCCGCTGCCCCACCCTCTATGACTCCGTCATAGATCCCCTGATATTTACGTGTGAGCCAGATCCCCTCACCTGTCCGCTTTAGCGCGAGGCAGGGAGTGAACTGGTGGACCTGATAGTTCGATCAGCAATTCGATCCCTATCACCCAGTTTTGGCATCCCGTCTCGGACTTCCTCCAATTTCGTGGACCCTACTGCCGAGGTCGAATTATTATTATTATTATGCTTATAATTATTATAATAAAGTGAATCTCGCATTTATAGCACATAGAAAGCATGAAATAAATAGATTTCCTAGCTAGTGCCTATCAATATATGAAAAAGTAAGGACCTAAGACAGTCACAGACAAACGATAAAATGAATAAACCGTGTCAATAGCTCGCAAATAAATGGGACGAACCTAGACTAAGCATTATGCCGGAATAGATTTAAAGTACTGTAAGAAACGCTAAAGCATGCTTCTCTCCTCCGCCCTCAAGAGAAAAACGTAAAAATTCGCCCGTCACCCCTTACCGCCTTGTCTCGACCCCCCCCCCCTCTTCCCCATAGCGATGACCACCCGTTTCGCTTCGATGGTCCAGAACTCTCATAGTGTAAATAGTAAGTGCAGTAGGCCTACCTCTAATGGGTCAAATCTTTCATTATATGAAAGCTTTAAAACATGGCGGGGCAGGTGTGGCGTTTTGGGGAGAAGATTAACGTCACACTCAACTAAGAAAGGTCTTAGATGTAATCCGCTCTTATAAGATACTATAATCATCTCATATGTACGTACAAACCACTGACACTATGTGCCACTATTGAATGTCTGATTGAAGTAAGAATGTGTCTTTCCTTTCTATCTCATATATTATTTAACATTAAAGTATTTAGCTTTGCATTGAATTTTATTTACATATATGTATACGTTCTGCATGCTTATCAGTATATTACTTATTGTTATACGATTAGTCATTGATATTAGTTCCCATTCATGTATATTATAAATGTTGTAGCACGTGTGTGTTCCTCCCCCTCCCCGCCCCACGCCTTCGGAACAAGGCCAGGGTCATACCTGACGCAACCAAGCCCCCCCCCCACCCCACAGTCTCTTCGACCAGATCACAGGAAATTCACATCTCAATGACGGTTCTTCCCCTGGTCAGAGAATAGGGAACTTGGAATCTTTGATGCAGGACCCCGACGGACAAGAGAGAAAACTCTGACCAACAACACAGGGCCTTTGAAGTTTCCCTACCGCCGCGTCTTCCCCCCCCCCCGCACCCCTCCCCACTACCGTTTGGTACTTATTTTCACATGCCAATCAATCAAATGTTGAATTGAAGAGACATGTTGACCAATCGGATACGCTATCTACGGGTCAATCTTACCCTTGCCCCTCCCCCCTCATTACAATCACGTGGGGAGTTGCAACCTAACTTGTTGTTTAACATGTAATGTAAGTTACTTTTAGGTCAGTCTGGCTTAAGGAGTCTCGAGGGTTGGATGCCCCGAGCTCCAACAGCACCACGCGGTGCTATAGTCTGTTGTAGAGTCCTTGTTAGGACTATCTGCTACATATAGTTTAAGCCTATTGTAAGTGATGCATGACTTGGTGTGAAGTTATAAGGAATAAGTTTGTGCAATAGGTGCGATTAAGGAGTAACTAGGAAATGTGTGTTTGACGTCATGTAATGTTTACTTGGGAGAGGGAGATGGTAAACAAAGTCAGTGTATGTTAGGCCGTGGAAGAGTGATGTACGTGGTCTTGATGTGATAGTAGTAACGAAGTATAGCAGTGATGTTGATATAGGATATAGTGATTAAAGTTATTATCTTCAAGTGAAGTCTTTATCAAGTCTTATTCAAGTTGTGAAGTTATGTTACTACTATTATGAAGATCTCTCAGTTACAAAATGGTGGAGCAGCAGAAATCAAGACCATAGAGAGACACATCACAGAGCCTACTTTATGTATAGTTGTTGGAACTGTTAGAAGTTGACCTGCCTGCCTGTCTTGGAGGAGGTAACTTGAGGGAATCGACGTTTGATTGCCCTGCGAGTCATTGTATATGACTGGTGGATTTATTGATTTGTGGAGCTGCACTGTGAGTCATGGTATATGACTGGGATGTTTACTGATCAGTGGAGTTTTTTGTGAGTTGTGGAGCAACCCTGTGGAATAGTTACAGAATTGTACTGAAGCTGATGAGCTGCGAAATCCGAAGCTGTCCTGTGGGTGTCCTGAAGTTTTACTGTCGTCTGTGAGCTGTACTGACGAGCTGGTGTCTATCTGGTGTAGAAGTCTGTCAAGGTCGACGTCGTACTATCCGGTTTGCCGTGGCTACACACTATTGCCTATTGCCAGCCGTAACTGCTTACGAAAGCTTTCTGGCATAATAAGCGGGCGTCATTGCATCGTTGCAACCGCTGATAAAGGCATACATCGTCTGCGTCCTTGTGCAGAGGGCATATTATTGCGGGCGTCATTGCATCGTTGCAACCGCCGATAAAGGTATACATCGTCTGCGTCCTTGTGCAGAGGGTATATCATCTCTTGGCGCCGGATGTGTTACTTTGCTGTTGATCTCGTTTGCTGAAACTTGGTGGAAGTTAGGCAAGTTCATACGTGAGGTCGACACAACGGTTACCGGAAGACTTCAAGGTTGGGAAAGGACACTCAAGGTTGATCCGTTGGATGCTGTGGAACATTTGACGTTGATTTGGTTGGACAGAGCTATCAAGGTCAAGGAATTTGGACGTTGGACAAGGGACGTGCGTGGACCTGGATTGGAGACAGCACTACTGGGAGCTAAGTTAAATATTTTTTTTAACTTGTATGATAATATCTAGGATATAATTTATTATCATTGTTATATGTATATTCGTATATTTGTATTATATATTTTGCGGGCGGTTGGATGGGATTGTCGTGAGGCCACATAGTTTATATCTGGGTGACCCCATGACAATGGAACTCTATTAGGTTACTTGTATGTATTTTTCTTCATTGGGGAGATTCGTCCTTTGGAAAAAGGATTGTGCGGACTTAGACTGTGGGTTTGAGTGGGCTTCCCAACGAATTAAAGTATATGTTATTCGTTTAGTTTGTTAGCGTGCTGGTATCTTGTTTTGGGCTGTTTTGTCTATCGATTTGTGTCAAAACATTAAGTATAGTTTACTTGTTGGTATTCTTCTGTCTTTCTGCTAAACTATCTGTGTATCTATATATGTATTTATTTGCTTTATGATTTACTTCTAATTGTAATTTTAATTGCAACTATAAATGTTATATGCATCACATTGCTATATCGTAAGTATATATGATTCATGCTGGTGTGTTGGTTGAGGTAGTGTGCTATATGGTCAACGTTTACACGCCTTTATGTTAATCAAAACTTAAAAACATTGCACATATTAGGACGGTATTTGTGCTGATTTGGAGGTTGTGCATACATTTATTTTGGTACACATATTGCACTGTACTGATATATCGCGTATAGTGGTATTAAAACGATACTTGTGCTATATGCACACGCATAGATTTTCTTTATGGTATATGCTTTTTAGTATAGTATAAATAGCGATAATGTCGGACATGGATCCGTTGAGGCTATGGGTGGACATTGCCAAGAGCATGGGATTGAAAGGGGATGCCCTGGGTGATTTCTTGGAGAAAAAAGGGCAGGAGTGTAAGGAAGCGAGGGAGAAGGAGATACAGAGGGAATTGGAAAAGGAACAAAGACAAAAAGAAGATAGGGAGAAGGAGATACAGAGGGAATTGGAAAAAGAACAAAGACAAAAAGAAGATAGGGAGAAGGAAATACAGAGGGAATTGGAAAAAGAACAAAGACAAAGAGAAGAGAGAGAGAGAGACAAAGAGAGAGAGCATGTATTGAAAATGAGGGCACAAGAACTAGAAATAGAATTGGCTAGGCAGCGTGTAGCACCAGTGCATAATACTAATGAACATAATGGTGCGATAAAGAGTATTAAGATACAACCTTTTGATGCTAAGACTGAAAGCATTGAGAAATTTATACGAGTCTTTGAGACTCACATGAAGATGGTAGGAGTCGCTGAGAACCAGTGGAGTATCCACTTATACCAGGCTATGAGAGGGGGCGCGCGTGAGGCACTCGCGTGTATAGAGAACTCTGAGGGATTAGCTTACAGTGAGTTAAAGAAAAAGTTGTTAGTATACTTTAATAAGACTGAAGATTATTACAGAATACAGTTTAATACAAAAACAATTAACAAATCGGATGATCCGCAGAACTTTATGGCTAATCTAAAGTCTGATTTAATGAATTGGATTGAAATGTCTGAGATTAAACATGAGTTTGGTAGCATGTTAGAACTCTTATTAGTGGACAAAGTGCTGAATATGGTGACACCTGAGTTATATGCATTTATAAAGGGAAGGAAAATATATAAAGAAAAAGATCTAGTAAAGGCATTAGCTGATTTTAAAGATAGCCATCCAAATTCAAATTTAGCTAAAAATGAGACCAGTAGTGGAGAGCTATTTGTTATGAGAGGTGTAAGACAGAGACATAGTAGTTTACCTTCCCGGATGGATAGGTTTAGAAAACCTGGTACTTTTGGTATTAAATGTTGGTCATGTGGTGATGTGGGTCACACTCAGGCTAGGTGTAATAAAAAAAATCAGAATGACAACTGGCACAGGAATAATCAGAGAGGTTTTAGAAGGGGTGGATGGTTTAATAGGTCGGGAAGAGGCCGGATTAATAACAATAGAGATTGCCATGTTATAATTCAAAGTGACCGGACATCAGACTATAGTCCAGAGTCCAGAGGTGACAGAGGTAGATCTAGAGATAGGGAAGAGTCCAGAGGTGTTAGAGATAGATCTAGAGATAGGGAAGAGTCGAGGTCTGGACACAGGGAAGTTTCGAGAGATGCTAGAAATAGATCTAGAAATAGGGAGGAGATTGTATCTACGGTTTTGGATAATACAGGAACATTGGTCCTTTATCCCGCTTTTGTGAATAATCAGATTACACATATGCTGAAGGATTCTGGGTGTAGTACGGTCGCGGTGCGGAATAGTTTAATTAAACGAGAAGATATGACTGACACTAGAAGAAGAGTTAGGTTAGGAGATGGTTCTGTGGTTGATTGTAGAACCTCATTTATTGATATTGACACACCTTGGGTTAAGGGACGAGTGGAGGCATTGGTTATGGAGTCGCTTCCAGCACCATTGGTATTGGGAAATATTCCAGAAATGATCCAAGACAATTATGACAAATTATTAACGGACTGGATGGATAGAAAGCAGGCACAATTTAAAATTATGTTGCTTGGTAAACATGTACTGTGTGGTATGAGTGAGCCGGAAACAGACGTTAGGGAAGTTAGTTTAGTGCGTGAATATAATATGGTAGATAGTTGTAGCGTGATGACTAGGGCACAACAGAAGTACGAAAATAAAGAAAGAAAGGTAGAGATGGATGTGAGTGTGGAAACTATAATGAATGTTACTAAAGAGCAAATAATTGCTCAGCAACAAGATGATGCTGAATTAAATGTGATAAAAGAAAAGGCTAGAGAGAGTAAGAATAAAGGTTTTTTTTATATACAAGGAGTGTTAGCTAAACGTAACTACAACATAGGGCGTGATAATAAACCTGAGTATAGAGTTGTGGTACCGAGGACTTTAAAAAAGTTAGTCCTAAAAGCAGCACATGAGATTCCGTTAGCCGCGCACATGGGTCATAATAAGACGTGGCAAAGACTTAGCCGACATTTCTATTGGCCAAAGATGCATGAAGATATAAAGTCCTATGTAAAAACATGTCAAACATGTTGCAGACATAATAGTCTGGATGCAAAACACAAGGCTCCATTACAACCGGTGGATTTAGCCTTGGGGCCGTTTCAGAAAATCGCAGTAGATATAATAGGACCGACTGCTACTATGACTGATAGGAAACATAGATATATGCTTGTTATAGTAGATATGTGTTCGCGTTGGATGGAGGCTATTCCGTTGAGGAACATTTTGGCAGACACTATATGTCATGCGATGTTAGGAGTTTTCACAAAATTTGGGTTCCCTGAAAAAATATTGTCAGATAATGGGACACAGTTTAGGTCTCAACTGACAGCTGCATTTGCGGAGATGTTACAAATAACGCAAATATTTGCGGCTAGATACCATCCGCAATCGAATGGCGCAGTAGAAAGGGCTAATAGAACTGTAAAAACTATGTTAAGAAAAGTAGTGCAAGATAAAGAGAGAGATTGGGATAGATTTTTGCCTATGGTGGTGTTTGCTTATAATGAAACTCCACATGAAGCTACTAACTTTAGTCCGTTTCAACTTGTTTTTGGTGCAAATCCGAGAGGTCCGTTAGATATCTTAAAAAATGAAATAATTGCTCCGGATGTAAGGAATAGGTCTGCGTATGATATGATTACGGGAACTAGAGAGGAAATTGCGTATTCAGTTAAGGAGGCCAGACATAATTTAGAGAAAAGTAGTAAAAAGACAGAGAACAATTAAAAATAAACATAGGTTTTTAAGACAACTTAATGTAGGGGATAAGGTATTAGTGTACTTGCCGAACGGAAGTAGTGGAAGACAATCGTGGCAAGGACCTTATACAGTAGAAGAAAAACTCAGTCATGTAGACTACAAGGTTAATATAAAGGGAAATAGCAAAACTTTTCACATAGATTTAATGAGACAATATTATATTGATCTTGTGATGTCCAATATTGCAGTGGAAGAGAATAGTGATAATGTGACAATACACACTGTAGAAATGGGAAAAAGTAAAGATAGCGATATAGTGAATGCTATAAAATTTAATAAAGATATTGCCAGTGAAGTTAAGAAGGAATTAATACAATTGATTGGAGAATATAAGGATGTAATTTCTGAATTACCAGGACAAACTAATGTCATTCAACATGAAATTAAGGTGAATAGTGACAGTTATTTGAAGCAGAAGCCATATCAAGTACCATATTATTATAGAAAAGATGTAGAAAAAGAGATACAATTGTTGCTAGATAATGGTCTAATACAGAAATCGCAATCGCCTTATGCATCGCCTATAGTCATAGTAAAGAAGAAGAATGGCAAGATTAGGTTATGCTGCGATTTCAGAAAAATTAACCAGATAACGGTAATTGATAGGGAACCGTTACCTAATCCAGAAGACTTGGTAAACAATATGGCGGATGCAAACATATTTTCACACTTAGATTGTACAAGAGGATTTTATCAGATTAGAATGAAAGAAAGTTCTAAGAAGTATACTGCGTTCACTACGCATGAAGGCTTGTATGAATGGAACGTGATGCCGTTCGGTTTGGTAAACAGTACGGCAACGTTTGTGAAAATGATGAATATCATTCTACATAAAGAACCATGTATCAGACATTATGTGGATGATATATGTGTGTATACTAGGTCCTGGGGAGAACATATTAAAACTTTGAAGCGGTTATTTGGGATACTTAGAAAATATAATATTACGGTGTCGCCAGAGAAAGTAAAAATTGGATTAAATAGACTGGATTTTTTGGGCTATAATATTGGGCAGGGACAAATACAACCTACAAAAGAATTAGCTAAGAAAATTCTTGATATTGAGAAACCAAAAACTAAGAAAAATGTTAGATCGCTTATTGGATTGTGCAGTTTTTATAGATCGTTCATACCTAACTTTGCAGAGGTGGTTGAACCTTTAGGAAAATTAGCTAATAAGGACAGTCCTGCAAACATTGTTTGGACGGAGGAATGTGAGGTAGCTTTAAGTAAAATTAAGGCTGTTTTTCAAAATGAAGCTATACTAAAACCCATAGATCTGAATAGGCACATGACTTTAGCTACAGATGCCTCGAGGATAGGGGTTGGGGCTTGTCTTATGCAGTTGCATAATGGGCAATTTCAGCCTGTATTATACTTAAGTAGGAAGCTCTCAGAGGCGGAAAAGAGGTATTCGGTGATTGAGATTGAATGTTTGGCAATTTTCTGGGCAGTAACGCGGTTACAAAAATACTTACTGGGAACTCAGTTTGATATATTGGTAGATCACAAGCCTTTGGTAAAGTTTAATTGTGACAAAGTTAAGAACAATAGGGTAACCAGGTGGGCACTGGTATTGCAGGATTACAAGTTTCAGATTAGGTCAATAAAAGGTTGTGATAATCATATTCCTGATATACTTTCTAGAATGGGTAATGACTATGTGTAAATTTGGTTTAAGGATGGAGATTGTTGTAGATAATATTGTAAATAGTGTATTTTTATTATTATATTGAGATATTAACAAATGTTACATTTTTCACAGATTTTGATTTGGGTATTATGATGATGATATTTGATGATGATGATGATGATGATGATATTTGATGATGATGATGATGATATTTGATGACGATGATGATGTTATCTTGCCACACATTGTACCCAAGTCAAGTTATATGTTATATATTTGAATGGTGTTGTGGTCAAGTGGAAATAAAATGGGTGAACATGAGTAAATGAGTGAATGAATTAGATGTAATGACTGGTTGAGGAGAACACATGTTGGTGTGCAATTTACATTTTACAATACTTTGTTTACTAGGTGCGTAATGGATTTAATGAAAGGAAGTGGATATTTGTTATGATTTGTTGAAAATTTTAATTAAATAGAGTTGGAGCATTTGTATAATAGCAGATGTATATTTATAAGTTTAAAAAAAAAAAAAAAAAAATACTAAAGGTATTTTTAAATGTGAGAAGGAGGGTGTAAGTGATGCATGACTTGGTGTGAAGTTATAAGGAATAAGTTTGTGCAATAGGTGCGATTAAGGAGTAACTAGGAAATGTGTGTTTGACGTCATGTAATGTTTACTTGGGAGAGGGAGATGGTAAACAAAGTCAGTGTATGTTAGGCCGTGGAAGAGTGATGTACGTGGTCTTGATGTGATAGTAGTAACGAAGTATAGCAGTGATGTTGATATAGGATATAGTGATTAAAGTTATTATCTTCAAGTGAAGTCTTTATCAAGTCTTATTCAAGTTGTGAAGTTATGTTACTACTATTATGAAGATCTCTCAGTTACACCTATGATTAAATGTACACTCTTTATCACTTGTATTTGGATTGTATGAATTATGTGCTCATGTCATCAATGATTGAATACGGACTTTCACGTGAATAAAATATTCGTTGTTACAATACGCCTTGCTTATCGATTGATAGAATACCTGTTTGTGTGACTTCCAGTGTCAGTGTCAATTAGTCAACAGTTTAACTCAACCTACGTATTAACGAGCCAAAACGAAACCTGGATATAAATTTGTCTTAGAATCACCTAGGAATCATCTGCACTTCGGGACCACATACCACCTAGAAAACCTGCCTAAATCACCCCTCCCCATCACCCTGTGTACCTGCTGAGTTATCCACTAAGTCTGCACTGATAGCCTAGGCCAATTGCAGGCTCGGTGACAGAATCTTAGACCAGCACGCCACAGCTCCCCCTTACGTCAAAACCTTGCTACGCCACTGCAGAGGAGATTATATGGTGTTATGGGGAGTGGCAGGCGATTAACGATATGTAAGGTATTCAATTTATGCAAGGACTTCCAGACGTAGAAAACGGGTCAGTAGGCGATGGAAAGCGTCGCCATCTGCTTGTCATACACGATTTGATGACCAAAACATATAAGAGGATTACAAAATCGTGACATAATTGTTTTGTACATTGTTCAAAACCTGTTTGGAAAAAAAAAGAACAAAGAACCATCAGTCTCAACTCGCATTACATTGAATTGTTCAAAAACCTCCGAGACGGTCGCATACTACACACCTGGCGAAACAAATGTACCCTGGTCGCGTTAAATATGTCCAAGAAAGTTTTAAGGACGCCACAGCGACCGCTCTTGGTTATTTGCTGTAATCCACTCTTTCTGATGAAGCTTATTTGGACCAAGTACCTCTTGGCAAGAGGATCTGAATCTCTCTTTCACTTTCTGCTTGGTGCTGAGTACACTATGTTCCTCTTCCACCAGATCATGTAGCACTTCATATTTATTTTTTAGACTGTTCTTTTATCTTATGGACTTTCAGAAAGTTTAGTGTTGTATTTAACTCTTCTGCCTGTCGTGCATGTCTGATTTCTCGTTAGCTTCAGTTTAAGTCGAGCTATCCAGGTGGTGGTCAGATGCCACATCTGTCCACCTTTTCACTCTGACATCTTGTAAGGACCTTCTAAATCTCTTGTTTATGCAGACGGTCTATCTGGTTCTCTGTTGTTTTTCTGGTAAGATCCGTTTTGCTTTGTGCTGAAAGATGGTCCCTCCAATGACAATATTGTTGAGCGCACAGAGATTTGCAAATTTCTCTCCGTTTGCATTCTTTGTTCCCATGGCATGGTTGCCCATTACCTTTTAGTAGCCTGTTTTTTCAGAACCAATCTTTGCATCCATTGTCACCCATGAGGATGATGACGCCCTTTTTGGGGGAAGGTCCCAAGTATCTTTTGTAACCTGCCATAGAACTGGTCTTTATCCTCCTTTTAACTGTCGTTAGTCAGCGCGTAACATTGGACTATATTTGTTTTGATATTGGTCTTCTGGGTACGGCAGGAGGCTGTATTGATCCTGGGACCATGCGCTTCCTAGCCAATCAGCGCTCTCTGTGCTTTTTTGGACAACATGAGGCCAACTTCCTGTGATTGTATTGCCTCTTTTTTTTCAGGTCCAGAGTACAGCATCAGCTCTCCTGGTGTCAGTCTTCTTTGTCCAGCTTGCGTCCACCTTGTCTCACTGATGCCCAATATGGTCAGCTTATTTCCCCTCATCTCTGATGCTACCTGTGGCATTTTTCGCGACTCATACATGGTCCTGACGTTCCGTTCTGATGGTTAATTTCCTGGTTGTCAGAAGGGTAGTTGGCTTTGTGGCTTCCTTACGGCTTTCACCACTGAGCTTCATAGGTCTTCGTAGTGAAGAACCTTCCTCTTCTAGGACTAGATTGTCTGTAGATTATGTTGTTAATGTTTCTGTAGCAGAAGCTTTTTTTCTACAGGGTGGATAAAGCCATCGCATTATTGTCAAAACGTACCACAAAAGTTATATCTGAAACCATTATTTCAGTCATATTCAGACATCTATCGTGAGTACATCAAAATATAACATGTTAAAGGTAAACCTAAAATGTCTTATTTCGATGAAGAGATAAAAGCCATGAACATTTCGATATTTCAATCTCACAGGGTAATTTTGATGAAGCTCTCTATAATAAATATAGGTAGAGAAAAAAGGCTGCAAAAAATGAAAAAACAAAGATAAGGAGACTTATTTATTGAATTCCCACACTTAAGTGTTGCGTGTGGGTGTGCAGAGAGTTTTATTAGCACTATCTCTTAAGGTATCCGCCCTCTACTATAAAATCAAATAGTATGTCCACAACTACACAATCTATTACATGGTTTCAAAAGATGTTGTATGCTTTGTTTGGAATGAGGCAGAAGGGGGACTCAGTAATAATGAATTTTCAATTTTATCTTGTAACATATATAGAACAAAAATGTTATTTAGACAAGGTCATCATATTTTCCGATGGCTACACTTATCAGCATCGAAATCAAAAGCTTCAAGCCATCTCTTTTTTATAACACATGCAAAAAACGTGGAGAAAAACACCTTGAAGTGTGTACATACTCAAATGGAGCTTGATCGTGTTTACTCAACAATTGAAATACTAAAAAAGTAAAAAAAAAAAACAATTACATTAATTTACCACTTTTTTATGTACATCTAATTAGAGCCTAAAAAATAAAACCAAGGCCTTATGAAATGAAGTATCGGACCTTTGATTGTTTCAGAGATTTTGAAAAAAAAAATGGTTTAAAATCACTTAATCCTTCTAAAATGCCAAGGTCACAAGTGTATGTGCTCTAGCCAACCTTATCACTGGGTCGAAGAGACAAGCTTCCAAAATCCGCCCCCCCCCCTTACACTCTTCCTAAGCAGGAGGGAATAAGGAGCTAAACTTATGAGCATTTGCAGTCAATGAAAGTTGTGCTGCCTTCAGATGTTCACAACTTCTATTGCTCCCTTCCACATTATTAAAATTATGTATTTCATTATCAAAGAATTGTATTAATATGTGTGTTTGATGTTTTATTTTATGTACTAAACATAATACATTTGTTAATTTTTAAAACTCTCTTTCTATGATTTTCTTTCAATTTGTTTAATTAAATTCATTAAACTGTCCTTGTCTCATACAAGGTACTAAATAAAAATGGTCTTTTGTCATTTGTATTTATATTTTGTTGTAAATTTGATACATTTTTAATACAATTCTAAGTTTATTTTAAAATCTAAAATGTATTGTTTTGTTTCATAATACATAAAGATATAAAACAAGTGAATTAATTATTGAGTAGAACCTTTATTGTATTAGCGAGAATCATTAGCTACATTTTAATCTCATCTAAAAATTTTATATTTATTATTACATTTAATGTCCATTGATAGATTTTTAGTGCATAAATGATTGGTGGATGCATTTAACTTGCACTATATCACTTATAAATGTCATTTCGTTCAAAACCTTTAACGGGAAAACAAGAAAAACGAACTGACACAAAATAAATGTACACACGGCCGTTTGTTGCTACTGTCCCACTTATGGGACGATTTTAAAACGCCAATATCTCAAAAAGTTTTCAATGTAAAGGAAAATCATAAGTCGTTCCTTTCATTGTGGCCCAAGAACTAAATAATATCTAAAAATGAAAAAAAAATTCACGACCTCAGCAGAATATGGGTTAATTAGTGTCTTAAAATCGTTTTATAATCAGGGAAAGCGTGCTTGGAATAACAAGTAAATTATTACGCCACATTGAGTTGATTTTAAAGCCCTGAAAGTAGAATACCAATGAAATTAATTATATACGTATATATTAATACAGCCATGATTTTCTTCCGTTTACTTTCGAATTATAACTTGTGTGACCGTTATTTTGTAATTACTATGTATCCAACTCTCAGGGAGATCACATTATATAATAATAAACAATGAACAAACTGCCGGCTTTTAGTAGAAATGAGAACTCAATATTTAATGCAATTTATGTACAAGATGAATTCAAATACTCCACAGTTTCTATAGCCTAGTCTAAAACACGTTCAGCCACTACCAAATTCTAAGGTCGTCTGTCTCTATCTTCAAATGTACGCTACGTTCAATCTAACTCCCACGTCATTGTTTTTATCGTAAAACGTCACTCGTTTATTCTGTACATTAACACCGGGTTAGAGATTATTATTTATTGTCCCACTAAAATAACTATATATATTTTAAATCATCACAACTTGCAATACATAACTGTCATACATTTTTTTCAGTTAAGGTTATAAAATGGTGTGTTTGTTTTTATTTTTGTACACTTGTTTTTATTATACTCCCTTTCTTTGAAAACTAAGTTTATATTTAATTTATATTTTGATAGATTAAAAATAAATATAAGTGATGTCATACTTTATGCATTTTCACATTAAAATTTTGCACATCCTTTTTTTTCTAGCTTTGGCCCGCAAAATCCATAGAAAGATTACTCGCTTTGTTTTGGTTTCATTGTGTCGTTTTCATTCTATTCATTTCGTAAAAACGAACATATCCGAAAAGTTTATTTACTTCCGACTCTTCCAGTAGAGGCAGCCATGTTTTACGTAAATCTTTTCTTCTATTCGCAAATTGGTCGAAGGTATAAGTGACTATTCAAAGGCAATGATGCAAAAAATTTGATAGAATGTATCGTTAGTCGCAACAGTCTGCTGCCCAAGATTCAGCTCGATTGAACGACGGGAAGTGGTCAAAAAATGGATGCAAAGTTTTGGTTGCAAGCAGACAAGCAAGCAGAAAAGCAGACGGACAGTACAAATTAAAAAATGGGAGTTAAAAAAGTTATTTAGTAAAAAGCACTTTTTGTGTAAAATATACGAAGGGTGGCATTTATATAGTTCATCTCCCCATGTTTATATATATGCCTATAGGTCCATATGTAATAAGTTATATGTAAACGTAATAAGAATATAAAACTAAAATGATATCTCACATTAGTTAGGCCTATACTAGAATATGCAGGATCTGTATGGGACCCATCAACTAAAGAAAACATTAAAAAATTAGAACAAGTTTTAAAAAAAGAGCTGCAAGGTTCATAACTAGTGAATATTCCCAATCGACCAGAGTAACACCATTAGTCAAATCACTAAACCTAGAAACACAAGAAGACAGAAGGGCAAAGAGTAAAGTAGTAATAATTCATTAGGCATTAAACTCTAAATTGTTGCAAAGCTCAGATAAACATTAAGACAAAAAAACTTTCCTTATACCCTATGCGAGAACAAATGCATATATTATGTACTCTTTCTTCCCGAGTGGCTTTCGGGCATGGAATGGGTTGCCTGAACAAACCAGGAAAACCAGTAACTTAACATCATTTAAAACATTAATAAAAATGCAAGACTAGACCACGGATGAGCGTAGGACGCAATAATCTTCTCAATAGATGGAGCGTCTGTAATGTATAAGACAAGAAGATAAGATATATATTGTCAACATTTGTGTAGAGCTGGTTTGTCTGTGGCGTGGGGTGGCTGAGCCAGGACAGAGATTGCGTTACGCCTCGGACGTAAGTACCAAAAGGCTCGTCCGGGTTGTTGTTCTATTTGAGACCTTGTAACAGGGTGACGTCTGTAGACACGTGGCTAAGGGGTCAAAACGGTTATTTCTATATCGTTCTCCGAGCAGAAGTAGAAAAAAAGGTAATAGAATTATTTAATTATCTCCCTTACGTGTGGATGAAACGGATTAATACAGGGGAAAGAAATTATAAAACAATACAGGAATGACAATTTATATAGACTTAGGCTCAGTGCCCTCACATCGGAGGGGGGGGGGGGGGGCAGAACGGGGCATACACCCGGGGGCAAAACTTCCAGGGGGGCCGGCAAATGTAGTCTAAATATGGCAAATATTATAGCACTAAACAAGCAATTATAGTATGCAAGGGGCCGGCGCTGAAACTTAGGCTGGAGGCGTATCATGCATCGTGCAATGCATCAAAAATGTATACATTCAGCTAAGATAATGAGGTTTAGAAAGTGCCTTATTCTTTTATTAATTTTGGGGAGTTTATTTAGCGTAATTGCGAAATCTATGTTTTGTTTGTTTGGGATATTCGTTTCAATTAATTATTTTAGGGTGTTTTTAACATGTTGTATAGTGGGACAGTCTAGGAATAAATGTTGCTGTTTCGGGTGTGTTTGTATTGAAACGTTTCCGTACTCTTTAGAATAAAACTTGCATATATGTCTAGACCAGGGGTTGGCAAACTGCGTCTCACGAGCCGCAAGCGGCTCTTTCGATGTCAAAAAGCGGCTCTCCAGTTCCATGCGCAAATATTAATAATTATTTTATTTTCAAAACGCACACAAAATATTATACGTTAAAAACAAGAAATATAAATATATATATATATATATATAGGATAGAAACACTCAACAGAGAACATTGATAATAGATAGAGTTGAGACTAGACGGACAGCTGACAGCAGCTAGTTACCACTACCACCCAACCAGCAACCCAGCGGATAATAGTGTTCAGTTTTCAGTCATCCTCGGAGAGCACGGTTGCGTGTGTATTTATTTAATCGCTTGAGTACGTCAAATATTGCTTCATACATAGAGCTGAAGAACTGTTTCGTGATTTTAAAATCAAAACAGATATCATGAAGACATTCAAAGATTTGCCATTATGTGCTAAAACAGTACAAGATAGAATTGATAAAACGTCTTAAAATGTAACACATAATATATATATTATGCCAGTGGAAGACATTCAACTGGCTTCTGCTTTATCACTTGCTATGGTTGAGTCTTGCGACATAAAAGACACGGCACAAGTTACCCTTTTCGTCATGTTTATGTCGTCTCAAGCTCCAAAAGAAGAACTGCTACGAATGCTGGCGCTCTCAGGTCAAACTCGTGGAGAAGAAATAGCACATGATGTGCCAAAATGCCTGGAAGACTATATAAATCGGTATAAATAAAATCGTTTCCAAAGCAACTGATGGAGCCAGAAGTATGACAGGAATACATAAAGGGGTAACAGCGATCTTTCGGCAGAATATAAACCACGAAAGTTTTACGTTTCACTGCATAATTCATCAATAGGCGCTTTGTGCCCAAACATTTCATGCCGAAAAAATGAGGTCATGAACTTGGTAATTAAGAACATTAACATCATTTTTGCAAAAACACTATACCATCGCCAGCTTAACGAATTTCTTGAAGAAATAAAATGCCAGTATTCTGACCTACTTCTGCACAAAACAGTACGATGGCTTTCCAGAAGTAACGTAATGAAACGTTTTGCTTCTTGATGGCGTGAAATAAAAACATTCTTGAATTGAAAACGGCATTGTCCATCCCGAATTGAAAGAATAAAAAGGTCTGCACAAATTCAAATTCATGATAGATATCAATCACAAAGAAATCACAAAGAACTAAATGAGCTAAATTTAAACTGCAAAGGAGGGGAAACCCAGCCTATGCCGTGCTTGAAGAAGTGGTTTGTGCTTGAATAAGTGGTTTGTTTCGAAAAAATAAACTTCTTTTTTCTAGAAGATATGGAGAGCTGTAAATTACTCATTTCGAAAATTTGAAGCAATATCGAGAACTATTGATATTACTTCAGCATGGCTGTATACAAGATGAAGGATGGATTCGCTGAGAGATTTGAGAAATTCAAAACAAACGTAAGTACTCTGGCGTACATAGTAAATCCTCTCAACACAAATACAAATGAGATCAACATTGAGCCAATTTGGAATTGATGCTGGTTTGCTTCAAATGCAATTTTCTGGATTTGAAAACCAAACACTTGTGGAATGGCAAGTTCAGAGAACACAAGAAGCCAACTAACTAATAAAAATCGATAGGTGTGTTTGAAACCGAAAACAAGTTATGAGCAAGATTTAACCAAACATTCAAAAGTCATTCAACGCCAATGCTCCCATTGATGTAACTATTGTACCTAGACCTATCTATTATTCAATAATTATATTATTTGATAACTAATTTTATTATTGTATCAGAGCTAGCTAAAATACTTTAATATGTTTTGTGCAAAACATTTGCATGTTTTTATATGAATAAATATTATTTCCTTTTTATGGTAAATCAAAACTCAAATTTATATACCTAATCCAAAATCAAATAGATCTACCATAATATTAAACAAAAATGTTAGTGGCTCTATAAAAACTGGGAAATTTAGTAAATCGTAACTTTTGGCTCTTCCGACTCAAAGGGTTGCCGACCCCTGGTCTAGACTGTACGTCATCGCATCAGAACGCGTCATAAGTAGAGATTGTCGCACGGGAGCTTGAGATTATTTGAGTTCTCGTTTTGGCGTTGTTGTATGAGGACTCTAAGTTGAAAACTCTCTTAGAGATCTCATATATATGTTTCTTCGCTATATGCTCCTAAGCCGTTTGACTAATCAGGACAAAAGTTAAATGCATAATTCGAAAACGTACTCCAAAAGATAATTTTATTTTATGAATTATAATGATAAATGAGTTAATTTTATAAATCAAAAAAAGTGTATCCAGCTATACAAATAAATATAACCGTACATAGCAAATGGCCGTTTCTGTTCATTTACTATATTGAACGCGAGATACACAATGTTGAACGCGAGGGTCTTTTCGGGTTTTCCCAATTCTGCTGTTGTTTTTTTAATGTGACGAGACATTTTTTAAAAGTTACGCACCGCAATCTGGCTTGGAGAGTTTCAATGGTTTACTTTAACAAAAATACTAGCGCATGACGTAAGTAACCAAATGTTTTAATTATTTAATGGATTTACGTCGCTATTGAGAATATCATTTAATAGGCGATTGTATACACGCTATAAATTAAATGATACGAATTATAAAAAAAAAAGTTAGGCCTATAAATGATTATTTTAAAATACCGGGTACCATAAGCTTGACAACAACAATATTTAAGAACTAAATACCGAAAGAAACATTCTCAATACTGTTTTATTGATACAATAATATAAGCAAGAAAAAAAATTAAATACCGAAAAAATCTTTCTCAATTTAGTTTTTATTGCATTGAAATTATATTTTCTAATTTTTTTTTTTAATTACCTTTTTTTTATTGTTTTGTATTTATGTGTTTTTTTTCTTTAAGATAGTATATCATTTTTTTTAAAATATTATTAAGAATAAGTCAAGTGCATCACAACTGTTCGCTACATTTTAATATCGAATTTAAAAGTCTCTTTAAAAAACCTTTTCGGCTCTTGTGTCCAGGGCGTAATGAGATTAAGCAATCTCTGTCCAGGCTCCAGCCACCCAACGCCACGCCGAAGGCGTAACGGGGAAGGTTTTCGCAGCCCAGCGATCGTTCACTGAGGTTCGCTAAGGATCATTATCGTGGTTGCTCGCCAGTATACCTGCACTGTCACCCGGTAGCACAAATAATATAGGCCTACTATAGGTACATGCATCCAGGCACCGGGTGGATCTCGAGACGGGATTGGAGCGTCCATTGCTTCCTCCCCACCGAGACCAGTGGCCTCTCGGCAATGTAATGGACTTCGGACCTGCTGCGGGGGCTGTGCCCTATGCGTTTGCCCGCCTGTGTATTCTTAATGGGAATGTATCGGCGGTTAACACACTACGCCAGTCCTTGAGGCCACAATTCTTATGCATATACCAGGCTCACGTCGACCAGAAACAAATAAAAATAAAAAAAAACAAATACCGACAGAAACATTATTAACACTGTTTTATTAATTTAAAAAAGCAAGAACAAAAATTAAATACCGAAAAAAATAGTTCTCACTTTAGTTTTTATGGTATTTAAATATTGTTTTCTGCTTTTTAAAAAATTATTGACCTTTTTATCGTTTGGTATTGTGTTTTTTTTTCTTTTAGATAGTATATTATTGTTAATTTAATAGGCTATTATTAAGAACAAGTCAAGTCAACACAAATGTTGGCTAAGTTTTAATACTAGAAGCTTGATAATAACAATTATTATGCATATGCCAGGGTCAGAGCTGTTAAGGCCCATTCATGGACTTAATGTTATTTAAACAAAAGCCCTTCCCTCCCCAAAAACCTCCCTAACCCCACCCCTATTAATTAGAACGTGGCAAGGAATGTTGTTTTTTTGTGATAAAGGTGAACGCACGTTCTAACGACGGGACAAAATAGATAATAAATAGCGCGGGAGATATACGTCCGGCGAGCACGTCACGCTTGTTATTTGACCACCCAACTACAAGTACAAACGAGAGACGTAGAGCGTATTGATATTAACACATTTATAAAGAAACGGGCATTATGCCTAATAGTCTAATTATTAGTTTAATACTTTGAATGGATACATTGAATGAGATTGTTATGACCATCCACATTCACTGTAGGCTAAATGAATGGCTTATCGTAATTGTAATTGTAGCGCAAGTCAAGATGTTTACTAATGACTTTATTAAACTTCTTTATAAATTGTTTAGTAATGACATTTAAAACGTTTTCTAAAGAAATAGGCATTAGGCCTAACAGTCTAATTTTTTATTTCTTAGATACTTTGAATGAAATTATTTCCACCCACATGAATAAATGAAGGGTATTCTCATATTGAACTAACAAAAAAATATATCGTTGAACTGTATTTGACGCGCAGACACTCCGCAATAAATATTCTCCCAGAGCGACCCAGGTTGTCTTGGTCAAGTCACGCGTATAATCTCCCTTGGTTGGAGGAGGTTTTGAACGTGCGATTAGACACGCCTTTTGTTCCGCTATAGTTGTCACAAGAGCAGGTCTCTTTTGTAGCAGTTGTATTTACCTGGGTGGTAGGGAAGAGGAAGTATATATAGGGAGAGGGAGAGGGTAGAGATGGTTTCTTTTAAAAAACGAAACGAGGGTGTTTTTTTTTGTGGGCAGAACAAGACAGCCATATGTAGGAGACAGAGTGTTTGACTTAGGAGTTACTGAATTTTAACTTGATATACGTGAATACCTGTATTCAGTTTGCCTTCCAAACCCAGATCTAGGTTGAATGTATTTTATAAACTCTATGCAACTTGTAACCTGTCAATAAACGATATAGAGCTACACAACTTCGTCGATTATTTTGCTGTGAGACTGCTACTTAAAAAAGAAATAGGTGTGAACGTTTACTCCATACTCCAAGACTAACGCGCCTCACGTTTAACTCGTGACAAGGGCGACCAGAAACAATTTAAAAAAACAACAACTGAATACTGAAAAGAAACGTTCATTGTCTTTATTGTAATAGTCTCTTTTCTTTCGCTCTTAACAAAACACACTGTAGTCATTTTGACGGGCATAAGCACTAGTAATGGAATAATTATAAAGTTGAAAAGAATTACTAAATATGTCATTAGCCAACTACAGTTAGAGTAGCAGTTGCACAGTAATACGGTATAATTTATTAGTTACGGTTCATTCGTCGCGCCCCTGAAATATACTTAATAAAACATTCTGAACAATGTAGTGTGAAATATAATCTACTAATTGAATCACTAACAAAAATGAAATAATGGTAAAGCATATCGTATAATGACTTTCTATTATGTAACTTTGTGACATTTTTATTCATTTGTGTTGGATAATTGAACTACCTCCAATACAGATGTACGTAAATAACAGTGTATGTATTTTTTTGTCTTAGATGGACACCTGTCTAATACAAATTATTATTTGAGTAAACAAATTATGTTTAGCGTATTTGAAATGTTTACATATTGAGACAGTTACTCATTGCTTTGATAATAAAATACAGTTGTTATACTAGATTTGAGCTTCAAAATACTTTTATTACACATTCAAATATGCATTCTTAGATCATTTCAGAGCACAAATGTTCTCATTTTTGTATTTTTTACTCCACTGTAACTAATCATTTCATTACATTAAAAATAGGCAGTTTTCTCTCATTACTATGTTTTCTTTAATCCCATGCATGATTTCGAAGATTCGTTGAGAACTTGTAAAAAAAAATTTGAAATTTCATGTGTCACTATTTTCTATGCTTTATTTTGTAGAAAATTCATACTCTTTTAAATAATAAAGCTATCAGCATGATAATGCATGTGAAGGTAGAAAATATAATTTCAAAGCAATAACAGCAAAATAGAATTGAATTATATATTTTTTTAAAGTTATAAGAACGTTTATAAAATTGTTTATCGACTATTTTTATGGTTGCTATGAAAAAAAAAAGAAATAAAAATTATTTTTTTAACCTATAGTATTTATAAAACACACAGCTGAATCTGATACAGTAATTTAAATTTAAAGTATGCGAAATAAAAATAAAAAAATTCTAGACATGTGTCGGACATTATGACGATCAAGTACATGTAATGAGGTTTTAGCGCGCTCGACTTGCATACCGAAGGTCCCGGGTTTGAATTCTGTTGAAGGCTTTTTCTCCAAAGTTCTTTAGGTCCACTGATTATACCCAAAAAGCGCTGCAGTAAAATGTGTGGGGTGGGGGGGGGGCGAATAGGCTGAGCCTAGTTATAACAAATGACAAATTTAAGGTTAATCCAGATAAGATCATTTATAATGTCTACAAGATGAATTATATATATATATATATAAATACTTACGTGAAAACTACCTACTTAAGTCAGGTACCCATCAACTTGGGTAGATTTTAATACACCCTCGAGTCCCATGAAAAATTCTTGCCTTCACCAGGATTCGAACCCAAAACCACTCGGCCACCATGCCCCATACAATAAAAAAGAAAATGTTAAAATAATATTTTAATACAATTATTTAAACTTTAAATTTTTTTTTAATTTATTAAAATAGTTAAATCAAATGAAATTTAAGTCAATTGTCTAAAGAACCTTAAAGGAACAAAGATAATCATAAGATACAATGTAATAACATAACGATATACTTTCCAAACTAAAATTGCAATAGCAAAAAGTCCAAATTTTCACTGCACGTTAATCCAAAAAAATCCAAAGAACAAAGTAAATAAAAGGAACACGAAGAGAAAAAACTATTTTCATTTTTTTTAAAAAATTATATGATATTTTATATGTAAAGGCATTTTTAAAATCAATTTAAACATGAAACAATCAATAAAAATATATTGTGAAGGCATGTTTTAAGTAAAATGTAATTAATATTATCAAAATAAGTAAGTCGAAGAAATTAGGCTTTCATAGAACACTATATGAAACTTGATATATAGGTCAGTGAGCAGCGTAAATACTATGGCCAATATTTTCAGTTGTATATAGTATATATGAATATAAGTCGTAAATGAACAATATTGTTGTTTGTTGCAGTGTTACCATATTAATTTTTCAGCTTCTACAGTAATTATTCGTTTGATCGTAATTATTGTTAAACAAAAAAACAACAAAGAACAACTTTTTAAATGTTAAAATCAATTTACATAATTAGCGTGAGTTTGTTTATATGTTTCTTTATATATATATCTTTATTTAGAAATAAATATATATAGGCTATATATATATATATATATATACTAGAAATAGCCCGTGGGGAAACCACGGGGGTAAAAAATTTAGTTTTATGGGTTTTTCTATTTGGTATGCTTTTTCAAAAGTATGCGAGTCAGGAGCTGGGAGTAAAGTAGCCCTAAGTCATGGTTTTAAATTTAATAAATGACGACTCTAATTGGTGATATTTTAATTGTTATAGAATTACTGAGATAAATAAAATATAAACATAGTTTGCTTTAACTGTCTTTTTTCAGTGTAATAAATTCAGATAAAACTTTTCCTTAAAAGCAATATTAAGTGTAATTTCTTGTTCACCATGAATAGGGTCTAGTTGTCTGTTGAGTGTTTATTTTCTACATGTTTGGGAAATTTTTCTTTAAAAAGTGATCAAAGTTGACTATAGATGAAAACTTCGACATGTTCGGATGTCTGTTATTTAAATTTGATAATAGCTATCACAAAAGCCAGAATTATCGGCAATTGTTGACGTCATAGATAATAGGGTAATGTTCAGCAACCAAGTTGATAAATAAAGATTCAAAGGTTTTTAGCTATTGCATTATGAGAAGATTTCTGAAGTGTTCAAATTGCGATGAATCAACAGCCGTTGCAAAGACAATCTATGAATTGAGATTTCTCAAAAGCATAATATCGGGGGCTGGGTATTGTGGCCACGGAAACCTGTGAACACTGCTTCATGTTCCCTTTGGATCAAATTGGTCTAAAGGAGATGGATATTTTACCACAACTCGTGTGAGGCCAGACATTATAGCCATAGGGAGATTGGTGATAGCCTAATATATAGGCTAACATGTGTCCACGAAAAGCAATATTCATTCAGTGCCGTTGCTAGGGATTTGGGGGCCCGGGAGCTTGGCCTCTTGTGGGGCCCCTGCATTTTGACATTCGACATTATGACATGTGAAAAAAACAATTCGGACACTCTTTTGGGACAAAAGGGGGGAACTTTTGAAATTGGACCCTCTCCCCCTCCCCTAGCTACGCCACTGTATTCATTTTCATATCAAGTTACTGTTCCTAAACTGTTGTGTTTCTTTTATAATTGTTTAAATTAACTGTACTCATTATCCCATACACCCGCTTTTTTTTTAATAATCAATTTTTGTTCAATGTAGGGAAAGTGGGGATAATGAAAATAAGTGTTGCTAATTGTAAAGACAATTAAAAAGAGTTTATATTTACTCTTTCTAATTACTTTTGTACGTTGTACAAAATGGAAAAACTAAATGTTTGAAGGTTTTAATTTCTGAGCAATTATTTCAAAGAATGGTCAAAGCTTACGGAGAAACGATTTGGTGAAAGGATGGACCGCTTGCTTTGATATTTACGAATACAAACGGAATTATAGAGCTAGGGTTTAGTAATTTGCTATGATTTTATGAATGGAAAACTATAAACTATAGGCCTACTTATCCCAGTTGTCTGTTATTGTCTCAGAATTTAAAGGAATATTTGAGACGTAAAATGCCGACACATAGATGTAAATTAACACTATTCAATAATGTATTTGTACAATTAAATGTTTTCATTTTTCAATTTCTTCGTTTTATTACTTCTCATTGAGAAATTGTAGAATAATACTTTATAGAAGGATCGTCTGTAATATATTAGAAGCTTCTGTAATATATTATAAGTTTAGAAATTTAATTAAGATTTGAATCGAAAGTTGTATAAGCTTACAGCAGAAGTCTTTTGGATCACGCTTTATTTGCTGCGCACCAAAAAAACACGATTTATTGAGCTCTAAAAAAAGCGCACGCAGTCCTCTTATTATAGTCTTTGATATTACGTCATCTGTCTGTACTCTCAAAACCAAGTCGCTAAGCGTTCCGGAATGACAGAATGATTAATTTGGGTAATTATTATATAGATAAATGTATTATGGAAATATATATCATCAATATAATAATAGCCCAAATAAATCAGTTTATCTGTGTATTGGAACGCTTAGCGTTTTCGGTGCGCATCAAACATCGCATACTCCAAATAACATCCGCTGTATGCCACTTTCGATTTTAATCTTTATTAGAGTTCTAATCTTATAAGAACTGGCAACTGGGATAAGTATAGTTTATAGTTTTCCATTCATAAAATGAAAGCGAAATACTAAACGTTTGTGATCGTAAATTCCAAAACAGAAGTTTACGAGTCATCAAATAGCAGAAATATCAAAGCAAGCGGTCCATCTTATTAGTCTTCGAAAATATTCGAACTATATTAAATATCCCAAGGACCTATATGTGTATGTCTACACTTTTTTTTGTAAAAGGCCCCTAACTTTGGCAGTTGCTGCTTATTATTTATTTTTTTAATTGCATAGCGATTAGGTCTTAAGAATTAAGAACAAGTGTTCTTGAAAAAATGTATGACAGTTGACAATCAACCTTAGCGTTTTAAAAAGGTCTCTGCCTAAATGAATCCTCTTTCTTTTTGTCTGTCTGCCTCACTTACTCATACATACACACAAACACATGCAAACATACAAACTTATATGCAAGATTAGAACAAAACATATTTTTTTAGAAAATTTCAAAGGTCTATTAATAAAATCCCTAAAGTTCGATCCCCAACTCTATACTTTATCTTCTCTTTTATTCTTTTATGTATCAATTTAGCAAATATAAACAAGCCTATATTATTAATACATGAAGGTCTTTACATAGTAAATTTATAATTTTTTCCTTTCACCAATTTTTTTCTCCATAAACTTTGACCATTCTTTGAAATCTTTGTTCAGAAATTAAAACCTTAAAACATTTAGGTTTTCTACTTTTGTAAAACAAAGTATTTAGAAAAAGTAATATAATATAGCTTTATAACTGTCTTTAGAATTGTCAACGTATTATACCCTAACCCCACTTTCCTAAAAAGGAACAAAAATTGATTTTGAAAAAAAAAGGGGCTTTTTATTGGATGAATAGTACAGGTATTTAAAACATTTTAAATGAAGCACAACAGTTTAAGAACAATAATAACTTGGTATAAAAATGAATATTGTTGTTCATGTACATATTTTAGCCTATATGTTAGTCTTGCTCCCCCCTCCCACACACATTTCCCTATGATTATAATGTCTGGCCTCACGCGAGTATTAGTAAAGTATCCCCGTTAGACCAATTTGATTCATAGGGACCTTAATGCAGTGTACAAAAGTTTCTGTGGCCACGGCATACTAAGATATTGTATGATCAGAAAAAAAACCACATCGCCCAATGTCCTTTACTTTTCCCTTAACGAATATCACGTAACCATCAGAGCCGGTTACAGTTACAATGAGAGCCCAAAAGCTCCACACACAACAAGTAGCGCTGACCCAGTTAGGGTCTATTTTTAGACACCACGGCACTGTCAGGAATGTTCTTCGGGAGGGAAATTCAAATACAATGGGGCGCTGTTCCATATATTAACTACAAAGATAGTTGTTCATTAAATGTTCATTGGCACTTTTCTTATCAGTCCTGTATTCAGTTCAATAAATTATCTGTTGGTCCAGTGCCTTCCCCTCATTATACGAGATGTCGGGGTTTTAGTAACAGTTATTCTTTTAATAAGTGAATGTAGGCCTATAGGGCCTACAATGACGCTGTTCAGTTGTAGTCTGAAAGTAGGCCTATGCTTTGGTTATACTGTGTTTTATTTTTTTAAAATATAAATAGTGAACTTTTTGGTAAAACAAATAGACACAATTTGAGGGCATTATTCGGAGATTATTATGCCGTTGTTAAATAATTTTACAAGGCATATTATTTTGTTATAAATTCTTATAAGTTATATTCCTTACTTTACTGACGCCTTTTGATAGTGTTCAATAAGGTCAATTTCAAATATTTAATTCATTTAAAGTATTTGTATTCCTGTTATTATTAAAATTATACAATCAGTAAGTGTGCTCATTAGGTATGTACATTTTATAATTTTAAAAATATGTTATATATTTTTAATCTGTGTTTAAATATCGGGCACACTTACAATTGTATAATTTTACTTGGCGTTTAGCTAACCTGTTCTAGGGATGTAAGTGTGCGTAACGTAATCCTCTCTGATATGTTCAGGGAGAGCAATTAAATCGGTGAGAGAAAGACTGCGCTCAGACTGCGCTCGAGAAAGAGCCAGAGAGAGGACTAGGAACGAGTGTGTGACTGTCTGTTTTTGATAAAAATAAAGACTCGATTTATTATTATAACCATCTCGTTGCCTTGATTTTACGTGAAGTTGAGAAGAAATATAAATATTGTCAGTATTTAAGGCTTCACGACAAGCCAATACAGTCGGTAGATCCAGAGCTCCCACCGTTCATCAGATGAAAGGCAGAGAGAGCAGTGCCTCCAAGATTGTAATACCGGGAACAAACACTAGCCTTTTTCAGCATTCATACTCAAAACATTCCGTACGTCAGCCGAACGCTCGAACTCACAAAAAGTTTTGATAATGTCTAGTATCAAACTAATGTCATAAATATAACACCAATGTTAATAAACTTACACCAAAGGTGACAGCAATAATGATAAAGTACCCGGTAATCATTATGCTTTTGACAAATCTCAATCCAAAGATTGTATTTGCAACGGCTATTGATTCATTGAAAAGCAAATACATCGCAACTTAGACACTTTAGAAATCTTCTCAGAATGCAGCAATGCTGATAGCCTTTTAATCCTAATTTATCAACTTTGTTCATCAACACTATACACTACCCTATTATCTTTGACGTCAACAATTTCTAATAATTCTGCTTAATGATAGCAATTTACAATTTTTTATAACAGACATTCGATCATGTCGAAGTTTTCATCTATGGTCAAATTTTGTCGCTTTTTTTCCCCCAAATATGTTGAAAATAACAACAGACAACTAGGCCATACTCATGGAGAACTAGAAATTACACTTAATATTGCTTTGAAGGAAAAGTTTCATCTGAATTTATTACAGTGAAAAACGACAGTTAAATCAAACCATCTTTTTGTTTTAATTATACAAGTAATTCAATAGAAATGTAAATAACACCAATTAAAAAAGAACTAAAGACCTTTCTCTTTGGCTAATACATCTGCCACTACAAATCACACCAAGAGTGCACTGAGCATGCTAATTTAATAGCATGGATTGAAGCGCTATAGAAATGCCCATTCTTATTCTCCTCTTAATCTTCTGAATTATAATCGTCATTTCTTAAATTTAAAACCATGAATTAGGCCAACTTTACTTCTAGCTCCTGTTTACCGATTTCTAAAAATCATAAAAGCATATAAAACTAAATTCTTTACCCCCGTGGTTTCCCCAGGGGATATTGCTTGTATATAAATATATATGTGTCTTATATAGACTCTTAGTCCGTTTAACCGATCGGCATAAAAGTTAAATGTATAAATCGCTAACGATCAGCAAAAATTTTGATGATATTAACTATATTGCTTAAGTCATGCGTTATTTGTTTTTAATAGCGTTTTACTAATGAGTTAAAGCTTATACACCGGAGCGCCATTTAAAAATATAGAGTGATGTCCCTTTCGAAATGCTTTCAACTTGTGTATTTTATTGGTATCCTGAGTTTTCCCTTGCTTTCAAAATATGTTGTTTATTTGTTGTGGTGGGACTGGAGTATCCCTTACTGAGAAATATTACCTACTTTTGTATTATTCTTTTTTATAGTTTGGTATTTGTGCATGCTTTTTTTTTCATTTAAATAGTATTGTGGTTAGTTTAATATTAGTCGAGCCAACACAACCTATATATTATTTGATACCAGAAGCTTCACGGCAACAATTCTTATGTATGTTCCAGGACTAGGGCGATCGTAAACAATAAACAACAACAAAGAACTAAATACCGAAAGAAGCGTTTTCACTACAGTTTTTACTGTAATACTTTTTTTTTATTTCTCTCTTAGCAAAACATTCATTCATTTCTCCGTCATTTTGACGGGTATAACTACTAGTAAAACAATAATATCTAGGTCTGTAGCATTTTTATTTTTCTACGAGCATAATTAAAACAAAATTAATACCATTCTTATCCGATATGTTCATGTCAACGGCTTTTGTGATATATTTAATTGACAATAACATACAAATAAAGCAATAACTCCAAATAATATTCTTCACTATTTATCGAATAAGATTGTGTTATTTTAATATGAAGATGTTGTTGTTGCATTTGTTTTTCAATACTGCTTTTTGGTTCAGTGAACTAGTAAGTTAAGTGGTCCAAAGTGTGTAAAACGAAAATGAAATTTGATGACGTCATCCACGCGCTGGGAGATTTTGGGACTTACCAGAAGCGGATGTTTCTTCTGACCTGTTTGGTAACTGTACCAGAAGCCTTTCAGATTTTGATGTCAGTGTTTATAATGGCCGTTCCTGGACATAGGTAGGGCTTATAATGATTGACATGACAGTACTTGAATTAATTATTTGACACGCAATAAAAGATGCAACGATGATTCATTTCAAATGTTACAAAAGAACAAAAAATACTTATTAGTTCTATTTAAAATTCATTCGCAATTTCAGTTTATAATGTTCAACGTAAATATTCTTATTTTATGGAAACATTTAACAATATGAGATAGTTTTTTCGACCATTAAATGATGTTTCTTTCAATAAAACCTACAATTTCCATTGGACTTTTTTTCAGTTTAAAGTTGCAACAAAATAATGTATAGTGTCTCTTTAAATTTTATATATAAAAACTAAAAATCAAGCACATAACAGTAAAACTTATAATAGGTCTTTAAAAAGCTAAAATAAAAAGAATATATAAATACTTGAATAGATTTTTGGTAACTTAAACTATATTTCTAGAACTGAAGACCAATCTTATTGTCTTATATTTCTTTGTAAAAAATGTTTCATATCAATTTAGGCCAATTGGCTCTTATTTCACTGACCGTCTTGTGTAAGTAAGAAATCTCATTGTTTTGCTTACTCTAAATCTTATTTACTATCATCTTGACATGTTAATTGAATCGTTGCAGTTATTATATTCATATTTCAATTGAAAAATTTCTTTTTAACGTTATAATTGTAATTAAAAAAAGAATAAACAACAATATAAAAAAACAGCTTCCACTCAGAAGACAACAAAATATCCAGTGCATAAACGTTCGGAGGCAAAACGAAATGTAAATTTTTAAAATTAGATATTGTAATTGTTATTGTGTAAAATCTATAGGTGCGCCATTCCTGAACTGGACAATGACACGTACAAAAGTCAGGGCCCATGGCATGATGAACTTATCAATAAATCAATCCCATGGCTGAGAGAGAAAAATATGTACTCGCAGTGTGACAGGTATATGAAGAATAACATATGGGGTGAATGGAAAAATCAAACACAAAAATGTCACAAATGGGTTTACAGTCAAGACATTTTTCACTCCACGTTTGTTACAGAGGTTTGTGAAAATGTATCAATTAACTTTGGAATGAATTAAACGTTAACTGACAAGCATTCTGACAATATAAAATAAATCACATTACGATATTGTGAAAATATATAGACGTAACATCTTATATTTTACATAAGCTCAAGTTTTACAGAAGAGTATGGCGCCCTAAGCTTATCCGTGGCTTTATATTAGTCTTATTTTTATCTTAAGATATATTATAAATGATGGTATATTGTTTTGCTTTCCAAGTTGGTTAGGCAACCCATTCTAAGGCCAAATTCAAGTTCATTGTCTTAAGTTTCTGTTGGATAATAAGGTTTACAGAAAAGCAAAAAACACTTTAAAAAAATATATTGCTTACAATTCTGACAGCGTCCCTTATCTATTATGCTAGAATGAACAAAGTGGTTTCTTATAGCAAGAAACAAAGAAAACAAATGTAAATGAAAGGCAAACGACTAATTGCGTTCATTAGAAACACCATAATTAATTTATTCCTTTTATAGTGTACACCAATACACAAATGCAAGACTTAAGCCATGAAAATATTAGAGCATGATCTTATCATATAATTTAATAGTGCAATGAGATCGGTCATATCTATTTTTGTTTTGTTTCTTATAAACTAATGTATTAGACTAAGACTTAGTTCATTCTCCATCAGATGAACATGGTGTGTGATGATGTTTCATTTAAAACCTATGCCAACATGGGCGTGATGGGGGGCATGATGGCTGGATCCCTTATCTTAGGTTCACTGGCAGATGTGTAAGTACTCTACTGTTTGGTAATTAGTCTTTATATACAGTGTAGGGCGTCAACTGTGTCGTATTAATTACAAAAGTATGTCTATAGATGAAACGAAATACTTGAACAATGAAATGGAAAATGTCTACTAACAAAGAAAATCAAATTAATTAATAACCAACCCAAAATTGGCATCATTAAGAACTTTGTTCTTAAAAAAATAGCAGCTATTCGGTAATACTGTTTATTCGTATTCGACCATGTAAGGGTTAATTTGGTGCGAAAATGATATGGAGATAGTTTATTCAATAAGTGCATGAAAGTGGTTACCAGGAAGTGAACGTTTGACGTAATATTATTTATTTACTAACAGACTAGGCTTAGTGATAGAATCAGTTTTCTTGCGATAATGTTGGTGAATAGTCCTTTAGGGACTGTGAGGCGAAAGTGGACTGAATAGTTTTGAAATAAATTAGACGAATGAGATATGAGAGACATGACTGTTGTGATTCAACTACATATTACATGAAGTGATTAAAATAATTGCCTCAAATTGAACATCGTCGTTTGATCATTGAATGTTACGAGTTGCATTTAATATCCGAACCATGTTACAGACCATACAGACGCCACCGTTTTAGAGATTTACTGTATTTTTCGGACAATTGCAGTATATAAAAAACAAACAAACATGACTTGTTATATATTATTGGCATAGCACATTTATTTTAAACTAACTTATTAAATTAGCTTTATTAAGGTGAAAATTGCAAATGTAAAATCATTTCGGTCAGTTGACCAATTCGCAAGTAAAACAATCGGTCATTTCAAATTCGTATGCGTTAATGACCGAAAATGATCCCTGCAAGAATAAAGGATGTTAAGACATGAGGACATCACTTAGTTATAGCTAGTTCAAAGATGATTTTAATAATGTGCTCTATGTAATATTTAAAAAAATTTATTTTAAAGGGTTTAGGTGGGGATGTGACTGAAATGCTATAGATTAAGACGTCAAATGAAACACGTCTATGTGTCAAGTTTTGAGATGGATAGCTGGACGGAAAGCGAATCATTTAACCTGTTTAACCTAATTTGTAATATATGTATATATGGCTGTATAAGAAATAGTGGAAGGGAAAGAATAAAAAGAACACAACAATTAACAATTTGTAATAGCGTGAAGCTAATTATACATTTATCTTGTTTTAATTTATCATTTTTTTTGTTTAGACTTGGACGCAAGAAGATTTTATTGTTAAGCACAGCCGGGCAGTTTGTATGTGGTCTTGCTACAGCTTTTGTCACATCTTACAGTCCATTTGTCATTCTGAAGTTTCTCGCAAACTTCTTTGGCAGTGGCCTGTACCTCTCTTCATATGTAATCGGTAATCACAATAGATTATTCACCTTAATTCATGACGTAGGCTTTACGTTTTCATATATAAACTTTGAATGACTTTTTTTTGCGACCTCTTATTATTTTTTTAGGACGCTAGTTATATATTAGCGTATTAATATACATTAATTTGTGTAGGTACTAAAAACTGATTTAAATTGTTCAAGCTATTGAGCTTTTTTTTGTTTAATAGAAAGGCAAAATGATTCTAAGAACTTTGATATCAATCTTATGACTGTATGTTAATATTTAAGAAAGTTATGAAATTGTGAAATTTTACAAGTGGGTTACCTTTTGCCAACTCACAAAGTCCTATTTTTAGAAGTCATTATCTCAAAAAGTATATTAGCTATGGCTAAGTAACTTTGTTTACAATCAAAAAAGTTTGTAGAGAAGAGCCCCAATTTTTTTAGCGAATGTGGTACATTTGAAAAATATAAAAATATCGATGTAAAAATTATTTTTCATACTTTTTACAGTATTTTGCAAAGGAGACAAAAAACGCAAATCTGACATATTTTTTAAAAAATCACTAAAATTTTCTAATTTTAGAAGTAGCTTATGTGATATATCAAATTGAAGGAAATTCAATACTCTATAGAGACCTACTAAATCGGCACTGTTTCAAATTATCAAAATTAATTGTTTTAATTGAAACCAAGTGTTCTAGCAAAAATGTTCGTTTTTTAGCCATTTTTAACTATTCGCGAAAATTTTACGAATCTGTGTATGTTTAATAATATTGCAACAATTCGAAGTTCATTTAAAGTACACAACTTTTAAAGTAAAATTTTTTACAAAATTTAGGCTATAAGTAGGTATACAGACAATGATTGACAATCATGTACTTTAAAGTAAAACAAACAAAAGCAGTTTTTATATTATAGTGTAAGACTCAAACGTTAAACATTAAATAAGGCAAGTTACTACATTATTTGATAATACACATTTTAATTTAAGGTAACAGTTATACGTGTTTTATTTTAACCAAAAAAGGTTTCCAATGTTAATTAATGTTTAAAATAACAACTATTGATTATTGTTCAGACTAAAACCATTTATCCTATTGATAGTAGTAACAATAATAATAATAATAATCCGTTTTATCACATAACTAAACCAATATATATTACTACAATATAAACTTTAAAATGTTCAATATATTACTTGTACATATTATGATTTGATTTGGTTTCTCTATTTTTTTTTCATTGGTATAAAGTATAAAGACCAATATCTAATGGTCCTTAACACTAACCAAGAACGCCTATCACGAGCATTATATTCTAATCTGTAGTTTTTTGTTTTATAGATAAATATTTAAAGAAACACATTTTTAGTTTCAATATTGATATTTCGATACCATATTAATTGTTCAATAGTTTAGGGGAATATTGTGATAATTTGAGAATTAGCCCCATTCGTTCATTATTGCCCTTCCCCAACCCCCGCTCTTTATACTATTTGTGTACGCTGTCCATCTTTCTTTTCAATATTTGCCACCCCCACTACGCCACTAGTAATAATACATTTTTAGCTCATACACTTTTTTAAAATTATACATTAACAATTATGAAACATTTCTCTTATATCGACCTAATTTTAACTTTCACTATTAGTAGTTAGCAAAACTATAATATTTGTTTTAATATTAGAACAAACCGTCTATTCCACTTCTTGTCGTGCACTTTTCGCCCCCCCCCCTCACACACATATTAAGTGGTACAGTTCTGCCCTATGTTCTCTCCCCAACCCTACTATTTTGTTTTGATATGGTCCAGATCAGAATACAGAGGGTATATGCATATAGGTCACGAACTTGGCAATGCAGTATAATCTATGATTTTAATCGTAGACTGTTGATGAATGCGAATGAGTATAAACGCATGAAATTTTATAAATGAAATGTAGGCTATTATAGAAAGTCAGTTTATTTACTCCCCTTCCACATTTCAACAACTAACTGTCAATTTTGCCTTTATTGTACCTATGTACTATGTGGCAAATAAATATTATTTATTGTATTGTCAACCCAGTTTTCTGTATTTTGTTGACATAATTAATGGACGACCCCCTATGTAGGCTATTTGATAATGACTGATTGTCATTAGACTTATTCCTAGGCAATACATAGAAATTCACAAACATAATAAATAAATATAATATCCGCCAATAAATATTGAATCGGGGACATACAATAAACTTTAAAGTTTAAACACTTAACATGCCAAATTCGACTAAAGTCGAATTTACAAAACTCTTTCTGTATGCCAAATTCGACTTTAGTCGAAAATCATAGTGATCTTAAGAAACGGATCAAAATCATAACCGTATAATCAATGGTATAGAGTTTGGACAGTGTATCATGACTGGCATGACTATCTTAACCTCAATCACCAGTATTTTCGGTTTTATTATTTGTATGCGTCACATATCCAACCGTCGGTTATAGCTGTACTCAATAATAACTAAACAGTAATGAAGGAATAACTTTGACTCGAACCAAACGTTATTCACACTATTTACATGAGAGTCTAACATAAACAGTATGATAGATAACGTAAGGAACGCTATTCTTCAACGGAGTAATTATGTGACGTCAAAAGGCACCTATGACGCGTTTTGACTTTGATGCTCAAAACCGAACCACGTGGATGTTGCATGTACAATCTTGTTTATGTTTATCTTAGTACTGAAGCCGATTTATGTGTCCTTTTATGTTTATAGCTTGTTCTTGTGTGAATTTCAAACATTTTAGTATTATTAGTATTTACTTTTATTGGAAATATACTTGAAATAGATCTATGGATGATTATATTGTTTATCGAGCTGATTCTGATTCCGGTGAGGAATATAATTATGACAGTTGTGAATTAGATGATAATTTAGATTTAGAAAGTAATTCAGGTGATAACATTGATTTAGCCGGTGAAACCAATGGACCACTAGCACCTGCTCGCATTGATGCTAGATCGGCTTTGAGTTGTGATAGGGAGCAATGCAACGAATCAGTTCATTCTAACTGGGAAATGTTGGAGAGGAATGATTTCGTTGACCTAAATAGCGAATGGCTGCCCCCATTCATTAGTAGACAAGGTGTTCTTGTCGATACCAACAATTTTGAGGCTGTTGATTATTTCAAATTGTTTTTCCCTGATACTTTAGTGGAGCACATAATGCATGAGACTAATCGTTATGGTGACAAGGTAAAAAGTGAAAAATGTGTTGGGAATGATGGATCCCACCGTGTGAAAAGCTGGAAGCCATGCGATATGGATGAGCTATCTGCCTTTCTTGGCATTCAGATTGCGATGGGCTTATGTAGCAAATCATCAATAGATGATTATTGGGCAACAGGAGCTTGGCTCACATACATCCCTTTTACTCAAGTAATGGGAAGAAATAGATTTCAAATTCTCAACTCATTTTTTCATTTCAACAATAACGAAAACAGACTAGAAAGGTAGCAGGATGGATATGATCCACTCTTCAAACTGCGACCGTTATTGGACATTACGGCACCTCTATACCGACAAGTCTATGGACCAGGACAAGCCCTTTCAATAGATGAGTCTATGGTGGCATTCAAAGGACGTTGTTTTTTCAAACAGTACATGCCATCTAAACCAACTAAATGGGGCATAAAGGCATTCATGTTGGCTGATTCAAAGTTTTTCTACTGTTTGAAGTTTATAATATACACAAGAAAAAAGACATTTGTGATAGAAGAAGGCAACACTTTGCGTTCACAGATTGTATTTGATCTGGTTGACGGATTAGAGGGAAAAGGCCATATAATATACACAGACAATTACTATACAAGTATTTATACATATTCTAGTTTGAAAGTGAAAAATCTAGGTACGTGTGGCACAATTCTGGAAAACTCAAAGGGTTATCCAAAAAAACTGAAGAAAAAAAAATTAAGAATGAAAAGAGCTGATCCTCCCATTTTTGCTAAATCAAAGGACTTGATCGTAACAACGTTTCAAGATAGCAAACGTCTCAGTATTCTATCAACTGTGGGAAACAACACAACTACAGTGAAGCGCATACGAGACAGAAAACAGCCAGAAGGTTATAGAACAGTAGAAAAACCTACCATCTGCCAGCATTACAATGACCATATGGGTGGAGTGGATCATTTTGACCAGATGAAGGTTAGCAATAGCTATCCGCACAAATCAGTCAAGTGGTACCACTCAGTATTTCATTATATCAAAGAAGTAGCTTTGATAAATGGACTAATTTGTTACAGGCTAAACAAGGACGCTTCCATGACAGCTAAAAATTTTAGGGAACTAGTGCTTGAATCCGTTATCCAGAACCAAGTGAATAGGAAAAGACAAAAAAGAAATACTATCGCCCCGACCCCAAACATTGATGACAGATTAACTGGACGTCACTTTCTAAATACGTACACAGTCAAATCGTACAAACCAGACTGTCTTGTATGTAAATCCTGCCAAAAAAGAGCCCAAACAAGATATTACTGCCCTGTTTGTAACGTCACTCTCTGCATTGTGCCATGTTTTGAGCTGTATCATACAGCTGTGAATTATAGCACTGTTCGCCAGCGTCAGCCACAGCAGTAAACTTTTTATAATGTGTGGTTTCAAAAATGTATAGTATAGTTCTGTACATTAATTTTCATTTATATTGGTATTTTTTAAATTCCATTATTTGGTTGCAAAATAGTCAATTAATCTTTTGTTGATGATGAAATTAAATTGTATAAATGTAAAATTTATTATGTACAGTTCTTTAATTAATTTATGGCTTAACGTATGCATTGAAATTATTAATTAAAAGTCATTGTTTGATATTAACTTTAGAAGACAAGTTCTTTCTATTTTTCTTAAGTTTATTACCATATTGCTAAGAAGCTGCACAAGGAAAATAAAAGCTACCTAAAAAAATATGTTTCCTATAGATATCACAAATATTCAAGGAAAGGTGGCACGATTTGGCACAAAACTCAAATTTTCAATATGGTTTAATGTAGATCTATATGGTAGAAATGTAATCCGTCATCATTGACAAATTACATATTTGTAAATTTTACAGTTTTAGTAGACTGACAGAAAATTGAATGAAATCGTTTCACATTTCACGGACCAAACAAATGGCAAACGGACATAAAAACTACTTTTTTATTGCTAAATTTGTTTTTTTTTTAAATTAGTTTGGTCTTCTAGCTGTTACAGATTTGTTCATGTTCAAAGATACTAAGCAGTTTTGGTAAACTAGCAGAAAATTGAGCAAAATCGTTTCAAAATTCATGGACAAAGCAAGGTGCGAATTGTAATAAAAACTTCTTTTTTTTATTGTTGAAATGTTTTTTTTTACTTATTGTGGTCTACTGGCTATGTTTATATGCTGTAATATTGCACTTATATTTTCCGAAGGTTCTCAAAGAAGAAAAAAAGTGGACACAATTACATTTTTTCTATAAGTGTCACAAATTCAAGATGGCCGCCATTGTCACGTGACACTAATTTGCATGAAAACTTTATTTTCAAGTATGGTATTCTGTTTTACATATATGGTAGAGATTTCACAATTCGATATTGAACTGTTACAGATTTGTACATGTTCAAAGATACTAACCAGTTTTGGTAAACTAGCAGAAAATTGAGCAAAATTGTTTCAAAATTCATGGACAAAGCAAGGTGCGAATAATAATAAAAACTTATTGTTTTATTGTTGAAATTGTTTTTTTTACTTAGAGTGGTCTACTATCTATGTTTATATGCTGTAATAGTGCACTCATATTTTCCGAAGGTTCTCAAAGAAGAAAAAAAGTGGACACAAGTACATATTTTTCTATAAGTGTCACAAATTCAAGATGGCCGCCATGATCACGTGACAGTAATTTGCATGAAAACTTTATTTTTAAATATGGTATTATGTTTTACATACATGGTAAAAATTTCATGGTTCCACAATAGTCCATTAACTTTTTATTAATTTTTTAACTCCAGACATTAATTTTGTGAAATTACCAAAAAACGAGTTGGCCTTGCAGCACATTTTGCGTAAAAAACCTTTGGCATGTTAAGTGTTAATTAAGCTAGATCTGATAATCTTATTAGAATTATTATTCTTAGGCTTACGAATGACAAACCATTATTCAATAAATGTTTAAAAAATGACTTAGCTCTACCGATGAATTATTAAACATATGCCTTGGTAGAAATATTATTCAAGCGCAGATATAATAATAGTAATGTATTATTCTAAAGAGTAAAATATGTCTTTTATTTACCACATTAGACTTGTCGGTTTATGCTTCACAGCCATTGCGTTTTGTAGGCCTTACCCCTTATTATTTATTGATGACGACAATACAAATAGCGAACATGGCGGCAGGCGGCATGTTTTTGCGGCGGTAAAATACTATTTCATAGGGTTTATCTTGCACGTTAAGGAAAATTGACCATAATATATAGACTAATAATTTTGTCAGATTTTTACAGGAAAATGGACCAGCTTTAAGGCGGTATTTGTACAAATTCTATTTTTTTTTTTAGAAATCATGCTTTGATAACTTGATAAATTGAAAAATTTAAAACTGTTAATTAAATTTGCAAATATTTATAGTGCTTAAGGCAATTTATTTCTGAACAATCGAGTGAAAAAGTTAACTTCCTATCATAAATGTTCGATTTTGCATAGACAATTTAGTACGAGAGGGGTCAAAAGTACAAAAAACTGAAATCAGTTTTGAGTGCCTAATTTGTGCTTTTTATTTTTGAAATCGATCAATTGCACCTGCGCGCACACACGCACACACGCATGCACACACGCACGCACACACACATACACAAACCTTTAAATAATAACATTTGTTAGCCAGAGCTGTTATAGGTTATCCAGATGTAGTAGAAAACAGATAAACTTACATCAACCAGCTCTGAGTTATTACGTACATCAGCATGACAACATTTAATCTTCGTGCCACTTGTTGTTTCACCATATATGTTCTATTCTCTTAAACAATCGTTCATTTCATTCTGGTAAACGGATTTGTCATCCCTTGATTATTAATACTATAAGGCATCTCTAAGCATTAACGTCCCAAAAATGCACACAACAAAATAAAGCAAGAACTATTTAAAAACAAAACATGTGACATGTATTTCCAATTCTACAGGTATGGAGCTGGTTGGACCCAGTAAAAGAAAATATGCAGGAATTATCAGGGATTACTTTTGGTGCCTTGGTATTTTCCTTCTTGTTGGCTTCGCCTATTTTCTGCCGGATTGGAATTACCTGCAGATAGTTTTGTCCATTCCGAATCTTTTAATTATGTCCTATTTCTTGTAAGTTGTTTGCTTTAAATTATTTGTTTCTCTTTTAGTCTGTTTATAACTTTGTAATATAAAATATTTAAGTGTCCAATTCAATTGCAATGAAATGTTTAATTTAATATTACTTTAATCAGGTTACTAAATGAATCTCCGAGATGGCTAATCAGCAGAAATAGAATAAAAGAAGCGTCTGCAATAGTCCAAATTGCTGCGAAAACCAACCAAGTCACATTATCAGAAAACATTGCAAATCTAGAGGACATAGAGTTGGAAGGAGCAGGCGAAAAAGTCTGGCATATGATGACTGAACCAGTGCTACTATTTAGATGCCTGATTGTATTTTTTATTTGGTGAGATATTAGCATGCATGAAGTTTGATTAGATTGTTTGTTAAAGTATGATACATGTATTTGATATATAATAACGACAGTATTTTTATAAATTTTATAATTTGAGCCAGCAGGATACTAGAGAATAGGAATATCTCAGAATCCAAAATTCCTTTTTTTCCGGTTTGCAAAAATACTAGTTACTCTCTTTGTTTATACTTCTTTATAATTTTTTTTTTCATTTGGTATTCGTAACACACTGATTAATAAAAGAAATTCTTGAAATATTTGAATTAAAGTTATAGCAGTTGTATTATTATCTCTTTCCTCCATCATTTTGAGATTTGCGTGCCGACGTGTTTTGCGTCACTTACTTGGCCCATGATCTCCGACTTCAGCCTGCTTTTCTTTCTGGACGTGCTTCCATATCCATTGATCAACCAAGATCTTCCAAGGCAGCAGTTGATTTATTTTAGTTTTTTCTCCTAGATGATTGCTAACCCTAGATAACGGCCTCATATGTCCGGGTTTAGAGCTTAAGCGCTCTATGTTCGTTTTTGCAGTCATTTCCTTGGATTTATAAGGCATTTTTTAAAGAGTATCATTACCACGGGATACCCCACCTCACCCTCCATGACAGCAAACCAGATGGTCCGCGGCCTCCTATTCAGTATTCACGGTTATTCCCCTATCCGCAACCTGTGTACGGGCTTGGTAGGTGATGATAGCTTCCTCAAGCTGGAGGCAGACAAATCCAAAAAGACCCATCTCTTCACCCCGAAGAAAAGTAAGGGGGAATAGGACTGAGTGGAGGGGGGCATATTTAGTAAAAAAAAATAGTTTTTTTAGTTTTTGCTAAAAATAGCTTGTTAAACCTAATGGTAACAGAAATGCACCAAGTAAAATTGAAACAATGACGGTTTTTTACTGAAATATTCAGATTGAAATATGTGTTTTGACTCAATTTATTAGTCGATTAAACAGACAACAAAATATGTTGTAATGTATTTCAAAACACTTGTTTCTAGCAAAATTAACCCTTATCTTGCAGGCGTCCTTATTTAAGGGCACTTCGTAAAATGCGATTTAAGACATACAATTTTGATAATAGTTTGTCATTTTTTCATCGAATGTTAAGAATATATACTGAGCTATCTAATTACTATTTTAATTTGTCTGCTTTTAGTGTTGTTTTTTTTGCGCTCAAAACAAATTTATGTCGTGAAATTGATAAAATTGCTGAGAAAAAGTCAAGTTTAAAAAGTGAAACTTTTTTTATGAAAATGATAAAAATTGACTAAAACTTTAACATAACTTTTTTTATTCAGGTTCGTTTAAAAGTAGAAGGCATAAACATAGCTATTTAGTTTAAAACAATAATAATAATTACACAGAGGTGTTAAATCCAACTTTTTTTTTTAAGGACGCCAGCAACAAATGATCATTATCATCATCATCTTTGGCGCTACAGCCCATGGAGGGCTCTGGTCTGCATCACCACCTCCTTCTACTCGGACCTATCCATTGCCTTCTTTTTTCAGGCCTGTACCCCGATCTGTCGCAGATCCATATCGACATCGTCCAACCATCTCATACTTAATGGTCTATCTGTACGGTATCACTACATCTTACCTCCCGCCAATACAAAGGCGCTTAATAGAGCTATGCGTGACGCGGTCAAACAGAGCTATGCGTGACGCGGTCAAACTCAAAGGAACAGACCATTCTTTAAAGATAACAAAAGCTAAGGAGTGGCTGATATTCCCAACGCGAGATCCTTCTCGAACAAAGAAACAAGAGGGAGAAGTTGCCCCTCGACCTGGTCCGTGAGAATAGGACACAAAAGGAAGACAGAGATAGTCCCGCCACCGGCGTGGGGTGGGAAAACGGGGGTGGGTAGGGGGAAAATTGTCCCCTGAGACAATGTTGCCTACCTAATTACATATAAGGGCCACAGCATTAATTAATACGTATTAAAATATGACGCTATAATAAATGTCACATCATGACAATCATAGACTATATTTCTTAGGACCCATATAATATATTATCGGAAAGAATATCTGATTTCGTTATAAGTAATGAGTAATAACAACTACTGTTGGCTCAGCTGCCTATGTATATATATATATATATATATAGTTGGGGGGTGCACAAGTTGTGTATTTTCAATTAGAAGGAATATAACTAGCACTGTTTGTTATTAATGTAAATAGTTTAAAGCTTTAATTAGTAGCAATCTGTGTATTTAACTTTAAAGAAAATCGATAGGCCCAGTTATAAAGCTAAATACTGTAAAAAAAAGGCTCTAGGCTTGGCTATCAAAATATTAGCATAGGCGTACGGTATAAAGAAAAATAAACCAAGTGGCAAATCGAAACTTAACACTTCAGGGCTCGCTCATTTTTTTTATATTTCGGATTTTCATAATCGACAGTCTGAACAGAAAAATAATAAAAATAAAAATTTTCGGAAAATCGGAATTTTAAGGCCTTTGTCGGAATGTCGGAATGAGGGGAGAAAAATCCGTATAATTCCGAGACAATCGGAAAGTTTGGCAGGTCTGTATATTATATATATATATATATATATATATATATATATATCACAATATCTACTAACTAACTTGAACTCCTATTGGAAACGAGAGCTGGGAGTATCATTCCCTTGTAGCTCTGAGCAAGAAATCAGCCGTGCGTTCCATGCCAGGATGACACTAAAATGCAAATGTTTATTACGCTATTTTCTTATCTTATTGTTTTGAAAAGCTATAAATTAAACATTCTAACTTAAATTGTTAAAAAAATATGTATTTATCCTCGAGATAAGAGGGCCTGTTTCTCTTGCAAACATGCAATGTCACAAAATCATTTCTTGCTGGCATCCTTAAAAATGTCAATATTTCACTAAAAAAAATATGTTTAATGTTAAAACACAACCAGATAAATTATACTTCCTTCTTCTCTAACCTTCAAAAATTAACTGACTTTCTTGTCACATACACGTGACTAAGTGTTTCTTTCAAAATCACTTCTTTCAAAATCACTAAAACAAGATTCGTGCTTTTTTACAAGCATTATATCTAATTGCGCACATCACTAGCAAACAAAACAAATTTATTTAATGTCCTCGGTAAATGACATAACTCTTGCTTATAGATAGTTGACTTATTATTATTGGTTATTTCCCCTTGACCATAGATAAACAAATTACGTTAATGATATTTAATTTTATAACATATTGTAATACATTATTATTGCATTCAATCCTTGACAGGTATCTGACTTTAATTGAGGTAAAGTAAAGGAGGCTGGGTATTGTGCTGGTAACACAAGCACCAGTATGTGTTTTCCACATAAACTGTTATTTTTTTCTGATACGTAAATATTTATGCTATTTCGTTTATGCTTTTATTCTCCTTTTTATAGAGTTCCGCTTACAGTAAATATCGAAAAGCTTTTTAATGATTAAGCCTTCACATTTTATGTGCTGCCACTAAAAGCAAAGCTTGCTATGGTGATTTATTTTAAGCTTCTTCCTAGCGTCACTTTTCATATAAGACTTGCACATTCTTTTAGATTTTTATTAAATGCACGTGACCAATTGTTAAAAAAAAAGCTTTAACTCATCAGCTAATTTTTTATTTATATTTATTGTAATACTTTAATGCTTTCTATTGTCTCATTAGGTTTGTCAATTACATGGTTTATTACGGCTTGAGTTTGAATGTGGGAAATTTATCTGGAGATTTGTACCTCAATTTCTTCTTGACTGGCATCGTTGAAGCTGTAGCTTACACCTTGTGCTTGCTGTTGCTGGACAGAGCTGGCAGGAAATTGTTACTGTGTTTCTTCATGTTGACGGCAAGCCTGGCCTGTATTTGTACGTTGTTTCCTGTCATCTATGGCAATGAAGGTTATATTATAAATTTACATTTCCTTAACTTATTTACTCTGTCTAACTCATTGGAAATTTCGATTCACTATTCACATTTTACTTTAATTCTCTATAAACAATAACTGGTCATCTAAAATGAATGGTTAAGTCTAAAAGTCTCGAATCATTTGAATTCTATTGAATGTCTTAACGCTTTAACTAGAATTCTTCTGTAAGCACGACTATATTTCTACAATCGACACCGTCTGCCGACAAACTATTCCCAGAGTTCCCAGGACGATTGTTCCTACTAACCCTTCGTCTCTCCGAGGTTTTCTTCCCCTGAGACAATGTTGTGGGATATTTCCTGTCTTCTGACATTGTTAAGTCACACGGGATCTATGTATTAATGTGCCACTATCAAACCACGTAGTACTATAGTAATGTCTATGCAAAATTTCTACTATATTTCCCACCCACTGTATTGTATTGAAAACAATAACGTTAATGAAGGAAGGGGATTTTAAAATACAGTCAGTACAATATTAAAAGTAAAGCCTAGCAGACCAATCTTAAGTATTACAATTTGGGAAGAGAGTATTTGCAACAGGGCCATTTTTAACTTGGTCGCTAAGAGACGGATTATTGTTTATCTCAAACCTCTTCTTTCCCACCCAATATTCTCATCCTAGCATAAGCAGGGCCCTCGAGAGAAAAAAAAGGTGCCGGTACGAGATCTTTTCTGGGCCCCCTCCCCCCCCCCAACACACTTTTTTTTTCTAACACTGGTGTCATATGATTTATTTGTACTACATTCGTTTGAACAATCAGTAATCTTTTTAAAAGGTCTGTGGATCATTTTGTGAAAGTGTCATAAGTGTTACCATTTACCTTTGGAGTCTAATCCTTATAATCACACCCCCCAAAGGTCTATTACAAAAATACATTAATCAAGAACATAGTTCTTAGTTTCAATTATTGTAGATCTATATGTTCCTCCGCTTCAGTACTGATCAGAATTGATCTTGCAAATATTACAAAGATGGATAAAATGGGAAAAGTGACTCTCACCGATGATTGATGAGTAATTTGGTTGAAACGAACTAGAGAGGCATTGGAGGTTTACAAGATGGACAATTAAATTGTCAATTAACTTGTCATAATTCATTTTAATATGGATTAATTTGAATGTGAAAATTTAGACATAGACTATAATAAGACCACATGCTCTATTTTTATATCAATTTTTTTTCCGTGCGCAACCAATAAGGCTGACTTAAATTACTTCTACGCTCCTCGTTGTTTCTTAAATATTTCCGCTTTAGCCTATACAACTTTCAATTTTAATTTAAATTTTTCATTGAGTATCGAAGCGATTCAATAAAACGGAAGTGCAAAGGAAACAACTAATCGGAAATTCCGAAAATCAGTGTTTCGAGTCATCATAAAGCAGAAATACTAAAGCAAGCGGTCCATGTATATTTTTAATCTATGATTTAGAGAGTAAATTGAGAATATGAGACACATGTTAAGGTAAGCTACTTGTACTTGTCGCATCTACTTGATTTAATAATTTGGGACATATATATGACAGGTGAAACTGTAATATATAAATAGCAATATTATATCAAATCAATTAAAACAAGTTCAATGCGTTTTAACTTGTATTTATATAAAGTATAAACGATTAATTTTTCTTGGCAAAACTTTGAATTACAGTGTCAAAGTTTATTTGTCTTGCAACGCCAGACTCAATACTGAGCCTAGTCAAGTTGTTCAGCGCGATTCTGACACATGGTAAACCTAAGGTAATTTTTGATGAGCTGAAGTTTAATGAAGCTTCACTCTGCAGTTTAGGACATCCTCGAACTGACACTTATTTTAGGAAAAATATTTTTTAGTTCAAAAGCACCCAACTGTTCTTTACCTAAATTTGCATTGGGAACCATTGTTAGGTGAAAGTCTTCACAACTTATGTCATGATAATATTTTTCTGCTAACTTAGCGGCTTTATACTTCAAGTCTTTTTATTGCATCTTTTGGTAGTTCCAAAGAAAGCTGAATGTGTCAGAAATATCTTTGACTGACTTGAACTGTAAACTGTAAGCCCTCCAATAACACTATCCAATACACCATAAAATATGTGTTTTTGAAAGTGGGCTTTATCGGGGCTTCCTCAGGGCATTCGTCTGTTTCATTCATCTCATTCACATTTTCATCAGGTGTATCCTCATCATGAGATATTGTTCTTTTTCTGTCAGTTGTATTATTGTTCCTAAACAGTTGTACTTCTATCTGCAGGTTGGCTGCAACAAGCTTAGCTTCAATCCACATTGCTTTCCAGCTGTTTCGCAAAGCCCCTAGTTGTTCATATTATAAGCTTTCTATGTTTGCAGCTTCAATTTCTATATTCGCATCACAAGCTTGAATGACTTAGTTGCAGAATTAATTGGGGACAAGTATATGTGCCACACGACTGACATTATTATGCAAGTGAAAGAAGCGACATAATATATTATTATAGATTTTATAAATTTCGTTTCTGGTTTTTGGGGTAAGATTCAGCTTTAACATATCTTCCAAAGCCAAGTCAACCCCTGGTAGAAGAGCTACAAATGTCTTTACCCTTTCAATTCGAGCTGACCATATGGTGCTAGAAATGCTATGAAGCTTTGACAGTATTTTTAACCTCTTGAGGCTGCAACTGAATAATGTGTATTTACATTTGACTAAAATTATGATACCTTAAAACTCCCCTCTTGACTACCGCATAAGGCATTGGAGATCATAAAAGTGTAGAAGGATCGACTTTGACTGCCGTACTAGTATGCAGCGATATAGCGATATGTTTGATTAAACAGTTTTGATTTTTTTAATCAACACATTCATAAATATAAGTCATAAAATAAAATTATCTTTTGGAGGACGTTTCCAATTTATACATTTTAATTTTTTTCCGTTTAGTCAAACGACTTAGGTGCTTATAGCGAACAAACATATATATATATCATCAATCATCAATATATATAATTACCGTGAGTTTGTTTATATGTTTGTTTATATATATGTTTGTTCGCTATATGCGCCTAGGCCGTTTGATCGATGGGCGCAAAAGTTAAATGTATAAATTGGAAACGTCCTCCAAAAGAGAATTTTATTTTATCACTGATAATCATAAATGTGTTGATTTAAAAAAAAATCCACAATGTTATATCCATCTATGCAAATAAATATAACCGTACATAAAAATGGTAATTTCCGTTCATTTACTATGTTGAACGCGAGAAATACTATGTTGAACGCGAGGGTGTTATCGGGTTTTCCCAATTCTGCTGTTTTATTTTTTATGTGGCGAGACCTTTCCAAAATTTACGCACCGCAATTTGGCTTGGAGAGTTTGAATGTTGTAGGCCTACTTTAAAAGAATACTAGCGTATGACGTAATGTCTATCAAATCATTTCTTTTTTCATTAAAGATGTTTACATTATCCCTTAAGTTAAATGTTTTAATTATTTAATGGATTCACGTCGTTATTGAGAACATCCTTTAATCCACAAGTCTTAACGTGTATGCATGCATAAAAGTTCACACAAAAAAAACATTTCCGGTCTTATTCGATCATTTTCTTCGAAACATGTCTATGTGCTACGTTACTGGTTGTACAAATATATGCATAGAATTAAATTTTATTTCATTTCCAAAAGATGGCGCCAAAAGAAAACGATGTATTGTGAAAGTCAGAAGTGAAAAATCACCTTTTTATAATATCAAACTTATTGCTTAATGCAAAGGAATTTTTGTTATTTGTTTTTATGAATTTACGCATTTGGTTTTTCAATAACCAAGAAAACGCAACTCTTGACTAATTTATTTTGTAAACAAATAAACATTTTACCTCACGCAACTAACACTTGAGTATTAATTATCGACTACTCACTTTTGATGTTAAAAACGGATTCCTCATAACTAATATTGTATCCTTTGTATAATTTTAAAAGACTAGAACTGGCCGTCGAGGTTGAAATCAATTCTCAGACACCAGAAAAAGCATGCATTTTTTGTTTATTAGTTTAAAAATAGAACCGGAAGATCACGATCACTCAAGTTAAAAAGTTCACGCCTCAATAAGACTTGTCAATAGGAGATTTATACATTCTATAAATTAAATGATACGAATTATAAAGGACAAGTTATAAATCATTACTTTTAAATAGCAGAAGCTTGACAGCAACAATTTGTATGCATGTGCCAGGGTCAGGGCGACGGGACACATTATGAAATAACAAAAACTAAATACTGAAAGAAACATTATCAATACTGTTTTGTGATACAATAATCAAGAATAAAAATTAAATACCGAAAAAAAAATCATTCTCACTTTAGATTTTAATTGAATTGAAATAGATCTATTATTTTCTACGTTTTTTTAAATTATTTACCTTTTTATTGTTTGGTATTTGTGTTTTTTTTTCTTCTAGATAGTATATTATTGTTAACAAGCTACATTTCCCGGCGTTGCTCGGGTGAAAAAAAAATCAGGGCTGTATAAGGTGCAGATAAAAATTTTATAAACTACAATTAAAAGAAAGCTATACATTTAATAATTATACATAATAATAATACATTCCCATTAATAATACATCGGCGGACGAACACGTGTGAACAGCGGGTCCGAGATCTATTGCACTGCCGAGAGGCCACGGGGTCTCGGTGGGGAGGAAGCAGAGGAATTTGCATTCCCGTCTCGAGAACAACCCGGTGCCTGGATGCATGTACTCCCCTAAGGATCATTATCGTGGTGGCTCGCCAGTATACCTGCACTGTCACCCGGTAGCACAAATCCTATACTTCAGGTACATGCATTCAGGCACCGGGTGGATCTCGAGACGGGATTGCAGCGTCCATTGTCCCCCCCCCCCCCCACCCGAGAACAGTGGCCTCTCGGCAGTGTAATGGACCTCGGCTGTGCCCCATGCGTTCGCCCGCCAGTGTATTCTTAATGGAAATGTATCGGCGGTTTACACACTGCGCCAGTTCTTGAGGCCACAATTCTTATGCATATTCCAGGGTCAGGTCGACCAGAAACAAATAAAAATAACAAAAACTAAATACCGAAAGAAACATTCTCAACACTGTTTTATTAATACAATAAGCAAGAACATAAATTAAATACCGAAAGAAATCGTTATCACTTTAGTTTTTATTGTATTGAAATATTATTTTCTACGCTTTTCTTATTATTTACCTTTTTATTGTTTGATATTGTGGTTTTTTTTTCTTTTAGATAGTATATTATTGTTAATTTAATAGGCTATTTGTAATAACAAGTCAAGTCAACACAACTGTTCGCTACGTTTTAATACCAGACGCTTGACAGTTACAAATATAATCCAAATGTCAGGGTCAGAAACAATTAAAAAGAACAAAAACTAAATACCGAAAAGAAACGTTCATTGTATTTATTGTAATAGTCTCTTTTCATTCTCTCTTAACAAAACATATTGTAGTCGTTCGTTTCTCCGTCATTTTGACGGGCATAACCACTAGTATATATAAAAAAATTATAAAAAAACTCACGGTAATTATATATGTTTATACTTCCAGTATAACAACATGCTTTCAGTCAAGGGGCATTCTTGACCATCACAACAATACGACGAATTTATATTTTCATCCGTATTAAAATAGCTAGTCTGTTCTCTCTTTTGAATTTGGTCGGAGTGTATCTTGATCTTCCGAGTTATTTCCACTTGGAATAATGCGGTGACAATCTGTAACAACTTGTTTGTCAACAAAACGTCTCTGTGACCTTAACATCTCTTTTCTGTCTATCGTCTTTATAGAGGCATTCACCTTCTGTGTCATTTAATTTGTTTTCTCAAGTTTTTTGCAGTCTTTCTTTATGTGTTCTTCTTTTTTACAATAGCAGCATTGCAACTTCGCCTTAATTTCATTTTTTTCCGTTCGGCAACAGATTTTTACGTAAATTTGTGTATGCCACTCTCCTAGATGGATGGCTTTATATTTTTCTGGAACCAGACTTAGAATCATACGTTTTTGAAGAGTGTATCAAAATATAGTTCTCGGCCTGGATGGCGCGGCAATCTGAACGCGATGAGCGTTGTAACTAACATCTGATCTAACGCAGTTTAGAAATTACTCCATAAGCTTTACATTTTTAAGCTTTTCAACAAATCTTTTATGGTGTTTGTCAACCTCAACCAACTTTCTAATTGTTTTTTTTTCATTTTGACAAAATCTTAATGGGTCAATGCCGATCGCTGTATTACAGCCCACTTTACTTTGGGAAAATTAAAATCTGCCGCGGCTCTTTGGAAACTTATCAAATAATGGTCAATTTCTTCGTCGTTAAAAAGGGATACCAATTCTAAACGCTGTGCCAAGTCTCATGCCCCCTACATTTGTTGCCGACTTGTCCCGCCTGAAATTTGGCAAATTCAGTCCTCTCACGACTTTCTATTTCCATTTCCTTTTTTCGTAGGTCTGGTACTAATAGTTTTGGTTTTGCTTGATGTTCAAGTTTAGCCAATTCCGATTGAATACTATTTGTTGAGTGGGCCGCTGACAAAACCGGTGGCGACTGATAGGGCGTTTCAACATCAACATATCCGACAATAAAAGACCTTTTACCCCCCTCCAGTAAAGTAAAATGTGAGATAACTGACGAATCTATTATAGACAGATCCAAATGTTCAACATACATTTTTTTAGAAATCGTACTCTTTTCGCCTTAAAGTTCCAATAACACAATCCAGAGAATATTTTGGAGCTTGTTATTATGCAACAAATTCGGACGAAAAGCCCCAATGTAACATACATTATAAATGAAATAACTCGTTTGTGTCCAATGAATTTGCCGAATTAGAATACTACGCCTTGATTGCAACAATAATAACTCAAAATAGATAGATACAACTCAGATTCCTTTCTCCAACGAAGACATAAAAAACTTCTTATCGAAAACAACACAAGAACATAACGCGCACTTCCGTAACCACGAAATACGTCACACTCAAAATCATAGCGCTTAGAGAGTTTCCTAACAAAATACAACGTAAAATAATAACATTACTAAATTTATGACAGTATTCGAACCCGTGATCTAAACAATGGCTTTATGAATGACGGGGCACTATAACGAAATGTCTCGAGCTGTAAAAAAAGGGCAAACTTTGAATGTTCAAGTCCTTGTAGCCATGGGATAATAAAGTTCTAATAGGAAACCAACATATCATCATTGGGGATAAACAATATATTAAAACAAGTCAAACCAATTATACTAATCTTTGATAGACTCTCGATATTGTTCGACATAATAAAAAAAAATTCTACCGTTCATCAACCAAAGAATATTAATTGCCAAATAAGTCGTTACTAATGTTTAATCTTTAAAAAAAAGATTAGGAAAAAAAACGTGTGAGATTTTAGCATTCAGTAAAAGAATTCATTGTTTCTAACAGGTACTTCCTGGATAACTATGGTACTGTCACTTGTTGGCAAGTTAGGAGCTTCTGCATGTACTGCTGTTGTCTACATCTATACAGCAGAGATGTTCCCTACCATTATGAGAAACTCAGGGCTTGGAATATGTTTTGTTATAGCAAGATTTGGCGGGATTATTGCTCCTTATGTTGCTGATATTGTAGGTTTAAATTTACTACAATTAATTAGACTAGACTAGCATTTATAAATTTTTAGGTGTAAATACGTTTATTAAATATTTATCTTAGACCTCATTTTATATTAATTCAGTACTATGCTTTTATATTCATAATATTTAGAAAATATAAAACTTGCGACATTTAACTCACACATTTGAGTGTTGACGTTTATTAATGAATCTATTCAAGTATATTAAAAAGATGATTTTATCTGATATATCTATCAATATATAAATACATCGAATTGACAATTATGATGAGCTAATTAATTTAGTATTTTCTTATTACCATCAACAGGGTAATGTAATTACTGGAGATATGGCTGTAGTTCTACCTTTACTTATATTCGGTGGAACCAGTATAGCCGCAGGTCTTTTGGCACTTTTACTGCCTGAAACAGCCAACCGGATGTTACCAGATACAGTGGAAGATGCAAAAAACTTTGAAAGGTGATAAAATGTTTAATTAAACAGCGTTAAAATAAAAGAGATTTGAGGGTCCTTGGGTTAGTTGGGGGAGTAAGGAATAAATAGATCTATAAGAAAGCAAAAAAGAGATTAATTGTTGCAGGCTTAAAGTATTCGAACTTTTTAAGCCTAGCTTAATGGCAAGCTATGTATATTTCTATAGAGATTAGAAGACTACTGTCGAATTAACAATACTCATAGTTTGCGGCATGGAGATGTACACTTTGTGCGTGCGTAAAAATAACATGGGCTATGATTGAGAAGTAATAAAAACTAATATTATTAAATAGGCTTACCTCAGTATTGTTTCTGCCAATAATTTTACCATTTAACAGACTAATATATATACTAGCATATGCTAGCATGCATACTAACATGTTCAGCACTTTCTTTTGCTATTTATGAGCTTTTTAAAAATGAGATCCTTATATATTTTGTAAAAAAAATATCTTGATCCAGAATTTTGAAGAAATACAGTTTGCTTCAAACTGTTTCATCTCATATAAAGAAATATGGTAAATTTTCAGATATCATAAGAGCTTATATATATGTGTCCACTATAGACTCCCAGGCCTTTTAGCGAATCATAACAAAAGTTAAATACATATTAATTATACTGAAATGTGCTCCGTACCACATTTTTTATGATTATAACCATTGATATGTTTTATTGTATAGATCAAAAGTAATATGTCCAACTATGAACATACATACAACCGTATGCAACAAACGGTAATTTCCTTTTTTTTAAATTGTGGAACGCGTATGTTGAACAAACACTAAATAAACAAGGGAAAATGGACAGAATGTGTAGAACAAAATTAAAGTCATTCGTTACTCCGTTATTTGGACGGACATAAAAACTAAAAAAATCATATTTTATGATTGTTATCAATTAAAACATATGTTAAATTTCCACTTATATGACATTTAAACAAAATGAAATTTTGCAATGCATGTGGCCAGTAAATACTTCTACATGATTTAATTTGTTTACTCCACAGGAAAAACAATAAAAACAGTTTCGACCTACAACTTGTAGCAGCTAATAAAGAGAAAAATAGAACATGGAATCCATCATTTTCTAACGACTCTGAAAACAAGAGCTGTACCAATGACTAAATAAAATGTTTTCTCGATATTGCAACAGACGTCACAAGGTCCCCATATCTATGTAAACAGCGTCCATGTCAAAGCACGGAAATAAAATAAAAAATTAGAACAATACCTTTCCTGGAACGATAGTGCATTTTCTGTACAATTTTCTTCTCAAGATATTTAAAATATTAGACCCGTTTAGTTGTAGCCACGAGTAGACCTTATTCTAAACCACTAATTCAAGTCAGTGTATACAGACCACCAAACTCAACAGCAGAATATATGACTGAAATGTGTAATCAGCGCACAAGCATTGAAACAAATATTAAAATGCTGTAATTTGGATAATGTGGGCTAATCTCTCTGACATTAATTAAAATAGCTACTCTCTAGAAAAACACTAAAACATAAAGAAATAAATGAACTTATTATCAATACCATAAAAAATCTAAATTTGAAATAAATAATTACAAAAAAACAACATAATATACTATATTTATTCTTAACAAACCGATTGATTTTGTACCAACAGAAAAAACATCAAATAAAATTGACAAATAGAATGTGTAAACAAAAAGACAATTTATTTAAGAAATTTAAGACAACTAATTCATTTAGACTACACAAAAAATACCTAACAATTAAACACTTAACTCAGAAACTAAACAGACAGCTGCAGAATGAATATGTAAACTAGATAACGAAGTGTTTTCTCAAGATGATCATAAAAACTTATGGTCCTATATAACTAGCCTAGTTAAAGACATTTGGCAATTCTTAAAAACAAACTTAAAAGCATTAAATTAATGGTTGATTTTGTACCAACAAAACAAACATCAAATAAAATTAAACAAAAAGGAAATGTATTTAACCCAAATCTTGATGGCGTCCTTATTTAATTTTAGGACACTTCGTAAAATGCGATTTGAGACATAAAATTAAGTTATTAATTTGCAATTTTTTCATTAAATGTTAAGAACTTTTACTGATCTATCTAATTATTATCTTTATTTGTCTGCTTTTATTTTATTTATTTTTTGCGCTCGAAACAAATTTATGTCGTGAGTTTGATAAAATTGCGGAAAAAAAGTTAAGTCTGAAAAAGTGAAACTATTTTTTTAATGAAAATAATACAATTTGACTTAAGCTTTAACATAACTTTGTTAATAATTGTTCGTAAAAGGCATAAACATAGATATTTAGTTTAAAACAATAATAATTATGACAAAGAGGTGTAAAAACCAACTGTCTTTTTTAAAGACGCCAACAAGAAATGATATCGTGACCGAAAATTTAGTTTCTTAGTGTTTTCTTTGCTAAAAAAATAGAAAAACGTTTTCTTTTTGGATTTCTTTGGGAATATATTTTGGAGTCTTTTACATTAGAAGCACGTTGAGTAGGAATGATATGCTGTTTGTCTATATTAACTTGTTTTAACACCACTTTGTACATTTATATACATAAATATACATTACTAGACTACTTCTAGTATATATTTCAATTTTATTCCCAAAATCAGTCACAAATTTTACTCAATTCAACATGCTATTACTTAAATATAATGAACTCAATATATTTATTCAGCCGCCATCAATATAATAAAAAGGATGTAACTAAGACATTCTAGTAAATTTCTAGATTCAAGGTCTACTAATTATCTAAAAACAAATACAAATAATCTTGATTCTGAGATGAGACTATTCAGCTTTGCAGATTGTTTTAAGCAAATTTATGTTCACCAAATGCAAGAATACATCATACAGCCGACAAAGACAGGGGTCTCCTTTTCTAAAGCTGGCTACTCTTTTTTTATTACAATAGGATCGACACATACCTTTCTTTTTTTGTTCTTTTGCTGGCTCCAATACATTGCCCATAAGTCGAACATGATGCTTACAAGACTATCCGCTACCCATAAGACCAATATAATGTCCAAAAGAACAATTTGTTGCCCTCAAAATCTGTCCAATGCCCTGAACACAAATCTTCTGCAAAGAAGACACATCAGCTGCCCAAAATACAAATATGATGCTTTAAAGACGAATGCGCTGTCCGTTAAATTTATCCGCTACACATAAGACCAATCCAGTGCCCATAAGATCTATCTGATACCCATAATTCAATATTTTGCCCCCATGACACATATGCAGCCCAGAAGACAAATCACCTCCCCAAACAATTAATCTGCTGCCCAGAAGACCTATCTGCTACACAGAAGACGAATCTGGTGCCCAGAAGACCAATTTGTTGCCCAGAAAACAATACGTTGCGCTGAAGACCTATCTGATGCCCAGAATACAAATCCGCTGCCCAGAATACCAATCCGATACCCATAATACTAATACGGAATAATATATTTACAATGCAGTATGATGAAAAGAATACGCGGAGATGTCATCATAAACTATATTTCTTCGGACCTATATAATATATTATCGGAAAGAATATCAGATTTCGCTATAAGTAATGAGTCATATCAACTACTGTTGGCTTAGCTGCCTATATATAATAATATATATTGTTATATTGTTGCTTTCACTCCAATTCTTTTGGCGGTTGACTAGGGTTTGATTTTTTTAGGCCAGCGGGAACTCACTTCGTTCTGAGAGTGATAAACAGTCTGCAGCAATTTTTCCAAGTTTGGTTAACCTTGTCCTGATACTATTCAATTGTTCTCAATAGTAATATGAATTCAAAAACCAACTCCTTGACTGTTTAAATGAAGAAACTTTATTATAACTTGCAAATCAAACGATGTTAGTAAAACAAAATGTGCATGGCGAAAATAGTTAAGCAAGGCATAGTGTCTACTGTCAATCGTGCCTAGCGGGAAGAGAGAGAAGTAGTCCGCGTCTCGGTCTTTTATAGTACCCAAGAAGCCCGCGAAATTGAATATCCCTCCGCGTTAGCTCTAACTGGTTTACGCTGGTTTCAAGAGTGATGCGTTTATAGCCTAATTAGATTTTAGTCAACTAAGAAAAATAAACAGTCGTGTCCCGACAATTAAAGTATTTGTAAAATATAAACTCTGACGAGGGATTAATAAAAGGGTGTTTTAAAATATGTATGCACTGTAACCTAACACCTCCCTTCCACAAAAAGAAAAGAAAATTTGTCATCTGTGATGGGGAATTTTCTTTTAGCCATCACGTTTCCTAACAATAATAGTACGACTGTCAGTATAGATGTCCAAAAAAAACAGTTTAAGTAATAGAACAATTTAAGTGCGCATTAGGCACATTTCACAATAAAAATGTAGTGCTCATTAGGCACGAACAGTACAATTGTTTATAAGGAACAAAATGGGTGCTCATTAGGCATTTAACAATAAAAGATTAGTGCACATTAGGCACATTTAACAATAACAAATTAGTGCACATTAGGCACAAACAATACAAGTATTTATATAGCAACAAGGAACAAGGTAAGTCATTATGCACACAATAAAGTAAAAACAATCAAGAACAAGAACACATATACGTCAGTCCACGAAAGAGTGATGTCTTCTTTCGTTTAACGAGTATATACTGATGTGTTGTTAACTAGGATGTTGTATGTTACCCTATCCATAAGTTACTTATTTCAACCTTAGTTACTACCTAAGTTCATACGTGTTTCCTTATAGTTTGTTTTACCATTGATCTATTCCTTAACAACCATGTTATTTAGTAATCCTTTGTTACAGATATCAGATAATAACTAGTCATAGATTCTTACCCAGCCTAAGTATTAAATTTACCTACATGAGGTTACTCAGGTTTTAATAATCTTAATGACAACCAAATATTTTAATAATATTCCGATTACTTTAATAATATTTTAGTTCTTTTTATCTTATCTATTCTATTTATAGACAATTTTAAAGAATGAATGATGTAGTGTGAGAGTTTATATCTCTAATATTAAAGTATTATTTTAACACATAGATTTATTGATCATTAAAAATGATTGTAACCGTAATATTAGTATTAATACTGAATCACTTTACGTCAATAATCATTTATTTCATTAATAGTTATTTTTAACCAAGTAAGACGTTAGCTATTCATTTTTATAGTGCAAGTTTTAGTGGTTTTTATTTACAACGGAATTAGTTATTCCTAAAATAGTAAAATAGCAGTGTCCGTAGAGACATTTATTCAACAACTCAAATTAAATGTACAGCTCATTTAACCTTAAATTTTTCAAGAAAAAACCACAGTGACCGTAGTTAGTTACATGTTATTTTAACTTAACCTTTACCTTTTAAGAATATAATTTCTTAAGAGTATAACCTTTGAGTTGATGCTTTCAGAGTATTTACCTCTGTAACTAAATCTTAGCTTTCATTTCATGTTTAAATATCCAGTTATTCAGTTATTAAGTCTTTCCATTGCTTACAAGATTTTTAATTCAATGTTTAACTCTTATTTAAAAGTTTAGTCATAGCATTTATCTCTTTAATAGAAAACATTTGACTTAATTCTCAATTACCTTTTTCCAAGAAAAGAGTATTTTTCATTTATTTTAGTAAGTGCAACCAATTTAAACCTTAAGCTACCCGTTTAAAGTTCAACTTTAGAGTTCTAACCAGGTTTGTTAGATATTACTCCTCAAGCACATTACCATTATCACTCTCTTTTTAAAATTTTATGTTAAAACTTTAAGTTCTTTTGATTTATAGGTTTTCAAGTTCAAGGATGCTCTATTATTTTTCTAAAGATGTGTACGCATTGACCCTTTTTTTTTAGTGCAAGACACCTCTTTTTAATTTGTAAGTGTATACATTGAACCTTTTTATTGCAAGACGTTTCTTTACTATTTATATTAGTATAAGTGCCATTGTGTAAACGTTGACCTTTTTGGAGTTTTTACCGAACAAAATATAAACCTATCAAGTTTTAGTATTGTTGATTAACTCACCATGTTTTTTTTTTTTTTTATCACTTACCGAAAGAAAACACCTCACATTAGTCATAGTTGTCAGTTGTCATAAGTACAGACAATACAGACAAACATATAAACGCCATAAGGGGAAAAATAATATACCAATAATCAAATGCAATTAAAAATGTACATTACTCATTGAATTAATGCGTGTTAGTTTTTGTGTTGCAAATTGTTATGATACTTTTTTTCTTGTACATTAGCAAGGTATAATTGTGCAGTGTATAAAAGTACATCTCAATAAATTGTTTTATATACATGGGGTTTTGGGGAAAACACAATTGTTTTTAAGATATATTTTCTTTTTAATACAACATGCAAAATAGAATAATAATCATATCAAGAAGGCATCCACAGTTGGCTTAGCGAACAAAATTGGGTTACCATTAGAATACACCTCCCTAGGGAAACTAGACCCGTTCCGGTATAAGTACAAGTCCTTATCGCGGTATTATTGTTACCAAAGCCTTATTTACTGTGCAACTAGACCCGATTATGATTTCCGTTGTTTGTACCCAATACTGGTGTACTAGAAGAAGTGGTTTTAAGTGTTTCGAATGCCGAAATACACTGTGCAATGAGTTGTGCCCTATACGGTGCATTGCTGAGAATGTTAGAGAAAACACTAAGCAAAGAACATATCTGATCATTTTGATCATCTGATAAGTTATCTAATGTGATTCTGAAATTTCGCGTAGTAGAATATGCTTTATTTTTGCTCTCGGCAAATTCATTATCTACCGCGGTGGTCTGGTATGTTTGAAACTTGCTCTCGGCTAAGTTACTAACCATTAAGGAATTCTCTTCCTTGACCTGTGCAACTGGTGCCATTGGCAATACATTAGTGCATTTTAGTTTTTCAGTTTCTCTACTATGGTACTGTTTTAACATGTTTACATGTACCAATCGCTTGGTTTTCCGGCGGTCAGGTGTTCTAATCAGATAGTTAACCTCCCCAATTCTCGAGTCTATGGCATATGGACCACTGAATTTAGCACAAAGGGGTTGACCGGGAATAGGTAAGAAAACCAAAACTTTTTCCCCTGGTTGGAAAATTCTGTCCCTAGATTTCCTATCATACCAGGTTTTCATTTGGCTCTGTGCCTTTTGTAAATGCCTTTTTGATACCTCATAGGCATCATATAATCTATTCTTAAATGTTAAGACATAGGTGAGCAGGTCAGTTTGCTCATTTTGATTCAACAAAGATTCCTGCAACATTTTGAGTGGACCCCTTACCGTGTGTCCGAATATGAGTTCAAATGGACTAAAGCCTAGTGAATCCTGTACGGCTTCCCGTGCAGCGAATAACAAAAGAGGCACACCGGTATTCCAGTCTTTCTCATTCTCCGTGCAGTACGTACGCAGCATTTTTTTTAGCGTTTGGTGGAACCTTTCGAGAGCGCCTTGCGACTCTGGGTGGTAGGCAGTTGCTTTTCGATGCTCAACACCAAGACTACTGATAATTTGCTCAAACAGTTTCGACGTGAAGTTCGTTCCCTGGTCTGACTGAATAGACCGAGGTAGCCCGTATCTTGTAAAGAACTCGACGAGTGCGTCAGTGACCTTTCTCGTGGTGATGTTCCGTAGAGGAATTGCTTCAGGGAATCTTGTGGAGGCACACATTATGGTCAGCAGGTACTGATGTCCTGATCTGGTTTTCGGTAGTGGACCAACACAGTCAATTAGGATTTCACTGAAGGGTTCCCCGAATGCGGGTATAGGGTGTAATGGAGCGACTGGTATCTTCTGATTAGGCTTGCCTATCAGCTGACAAAAATGACAGCTTCTGCAGTATGTCACGATGTCTTTATGTAATCCTGGCCAGAAAAAGTAGGGAAGAACCCGACGATAGGTCTTTGAGACTCCCATGTGTCCAGAATAAGGCAAATCATGAGCGATACGCAAGATATCATTTCGATAACGGTTTGGAACGATGATTTGGTGTGTTTCGGACAAACCTTCGTTAATCTGGTCGTCGCGTGGTGTCCATTTACGCATTAGCAGGCCATCTTTTATGTAGTAGCACACTGCTAATTTCTCTGCCTCAGGTTCGGTGACAGCTTGCTCACGGAGCCTGGCAATGTTCACGTCGTCTTTTTGTTCCTGGATGAGTTGATGTCTAGAAGACATGTTGATATTCGTCTCAGAGGTGGTGCCGTGGAGTAGGTTGGCGAACTGAGTCGTGCCAATATCTGACTCTCGCAAGCTGGAGTTCTGTTCCGCTTGGGCTTCTCTGGACTCTGCTTTCTTCTGCTGCTTTCTTTGTTTCATGCCCCTAGTGACGGCACAGGTGGGGTGTGCAGTGTTACTTTTGCCCACACCGATGTCACTGGACGAGTTGGGGTCTTGTACCTTTGCTGAGCCTAAGGATGATAAGACTGAATCTTTCTTTATGCTATTCAATATCACCTTACCTCCAGCTAGGTCATTTCCAATGAGGAGTGCTATACCGTCAATTGGAAGGGCTGGCTGTACTCCGACAACCACAGTATCAGATATCAGTTCCGTTTCTAGCTGTATCGTGTGTAGTGGCACGCTTGTCTCGCCCATCTCCACACCTCTCAGGAGTACCTTTCTACCTGTGAATGAATCACTGGAAAGTGGTAATATACCTTCTAGAAGAAGCGACTGGGATGCACCCGTGTCTCTCAACATTAGAACTTTTCTCCGACAGCTTCCATCTCCTGACATGGATACATAGCTTTCATGGATGAACGGTCTGAATTCTCTCAGAGTGTTGTTCTCTGGTGGACATTTACTGGTCTGTTCTGCCTTTATCTTTGAACAACCATCAGCTAGCTTGTTTTTCTGTGGACTTAGGTTAGAGTTTGTAAATATAGTTGATGTAAGTTTACAATCATTCTCATTATTACGTTTTACAGTTTTATGCACTAACTCGACCTTTTCTTTGGCTTCACCACCGGATCTCTTGTCTCTTATGTGGTTTGCCCTCGTGCGTCGCTTGGGCTTACGTGACCCATCAGCACATGAGTGAGGAGAACTCTCTCTCACTACCTGACTACTTTTCCTATGATATTCCTTCTGTTTGGCTTTGCAGATTATCTGCTAGGCACTCCCTGATCTGCTGTTGTAATTTAGTACGAATAGGGGTAACCTGCGTAACAGTTATCTGTAGGCCATGAGCCAATTCTTTGAGTTGAGTCAGCGTTAGCCTATCTAACTCATCAGTAGTAAACATTCTATTAGCATCCATTGTGCTTGATCAAATAGAAATGTTACTAAAAAGAAATTAAGATCCAACTTACGTGTGTTAGAATGTCCAAATTCACTACACAACACAGTCCTAAATATTAGACAATAGTATGAGTTAAAAAAATTTTCAGGAATATACTTGAGTACGAATGCTGAAAAACCTTGTAACGGTAGTATGATGAAATCCTCGTGATTGCAGAACGATAATTTGTAAATAAAATAGACTCTGATGCAACATGTAAATAAATCTTCCAGCTGAATATTCGATTGTAGCAATGATGAGTGGTAAGACTGTAGTCTTGAAAAATTAACCTCGTAGTTGTGTAAAGCAACTTGTGTAAAAATATTTAGCTCGACGAAGCCCCCTTCAATGTATAGTAGATAGAGTATCTCCTTCCTCACAAACAATAAACTTCTCCGTGGCGATTCCTCAGTATTAACAATGATTCATTATTGAAGTGCTTGTAAAAATTTGCGCGGCAGACATCGTTAAATTGTTGTGACGTGTCGCCTTGATTTTTCCAATAATAATCTTGCTACTTGAAAAAATTATAAAACGTTATTACCTTGAGTATTTGAATATAATATACCTCCAGACGTTAGACCTCCTGTAATGCTGATAAACTATTTGCCGTACCGAGACCACATGTTATATTGTTGCTTTCACTCCAATTCTTTTGGCGGTTGACTAGGGTTTGATTTTTTTAGGCCAGCGGGAACTCACTTCGTTCTGAGAGTGATAAACAGTCTGCAGCAATTTTTCCAAGTTTGGTTAACCTTGTCCTGATACTATTCAATTGTTCTCAATAGTAATATGAATTCAAAAACCAACTCCTTGACTGTTTAAATGAAGAAACTTTATTATAACTTGCAAATCAAACGATGTTAGTAAAACAAAATGTGCATGGCGAAAATAGTTAAGCAAGGCATAGTGTCTACTGTCAATCGTGCCTAGCGGGAAGAGAGAGAAGTAGTCCGCGTCTCGGTCTTTTATAGTACCCAAGAAGCCCGCGAAATTGAATATCCCTCCGCGTTAGCTCTAACTGGTTTACGCTGGTTTCAAGAGTGATGCGTTTATAGCCTAATTAGATTTTAGTCAACTAAGAAAAATAAACAGTCGTGTCCCGACAATTAAAGTATTTGTAAAATATAAACTCTGTCGAGGGATTAATAAAAGGGTGTTTTAAAATATGTATGCACTGTAACCTAACAATATATATATATATACCTAGGCCAGGGGTCGGCAACCTTTTGAGGCAGAAGAGCCAAAAGTTACAATTTACACAATTTCCCAGTTTTTAAAGAGCCACTAACTTTTTTTTTTCAATATTATCGTATTTGATTAGGAGTAGGATTAGCCTACCTAAAGGGCCTACAAAATTGATTTTTTATTCAAAATAAATTCTAGCTTTAAATATGAAATAATTCATTCATTCATTCATAGGCCCCATAGTCTCGAAAAATGATTAGATTTGCACTCCTGTGATTTGGCCAGCCCTGCAAAATTGACTGTGTCTGTGGAGACCTATCCTTGAGAGAAAGGCTCTGTCGCATCTCTGGCACTTGCAAGCTGGACCGTTGGAGATTGTTAGGGGCAGCCTACTTTTCTTCGCAGCTCTTATAGCCTCCGCCATAAGGCGAATTTTGCCCTCTGCCGCATTTATAGCGTTGTGTAAGGTGCCTCTCCAACTATTTCTGTGCTGAGCAAGGTTCTCCCAGTTTCCGACCTCTACATCTATAGCCTTTAGGTCACGTTTGCAGACGTCCTTGAACCTGAGTTGGGGGCGGCCAGTAGCTCTCTTGCCTTCAGCGAGCTCAGCATATAGCAGGTCTTTTGGGATTCGCCCATCCTCCATCCTGGAAACATGGCCAAGCCACCGAAGACGTCGTTGGCGAATGAGAGTGATCATGCTAGGCATGTTAGCCCGTTGCAAGACCTCGTTGATGAAATAATAGGGGCCTATTTATTCATATAAAACATACAACTGTTTCGCACAAAATATATTAAAGTATAAAGAATAATAAAATTATTAATCATATAGTAGGCCTATAACTATAATTATTCATTAATAGATAGTTACAATAGTTTATCATTTGCCTTGAATGCCTTTTGAAAGTTTGGCTAAATCTGGCTCATAACTAGTTGTTTTCAGTTTCTACCACGCCTCTAGATTTTCATTTGTTAGTTAGCTTCTTACTTTACTTTTTATTATATTTCATGCAAGAAAACGCTTGCTCGCACGAATATGTTGACTCGAAGATCGTGAGCACTCCAAATGCCAACTTCTTCACCTCACTGTAGCATTCTGGAAGACCATCCCATGCGTCAAATATGAGTGCCTCTACTCGCGGCATTTCTTTTAGAGTTTAGAACTGTCCAGTTGTGCAGCGTGTATTGCATGCTTTTCTGGATCTCCAACTTTGCTCCGAAGAAGACTGTTGTATATATTGAACATATCACCTGAATTAAACTATCAACAACATTTACACTGAAGCTTCCTCGTCAAGTTACTATTCTATTGTGTTGTCTACAATACTATAATATTTATCTACTACTCTAATGTCAAGGAAAGGAACTGTTAGATCACATATTCTGAGTTTGTACCCAGGACTATAAGAAGAGTTCGTGTAATACTGAAACATAAATAATAATAACTAAAGTCTCCCCTAGGACTAACGAGAATTATCAACAAGATCTACACAGTTCTGGTCACAAAAGGATTGTGGATGTAACAATTTGCAGTATACTATCTTTTTATGAGTTTTTAAAATACAATAATATTATTATTACTTTTTGCGCATGGAACTGGAGAGCCGCATCTTGTCATCCAAAGAGCCGCATGCGGCTCGCGAGCCGCAGGTTGCCGACCCCTGACCTAGGCGCTTACGCCGAGTATCACAATATCTACAGCATATTATGCAAACAAACTAAGATATAATTATATAAAGCATACTTTTTAAAAATTAAATATGATTAATTTAATATAATATTATATATTACACACGCTCCTTCTATAAAGAAGATTATTGCGTCCTACGCTTATCGCTAGTCAGAGTCTAGTCTTGCATTTTTATTAGTGTTTCAATTGATGTTATTGGTTTTTCTGGTTTGTTCAGTTAGCTCATTCTGTGCCCGGATGCCACTTGAATGTCAATATTTTATTACGCTATTTTCTTATCTTATTGTTTTGAAAAGCCATAAATCAAACATTCGAACTTAAATTGTTAAAAACATATGTAATTATCCTTGACATAAGAGGGTCTATTTCTTTTGCAAACATGCAATGTCACGGCTTCATTTCTTGCTGGCGTCCAATTTTAAGGACATTTTGAAAAAATCTCAGTATTTCAATTTTAAAAAAATGTTTTCAAAACATAAATATCATTTGTTTATTACATAATGACTTTCTATTACATATTTAAAAATCACGAAAAAAAAACCTTAGCAATATATGGGTTAAGAAATTTAAAACAACTAATTAAATTGGACTACACAAAAAATACCTAAAAATTAAACACTTATCTCAGATATTAAGCAGACAGTTGCAGAATGAATAAGTAAACTAAATAATTTCTAAATAATTTCTAAATATAATAATAAAAATGTATAATCCTACATTAAATCAAGAAAAATGGACATATTAGGCATAGCTCCACTAAAAGGTCAAAACAACTAGACCTATGATAACAATGAAACTAAAGCTAACATCCTTAACACACACTTTGCATCATCATTTTTAAATTCAGGTGACAAAGAAATCTTCATAAATTAAAACAATCTAGAAGAGATAGGACATATAAATGTAGAAGAAAAAGGCATTAAACAACTCCAAACCAACTAAAAGTAAACAAAGATTCTGGTCCAGATAAAACACCAGCAAGACTGCTTAAGGAACTGTAATGTTGTGACAGGGGATGGCGTGGCCACCAGGGTGCAAGATGTTGCACGCCCAATCGGAACGTGGACAGGCTCCGTGTAATGGTAATGCCCCTGCTTGTTGGCGTGATAGCCGAGATATTCTTCAGCACTATTGAATTCGCTGCCCGATATTTATATTTGACGGTGTCAAGATGTTGTGGTATTGATATAATATATGTTTAGATAGAAGGTGTGCAAGGGATAAATAATATATATAAGGTGTACATTATATTGAATGTGCAATAGTGCACCATAGTGTGTAATTGTGGAGAGTATGTAAAAGTCATATAGAAACGCAGAAACCAAGAGAGACTTGAGTTGACAAATTGGACTAGACGTGAGATGGGTCCTGAATATTAAGTTGTACATGTCTACCAACAACTCAAGGCGTGACCAGAGTATATGTGATTGACAGTGTTGTACAGTAACTAGAACATGTATTAAACAGTTTCATTGAAGAGGAGCCTCTGTTGTATTTCTAGTTATATGTGATAGAGTGTTCGTCCTTTGACAGACGGACAGTAGCTTTTTACCTATATGTTCTAGCAAACACAACGTGTAAACCAGGAATGACACTCCAAAAAATAAATTGTTTATATAAGAAGTTGATTCCGTTTATTGGTGCGAACAAGTTTCTTTCAATGATATTGCTGAACACTTATCACACAAAGTATCTTGTTATAATTATCCCTACTCATAGAGATATATGGCATTACACTAGTAATGGTCTCATAACGATTATTACTCGGAGCCAAACATAAAAGATCATCGGCAAGTCTCTCCTGACACATTGTACTACGCCGATAGGTTTTAATTAGCTTAAGTTTTGAAAAACTTCGTTCAGCACTAGCTACAGAAAGTGGCAACGTAATACGAAAAAGCAAAATACGAAGGGCTACACAAATGTTAGGAAATCCATTTTCAAGATTCCGTTGGTAAATGTAGTTTAGGACTTCTTCAAGGTTTGATACTGATTTATGGAGTTGATGAGAAATGGCTCTTAAATCAGAACACTGACGTACAGCAGCAATGTCAAACTCATTCAAACCTTCATCTTGTTCAATTGGTAATGCTTTTTCCAAATTTTTGCACATCGTCTTAACCTCTGGTGTAGTCTTGTTTTTAAGATTAGGAATGTTGTACAAAAATCCAAAGACAGCAGATACTGTATTTAACTGGGAAAATCTTTCTTTTACCGCATTAACAGCTGTCTAAAACAGCAACATAAAAGTGGACCTTGAAACTTTCTGAGGGGTCACCTGCAATATTTACAGATTCATCTGGCGATTCGTAATCAACCATGTTCTTCTTTTTTTTTTTATTCGCATCTTTAATGTACTTGTTTTTGTAACTAACAATCTGAAAATGTACAAAACAACTGAATTTCCAATGCAAACAACTCAGTGCTCTCACGACTTACGATTCACAAACTGACTTGAAGGACACGGTCACGTCACTTCACTATGATATTCCGCCGCAGCTGCATCGAATCCAGGGTGCGGCCAGATGAAGTTGCCCTTTAGCACTCCTCTACGCACAGCGAGGTAGCTAAACTAATTACTGTTACGGAATACTTTCCTATTTTCTAAGACAACTTAAATAAACTACCCTTCGCCTTTCATTTCCAAGATATTCATATGCCTATGCTAGTAGCGCGCAGAAGTACTAAACTTTAATATAATTTCAGTTTATATTTTTTAATCTACAAATTAAAAAAAATCCTCAATTTTGAGCCCCCAAAATTTTGCGCCCTAGGCAGCCACCTAGTTCGCCTAAATGGATGAGCCGGCTCTCAATATATGTATAAATTAACATTTGCATTAGTTTTATACCTTAAGGCGGCACAGGACCGAGACAAATGACAGGACCGTGACGAATGACGTAAAATCATCTAACTGTCCAAAAATGGTGTCCCTACGACCCTCACTCGGGTTATGCAATAGATGAAGGTTGAGGATAAATATATACACAAAATGGCATTTGCAATATTTTAATTAGTAGGCCTAAAAATGCATTAAATGCATAGTCAATGATTTAAAAGAATAGGCCGAGATAGAGCAAAAAAACAACAACACAAAACAAAACAATTAAACAATGCATCAAAAATGTATACATTCAGCTAAGATAATCAGGTTTAGAAAGTGACTTATTCTCGTATTATTTATGGGTAATTTATTTAGGGTAAATACGTAAATGCGTTATCAATGTTTATGTTTTTTTTTATATATTCATTTCAATTAATTCTTTGCAGTGACTAATTTCTTAATTAAAATTGCCCGCCCAAAAATTAGATGTTGCTGTGTGTATTGTCTTATAATGTTTTGTGTTTTTGGACGATGGAGTTCCACTTTTCACTGTGATGGAAAATAAGATTGTTACTCCAAGTAATTCCGCAAATTTTAATATTATTTACGACTTTAACTTTCTGTAAGAAAATAGTTTTAAATGTAAACTTCCCCAACCCCATTATTGCTGATTTGTTTATGTTTACCTTTGCCCCACTTGCTTTACCGAAAAACACAAAGTTAAGGAAGATTTTATTTATGTCACTATCCGAAGAAGGTAAGAAAGTGGTGTAATCGGCGTGAGCTAGGACTTTAATATTTGGAAGGGATCCTGGGATATATGTGCCTTTAATGGAACTGTTTGATCTAACGTTCTCTAGGAGGGGGCTCAATGTATTTTATGTATAATAGGGAAATTAAGGGGCAACCATGTCTAATTGTTTTTTTGTAAAATATATTATGGCTTAGGGTGTGATTATTTAAAAGATGACTAAAGTGTTTTGGATAAATGAGTTTTATTCCAATTACTAATATAGATGCCTTAATTGCACTTATCTATTATTTTAAACAGATAGCCATGGTTAAAGATAGCCATGGTCTACCCTATCAAATGCCTTTTCTTGTTCTATTGTTAGGATAGAGAATTAAAAATTTAGTTTTCCGCAAAACATATCAAATCCCTTAAATAATGGAAAATAACAAACGCTGGTGAACTAGACTTTAGCTCAAGATGAATGCCTGTCAGATTGACAGAATGATTGATTAGCAATGATACAACAAAATAGCAATAACCACGTCTCGTTAGGGTATTGTTGACAAATGTGATGAGGGGATTGTGTGGCCAGTACGATGCGCTCGTCACTGTGCTTCTTACACGCTATAATCCCACCTTACTTGGTTCGTTGTCTATGGGCTATGACGGCTGCTTGCTGAACTGGACTTGTTGCATCAACAACGCTTGATATTTTTATTTAACGTGCCGTTTCTCTGGCGGTCTAGCTTCCTTGCTTCACGTATTCTCATGCACACTCAATCAGAACAAACGAGTTCAAGTTAAGTAAGTATAAAAGTCGAACGTTTATTGCCGGTATTAACGTGGTTCTTTTACATAGTCACTCTTACGTATAGAGATAATAAGGTGTCCACAACACATCAACTTTATCCAAGCACATAAACATCAATACATGGAAAAGAATAATATATAAGCACGACTTCACAACACAGTAATTCCAAGTGAACGATTTAAATATGTAAACAATCCAAAATGGAATAACGTCATGTAACATTTTAAGAAGAAGTGTCCAGTCCCTCTAACAACATAAAAACTGCCCCTTATATATGTCCACTCGTCTAACAATGGCGACCCAGGTCAAAAACGTCAACCAATGACACACATGTCTACAATTGTCTACACAACGATTGGTCAAGAGGCGTGTCCAGTGTCAAAGAGATTAGTCATAACACCTTGTCTAACCAGAATGGGTGGGTGTAATAGAGAGGGGTGGGGGGCGCGGTCTGTCACCACATTTACTATCTTCCACAATTTGGTACATCTCGTGTCTTAAACAAAGGATTTTTTTTTACTAGGTGCGGCGCGTTACTCGCGACAACAAAAAATATGACCAAATTGCTATCATGACCGATCGACGGTTGAGACGACTCTGGCGACTCTCGGCTCTCTGGCGTGCAACACTGAACACCATAGCCCTTCCCAGTTGCAAACAATAGATTATAACGGTGGGGACAAAGGTGCTAGTGACAACAAAGAGAGATAGTCTTGGTACGTCACGGCCTAACCAAGCGGTTGAGAGAGAGGGATAGGGTGTGGGGGAGGGGGGGGAGTGTGAGGGGAAAAGGATTTATCCCATACACGCCCATTATAATTAAACTTATGCGTAACTAACTACAAAGGACTAAACTTTGCATAATTAATTTCACATCATAACAACAAGGGTAGGCCTACCTTAAATAAGCATTGGATATTAGGTCAGTACGTTATTATGAGTATGAAGGTGTGCATAAATATTAAGTGTACCTATCAGCACTATGGTGTGGAGATTGGTGCGTCCCTAGCAATGTTTACCAACAAGAGTAAGAACGTTGAGTCACGAACTCAACTCAGTCACGAATGGATGTGGAATAATACAAGACGCTACAAATAGAATGGTGTATGAATTGAAGGAAAGAAGATTAAATAGCTGAACCTAGAAGATCTTCTTCTGTATTATTAAAAATAATGTTGAATACATTATTGAGTTCGCACTGTGACAGTACCGCAGTGTTGAGCTGTTTACTTCCTCTTTTTATAACGTTATTTACCGCTCCTTTTTGTTCTGATCGTTAAAGGGCGGAGTTAAAGGTGAAAAAGAGGCGATACACCGTTCAACCAATGACACCACGGGTATGTGTCATGCGTCAGCTGTCAGGTGATGTTGGACAATAAGGTACAAACATTGCTACAAAGTCAGGGTGGTGGGTGGGTGATGGGGTCACACGGTCACAGATATGGTGGGTGGGTGATGGGGTCACAAGGTCACAAATATGGTGGGTGGGTGATGGGGTCACAAGGTCACAGATATGGTGGGTGGGGGATGGGGTCACAAGGTCGCATATATGGTGGGTGGGGGATGGGGTCACAAGGTCACAGATATGGTGGGGAGTGGCCAGATGCCGTCCGTCTTTTGTCAACACCAGGCTTGCCCAGTACAAAGGCGAGATAATCTAAGAAGTTTTATTTGTTAAATTCTCATCCAAAGAACAACACAAGCTCTCTTAGGATCTGTCCAAATAGTGCGAGGACAAAAGGCTGATATTGCAGGTCCCCTGCATACGCAAAGGTGACGATGAAAAGAACGCCCCTCTCGGGACGGTCTTCTGCTCAGCAACAAAGGAGAGAGGGGTCGGCGAACGACCCACGCGGTCAGATGGGGATAGGGGCTGATACCGATGGGGCATAATACTACGCTTACAATCGGTCATCATAAAATTAAACATTTGAGTTTATCTGTGTGACTAATTCTTAAAATGGCGCTATAATGGATTTTCTAACTAATTAGTAATCACTTCGTGACATTTGGTTTATTAAAGTTTGTTTAATAAATATATTTCAACGAGAGATTTCACACAATTGTTTTTAACTCACCGTTTCAGCAGTTCACACACAAATACAATATTTTGCAACTCGCTCTTTTTGTTATGTAGCAACTAAGTGAACTCCAAAACGCTATAAAACATGCGGACAATAGTGACACTTTTAATTCAGGAGTAGACTGATTCCGAAATAGCACTAGAGCTATATACATATTTTTTTTTATTCTTAATAAAATGATTACAGTATGTATTGTTATTTTCTTTTTTTTTTTTTTTGTTCTTAATAAAACATGTACAGCTTTTATTATTCAATTGTATTTATTAAAATTTATGGCAGAATGATAAACGGATGTCGCTCAACAGAGAGTTTGATTCTAGTTCTGAGGTATCGGATAGGAATATGAGCTAAATACCAGGATATTTTACTGCATATGGAGGGTTACGCTGAGTCTACCCGAGTCTGACAGTAGAGTTAGGATGAGGAAAGGTCGCCACACCATGCCCTAGCACGTTATGACAACGGTATCTGATTCACTAGCTCAATGGATTTCAGCTCCAGTCAGAGTCATTTATAAATAAGAGCAAGAGTGAGACAGATACAGAGAGAGAGAGAGAGAAAAAGATAAAGATACTTATAAAATCAAGTATCAAATCTACTGTATCAGTTTTATATGGCATCCGTTCATCCTCAAAGGAGGCAAAGGTGCTTTTTAAAAGGCCAGCTGTTGCCCGGGCCGAAGGCCCTCTCTCTCCACGCTGATGGTGATTCCAGGGAAACAGCTAGCTGATACATCAATGGACCATCTGCGTCGCAGGAGTGGCCATAAAGATAGCGCTTTCGCTATAATACTGCCTTAGGGACAGTAACATGATTTTCTGTTAGGGTTTACTCTCTTAGCCTCTCCATGAACACGTGTAACTAGTAGGCAGCGGAGGTTTGAGATTATTATTATCAATTTTTCTTCTATCCATTCTATTTTAGCATTCTCAGTGCGCTCTAGAAGATTATTACGCCTTCTAGGCCCACAATTCCTGCAGGGCGGCAGGGATCGGTCGACGGCAGGGATAGAACTCGCGACATGTCGGTTGGTTTGGGGTTGACAGTCCGGTGAACTAACAGCAGGGCCAGCCAGCCTCTCACAGATGAGCTACATACCAAGATTTACCAACCCCATGTTCCCAGAGCTGCTGGTTTTAAAGCACCAGAGGCCCGCATTCACCCTTCTCCTGTTAGTTGAAACATGATCCGCCAGACTTGGTTTCAAGTCATTCGAGAAGGCCACTAGTTGGACTTTATTTAGCAGAGGCTATTTGAGACGCAAGCCATGAGGATGTTTCGAATGGAGTGGGTGCTTTTTTCCTACCCCCATCACCGGCATTACTGACCTTGAACTTGTTACATAATGGAAAAATAGTTTTTGTTCACTGTGGGTTTCCAGAAATTAACAAATGTATCTGTTGTCTATTTATTAAATAAAGTTAAAAAGGAAATATGTAAACTGAAACGTTTCCGTACTTTTTAGAATATAACGTGCACATATATATAGACCTACTTCAACTACGCATCAGAACGCGTCATAGGTAGAGCTATAGCAAGGAGCTTGGGATTGTTTGAGTTCTAGATTGGACGTTGTTTTATGAGGACCCTACGTTGACCACTCTATTAGAGATTTCATTACGGCCTAAAATATAGTATTCAGAAAATCTCAACTGACGTAGTTTATTGTCTGCAATTGATAATGTATACTATTTTGCTGTTTTCCTTCATCTTCATATTGTTCGGAATAAATCGTTGTGATATTGATCATCCAGGATTGTGTATTTTTCTGTCATATTCAGGTATAGTACTACCAAACAGAGGGAAAACGGTAGCCGAGCGGCAGCGCGTTCGACTGGCGAGCCGAAGGTCCCGGGTTCGAATCCTGGTGTAGGCTAGGATCCTTTCCCGGGTCTGAAGAGTGTCTCTGAGTCTACCCAACTCTGATGGGTACCTGACCTTAGTTGGGGTAAAGTAAAGGCGGCTGTGCATAGTGTTGGCCACACAATCACCTAGTATGCCGTGGCCACAGAAACTGGTGAACGCTGCTTCATCGGACATATGGGTCAACTCGGTCCGACGGGTACTTTACTTTACTTTTTACTACCAAACAATATTTATCAAGTGCATCCTAAGACGAGCTAACCAAATATATATATATATATATATATATATATATATGTATATATCAAAGACTAATGCTTATTCAACCTTTGTGGGACCATGAGGGATGTTGAATCAAATAATGGAATAATTATGCATTAGAACATAATAAATTACTAATTACGTCATTAGCTATTTAGCGCGTGACCAACTACAGTTAGAGAAGCAGTTGTACAGTAATTAGGTGTAATTTATTAGTTACGGTTCATTAGTCGCGCCCCTGAAATATACTTAATAAAACATTATGAACAATGTAGTGTGAAATATAATCTACTAATCGAATCATTAAAAAAAATGAAAGTATGGTAGAAATATCGCATAATGGCTTTGATATTTATTATGTAACTTTGTGACATTTTTATTCATTTGTGTTGGATAATTGAACTACCTCATATACAGATGTACGTAAAAAAAAGTGTATGTATTTTTTTGTCTAATAATGAGTACAAAATATTTTCAGCGTATTTGAAATGTTTACATATTGAGACAGCTTAACCATTGCTTTGATAATACAATACAGTTGTTGTACAAAATTTGAGCATCAAAATCATTATATTACACATTCAATTATGCATGCTTAATTTATTTCGAAGCACAGTTTTCTTTCTTTTTCCGGATTTTCTCATGTTTGTATTACTTACTCCTCTGTAACTAATCATCGCACAAAATTAAAACTAGGCAGTTTTCTTTATCACAATGTTTTCTTTAATCCCATGCATGATTTTGAAGATGCGTTGAGAACTTATTTAAATTTTTGAATTTTCATGTGGTAATATTTTTTATGCTTTTTTTTAATGGAAAATTCATATCTTTTAAATAATAAAGCTATCATCATAATCATGCATGTGAAGATAGAAAATATAAATTCAAAGCAATAAAAGAAAACAGAATATAATTATTTTCTTTGTAAAAAAAGTTATAATAACTTTTTTAAAACTGTTTTTTTGCTTTGGAAAGAAAAGATACATGTATAAACAAATTTTTATTCACCCCAAGGATTCAAAAAACACACAGCTGAATCTGATAGGGTAATTTAAATTTACCAAGTATGCGAAATAAAAAATAATAATTCTAGACATGTGTCGGACCTTATGACGATCATGTACATGTAATGAGGTTTCAGCGCGCTCGACTTGCATACCGAAGGTCCCGGGTTTAAATCATGTTGAAGGCTTTTTCTCCCAAGTTCTCTAGGTCCACTGATTATACCCAAAAAGCGCTGCAGTAAAATGTGTGTGTGGGGGGGGGGGGGGGCGAATGTAAGGTTAATCCAGATAAGATCATTTATAATGTCTTATTGACAATATACTCATTTTACACAATCCAGGAAGTGAAAAACAAAAAACAACAACAACGTATAAACAGGTTCTAACCAAACACATAATTGTAACTACAAGAGGAATTTATAACTAGAGGAGCAAGTTAACTATGACTATATATATATATATATATGTGTGTTAGGCTTCTTAATAATGGTTTTAAACTGAACAATTAAGCAGCCATTGTAACGTAAAATAGTAAGTATTGTTTAAAACAACTTTATATGAATCCATATCAAGTAATAGGTAGAAAGACTATTCGTTATATGACAGATCTTATCTTATAAGTTTACAGACGTTCCTTCTAGATAGAAGATTATTACGTCTACTAGGCCCAAAACTCCTGCGGGCGACAGGGATCCGTCGGTGGCAGGGCTAGAACCCGCGACCTGTCAGTTGGTTTTTGGTTGACAGTCCGGTGAACTAACCGCTGGACCAGCCGGCTGGAAAGGTAGATAAAGAGAAAGATAAACAAAAACACAGACAGACGGGTAGATAGATAGTTGTATGAATAAGTAAATATAGATAGATAGATAGTTGTATGAATAAATAAATATAGATAGATAGATAGTTGTATGAATAAGTAAATATAGATAGATAGATAGTTGTATGAATAAGAAAATATAGATAGATAGATAGTTGTATGAATAAGTAAATATAGATAGATAGTAGAAAGATGCCGCATTCTCCCAAAATAATTATACTAATACATTATTAAACAAACTAGAATGCTTTTGTTAGTAAAAAAAAAAAAGGATACACAACTGTAATTGCGCTCTAAAATTTAATCGTATAAATATACAGTACCTGGTGACCGATCATTCGATCGGTAATAAAGAGCAGGCGCTTGTACCTTAACATCATGTGTATGTTAAATAACAGTGCATACATTTTAAAAATACGTCTTTACCAGACCAATACATTGTATGTGTCTTTTTCTTTTTTCTACTATGAATAACATAGGCTTTAAATTATAACAGTCGAAGCAGATTTTTATTTGGGCAGTCTAATATCTAGATTTTGCCCGATAACCCCCCCCCCCCCCCCCAAAAAAAAAAAAATAATAAAAAAAATTAAGAAATAAAACAGCTTAATCTCATTTCAAACCCTAAAAAAAACGATCTAGGCTAGATTTGTCAGTTTTAAATCCAACAGAAATATTTGTCATTTATGTCATTATGTTATGTATTTAAAAGACTGAAAATGAAAATTTTAAATTTAAAATATCGTGAATTACGTGACAATTTTTAGTTCTTCTACCCCTTCCCCTACTTTAACAAATGTCAAACTTTCTAGTGACCCCTCTTATAAAATTATGTCAACTTTTTTAAATCCCTCCCTCACCCCAATCAAGCTAACAATGATATACGGGCGTCAAATATGTTTGATATAAATAAAAAAAGGTCTACGAATAAATGTAATACATTTTTACTAGTTTACCAGATTTCATATTGACTTCTTAACATTTATTAACACATATTTCTTACTTGGGCACTTATATAAATCATAAGTAAAGTTTGTAAGTCACTTATAAAAATTATCTTATACAAAAAAGTATTTTTTTTTCAATGTTTTCAATATATTATTCCAAACATTGTTTGACAAAAAAAGTTAAAACATATAGTTTGGTGTAAACATTATCTAATATCCTCAACAGACCAGTCGACAGATGTATGTGGGCGATAATTAGATAATGAAATGGTATCTTTAAGGCACATTAATATTCTACCAAATACTGCCGAAACCCCGGTAGAAATTTTGACTTATCTTTTGTTGCTCTCAGAATAATTTTAACAATACCCGTAACTGTGGCATCTTCTCACGCCTCAAACTAATCAAGAATTACTTGAGATCAACAATTCGCGAAGATAGATTGAACAACTTAGCAATTCTTGCTATTGAGCGTGATCTATGTAGAAAACAGAATTTTGATGATATAATGTATGACTTCGCTACACGCAAGCTTTTAAAGTAAAAATCGCGATTTTGTGCTTAGTAAAGAATTAATAAAATGCAACGACGAATTTATTTTCTATTACAAAATCTTAATTTTCACTTTTTATCCTTATTCCTACCCAGACTGGGCCCGCGCAATCCGTTTCGCATATGGCCCGCAATTGCTAGGACCGGCCCTCCCTATATGTGTATGTCTAGACTTTTTGGTATAAGGCCCCTAAATTTGGTTATTTCTGCTTTTTTTTTCATTGCATTGCGATTAGGTCTTAAGAGTAAGTAAATCCAGCTTTGGAAAATGTATAACACATGACGTTCAATCTTAGCGTTCTAAATAGATCTCTGCCTAAATCAATCCTCTTCCTTTCTGTCTGTCTGCCTCGCTTTCACATACATGCACACAAACACACGCAAACATACAAACTTATATGCAAGATTGGAACAAAACATACTTTTTTTAGAAAATTTCAAACGTCTATTGATAAAATCTCTAAAGTTGGATCCCCAACTCTATACTTTATCTTCTCTTTTATTATTTTATTTATCACTTTAACAAATATAAAAATAAGCCTGTATTATTAATACATGAAGGTCTTTATATAATATAAAATATAAATTACATAGTCAATTTCTAATTTTTCCTTTCACCCAATTTTTTTCTCCATAAACTTTGACCATTCTTTGAAATTTTTGTTCCGAAATAAAAACCTTAAAACATTTAGGTTTTCTACTTTTGTAAAACAAAGTATATACAAAGTATTCAGAAAGAGTAATATAACATAGCTTTATAACTGTCTTTAGAATTGTCAACTTATTATACCTTAACCCCACTTTCCTAACAAGGAACAAAAATTGATTTTGGAAAAAAAAGGGTTGTTTATTGGATGAATAGTACAGGTATTTAAAACATTTTAAATGAAGCACAACAGTTTAAGAACAATAATAACCTGGTATAAAAATAAATATTGTTGTTCATGTACATATTTTAGCCTATATGTTAGTCTTGCTCCCCCCTCCCACACACATTTCCCTATGATTATAATGTCTGGCCTCACGCGAGTATTAGTAAAGTATCCCTTTTAGACCAATTTGATCCATAGGGACCGTAAAGCATTGTTCAAAAGTTTCTGCAGCCACGGCATACTAGAAAATTGTTTGATCAGCAAAAAGCCCCAACGCCCAATCTCCTTTACTTTTCCCTAACGAATATCAGGTACCCATCAGAGCTCGGTAGGCTTAGAGGTACCCTTCAGAGCCGGGTAAAACCCTAGCCTTTTTCAGAATTCATACTCAAAATCTTCCGTACGCTAACCCAACGCTCGAGCTCACAAAAAGTTTTTATAATGTCTGGTATAAAACTAAGCCTGATAAATATGACACCAATGTTAACAATGTCTTACACCAAAGGTGACAGCAATAATGATTATGTAATCATTATGCTTTTGAGAAATCTCAATCCAAAGATTGTCTTTGCAACGGCTATTGATTCATTGAAAAGGAAATACATCGCAAATTATACACTTCAGAAATCTTCTCTGAATGCAACAAAGCTAAAAGCCTTTTAATCCTAATTTATCAACTTTGTTCATCAATACTATACACTACCCTATTATCTTTGACGTCAACAATTTCTAATAATTCTGCTTTTGTGATAGCAATTTACAACTTTTTATAACAGACATTCGATCATGTCAAAGTTTTCATCTATGGTCAACTTGTGTCGCTTTCTTTTTCCCCAAACATGTAGAAAATAACACTCAACGGACAACTAAGTCCATACTCATGGAGAACAAGAAATTACACATAATATTGCTTTTAAGAAACAATTAATTTCATTTGTATTTCTTACAGTGAAAAACGACAGTTAAATCAAACCATGTTTATGTTTTTTTTATATCAGAAATTCGATGGAAATATAAATATCACCAATTAGAATCGGCATTTCTTAAATTTAAAACCCCCGAGGTTTCCCCACGGGCTATTGCTAGTATATATTATATATTTGTCTTTTATAGACTCTTAGTCCGTTTAACCGATCGGCATAAAAGTTAAATGTATAAATCGTGAACGATCTACAAAATAAGTTTTGATGATATTAACTATATTGCTTAAATCATGCGTTATTCGTTTTTAATAACGTTTTAATAGTGAGTTAAAGTTTATAAACCGGAGCGCCATTTAAAAATATAGAGTGATGTCCCTTTCGAAATGCTTTCAATTTGTGTATTTTATTGGTATCCGGCGTTTTCCCTTGCTTTCAAATTATGTTGTTTATTTATTGTGGTGGGACTGGAGTATCCCTTAGTAAGAAAAATTACCTACTTTTTTATTATTTACTTTTTTATAGTTTGGTATTTGTGCATGTTTTGTTTTTTTAATTTTAATAGTATTATGATTAGTTTAATAATAGTCGAGCCAACACAACCGTTATATTTTATTTGATACCAACATGGCAATAATTCTTATGTATGTTCCAGGACTAGGGCGACAGTAACCAATAAACAAGAACAATGAGCTAAATACCGAAAGAAGCGTTTTCACTACAGTTTTTACTGTAATATTGTTTTTTTTTCCTCTCTTAACAAAACTTTCATTCATTTCTCCGTCATTTTGACGGGTATAACTACTTGTAAAACAATAATATCTAGATCTAGAGGATTTTTATAATTCTTCGAGCATTAAATTAAAAAAAAAATGATACCATTATTATCCGTTAAGTTCATGACGACGGCTTTTGTGATATATTTAATTGACATTAACATACAAAAAAAGGAATAACTCTAAAGAGACTTCGTCACTATTGTTCTAATAAGATTGTGTTATTTTAAAGTGAAGATGTTGTTGTTGCATTATTTTTCCAATACTGCTTTTAGGTTCAGTGAACTGGGATGTTAAATGGTCCAAAGTGTGTAAAACGAAAATGAAATTTGATGACGTCATCCACGCGCTGGGAGATTTTGGGACTTACCAGAAGCGGATGTTTCTTCTGACCTGTTTAATAACTGTACCAGAAGCCTTTCAGATTTTGATGTCTGTGTTTATAATGGCCGTTCCTGGACATAGGTAGGGCTTATAATGATTGACATGACAGTACTTGAAATAATTTGACACGCAATAAAAGATGCAACGATGATTCATTTCAAATGTTACAAAAGAACAAAAAATACTTATTAGTTCTATTCAAAATTCATTCGCAAATTTAGTTTATAGTGTTCATCGGAATTATTCTCATTTTATGGAATCATTAAACATATGATATAGTTTTCTCGACCATTAAATGATGTTTCTTTCATTAAAACCCACAATTTCCATTGGACTTTTTTTCAGTTTAAAGCTGCAACAAAATAATGTATAGAGTCTCTTTAAATTTAATATATAAAAATGGCAAATCAAGCGCATGACAGTAAAACTTATAATAGGTTTTTTAAATAGCTAAAATAAAAAAGAATATTTAAAAACCTGGATAGGTTTTTGGTAACTTAAACTATATTTCTAGAACTGAAGACCAATCGTATTGTCTTATATTTCTTTCTTAAAAATGTTTCATATCAATTTAGGCCAAGTGGCTAATTTCACTGACCGTCTTGTGTTAGTAAGAATTCTCATTGTTTTGCTTACTCTAAATCTTATTTACTATCATCTTGACTTGTTATTTGAAACGTTGTAGTTATTATATTCATATTTCAATTGAAAAATTTCTTTTTTAACGTTATAATTGTAATTTTAAAAAAAATAAACAACAACATAACCAAACAGCTTCCACTCAGAAGACACCAAAATAACCAGTGCAAAAACGTCCGGCGGCAAAACAAAAATGGATTTTTTAAATTAGATATTGTTATTGTGTAAATTCTATAGGTGTGCCATTACTGAACTGGACAATGACACGTACAAAAGTCAGGGCCCGTGGCATGATGAACTTATCAATAAATCAATCCCATGGCTGAGAGAGAAAAATATGTACTCACAGTGTGACATGTATATGAAGGATGTCACACGGAGTGAATGGAAAAATCAAACACAAAAATGTCACAAATGGGTTTACAGTCAAGACATTTTTCATTCGACTTTTGTCACAGAGGTTTGTGAAAATTTATCAAATAACTTTGGAATGAATAAAACATTAACTGACAAGCATTATGGCAATATAAAATAAATCACATTACAATATTGTGAAAATATATAGATGTCCATATCTTATATTCTACAGAAGCTCAAGTTTTGCAGAAGGTTATGGCGTCCTAAGCTTTTCGGTGGTTTTAGATTAGTCTTGCTCTTTTCTTAAGATATATTATATATGATGGTATATTGTTTTGATTTTCAAGTTGGTTAGGCAACCCATTCTAAGCCCAAATTCAAATTCATCGTCTTAAGTTTCTGTTGGATAATAAGGTTTACAGAAAAGCAAAAAACACTTTTTAAAAATCTATTGCTTACAATTCTGACAGCGTCCCTTATCTATTCTGCTAGAAGGAACAAAGTGGTTTCTTATAGCAAGAAACAAAGAAAACAAATGTAAAATGGAAGGCAAATGACTAATTGCGTACATTAAAAAACACCATAATATGTTTATTCCTTGTATAGTGTACACCATCATATAAATGCAAGACTTAAGCCATGGATATTATAGGGCATGATATTATCATATAATTTAATAGTGCAATGAGATCAGACTGAGCTAGTTTTATATTGTTTCTTATAAACTAATGTGTTAGTCTAAGGCTTAGTTCATTCTCCACCAGATGAACATGGTGTGTGATGATGTTTCATATAAAACATATGCCAACATGGGCGTGATGGGGGGCATGATGGTTGGATCCCTTATCTTAGGCTCATTGGCAGATGTGTAAGTACTCTACTGTTTGGTTATTAGATTTATATACAGTGTAGGGCGTCAACTTTGTCGTATTAATTTCAAAAGTATGTCTATAGATGAAATGAAATAAGCGTACTTGAACAATAAATAGAAAATGTCCACTAACACAGAAAATCAAATTAATTAATAGCAAACATAAAACTGGTAGCATTAAGAAATTTGGTCTTTAAAAAAATGAAATAGGAGCTATTCGGGAATGCTTTTTATTCGTATTCGACCATGTAAGGGTCGATTTAGTGAGTAAATGATATGGAAATAGTTTGTTCAATAGGTGCATGAAAGTGGTTACCAGGAAGTGAGTGTTTGACGTAATAGTATTTATTGACTAACAGACTTGGCTTAGGGACAGTGTCAGTCTTCTTGCGATAGTGGAGGTGAAGAGTCCTTTTGGGACTGTGAGGCGAAAGTGGGCTGAATAGTATTGAAACATATGAGACGAATGAGATATGAGAGACATAACTGCCCTGTTGTGATTCAACTACATATTACATGAAGTGATTAAAACCATTGCCTCAAATTAAACATCGTCGTTTGATCACTGAATGTTACGAGTTGCATTTAATATCTGAACCCTGTTACAGACCATACAGACGCCACCAATTTAGAGATTTACTTTATTTTTCAAACAATTGCGGTATATAAAAAAACAAAAAACAAACATAAATTGTTATAAATTATTGGCATAGCACATTTTAAAACTAACTTATTAAATTAATTTGCTTAAGGTGAAAATTGAAAATGTGAAATCGTTTCGGTTAGTTGACCAATTCGCAAGTAAAACAATCGGTCATTTCAAATTCGTATGCGTTAATGACCGAAAATGATCCTTGCAAGAATAAAAGATTTTAAAACATGAGGACATCACTTAGCTATAGCTTGTTCAAAGATGATTTTAATAAAGTGTGTAATGTAATATAGAAAAAAATAATATTTTGGAGGGTTTAGTTGGGGATGTGACTGAAAACGTTATTGAATAAGACGTCAATGGGCCGTATTGCTGATGAGAGTTAACACCCTTGCCCCTTATACAAGTCAATATTTTATGACTGACTTGTAAATTTACGGCCCATTGAAAAATGTCTATGTATCAAGTCTTAAGATGGATAGCTTAACAGAAAGCAAATCATTTAACCTATTTAACCTAATTTGATGCATATATTTAACACACACATATATATATATATATAAATATATATAAATATATGTATAAGGAATAGTGGAAGGGAAAGAATAAAAAGAACACAACAATAAGATTCATCAAGATAGTCTCCCTTCTCAACTCACCAGAAAAATGTAGACTAAAGATTGAACCCCACAGGATCACCAAATCTTAGAGATTAAAACACAAATAAGAAATAAATTGTAATAGCGTGAAACTAATTGTACATTTTATCTTGTTTTCATTTATCTTTTTTTTTTTGTTTAGAATAGGACGCAAGAAGATTTTATTGTTAAGCTCAGCAGGGCAGTTAGCATGTAGTCTTGCTACAGCTTTTGTCACATCTTACACTCCATTTGTCATTTTGAAGTTTCTCGCAAACTTCTTTGGCAGTGGTCTGTACCTCTCTTCATATGTAATCGGTAATTACAATATATTATTCACCTTAATTCATAAAGTAGGCTTATACTTTTATAAATAAACTTTGAATTTAATTTTTTTTGCGACCTCTTATTATTTTCTTAGGACGCTAATTATATAGAAGCTTATAAATATACATTAATTTGTGCTTTTTATTTATGCAATTGATTAATTGCACGCGCGCACACACTCACACACACACACACACCTTTACAAAATAACATCTGTTAGCCAGAGCTGATATAGGTTATTCAGATGTAGTAGAAAACAGATAAACTTACATCAACCAGCTCTAAGTTATAATGTACATCAGCATGGCAACATTTAATCTTCGTGTCGCTTATTGTTTCACCATATATGTTCTATTCTTTCAAACAATCGTTAATTTCATTCTGGTAAACTGTCATCCCTTGTGTTAATATGTTAACATACTATTCTAATAATAATGTAAGATTACTATAAGTCTGATAAATGAAAGTGGTCTAAGGGAAATAGCTCATGTAATCAAAATGAATATTAAGAATCACGAGTTATTGCCGTTTTATTGAGGTATGATTGCTGAACTTCAATCTTCATTTATGATACGTAGATTATTCTACTACGATGTTATGTTCAGTCACGAGAATTACAAGATTCTTGTGTTAAAAGAGAGAATGGTCATGTGACAAGGGATGATTGTTAGTTCAGTTAAGTGCTAGATCTTGTCTGAACAAGACGTATATGAAAATGAGAGTAACTGAATACTAAATGGACTTAGAGCGTTTTAAAGTTAGAAAGATGCTTATCTCAAATGGAACTATGTTGATTTCTATGTAACGGATTTTATAATGTGATTAAATCAATATGCTGCAGTCTAGTGTTACTTCGTTCATTATAAATAAGAACTGTTGTTGAGTCGGTCCAATTAAGACAGAACGAAGAAGTTAGAAGTTACACTCATACAACATAAAGAAAAAAAGAAAATGTAATTTTAATAAATAGTTTAATGGTCAACAAAAAGTACCATTGACACCTTGATTATTAATACTATATGGCATCTGTAAGCATGAACGTCCCAAATATGCACACAACAAAATTAAGCAAGAATTTTTTAAAATCAAAACATGTGTTATGTATTTCCAATTCTACAGGCATCGAGCTGGTTGGACCCAGTAAAAGAAAGTATGCAGGAATTCTCAGGGATTACGTTTGGTGCCTTGGTATTTTCCTTCTCATTGGCTTCGCCTATGTACTGCGGGATTGGAATTACCTGCAGATAGTTTTGTCATGTCCGAATCTTTTAATTATGTCATATTTCTTGTAAGTTGTTTTCTATAAATTAGTCGTTTCACTTTAAGTCTGTTTATGGCTTTGCAATATAAGCTATTTAAGTGTCCAATTCATTTGCAAAGAAATGTTTAATTTAATACTACTTTAATCAGGTTACTAAATGAATCTCCGAGATGGCTAATCAGCAGAAATAGAATAAAAGAAGCGTCTGCAATAGTAAAAATTGCTGCAAAAACCAACCAAGTCACATTATCAGAAAACATTGCAAATCTAGAGGACATAGAGTTGGAAGGAGCAGGCGAAAAAGTCTGGCATATGATGACTGAACCAGTGCTACTAATAAGATGCCTGGTTTTATTTTTTATTTGGTGAGATATTGGCATTCATTAAGTTTGATTAGTTTGTTTATTAAAGTATGATACACGTATTTGATATTTAATAACGACAGTATTTTTATAATTTTTCTAATGTGTGCCAGCACGATACTAAGGAATATAAATATATCAGAATCCAAAATCCCTTTTTTTCCTGTTTTTGAAAATACTTGTCCGCCATATTTTTCGACTACACCGAACAAGTTATTCTCTTTAGTTATACTTCTTTATAATTTTTTATTTATTTTTATTCGTAACATACTGATTAATAAAAGAAATTCTTAAAATATTTTAATTTAAATTATAGCGGTTGTAGTATTATCTATGTCCTCCATCATTTTGAGGTTTGTGTGCCGACGTGTTTTGCGCCAGTTGGCCCGTAGTCTCCGACGTCAGCCTGCTTTTCTTTCTGGATGTGCTTCCATAGCCATTGATCAACCAAGATGTCTGCAAGGCAACAGTTTTTTTTTTTTTTTTAGTTTTCTCTCCTAGATGATTGCTAACCCTAGATAACAGTCTCATCTGTCCGGTTTTATAGTTTGAGTGCTCTATGTTCATTTTTCAGTCATTTCCTTGGATTTATGAGGCATTTTTTAAAGCTTATCCTTACCACGGAATACTTCACCTCACCCTCCATGACAGCAGGTCAGTTGGTCCGCGGCCGCTTATTCAGTATTTATGGCTAACCCTTATATCTTAAGGTCATTCCCTATCCGCTTGGTATGTGATGATAGCTCCCTCAAGCTGGAGGCAGACAAAACCAGACAGACCCATCTCTACACTCCGAAGAAAAATTACGGCGATACTCAAAAGGAATGAATCCGAAAGATGGTCTTAGCTGCAACAAAACAACCCAAAGTTTGATGCTTACTACAAACTATCAAGCCGCAAGAAATCGACAAAACACGGGAAGCAGCAGTCTACCGGTTCTAAGCCAAAGCTCAATTGACGTAGAGCTGGGCGCCAGGGGTTGACTCCGACGGTGGGAGAGACTAAAAAGTTTCACTGGACAGCTACCGCCCGCCTTAAACTGGGCAGCCGTCAGTCAAATAGGTGCTATTTCGTCATGACCACTGGGTGCGTGGATATTAGAGCACCAGCTCAACAAGTGGGCCAAAAAGCCCTGCACCAGGAAATACGAAAAAGAAAAAGAAGACTCCAGCTCTTCGAATTGCAAGCTGGAACGTTAGGACTATGTGTCCCGGCATCATAGCTGACCTGCAGTCCATTAACGACATGCCGAAGACAGGCATCATCGACAGAGAACTGGACAGGCTAAAAATTGACATCGCCTGCCTTCGGGAGACAGCGCCTCACTGAACAAATTACACAATCTTTTGGAAAGGCATACCCATAGATGCACCAAAACAACATGGTGTGGATTTCGCAGTGAAGAATACCCTCCTACCCCCCATTGAACCCCCAACATTAGGCAAGGAGAGGATCATCGCACTACGACTCAGAACATCTGAGGGCCTAGCAACATATTTAGTGTGTACGCCACAACTCTCTGCTCTACCTCAGAATAGAAGGACCAGCTCTACGACGCCTTAGAACAAGCAATAGTCGGCATCCACAAAAATGAGGCAATCTATCTCTTACGAGACTTCAACGCTAGAGTTAGGGGCGACCACGTCGCCTGGCCCACGTCCCTCGGTCTTTTTGGAAGGGGCAAGATAAATGAGATCGGACAGAGATTGCTGGAACTGTGCTGTTCACGGGGCTTTAAATGCTTTCTTTAAATGCAAAGATATACACCAAGTGTCCTGGAGACACCATCGATCGCGCCAATGGCACCAGTTCGACCTCATCATCACTAGGCCTGCACAGATTGCTAGTGTTCTTCTCACCCGCAGTTACCATAGTGCCGACTGCGACACTAATCACTCCCTGGTGGCCAGCAATGTACGAACAATGCGAAGGAACTCGTATCACACTAAAGAAAAGACGTGAACGCATAGACACCTATTGCATGAAGGACCCAGTAAAAACACAGCTTTACATTGGCAAAATACAAGAAGCCCTCTCAAAATCAAACCACAATGTCTCCAAATGGTCGGATCTCCGCAACTTGATCTACGACTCAGCAATACATGCCTTTGGTAAAAAAAAAACGCGAAAACACGGACTGGTTCGACGCCAATTGGGACAAAATGAAACCTGTCACTAAAGCTAAAAGGAAAGCTCTCCTGGCATACAAGGAGAAGCCTACTCCCGACACGCTGCATGCCCTCAAAACAGCTAAGTTGCATGCTCAGAGGGTTGCCCGCCAATGTGCAAATACCTACTGGCTTAACCTCTGCTCAAGCATTCAGTCAGCTGCTAAAATGGGAACCACCAAAGCCATGTGAAAAATAAATTAAAAAGCAATCGGCCCTCCGACGTCAAAGGTTGCACCCCTAAAATCCAAAACGGGACGAAGTGGAGCAGCTCAAACGCTGGATTGAACATTACCTGGAACTGTATGAAACAGTTGACACAGTCTCCAGCACCGCCCTAGATGGCATCTTCGACATGCCGTTCATGGAAGAACTAGACGCCATTCCAACACAGGAAGAGCTAAGCAAAGCCATCGACTTCCTAGCCTGTGGAAAAGCCCCTGGGAGCGATGGAATACCTCCAGAAGCTCTGAAGAACGGTAAGACAGTGCTACTCCAGCCCTTGCACGAGCTGCTAGCTCTCTGCTGGGAACAGGGATACATCCCCTAGTACATGAAGGCCGCAAACATAGTGACGCTATATAAGAATAAGTTCGATAGAAGTGACTGCAATAACTACCGCGGCATCTCGCTTCTCAGTGTCGTAGGAAAGGCTTTTGACCGCGTCACTCTTACACGCTTGCAGAGTTTAGCCTCCCGATTTTATCCAGAGTCACAATGTGGTTTTCGGGCGGGTCGGTCTACCATAGACATGGTGTTCGCCATAGGGCAGATGCGGGAAAAATGCAGAGAGCAGCAGATGCCACTTTACATTGCCTTCATAGACCTGACCAAAAGCCTTTGAAAAGTCAGTCGCAGTGGGCTGTTTCAAATTCTGGTAAAAATTGGCTGTCCCCCACAACTATTCGCCATGATCAGATAGTTCCATGATAACATGCAGGGCACAGTGCACTTCAACGGAGCCACCTCTGAAGCCTTGCCAGTCAGCAGCGGAGTAAAGCATGGCTGTGTACTTGCACCAAAATTGTTCGCAATATTCTTCTCTATACTGCTCCGATACGCCTTCATGGATAGTAGTGATGGAATCTGGTTACACACCAGAGCGAATAGAGGACTTTTCAACACTGCCCGTCTCCGAGCCAAAACCAAAACGAAAGAGGTCCTAATCCGCGAGCTACTTTTTGCTGACGATGCGGCCCTGATATCACACACAGAGACAGGCCTACAACAGCTTGTGTCAAGCTTCGCCAACGCTTGCAAAGAGTTTGGCCTGCAGGTGAGCATAAAGACGACAAATATCATGGCCCAATACACACGCTCCGTTCCTACCATTACTATAGAAAACGAAAACTTCGAAGTTGTGGACTGCTTCACCTACTTGGGGTCCAAGATTTCCAGCTCATTGTCCATAGAGGATGAATTCTATAGCAGAATCGGCAAGGCAGCGGCCACAATGGCTAAATTTATTAAACGGGTTTGGGAAAACACCAAGCTGAGAGAAAGGACCAAACTTTGTGTCTACCAGCCCTGCGTCATCAGCACGCTGCTTTATGGAAGTGAATCATGGACAACCTATGCGTCCCATGAGCACAAGCTAAATAACTTCCACCTGAGGTGTCTGCGTCGCGTCATTGGCATTAAATGGCAGGACAAAGTCCTTAATAGTGAGGTACTGACGCGCGCCAGCGCCCAAAACAAGTTCGCAGTCCTCAGTGAAAGACGCCTAAGATGGCTAGGACATGTAAGAAGAATGAGTCCAGGCGGAATCCCTAAGGACCTCCTATTTTAATGAAGAATTGGCATCTGGAAAAAGGAAAACAGGTCGCCCACGCCTCCGCTACAAAGGTGTCTGCATTAGGGACATGTGAGCAGCCAGAATAAGCACAAGTGACTGGGAGGAGAAGGCAGAAGATCTATCCACCTGGCGCAGTGCTGTCAGGGAAGGGGTTAAAATAGCAGAGGAAAGAAGAATGGAGGCGACCATAGATAAAAGGGCTAGAAGAAAGGCGAAGAAAATAGAATCCACGGAGCACGTGTGCAAAGGCTGTAAAAAAGACTGTCACTCAATGATAGGCCTGCACAGCCACACGAGGAAGTGCAACCTCGAACCACGGTGATGCATCATCGTCTCGCGAGACGGACGGATGCAATTGAGTAAGTTTTCTATGAGAGAGCCTGTAAGTACAAAAAATGACTGATTTTAAAAGCATAGCAAACACAACAGTGAAATTCCATAACATAAATGAAACTTATCCCTAGGCCCACTGCCCCAACTTATCATAACGTATATAGTTAAGTGATCATAGCACAAAGACACACGACCAATAAACCAGTTTTATACAAGTTGCAGATTTTTTTTCTCAATTTAGTATTTCTTCTATTGGAAAGTGTTTTGGTCCTAGCATACATTTAGTGAGATAAATCTTTAGGTCTAAATCGAGAAAATAGCTCATAAATCTAGATACCTAATATGTATGAAAGTTTTGGTCCTAGCATACATTTAGTGAGATAAATCTTTAAGTCTAAATCGAGGAAATAGTTCATAAATCTAGATACGTACATATTTATGCACGGTGGCAGAGTGGCAGCACGTTGTGTGTCAATTAAACAGACAACACAATATATTTTAAGTTACTTCAAAACACTTGTTTGCAGCAATATTATTTTAATTCACTTTATATTCTTTACATAAGAAATAATCACATAAATCCATTAAACAATGAACTATTATAAGTCCAATTTTATGTTAAAACACAACCAGATAAATTATACGTCTTTTTTCTCTAACGTACACAAGTTAACTGACTTTCTTGTCACATACACGTGACTAAGTGCCTCTTTCAAAATCACTTCTTACACGCATAAAACAAAAATCACGCTTTTTTAAAAGCATTAGATCTATCTGCGCACATCACTAGCAAACAAACAATTTGTTTAATGTCTCCTATAAATGACATAACTCTTGCTTATAGAGCGTTTGCAATGGGTGCGGCTTAGGTTTTTTAGTGACGTGTTTTTGTAAATAGAAGACACTTGATGTACAAAAATGGTGAAGTACTTCTTTATCATGCCAAATTCACATCTGAATATTGGCTATCCTACGCATAAATCATTAGATAAATCGTCGTAGATCATCTTACTAGTATAAGAGAAAGACTGACATGGTATTTTTTTTTTTTTTACGAATTTCAACATTTTAAGCTAAATTCATCATCTTAATATCTGGCCGGTAAGTGTTGCATTTGATTTATTGAAGTGAATTGTTGGAGTCATTCACTATTTTCATTGTAGGCCTAATCGTTCAATAGTAATGTAACATTTTTATTGTAAGAATCTTCTTGTGATAGGTCTATTCATCTAATATCATCATCATCAACATATATAATTGCCGTGAGTTTGTTTGTTTGTTTATATATATATATATATATATATATATACTAGTGGTTATGCCCGTCAAAATGACGGAGAAACGAACGACTACAATATTACAATATTAGTTAAGTTAAGTTAACATTAATGTTAAGAGAGAAAGAAAAGAGACTATTAAAATGAACGTTTCTTTTCGGTATTTAGTTTTTGTTGTTTTTAATTGTTTCTGACCCTGGCATATGCATAATAATTGTTACTGTCAAGCGTCTGATATTATAACGTAGCAAACAGTTGTGTTGACTTAACTTGTTATTAAAAATAGTCTATTAAATTAACAATAATATACTATCTAAAAGAAAAAAAAATCACAATACCAAACAATAAAAGGTAAATAATAAAAAAAGCGTAGAAAATAATATTTCAATACAATACAAACTAAAGTGATAACGATTTTTTCGGTATTTAATTTTTGTTCTTGCTTATTGAATTAATAAAACAGTGTTGAGAATGTTTCTTTCGGTATTTAGTTTTTTTTTGTTTTTTTTTTGGTTTCTGGTCGACCTGAACCTGACATATGCATAAGAAGTGTGGCCTCAAGGACTGGCGTAGTGTGTAAACCGCCGATACATTCCCATTAAGAATACACTGGCGTGCGAACGCATGGGGCACAGGGGGAGGAAGCAATGGACGCTGCAATCCCGTCTCGAGAACCACCCGGTGCCTGGATGCATGTACCTATAGTATAGGATTTGTGCTACCGGGTGACAGTGCAGGTATACGGGCGAGCCACTACGATAATGATCCTTAGGGGAACCGCAGTGAACGATCGATTGGCTGCGGAAACCTTCCCCGTTACACGGCACGCCACGCCTTGGGCGTGTCGTTGGGTGGCTGGAGCCTGGACAGAGATTGCTCAATCCTAAGCGTTACGCCCTGGACACAAGAGCCGCAAGGCTAGTCCGGGTTTTTTAAAGAGACTTTTAAATTCGATATTAAAATGTAGCGAACAGTTGTGTTGACTTGACTTGTTATTAATAATATTAAATTAAAAATAATATACAATCTGAAACAAAAAAAAACATAAATACAAAACAATAAAAAAGGTAAAAAATATTTTAAAAAAAATAGAAAATAATATTTCAATGAAATAAAAACTAAAGTGAGAAAGATTTTTTCGGTATTTAATTTTTGTTCTTGCTTATTGTATCAATAAAACAGTATTGATAATGTTTCTTTCGGTATTTAGTTTTTATTTTATATTGTTGCTGTCAATCTTATGGTACCCGGTATTTGAAAGTAATCATTTATAAGCCTAACTTGTTTTTTTATAATTCGTATCATTTAATTTATAGGGTGTATAAAGTCGCCTTTTAAAGGATATTCTCCAATAACAACGTAAATCCATTAAATAATTAAAACATTTGGTTACTTTTACTTAAAAGGATAATGCAAACATCAATAATGAAAAAATAATTTCATAGACATTACGTCATACGCTAGTATTTTGTTTAAAGTAAACCATTGAAACTCTCTAAGCCAAATTGCAGTGCGTAGCTTTTAAAAAAGGTCTCGCCACATTAAAAAAAACAACAGTAGAATTGGAAAAACCCGGAAAGACCCTCGCGTTCAACATAGTGAATGTCGCGTTCAATATAGTAAATGAACGGAAATGGCCATTTGCTATGTACCGTTATATTTATTTGCATAGATGGATATGACATTTTGGATTTTTTAAATCAACACATTTATGATTATAAGTGATAAAATAAAATTATCTTTTGGAGGACGTTTCCAATTTATACATTTAATTTTTGGCCCGAATAGTCAAACGGCTTAGGAGCCTATAGCGAACAAACATATATATAAATATATATATATATAAATATATAAACAAACATATAAACAAACTCACGGTAATTATATATGTTGATATATATATATATATATATATATATATGTTTGTTCGCTATAGGCACCTAAGCCGTTTGACTAATTGGGACAAAAATTAAATGTATAAATCGGAAACGTACTCCAAAAAATAATTTTATTTTATGACTTTTAATCATGAATGTGTTAATTTAAAACATTCAAAATGTTAGATCCAGCCATGCAAATTAAATATAACCGTACATAGCAAATAGCCATTTCCGTTCATTACTATGTTGAACGCGATATTTTGTATGTTGAACGCGAGGGTCTTATCGGGTTTCCCCAATTATGATGTTGTTTTTTTAATGTGGCGAGACCTTTTTTATAAGTTACGCACCGCAATTTGGCTTGGAGAGTTTCAATTGTTTACTTTAAAAAATACTAGCGTATGACGTAATGTCTATCAAATTATTTATTTTTTCATTATTGATGTTTGCATTATCCTTTTAAGTATAAAGTAACCAAATGTTTTAATTATTTAATGGATTTACGTCACTATTCAGAATATCCTTTAATAGGCGACTGTATACACTCTATAAATTAAATGATACAAATTATAAAAAAACAAGTTAGGCCTATAAATGATTAATGTCTAATACCGGGTAACATAAGCTTGACAGGAACAATATAAAAAAAAAACCAAATACCGAAAGAAACATTGTTTTATTGATACAATAAGAAAGAAAAAAAAATTAAATACATAAAAAATCTTTCTCAATTTAGTTTTTATTGCCTTGAAATATTATTTTCTAATTTTGTTTAAATTATTTACCTTTTTTTTATTGTTTTTATTTATTTATTTTTTTCTTTTAGATAGTATATTAGCATGCTAATTTAATAGCATGGATAGATGAGCTATAGAAATGACCATTCTTCTTCTTCTTCTTCTTCTTCTTCTTATATTATTGTTAATTTAATATTATTAATAACAAGGCAAGTCAACACAACTGTTCGCTACATTTTAATATCGAATTTAAAAGTCACTTAAGTCTCTTTCGGCTCTTGTGTCCAGGGCGTAACGCTTAGGATTGAGCAATCTCTGACCAGGCTTCAGCCACCCAACGACACGCCGAAGGCGTGGCGTGCCGTGTAACGGGGAAGGTTTCCACAACCCAGCGATCGTTCACTGCGGTTCTCCAAAGAATCATTATCGAGGTGGCTCGCCAGTATAGCTGCACTGTCACCCGGTAGCATAAATCCTAAAGGCCTACTATAGGTACATGCATCCAAGCACCGGATGGTTCTTGAGACGGGATTGCAGCGTCCATTGCTTCCTCCCCACCGAGACCAGTGGCCTCTCGGCAGTGTCATGGATCTCGGACCCGCTTCGGTGGCTGTGCCCCGTGCGTTCGCCCGCCAGTGTATTCTTAATGGGAATGTATCGGCGGTTTACACACTACGCCAGTCCTTGAGGCCACAATTCTTATGCACAATCCAGGGTCAGGTCGACCAGACACAATTAAAAATAACAAAAACTAAATACCGAAAGAAATCGTTCTCACTTTAGTTTTTATGGTATTGAAATATTATTTTCTACGCTTTTTTTAAATTATTTACCTTTTTATTGTTTGGTATTGTGTTTTTTTTTTCTTTTAGATAGTATATTATTGTTAATTTTGATAGGCTATTATTAATAACAAGATATTGTTAATTTTGATAGGCTATTATTAATAACAAGACAAGTCAACACAACTGCTTGCTACGTTTTAATACCAGAAGTTTGACAGTAACAACAATTATTATGCATATGCCAGGGTCAGGTCGACCAGAAACAATTAAAAATAACAAAAACTAAATACCGAAAGAAACATTTTCAACACTGTTTTATTAATACAATAAGCAAGAACAAAAATTAAATACCGAAATAAATTCGTTTTCACTTTAGTTTTTATGGTATTGAAATATTATTTTCTACGCTTTTTTTTTATTATTTACCTTTTTATTGTTTGGTATTGTGTTTTTTCCTTTCTTTTAGATCGTATATTATTGTTAATTTAATAGGCTATTATTAATAACAAGACAAGTCAACACAACTGCTTGGTACGTTTTAACACCAGAAGCTTGACAGTAACAATTATTATGCATATGCCAGGGTCAGGGCGACCAGAAACAATTGAAAAGAACAAATACTAAATACCGAAAAGAAAGTTCATTGTCTTTTTTGTAATATAGTCTCTTTTCTTTATCTCTTAACAAAACACATTGTAGTCATTCGTTTCTCTGTCATTTTGACGGGCATAACCACTAGTATAATATAAAATCCATATCCTATACTATAATACGAGTTAAAATTGTATGTATATATCCTATACTATAATACGAGTTAAAATTGTATGTATATTTATGTCTGGAAATTTTCTTCAAAAGCGCTCTAACGATTATCTTCATGTTTTAATGCACGACTTGTTTCACCTAAAAAAAAATCTACAGCTTTTCGGCCACATAAATAAAAATCGGAAATGATCGTTAGACAAAAATACACAAAAGATTTATCGTAGATAATTGATTTTGGCCGTGAAAACATGCCATTGCACGATCCACATGTAGCGCGGCATTCAAGAGCGGTGTTTTGTTGCGTCGCAATTATGACGTTGCGGAAATACCCGTTCAACATTAACAAAAAGTTTAATTTCTTGTTTATGCTGGCTGTTTTGCGCACCGATGATAGATATAATTTAAAGCAAGACCAAGTGTAATAATTTATGTAATGCAGGGTGTGCAAACTACAGCCAGTGGTTGACTCGCGGGCTGACAAATAATAGTATGCGGCCCTTGAGGCTTATTTAGATTAAAACGCCCTCAATATATTTTAGATTAAATTAAAAATAAAATAAACAATAAAATATTTACGTATTAATTACTAGTGAGATAATAGTTTGCCGTTTAAATAATAACTGAATTAGATGAGATTTCTCCAAACTATATGCCTATTTGTAAATTTTGTTTATTAAACTTTATTTTGGAAAAAAAAACACGTCGAAAATAATAATAGGAACTACTTTTTTGTACAAGACATCTGTTTACGAATGTTTTATTAAATATATTTATGATTTGCTTATATTTCGTTGTCTGTCTGTATTCTGTAACTGTCGTCTACGCATAGAACTGTCACCAACGGGATATGCGCTATATAAGCACCGTTATTATTATTATTATTATACAGGCCTACCCAAGTAAGATATATTAGAATATGTTAACATTGTCAATTTGAAATCTGGCAGACTAGAAAAGATGTATTCCATTCATTCGTATTTTCCTTATATAATAGACGTGTAATATACTTTTAGTTTTATTGAGGGGGAGGGAAAATTAAACAATTAATCCAACGTATTTTAATCATTTCATTTGCAATCTTTTCAATGAATAACATAATTTCACCTTTAATTATTTAGTATTTAACTGGTGTAATGCTCACAATTTAAACAATTTGTTAAAATTTGTATTATACCGTTGTTGTAATTGATATTATATTTTGCCGAGATAGTTTATTTTAAATAATAACAATTATGTAGGATATTGGATAAGGTTTACACCAAACTATATATTTTAACTTTTTTTTTAGTCAAACATTCTTTGGAATAGTACATTGAAAATAATAAATAAATACTTTTTTGAAAAAGATATATTTTTACAAGTGATTTACAAACTATACTTATGATTTATATATGTGCCCAAGTAAAAAATATTAGACTATGTTAAGTCAATTTGAAATCTGGTAAACTAGTAAAAATGTATTACATTTATTTGTAGACCTTTTTATTTTCTATTCAATATCAAACACACCAGCCGGCCGCTTGTTAGCTTGAATTGGGTGAAGGAGGGAGTTGAAAAAATTGACATCATTTTATAAGAGGGGTCACTAGAAAGTTTGACAGCTGTTAAAGTAGGGGAAGGGGTAAAGATGAACTAAAAATTGTAACGTAATTCACGATATTTTAAATTTAAATTTTTCATTTTCAGTCTTTTAAATACATAACATAATGACAAAAATTACATATATTTTTGTTGGATTTAAAACTGACAATGCTAGCCTACATGTTTTTTTTTTTTTAGGGTTTGAAATTAGATTAAGCTGTTTGGTTTTTGTTTTTTTTCTAGCCGTTTTGCAGCAGCTGGTTTAAAAAAACAAACTTTCTTTTTATTCATTGGCTGCATATTAAATAGCAAGATAATTTAACTATAAACGCGCGGCGCTATAAATAATTAAATAATTTCATATTTGTAAAACTAATCACTATTAAAGGTATTGCAATATTTGCAATAAATGTCAGTTTTTAAACATTTCATGATAATTATGTTACGTTAGTCATGTCTGTAGCAGCTATGACAGCTATAAGCAAGCTTACCTGGACAGATGACTCGCCTATAATGATCAGTATTGTTCTATGTTAGCTATATCGTATATAGACGCCTACCGAGATTATAATATGCCTACTTTATTTTAAAAAAATTAACACTATAGTCAACATTAAACAAGGCTTTAAAAAATTAGGCTTTGCAGTAGGCCTATGGGGGCACGGTAGCCGAGCGGCAGCGCGTTCGACTGGAGATCCGAAGGTCCCGGGTTCGAATCCTGGTGCAGGCTAGGATATTTTTCCCGGATCTGGAGGGTGTCCCTGAGTCTACCCAGCTCTGATGGTTACCTGACATTAGTTGAGGTAAAGTAAAGGCGGCTGTGCATAGTGCTGGCCACACAATCACCTAGTATGCCGAGGCCACAGAAGCTGATGAACTCTGCTTCCTCGGACCTATGGATCAAATTCTGTCCGACGGGTACTTTTTTTTTTTTAGCAGGCCTATGCTAAAGAGGATATTTTACTAATTGATGAATATCCAATGCTTAATAACTCAGATCAACATGTAGGCATACAATAAGAATTCAGAAAAAGCTTACTTTTTGACACTTTTTATGAAAGAGATGATTTACAAGAATTTTAAAACACAATACAGCGTCACCCTTTGGTACATGCATTTGTCATAAAGGTCCCAACGTTAAGCTTTACAGTTTGTCGGTATCATATGTTTAGAGTGAAAGATCAATGCAGTTGAAACGTTTATCTCTTTTCAGGCAGATTATATAAATCACACCTAAAATATTGATTAGGAGGAAATTTTACATCCGATATGAGGAAAGTAATATTGGAGTTGGGTGGAGGGCTGCATACAATGAGTGCAAAAATAGAAATGAATACGCAAAAAATTTTTTTACTTACAAAACTTTAATTTTTGTAGACGGGAAAAAAAGACAAATGCAATTTATCGGTCTGGTAAAAACGTACTTATTAAAATTTATGCACCGTTATTTTACAGCACAATATGTTAAGGTACAAACGCCTGATCTTTATTACCGATCGAATGATCGGTCACCTGGTACTATATATATATGTGTATATATGTCTGGAAATTTTCTTCAAAAGCGCTCTAACGATTATCTTCATGTTTTAATGCACTACTTGTTTCACCTAAAAAAAAATCTACAGCTTTTCGGCCCCACAAATAAAAATCGGAAATGGACGTTCAACAAAAATACACATTAAGCATGTTCTTAATTGCCCGAATTGTACTTCGCCGAACAGCCCGAGCAAGGGTTCGCTTCGTAAATTGCTCGCCTTTCGTCGTTTTCGCGCTTAACAGGGCGATCTATTGCTCGACGAACGACATCTCGGGGGGTATCGGCGAACCAAATTCGGGCGAACGATTGCTTCGTCGACATGTTGACGAAGCCGCGTATTGATTGGCTGAATTGATCACGTTCATTATGCGAAAAGGCACCAAAATTGCCTAGTCTTAATGAAAAAAAATGGCGTCTTACAAGACAGTCAGAAGACAGTCTAGTAATATTCATAGATGCATGGGAAAATGTTCCATGCCTGCGGAACTCACCCCAACGGGACTATAAAAATAAGGGTGAAAAAAAACCAAGGCCTTGAACAATATTGCCCAAAATCTGTGTGCAATGTAATTGCAACACCCAAAGCTTCTTCGTCTGTGAGCGCAGCCATTTTGCAGCAATAACAACATCCGGCAGTTCGCCTCAGCGCTAAAAATAGGCCAGTTAAAAACAAGAGCACCATTTCGCAGAGCTTCCGAGCTCGCCCTAATGTCGGCGAAAGTGCACGAGCCCATTTAAGAGCAAACAGTAGCTCTTGCGAATTGAACGATACCTGATTCGACCGAAACTAGTTCGGGCAATTAAGAACATGCTTAAGATTTATCGTAGATATTGATTTTGGCCGTGAAAACATGTCATTGCTCGACCCACATGTAGTGCGGGCTTTCAAGAGCGGTGTTTTGTTGCGTCGCAGTTATGACGTTTCGGGAATACCCGTAGGCTTACTACAGCAGAAAGAAGTTTAATTTATTGTTTAAACTACTGTTGCGCACCGATGATAGAAATAATTTAAAGCAAGACCAAGTGTAATTTATGTAATGCAGGGGTGTGCAAACTACAGCCAGTGGGTAACGCGCGGGCGGACAAATGATAGTATGCGGCTCTCGCGGCTTATTTAGATTAGAACGTCTTCAATATATTTTAGATTAAACTTCAATATATTTTAGATAAATTTTTAAAAAAAGAAAAACAAATACATATTTACGAATTATCTAATAGTCAGATAATAGTTTGCCGTTTAAATAATAACAGAATTAGATGAAGTTTCACCGAACTAAAGGTCTATTTTTAACTTTCTTTTATCTGACATTTTTTGAAAAAAAAAACACCTCTAAAACTTTTTTTGTATTTAAACAATCAATAGCTGTATATAGTATACACTGTAGCATATTACACTGCTCTGTATATAGTGTTCACTGTAGCAGTATACACTACGCTGTATATAGCATACAATGTAGCAGTATACTCTACACTGTAAATAATAAACACTGTATCAGTATCCACTTTTTAAAAAATTCAATGAATGTTTCATTAAAAATATGTATGATTTTCTTATAAAGGCCTACCAAAGTAAGATATATTAGAATATGTTAACATTGTCAATTCGAAATCTGGTAAACTAGTAAAGATGTAAATTCAGTATATTCGTATTTTCCTTATAACAATAGTCAGAAGTGTAATATACTGTTAGTTTTATTGAAGGGCGGGGGGGGGGGGGGAATTAAACACATCATCTAACGTAGCCTATATATATTATGATCTTTTCATTTGCAGTCTTTTCAATGAATAACATAATTTCACTTTTAATTATTTAGTATTTAAGTTTAATGCTCAAAATAACAAAAAAAATAAAAATGTTTATCATACCATTGTTTTAATTAATCAATATTATATTTTGCCGCGATAGTTTATTATAAATAGTAACACAAATGGAGGATATTAGAAAATGTTAACACCAAACTATATTTTTTTACTTTTTTGTCAAACAATGTTTGGAATAATACATTGAAAACATTGAAAATCTCTATATATAAAAAGATCGTGTTTGTGTCCCCACGGATCCCTATTGTGTCACTGACTTATTTAGGCCTAGTCCTATATACTGTCTAATAGCTTTTCACATCTGACATGTGCCTTCTCTAGCTAAGTTGTTAACGTAGAGGACTGCTGTCCTATGTCTATTTTTTTACCCGATTTACATTTATTCGCAGACCTTTTTAATTCCTATCAAACATATTTGCCGGCCGTAACTCATTGTTAGCTTGAATGGGTTGAGGGAGGGAGTTGAAAAAATTGACATAATGTTATAGGAAAGTTTGACAGTTGTTAAAGTTAATTTATTAATTAATTAATTGGTCATTTATATAGCGCCTCACTCCATGCTAATAAAAGCATGCTCAGCGCGCTCACAAAATCGAAACGACAATAACACTCTAAAATAGTTTTAAAAGGTTTCGGCCAATGGAGGCACGAAACGACAATAACATTTTAAAATAGTTTCAAACAAGTTTTTTTACTGATGGATGTGTACTTAATCAACTTAGTTGAAAAGAAAAGTCTTCAAATTCTTCTTGAAAGCCTTTTTTGACACAGAGTTTTTCAGTGTCTCAGATAAGCCGTTCCACAGTGAAGGCGCCACAGATTCAAACGAGCGTTCACCAATAGGGGAAGGGGTAGAAGAACTAAAAATTGTAACATAATTCACGATATTTTAAATTTAAACTTTTCATTTTTAGTCTTTTAAAAAATAAATAATAATCCTACCTACATCCTACATCCTACATATCCCGTAGTCTGTTAGACCGTTGGGGCGCCACAGATGACATGTAAACCAGCCTCCTCCACTCCTCCCGTCTCTCAGCCGTTCTCATTGCCTCGCACAGTTTTGTACCTGTCCATTCCTTGATATTGTCTTCCCAACGTTTCTTTGGTCTTCCTCTCTTTCTGCCTCCTCTGGTGGTACCCTGCAGGATGGTCTTTGCAAGCCCGTTGGTTCTGGTGACGTGGCCATACCATTCCAGTTTTCTTTTCTTGGCTGTGGCCAGCAGGTCTTCATACTCTCCAATTTCCTGTTGTATTCTTTTTCTTATCTGTTCGTTGGTGATATGGTCCCTGTAACAGATACCGAGCAGGGTTCTGAAGCATCTCATCTCCATGGCGTTTATCCTATTCTCCAGCTCCGCTGTCAGTGTCCATGACTCGCAAGCATACAAGAAAATGGAGAGGACCAGTGAGCGCATCAACCTGATTTTGGTGCTGAGGGCTAGGTTCTTGTCTTTCCATATTGTCTTGAGCCTCTTTAGTGATGCTGTTGTCTGGGCAATCCTGGACATTATTTCTGGTTTGGAGCCCTCTACGGATACAATAGCTCCTAGGTACTTAAAGCTGCTAACTGTTTCCAAACTCTGCCCACCAATCTCGATCTTCGTGGTTATGCCGCTGGTGTTACTAGTCATTAATTTAGTCTTTTCGGCACTGATTTGCATGCCATAGGATGTGGAAGTTTTGTCTAGTCGCTCCACTAGATTGGCTAATTCTTCCTCGCTCCCGGCGAGTCCATCTATATCATCTGCGAATCGAAGGTTGGTGATCCTTCTGCCATTTATGCTGATTGTCCCTTCATGATCCTCTAGTGCATCTGACATGATTCTCTCCAGGAAGATGTTGAACAGTGTTGGCGAAAGCAAGCATCCTTGTCGTACTCCAACGGTCGTCCTGAACCAATCTCCAATGTTGTTGCTGAAGAAGACTGCACTGGTGGCCCTGTCATATAGGCTACGTATCAGCATTGTCAGGTTGTCATTAATATTGTAATGTTTCATGGTTGCCCATAGGGCTGCGTGCCAGACCCTGTCGAATGCTTTTTTAAAATCAACAAATATATGGTACAAGTGTTGTTGGTGTTGCGCGTGCCTCTCACAGAGTATTCGCAGGTTAAAGATCTGCTCTGTGGTACTACGTCCCTGCCTGAAGCCTGCCTGTTCTTCCGCAATGATTCTTTCAGCATAAGGTCTGAGTCGGCTTAGAATTATTTTGAGCATGACCTTGCTTGGGTGGCTTATTAGGCTGATGGTGCGGTAGTTCTGGCATTGTTGAAGGTTGCCTTTCTTGGGGAGGGTGATGATGAGCGACTGGGTCCATGGTTTAGGCCAGTCTCCAGTTATCCATATTTTATTGCAAATGTTCAATAAGACATTTACCATGGCTTCCCCTCCTGCTTTCACCAATTCAGCAGGGATGTTATCCACTCCTGCGGCTTTTCCTTTTTGAAGTGCTTAAATCTTATCTTATCTTATCTTAAATTCTGATTTTACGGACATGGACACATTGATCGACAATTTCAACACAGTGGTGACCGACACAGCTCAAGAGATTCTTGGCAAACATAGACCGGCCAAGAAACCATGGATAACACCAGACGTCCTGGAGCTGTGTGACGAGCGTCGCCGATTAAAGAAAACAAAGACAAAAGACCAGAAAGAAGCCAATAAATACAGAACAATAAACCAGACAATTAGGAAAGGTATGAAAAGGGCAAAGAAAAACTGGATCGAAGAACAGTGCAACGACATTGAAAACTGTTTAAGGAAGAATAATAGCAAAAAAGCATACAAATTAGTAAAAGAACTAACCACCACTAAGCACGGGCGCACCACCACCATACAGGAAAAGGATGGTAGAAACCTGACTGAGGAACCAGATATCTTAAAAAGATGGACTGAGTACTGCTCGGAACTATATAATGACAATATCACTATAGATCCAGATATACTAAACGTTCCTCCAGCCACAGACAATGACAATTACCCTATCCTCCGCACAGAAGTGGAAGCAGCAGTCCAAGCACTTCAAAATAATAATAATAATAAAATTTGTATAGCGCTGCCAACAAACATAATGTAAGCTTAGAGCGCGTTTAACATACAACTAAGAATACGGATATTACACTAGGCCAGGTGACAGAGCTAATTTGATGATTAAAAAAAAGACAAAACAAATAAATGTAGCATTAACCGACCCAACCCATAAATAATACAGTAAGTTTCTAAAGCATGTTAAATGTTATCTAAGGTAAATATTGAAATAATAAGTTTTTAAGTTCTTTTTGAAAGTAACAGTAGAGCTTATTAGCCTCAGTTGAATGGGAAGTTGATTCCACACCTTCGGACCGGATACTGAGAAGGCTCTAAGGCCAACGATCGTCAAAGAGAAACGGGGCTCTTCCAGAAGCGATGAGTTTGCAGAACGAAGTTTTCTTTGCGGGAAACAAGGTGTGATTAGTGCCTTGAGATAGGACGGAAACTCGTTATTAAAAATGCACTGATGGCAAAGTAGCGCCACTTTATACTCAAATCTGGCTTTCACGGGGAGCCAGTGGAGCGAGCGTAGAACGGGCAGTTCCCGAGTCTCTTTTAGACTTGCACATAAACAAACGCGCTGTACTGTTCTGTATTCGCTGTAGCCTGGCGATTTAACGACATGAATGACATATAGTTCTGTTGAATTTAAAACTGACAACTCTAGCCTATATGCTTTTTTATTTGGGTTTAAAATGAGATTAATCTTTTTTTTTTTTTTTTTTTTTTTTTTTCGGGGGGGGGGGGGGGGGGGGGTTATCGGTCAAAATCTAGATATTAGACTGCACAAATAAAAATCTGCTCCGACTGTTAGAATTTAAAGCCTATGTTATTCATAGTAGAAAAAAGAAAAAAGACAAATACAATTTATTGGACTGGTAAAGACGTATTTTTAAAATTTATGCACTCTTGTTTTACATACACATGATGTTAAGGTACAAGCGCCTGCTCTTTATTACCGATCGAATGATCGGTCACCTGGTACTTAATACTTTAATCATGATTTTAGACACAAAATATCAATAAAATAAACTCGAGCCTATATGAAACTATATTAATACAGCAGCCATTGTACACCATTACACACAATAAACAAAAAATACGTGATTTTTGTCACGTGATTGCAAACGCCCTATTGATAGTTGACTTATTATTATTGGTTATTTCCCCTTGACCATATATAACCAAAAAAATTACGTTAATGTTATTTAATTTTATAGCATATAGTAATACATTATTATTGCATTCAATCCGTGACAGGTACCTGACTTTAATTGATGTAAAGTAAAGGAGGCTGGGTATTGTGCTGGTAACACAAGCACCAGTATGCCGTTTCCATATAAACTGTTATTTTTTTCTCCTAAGTAAATATTTATGTTATTTTGTCTGCTCTTGTATTCTCCTTTGAGTTCCGCTTACTGTAAATATCGAAAAGCTTTTTAAATGATTAGGCCCTAATAATGTATGTATGTGCTGCCACTAAAAACAAAGCTTAATTGGCATGCGTGATTTATTTTAAGCTTCTTCCTAGCTTCACTTTTCATATAAGACTTGCACATTCTTTTAGATTTCTATTAAATGAACGTGACCTATTGTTTTTAAAAATAAGCAATCTTTAAATCTTAAGCCAATTTTGTATTTATTTAAAACGTTAATGCCTTCTATTATCTCATCAGGTTTGTGAGTCACATGGTTTATTACGGCTTGAGTTTGAATGTGGGAAATTTATCTGGAGATGTGTACCTCAATTTCTTCTTGTCTGTCATTGTTGAAGCTGTAGCTTACACCTTGTGCTTGCTGTTGCTGGACAGAGCTGGCAGGAAATTGTTACTTTGTTTCTTCATGTTGACGGCAAGCCTGGCCTGTATTTGTACATTGTTTCCTGTAATTTATGGCAATGAAGGTGATATTATAAACTAGCAGGTATGTGCCCGGTCCTCCGAACCGGCTAAAAGTACAACTACAAAGTTTATATTTCGATTATGACACGAATTTTTACGTGATTTTTTTAATTTGCCGTTAAAATTTTGTTCTAATCATTCACAAAGTTCATTCGCAAATTTAAAACATTTTCCCTTACAAAGCTTATAATTCGTGTACGCCCGCTACAAACGAATTGAAACGTGAGACATTGTCCTCTACAAAGTAAATTTAACACAAATGAATTTTTTCCCCTTTACACGCAAAGTTTGATGACATCATTAAAAAAAATAGCCAGCCAGCTTTTCCTGCACAAGGTTTGATGATGTCATAAAAATAATCTCAGCTCATCCTTTTTTTTTCTAACCGTGTGACAAAAAACTATAAAAAGTTGAACTGGCATTTTTAAAGTGAAACCAAAATTTGTCTTTTTATTCGCGTATTTTTTACCGAACTGACCACTGCGGTCATTTTTTTTTTAAATCCTTGACAGTGTCCACAGCAGTAACACAATTAATATTCGTACCAATTTTCACGTCTTTAGCACATACTCATATACCTACATAGCAACATACATACACCTTTTGAGATTTATATAGATACTAGCAGATATGTGCCCGATTCTCCGAACGGGCTTTGTATAGACCATTTTTGACACATTATATATGTATATATTTCTGTTTTTGCAACATACATAAGGTAGTATTTTTATTTATTTTTTTATTATTTTTTTTTCATCAATATTTATTTATGTATTGTTGTTTTGTAGACATTAATATACACCAGTTCAATATAGCCTTCAACTAAAAAGGAAAAAAAAATAAGAATCATTTTTTTTTCTTGGTCAAAGTATGACCACTGTGATCTAATGGTGTGAGTTAATTGGGTAATTAAACTCTTTCTGTAAAACAGAACTCACGTGTTTTTTAAACAGTACAGTTAATTTAAAAATGATTGTTGGATATATTTTTTTTGCGACTACTTTAAGTCGTAGATCATTGTTGTTGTTTTATTGTGTGTTTTTTATTGTTGGTGTTTTTTGCTATTTATTGTTGCTTTTGCAAGCAAATTTAGAATATAATTTTAAATTTAACAGGTAAAAGAATAACAAACAAAACCCATATGAAACAAAGTTTATAAAGCGTATATGCCATAAATAAAAAGTTAAAAAAAACGTGCATGAAATTTTGTCACCGGCAGTCTAAAAATTTCCGGCTACAAAGTTAATTTAAGTCGTTTACGACACGTAGGCAATTTAAACATGAACGAAATTTGTTCCCATCTTTGATAAAAAAAATCCATGCGCATAGTTTCGTCAATTTAAATATGAATGAAAATTTTTCCTTCATTCTCAAAGCTAGAGTGCAAAGTTTGATGACGTCAAAAAATGAATCTCAGCGCATCATTTTTTTTACTAACTTTGCGACGAAATACTATAAAAAGTTGGATTGGCATTTTCAAAGTGAAACCAATTTTTTTTCTTTTTTTTCGCGTTTTTTTTTTACCAAACTGACCATTGCGGTCATTTAATATTTTTTTTAAACCTTGACATAGTCCACCGCTGTAACGCAAAGAATATTTGTGGCTAATTTCAAATCATTCTGTCCAGTATTAAAAAAAATATTATGCGACATGTACATACATACATACATACATAGCACATGCATACGCCTTTTGAAATATATATATATACTAGCAGGTATATCTTTAAACCATGTAACGGGTATTGTAACATCCATTATAATTTAAAAACTCGTTTGAGTCCAGTAAATTTGCCGACTTAGCACACTACGCCTTGATTCACACAAAAAAATCAGTTTAATTCTGATAAACTTTGCCACAATAGTATCTTTTTAGATAGATACATTTAAGCTTCCTTTCTCAAACGAGGACATAAAAACTTCTTACCAAAAACAACACAAGAACATATTGCGCACTTCCGTAACCACAAATTACGTCACACTCAAAACATAGCGCTTAGAGAGTTTCTCATAAAAATACAAAGTAAAATAATAACATTACTAAATTTATGACATTATTCGGACCCGTGATCTAAACAATGGCTTTATGAATGACGGACCACTATAACGAAATGTCTCGAGCTGTAAAAAAAAAAGCGGAAACATTGATTGTTCAAGTCTTTGTATCCATGGGATAATAAAGTTTTAATAGGAAACCAACAAATCATCTTTGGAAATAAACATGATTTTAAAACAAGTCTAACTAATTATACTAATCTTTGACAGACACAAAATTGTTCCACCTTGTACATTTTTTTCTACCGTTCATTAACCAAAGAATATATTTATTGCAAAATAAGTCTTTACTAATTTTTAAATCTTTCAAAAAATATTAAGGAAAACAACTTTTAAGAGTCTAGCATTCAGTCAAACTATTCAATGTTTCTACCAGGTACTTCCTGGATAACTATGGTACTGTCACTTGTTGGCAAGTTTGGAGTATCTGCAGCTTATGCTGTGATCTACATCTATACAGCAGAGCTGTTCCCTACAGTTATGAGAAACTCTGGGCTTGGAATATGTTCTGTTATGGCAAGATTTGGCGGGATTATTGCTCCATATGTTGCTGATATTGTATGTTTAAATTTACTACAATCATTTAAACTAGACTAGCGATCACACATTTTTAGTTGTTAAATACGTTTAATAAATATTTATCTTAGGCCTCATTTTATATTAATTCAGTACTATGCTTTTATATTCATGATATTTAAAAAATATAAAACGTGTGTTATTTAACTCACACACTCGAGTGTTAACGTTTATGATTGGATCTATATTAAATAGATGATTTGATCTGATATAGCTATCAATATATAGATATATCGTATTTACAATTATGATGAGCCAGTATTTTCCTTTTACATCAACAGGGTAATGTAATTACTGGAGATATGGCTGTAGTTCTACCTTTACTTATATTCGGTGGAACCAGTATAGCCGCAGGGCTTCTGGCACTTTTACTGCCTGAAACAGCCAACCGGATGTTACCAGATACAGTGGAAGATGCAAAAAACTTTGGAAGGTGAGACCATTTTTAAATAAACACCGTTAAAATAAAGGAGATTTGAGGGTCCATTGGTTAGTTGGGGCAGTGAGGAATATAAAGATCTATAAAAAAGCAAAAAAAAAAAAGACTTTAATTGTTGAAGGCATTAAGTATTATAACTTTTAATTTTTAAGCCTAGCCCAATGGCGAGCTATATATATTTCTAAAAAGATGAGAAGACTACTGGCGTTTTAACAATACTCATAGTTTTGGGCGTGGAGATGTACATTTTGTGCGTGTGTAAAAATAACATAGGCTATGATTGAGAAGAAATAAAAACTACCATTATTAAATAGACTTACCTCAGTATTTTCCCTGCCAATAACTTTAACAGACTAATAGATATACTACCATATGCTATCATGCATACTACCATTTTCAGCCCTTTCTTTTTATTTATATAAGCTTTTTAAAAATGGAGATCCTTATATATTTTGTAATAAAAAAAAATAACATTGACCCAGTATTTTGAAAAAAGAAATTTTGCTTTAAACTGTTTCATCTTATATAAATTATAGACTATTAAGCCCTTTAGCAGATCATAACAAAAGTTCAATACATAGTAATTATACTGAAATGTGCTCCATAACAAATTTTTATTATATCACGTATAGTCATTGATGTGTTTGATTTTATAGAGCAAAAATTATATGTCCAACTATGAACATACATAAAACCGCATGAAAAAAATTGTCATTTCCTTTTTTTTTTTAAATTGTGAAACGCGTATGTTGAACGAACACTAAATAATCAATGGAGAAATTGACAGAAAGTGTATAGTAAAATTATAGTCATTCGTTATTTTGACGGGCATAACAATTAATAAAACCATATTTTATGATCGTCAAAAATTAAAACATATATTAAATTTGCACTTATATGACATTTTAAAAAAAATTAAATTTTACAATGCATGTGGTCAGTAAATACTTCTACAGGATATAATTTGTTTACTCCACAGGAAAAACAATAAAAAAAGTTTCGACCTTCAACTTGAAGCATCTAATAAAGAGAAAAATGGAAAATGGAATCCATCATTTTATAACGACTTTGAAAACAAGAGTTGTACCATTGACTAAATAAAATGTTTTCTCGATTTTGAAATAGACGTGACAAGGTCCCCATATCACTTAACTATGTAAACAGCGTCCATGTCAAAGCACGAAAATAAAATAAAAATTATAACAATATGTTTCCTGGACTGATAGTGCATTTTGTGTATACTTTTCTGCTCAAGATATTTAAAATATCAGACCGGCTTAGGTGTAGCAACGAGTAGACCTAATTTAAAACTACTAATTATAGTCAGTGTATACATACCACCAAACTCAACAGCAGAATACATGACTGATCTGTGTAATCAGCTCACAAGCATTGAAACAAAATATAAAAATGTTGTAATTTGGATAATGGGGGACTTTAAGCTCCCTGACATTGATTGGAATAGCTACTCTCTATGAAAACACCAAAACATAAAAGAAATTAATGAACTTTTTATTAATACCATAAAAAATCTAAACTTTGAAGAAATTAATAAAAAAACAAACAAAAAAACATAATATATTATATTTATTCTTAACAAGCCGAATAAATGCAACACAACAGACCTACATCAAACAGCAATAAAAATCCAAATCAATTTTCTTACTAAATACAATATAACTACCCCAGTTGAAGACATTTGGCAAATCATAAAAACACACTTAAAAGCGATAGGCCTAATCGTTGATCTTGTTCCAACAAAACAAAAATCAAATAAAATTAAACAAAAAAAAAATTATTTAAGAAATTTGAGACAACTAATTCAATTAGCCTACAAAAAATAAATACCATAAAATTAAACTCTTAACTCAGAAACTAAGCAGTTAGCTGCAGAATGAATATGTAAACAAAGTAGTTTCTAAAGAATAATAATAAAAACGTATAGTTCTACATTAAATCAAGAAAAATGGACATAACAGGCATAGCTCTACTAAAAGGTCAAAACAACTATACCTATAATGACAATGACAACATCCTCAACACACACTTTGCATTATCATTTTCAAATCCAGATGTCAAAGAAATCTACATAAATTTAAACAAACCAGAAGAGATAGGAGATATAAATGTAGAAGAAAAGGCATTAAAAGACTCCTAACCAACTTAAAAGTAAACAAAGCGTCTGGTCCAGATGAAATACCAGCAATACTGCTTAAGGAACTGTAATGATGTGACAGGGGATGGCGTGGCCAACAGGGTGCAAGATCACGCACTCCTAATCGGCTCCGTGTAATGGTACTGCCCCTAAGGTCACTACGCCCGCACAACACTATTGGCTTGTTGGTCTAAGGGCGTGTTAGCCAAGCTATTCTTCAGCCCTATTGAATTCGCTACCCTATATTTATATTTCACGGACAGCAGCTTTTTACCTATATACTATATGCTCTAGCATACACACGTGCACACCAGGAAAAACACTCCACAAAAAAACACTGTTTATATAAGATTTTTTCGTTTATTGGTGCGAATAAGACTAAACAAAAAAAGGTAATCTGCAAACTTAAACATACTGTCAGAAAGGCGGGACTTATGAAGAAGGCCCGCCAACTTATTAACCAATGAAAATCTAAGTCCATTGCTTACCTACGTCAGAGGTCAGGTGGTTTTGACAATGTTGTGTGAGAATACGTGTCATGGGAGGTAGGGGTGGGTAGGAGTTTCGTTCATGGTGGGGCTACCAGTCACCACGGTCAGTTGGGAGAACAAAGGCCAGTCCAGCATTGAAACACATTGGCTAATTCTCTATTGTTCTATCAATTCACAGGCAAACTCTGTGAGACCTATGTTTACACTAGCCCACAATAGTGAGATAACGAGATGGCCGCGGTCTCCCCAGGTGGCTTATCATCAGGGGGAGAGTATCGGTTAGCAGTGCAAAGGCTTTTAGGTAAACACGGCGATTCAAACGGGCATGCCGTACCCCCCCCCCTTTACCATTCCAAGGGGAGTGGTAGGGTAGAAATCGGCCATTTATGACGATTGAACTGGATAACTGCTGAGGTCGTACACTAATTAATGACCTGAATAATAAGCAATCGCTTCGTCACAGGAACTAACTAATGAAATATATCCAATCTTTAAAATACATTTTCAGACCTATCTAAACCAGAACAAAGTGTCCAAAGATTGGAAATTAGCCAATGTAACTCCCCTTTTAGGAAATACATTTGATCCCGGAAATTATAGACCTGTTTCCTTGACAATCAGAACATGCAAAATACTTTAGCATATAATATATAGTAGTTTAGTAAATCATCTAGACAAACTTAATGCACTAGGCCCATACCAACATGGCTTCGGGAAGAACAGATCATGTGAAACTCAATTAAAAGTCTTAATAGATGACTTGTCTAAGGGATTATATAACCACCAAATTAATGCTGTATTACTACATTTCTCCAAAGCTTTCGATAAAGCTCATCATTCTAGTTTACTAAAAATACGGAAATATTATGGCATCTCTGGTCCCTTACATCATTGGATTTAAGACTTTCTTATAGGTATAGAACAGTGATAATTAATGGCTATCAATCAACTCCAATAACTGTAATCTCAGGTGTTCCACAAAGAACTGTTTAAGGACCCTACTATTTCTAATTTATATTAATGACTGACAAGAGTAACACCAATAGTCAAATCACTAAACCTAGTACAACTAGAGGACAGAAGGACAAAGAGTAAAGTAGTAATAATAAATGAGGCATTAAACTCTAAGCTAGAAATAACAACCTATTGCAATGAACAAATAAACATAAGGACAAAAACACTTTCCTTATTCCTTACGCAGAACAAAAGCATATATGTACACTTTCTTCCCGAGTGGCATTCGGGCATGGAATGGGCTACGTGAACAAACCAAGAAAACCATTAACGTACATCATTTAAAACATTAATAAAATTGCACAACTAGACTCGGACCACGTATGAGCGTAGGACGCTCCTTTGTAGAAGGAGCGTCTGTAATATGTAAGATAATAATTAAATTAAAGTCTAGTGATGCCAAATAAGTTCAGTTTTGTAATATAAATAATATTTCTTTTTAATTCGTATTTTTTTATAAAGATACAGCATTTCAAGCTATAGTTAGGTGTAGAAAATCAATTTATGTTAAACGATTTTATATAAACATTTTCTGCTTTGATTATATTAAGTCAATTTAAGGATTTTTTTAAAACATTAATAACTATAACGATTACAAAATAGAATTCTATTATAGAAGCCTCTTATAGTAGTTACAATAATAATGAAAATACAGTTTGCTTTAGAATTAATTATATTAATGCTAAATTAAGTGACATGGGCATACAAAACTATTTTTAAATGTAATTAGTCTGTATTATCTAATGAATGGCTAGACATTGATTGCTCTTCGCTAATTGTAAATGTCCGTAAAATATTTGGTCATTTTCTAGTGGTCAAGTGTAAGTGACCTCTTGTATGCTTAAAACATCTTTCATGTGCGATATAGTCTCTTCACAATTGTAAGTTAAACCAAAAGAAGAAAGTAGAGCGAATACCTAGCAGTTGAAAATAGCTGATGATATTCATAAGAAGCTTCTTTCGGATGTTTTTATTTCTTAAAAATGTCAATATCCCGCCATTAAAATAAGATCCAGATCTAAGTAGGTTGTATTGAGATCAAGCCAGTCAGGCAAACAGGAGTACATTAATTTGAAAGTCTAGTCTTTGTTTAGAAATCTCCATTCTGAGTGCTTCAATCTTCAAGGGCTGTTTGATACTTAAATGTGTCACCATGTCATTCAGAAACATCGGCTTCACCAGTCAATTCACATTCAATACCTGAAACAATTTTTTTATCAAGATAAACCTTAATTGTTTCCAGACAAGAAACAGATATATCCTAGACTTAACTTCGTCTAAGCCATAGGTTCTCAACCTTTTTCGGCTCATCGCCCCCTTTTACAATTTTTTTTTGCTCACCGCCCCCTCCCCCCAACTTTCTTTTAGCCCCCCTTCCCCCCTTTCCGCCCATTTAAAAAAACTGAAAAAGAAACATATTGTAAGAATTAATATATCAAAAAATTAAATTGCCGTAACAAGAGGTTTAAATAAATCAATATTAATGCGAATCGTTTGCCTGGTGTGTTGCTAGCAATTTGTCTATTTTCGTTTCAATTTTGGTTGCAAAAGCCTTAGGTATAATAATTTTACTATTTGTTATATTACAAAACAGAACTTGTTCGGCATCACTATTGGATCAAATGTGGAAACATTTTTTAGTTAAAGGGAGATAATTAGCCGGTTTTATTTGAGCTAATATTTCTGTGTTTTTTTTTTCTTTTATAAAAAATAAATGGCTTACAATTTGTAACTTTGAAATAATCAAACTGTAAAAAGTATTTGAAATTATATAAATATTATATGACTAAAGAATTTATATGTATATTTACAAGCATTACAACAATTACCCAGTTTGTATGATTACTACGCATATATACCGCTGAACAATAACATTTGTGTCCTGTTTTAGGTTTAAAACACATTAAAGACTTATCGGTAAAACTGAGATCAAAATATCATTAATATTAGCATATCTTAGGCGACTGTGATCGGTCAGCAGGGCTGACAGTCCGGTGAACCAACCACAGGACCAGCCGGTGGCACACTATATACACCAAAACTGACCCCTTCTTCAGCGAAAAGTCACTGCGATTCCTATTTCTTTTTAATTATATGATAATACGTAGGCATACTGTTGGGGGATATCCGATAGAGTAGACTGCTCTAGCTTCGACCGATTAAATTACGAACGGCAACAAACTCGTTTTTCTTTTTGCTATAAATCGGCAACCAATCATGATAGCGATTTTATTTTTCACCGTTGTTTCGAGTATTTTCTGCTGATTGGATGGGTACTAAACTTTTTAGCCAATAGTTTTATGGAATACAAATAAATGTCCCCTAGTTTCCCTACCCCCCAGCTTTATTATATGTATCTAACTTCGACCAGGGTTGCTCTAACTTCAACCGCTTTGTTTTTCTTTTTTTTTTCTATAACAAATATTTTTCAAAGGCTAATTAAAAAACAGTATGTAGTTTGTCCTATTTTTTTTGCTATATATATTTTTTAAACAAATAAATAACTAACATTTTAGGCATTGTGAAGTGATACACTGTATAAGGGCCTAATCAGAAAAACTAGAAAATAGTGCGTCAGTTTAAAAAAAGACAATGGTCGCAATGTAAGCGTCTGTTTAACGGTGTCGTCTGCAAAAACGGCTAAAAATAGACATGATATTTTTATACTACTTTTCCCGCCCTTCAATCGTGAGACGATAAAAATAAAAATGTATTAACCAATCATAATCATTTTTTTAAGACTGTTTTTTCTGCGCCCTATAGAGAAATCGGTCGAAGTTAGAAAGTGGTCGAAGTTAGAGCAGTCTACCCTATTTAGCAGCACTTGCGTTTACATCACATTTCATCCTCCAAAAACTAATCGATTCAAATAGCTGAGGTGTTAGAATATATCCGGTACGTTTGTACCACCCACTTGCCCTTCACCGCCCCCCAATCGCCCCCGGGAATGTCAGCGCCCCCCTAAACCTTTTCACCGCCCCCGTTGAGAACCTATGGTCTAAGCCAACGAACACTGTTTGCAACAGCAGATAGCTAGTCTATACTCCGTATCACTTTCTTGTAGAAGAGACTTGCATTTTCATTTAAATCAATAAAGGTTGAGAAACAATAAAATTAATTATTTTACCAAAAGATTCAATCACAGATCGCAAGTCTTAAAAAAATGTGATATTGGCACAACTTAAACAGTCGGCGTCCAGCGTGATTTTCATGTATTTTGCCACGCAGCACCTATTAATTATGCTGACGTACGTTGTTTTGACTTGTTTTTTTTTTTTAAATCTCCTTCTTGGAGGTCTCTCGCGTGCCACTGTAAATCTATCTACGTTCCAAGTATGGTACGCGTGTTTTAGACTGCCGACCCTTGTTATAGAGCACATTATACACTTATTGTTATTGTGTCCTACGTTTAACTTTATTTTGATCTAATCTTGTATTATAATAAGGATTTCAAATGACGATTGAGTTGTTGATTTTCGTGGTGTAGCCTATTCAGGAAACCAATTCCATGCCCCGGACACTATCTTTGCAAAAATACATCGGTCTATTATTTCCAGCATAACACTGGTTTGTTTATCTATTGAATGATGGTCAAACGATGAAAATATCAAAATACGACATGTTCATTGGACTAATTAATTAATCAAACATTGTTTCACACCCACTATTTTTTGTGTGTGTTGTGACGTCATTGTTTTATGTATGTATTAAATTCTCCTTTGTTCTAAGTTCTATCGACATTAAAACGTTTAACTAACTTAATTGATTGTTGCTTTAGTTTAATTATCTGTATAGAAATACATTCAGGTATAATAATTTAACATAACTTTATCTTGGGTGTTGTCGGATTTGATGCGCAATATTTGTATTTGTGGATGCAGCTAGTTCTATTTAACACTCAGAATACACATAAACAGTAAAATAATTCACGAAAATGCACTGTTTATACAAGTTGGTGATTCTGTTTATTGGTACAAACATGTTTCTTTTAGTGGTATGGCTGAGTCCACAACACTCGAAGTGTCGCATTTTAATTATTTCTACTCACATAGGTATGTCTATAGATTATAATGATGTCCTCGCCGCAATTAGTACTTACAACTAAATATAAAAGACCGTCTGCCATGAGCAGGATATCTTTAAATATAACAAATAAGATTTAACTACGAAAGGCATCAACTAACTAGATGTAAAAAGTCCCAGAAGGGAGAAGGAAATGTCCAATAAATATCCACCTAAAACAAATATATTATTTAGAATAAGATTTCTATATTGATCCAAAAAGGAAATATGGTTTGATTACATTTCCAGTATTACAAGAACACAAACACAACAACCAGAACAAATACAACACACACACATACACAATAGCCATCTTCAAATCTGCAAAACACGCAGCTGGTTCTTGATTCTATGCTTTAGTCAGGAGCAGCGATGATATAGTCTCACAGAATAAGGAACGAAGGAGAATGAAATAAATTAAAAGATGACATAATTGACAAGTCTTAATTATGTGTGACCTTTTGAGGTGAAATGATCGTGAACTTCCGATGAAATTTGCCGCCATTTTCGTAAACAAAAACCATGCTTTTGGTGCTGTTTGACAATTGATTTCAACACCGACAGCCAGTTCTGGTATTTTAGAAATATACAACGGCTACAAGATTAGTTATGAGGAATCCGTTTTTAACATCAAAAGTGAAAAGGCGATAAATAATACTCAAAGTGTTAGTCGCGTTAGGCTAAATATAGCTTTTGTTTATAAAATAAGTTAGTCAAGAGTTGCATCCTTGGTGATTAAAAAAAACACAATGCGGAGATTCATAAAAAAACAACAACACAAAAATTCGTTTGCATCAAGCAATTAGTTTGGGATTATAAATAGGTGATTCTTCAAATCTGACATTCACAATCCAACGTTTTTTTTTTGGCGCCATCTTTTGGAAATGAAATAAAATTTAATTCTCTACATATTTTCGTACAACCAGTAACGTAGCACACAGACATGTTTCAAAGCAAATAATCAAATCAGACCGGAAATGTTATTCTTTTATTACCTTTTATGCATGCATAATGGTTAAGACTTATCAATTAGTGCATTTTTTTGTTCTGAAGAAAAATGTCAATTTAAGAAATGAGATTACTCTAATACTCTTCCCTGTCTTAACACCTACGTACGTTAGATTACCAACAAATACAAAACTAACATCTGATATTATAGGCTCTAATTTTAACCCCATTCCTAGGAATCGTTCCCCTTTAGTTAAACCAGTAAGTGTTAGTAGGCTAATCAAAATGTACTTTATGGGATTCACACTAGGTTGTCATTTTATTTTTCTTCTATCACTAGTTGTACTACATGGCTTTATTATTTTGACCCACATTCAAAATCTTTTTTTTATACGTCAGTTAAAAACAACAATGAAAACAATAACATACTTAGTGACTTTGTAGAGTTGTGGGCCTTGGAATAGAACCTTTGGGAGGGGGGAGGCAGCACATTCTTCGCAGATTATTTAGTAAACCTACACAATATTTGTATATAAATAATAAAGGGGAGATTATCAACACAAGGTCTGATTGTTTGTGTGTTTGTAAAAAAAAAAATATGTAAATAAGGGTGTGACGTCTTATTAATAAGTGTGTCTCCTTTCATAGTAATGTTTTGCATCTTGATCATAAGACAATGACGAGAAAACTTGTGATTTTGGAATCAAATTAGTTCAGTAAAGTGTACATTTTCAATCTAGCATTTAACACCTGTTATGACAGGGGTATGTATAGTATGCGTAATAAACAAAGGCCTATATTTATGCATGTTTACTATTACAACACAACTGACCATGGTGTGATATCATGTGTTTTTTATTAATCAGCTGTTCGGTGTTGCATCGACGATACATCAGTGGTCATCTGGCACTGTCATATATGTCGAAATTAAGTAATTATTCTTATTCTGGTCAAGCCTCTTGGATGTAAAGTTCAAAATATTTAAATAGACAAGCCAGTTTCTTAAATTAGTTATTATTAAAGATGTAGATGACGTACTAGTGCTGTTAGGAATAGTTGCATATAATTGGCATGAGCCCCCTTTTTGATGAATACGCCTTAATTGTTCCGTCATTTAAAATGTAAATAAACAGTTCAATCTGATCAGCACATCACTAGTATATGTGTAAAAATATTAGTTTGATGTGTCTAAGGTTGGTCCAAGTTCGTTATCCCTGGGTAATTCGAATATATTAGTAATATAGAGTGTATAATTTATTCAGTGGTAGAGTTATTTAGGTTGGCTTCAATTTATGTTGAACCGTGCATATTTTCGTGTGGTGATTGCAGATTACTATTTCTAGAAAAACACACAAAATAAACTTGAATAATCAAATAAATCCAGTGTAAAAACAACATTGGAATTTTAATTACTGTTCAACGATTATTTCCTGACGTGACAAGTATTTACATAGATGAGAAAAACAATAATCCAAGTAGAAGATATTATACGAGCGTGTCAGCTCTACACATTGGACATGCGATTAAAAGACTGTTAATTGTGGGTATATCATTAATGTAATCCAATATAGAAATCACAAGTTATACTCCATAGGAAAATAACAACACATTAATCCAAGAGTATGAAACAAGCGTAGTTAATCCAAGCAAGACAATTGAAAGAAGAGAGCGGACAACGTGTGCGGGCTTCTTATAATATAGTAGTGGGTTAGGCGGATATTTTCGTAATCGCAAATACTTTAAGAAGTTACCAAACATGGCTGATGTAATTAAGATTTAATAAGAAAATATTCAATAATTCTTAGTAATCGATTCGTTAAATCACTAGTATATTTAAATAATAAAATAAAGATTTAATATCAGTTTGCAGGTAAAGGGGGAAGTTATCTCCATCCAATCTTTCTAAAAGAGTTTGGCTGTAGTACCGTAGATCCCGAGTTCGAATCCTGGTGTAAGCTAGGATTTGTTCCCTGGTCTGGACGGTGTCTCTTAGTCTACCCAGCTCGGATGGGTACCTGACTTTAGTTGGGGAAAAGTAAAGGCGGCTGGTCGTTGTGCTGACCGTACAATACCCCAGTATGCCGTGGCCACTGAAACTGGTGAACGCAGCCTCACCGGCCCTACGATCAAATTGCTCCGAAGGGTACTTTACTAACTTTTAAAAAAAAAGTCACCCCATGCCGGGATGACTCTGGCCTCCTTACAAATATCTCAAAACAAAACTAAAAACATGTAGGCCCAATATAAATTATATGCAGGTTTTTATCTAGATGACTGGCAATTCGTCATGATTTAAAACTAATTTTAGTATCATAAGGTGATATTTGTTTAAGATATAGAGAAAAATCACATAAAAGTGACCCAAAATCATCCCATATTTGGTCCGAAGGAATATTTTTTCTTATTATTTGTTTTTCCAAGGCATAAGCTTTTCTGTAAACAAAATATATAGTTATAATGTCTAGTGAATATTACAAATTTAAAACAAAATGCCTAAAGGCGTTTAAAAAACACATTAAGGCCTAGTAAGATAATAATCATTTCATTGTGAGCAGTACACTATTGCTCCATTAACAATGTCATATAGTCAATCATTTATTTCATTATTGTCTTTAAATTTATGTAAATTTATTTCATGCTTATAGATTCAGCGAACCGGGAACCCCTTGTCGTCTACACTGACTCTGTAACGTGTAAGATTAAAAACAAAAAATGAAGTTTCATGACGTCATCCATGCGCTAGGAGATTTCGGCTGCTACCAGAAGCGCATGTTTCTGTTGACTTGTCTGGTTTCTGTACCAACAGCCTCTCACATTTTGATTTCTGTGTTTATACTGGCTGTTCCTGGTCATAGGTAGGTTTTATTTAAAACTGATATTGAACTGGCGTTAGAATAATTGTGATATGGCTTTCTGGTGGGCTAGGTTAAAGGGGTGTTATTATATTATCGAATCTGGAAGGTACGTTATCTAGACATTTAGGTTAGAACAGAAATTAAAGGTCAGCCCATCATGATCAATTTAATGCAATAAAGTTATATATTTACAAAAACATTACTTTTATGTAAGTTTTTGTACCAGAGACAAAACGCGTAGACACATGCTAGTCTTGGCGATACATATATCATTCTATAATCAAATGGTGTACCATTCCGAACTCAAACAATACAAAGTATAAGACTAAAGTGGAGTTTCCATAATATAATATTAGATATTGTAATTGTTATTGCATAAAATCTTTAGGTGCGCCATTCCAGAACTGGACAATGACACGTACAAAAGTCAGGGCCCGTGGCATGATGAACTCATCAATAAATCAATCCCATGGCTGAGAGAGAAAAATATGTACTCACAGTGTGACATGTATATGAAGGAAGTCACACGGGGTGGCTGGACCAATCAAACAAAAAAACATTCACAAATGGGTTTACAACCAAGACCATTTTCACTCAACGTTTGTAACAGAGGTTTGTGTAACATACAAATTTATCAAATATCCTTAACATCAATATAACGTTTATAGTAACACCAAACCTTCCTGAAGTACAAAAACAAAACATAATTAGAACAAAATCAACATAATATAATGTCAATATATAGGGCCTACATATAGGTCTTATTGGCCTACATATCTTTTTTTAATTTGATACATAAGTTTACCAATCCAGAAAATGAGTGTACCCTACGTTTATCTTGCTTAGTCGTCAGTATTTCTGGTGTTGTTTTTTTCCAGAGAACCTATCCCAGGGGTCGGCAACCTTTTGATAATAGTGTGCTGAATCTGGATTTCAAATTCAGTCAGCGTGCCAACAGCTTAAACGCCATTAATGCTCTTGCACTCGATTTTTTGTAGAAGAGACTTTTTGGGCGGTCTTCCGCGTGCCTTTGCAAATCGCTCTGCGTCTCGTCTGGCAAGCGTGCCGTAGGTTGCCGATCCCTGACTTATCCCATGCCCCGTCTGTCAAATATTTTTTAAAGCTATAGCCTAGTTCTGTCTAGAATTTTCCGACATACTTATGTTCTGTTAGATTTAAGGTTTCTAGAATAGTAATGTTTTAAATTTATTGCTGACAATTTTGACATCGTCTGTATTAAAACTGTGTAAATGTAATTTGGAATTGTAATATTAAAAACATGTACAATGATAAGCGATCGACTGGTTGCATTCTTTACACACACCATTACACCATAACACTTCATAGTGTGGACACACAAAAAAATTAAGACAAGGCCGCGGATATGCCTTTTACATAATAATATTCTCCTATAGAATTTACTAAAACATTGGGTTGAACTGTAGTTCTTTTACATTGCTTGTTAACTACTCATGAAATTATCAAAGTCTCAATCTGTAATTTCTCAGATGAACCTGGTGGGTGATGATGTTTCATATAAAACCTATGCCAACGTGGCCGTGATGGGGGGCGTGATGGCTGGATCAGTTATACTAAGTTCACTAGCAGATGTGTAAGCACTCTATTGTACTGTCATTATATTTGTATATACTGCTGTAAGGGCGTAGAAGGTGTAGGATCTCACTCTTTTCATTTTAATCAGGTCCGCCATTGTTGGTGGGACCGTATTAGGTCTTATTCGTTTTTGTTGCGGAAACTTATGCCCAGAATCTTCCTTAGACACATTTTGATGAAATACATTTAATCTGGGATTGATCATTTTAGATTCCCTCCTTGATTCACTGGTGATTTGAACTATTGTTGTTACACAGCTATGTAGATTCGTAGTATTGAAACAAGATCAATAGTTTTCATGGTCAAGATTGTGCTCATTTTTTATAGGTCGCATTGGTCAATCCAGTTTGTCCTAAATAAACTCTAAATATATTATATATACTATATAGTCAGTACTGCAATGGAATGAAGAAAGAAGACTAAAAAAGGATTGTCTCCTTGCTCTATAAGCTAATGCAGGGATCGGCAACCTACGGTACGCGTTCCAGACTGGACACGGAGAACAATTTTCAGTGACACGCGGAAAACCCGTGAAAAGGCTATTTAAGACTCTTTTACAAGTAAACAATCTGGATTGCTTTAATGTTATTGGCACTCTGAATTAATTAGAAATCTTATTTTGGCACACTATTATCAAAATGATGCCGACGCCTGCCGCTAGTGTACGTGTAGACAATAATTTAAACTTAAGCAGCCTTATCAGAGCTTACAGATAAAAAGCACACTTTTTTAAAAAAATTAAGAATATTCGGTCAATTTTTTCAGATATAATTGTATCTTGTTTTGATTTTTATCACTTTGTTAAGAGTAGGGCGCAAGAATATTTTATTGTTAGGCACAGCCGGGCAATTGGTATGTGGTCTTGCTACAGCTTTTGTCACATCATACATTCCATTTGTCATTCTGAAGTTTCTTGCAACTTTCTTTGGAAATGACATGTACCTGACTTCATTTGTAATTGGTAAGTTACCTGTTGATATTAATGAAGTAGGCTTATATTTAAAAAAAAAACTTATTTATGGTCTCTTTTAAGTGGTTTCATATAATTTGCGAACTACTATAAATATAATTTACAAAAATATAACTTTTATGTGGCACAAAAATACATATAAAGTGAGTTTATATCTGTAGGCTAATTAGCTTATCACTTGTTAATGCATGTTAATTTTAACGTGATTCATGATAAGTTATCACATTAGTTGTCACTTTAACGCCTATATTAGTTCCAGCCATTCACAAATAAAAATGTGTTCGCAATAGCTTGCTTTGGAATCTCAACTTAGTTCCTCTAACGTCTAAAACGATACAATATTTAAATTGGACACAAATCAACCAGAATAGTTTGTATATTTACACCTGCCTGGCTGCAATGAGCTATGTATTGCTTGGGGTATTTTTGCTACATAAGCTTGTAATGTTCATGCCTTCTCCTTCCAAATAATCAATACATTATATATTCTTATTTTAGTTCACTGATTTTTCGTCCCTTGGTTATTAATGCTAAACACATCCCTAAACGGAGAAAGTCTCAAATCTGCAAAAAAATGCATTTCAAGTAAACAACAATAAACTTGGCATGCATTTTGATTCTGCAGGTATGGAACTAGTTGGACCCAGTAAAAGAAAGTATGCAGGAATCAGCAAAGAATACTTTTGGTGCCTAGGCCATTTCCTTCTCGTCTGCTTCGCCTATTTTCTGCGGGATTGGAATTACCTGCAGATAGTTTTGTCATGTGCGAATTTTTAATTTTGTTCTATATTTTGTGATTTTTTGTGATTTTTTTTTATTTATTAGTTTACTTTCATGTAACATATTTATTGAAATATATTATGATTATAAATTTTATTGTATAAAGAAAGATTAATTCAGTATTATTTCCTTCAGCTTATTAAATGAATCCCCGAGATGGCTAATCAGCCGAAATAGATTAAAAGAAGCGTCTCCAATAGTGAAAATTGCTGCAAAAACAAACCACGTAACATTATCAGAAAAAAAGGCCAACCTTGAGAATATAGAGTTGCACGGAGAAGGCAATGAAGTCTGGTACATGATGAATGAGCCCGTGTTAGTATTAAGATGCCTGGTTGTCTTTTTTATTTGGTGAGAAATTAGCAAGTATGATACATGGTTTCATTGTTATGATTGTTTGTTACAATATAATACATACATTTGATATCTAGATCTAACATTTAAATTAATATTTTAAAATTAAATATATTTGATTTCGAATTCAGAAAAACACCTGGGCTGTCACATGTGTACAGGGTTTCCCTGAGTCTACCCAGTTCTGGCAAAAGCCTTAAGGCGACATTAGTTGGCCAAAAGTAAAGAAAGCAGGGAATTGTTCTGTGCATATATTCAATATTTACCATGGATAGGGAAACAAGAAAATCTTACTGTACTAGATTATATTCATGACATGGTCTCAAATGAATGCTTTGTTTGACAAATCAACAAGTGACAGTAGTTTCCTTAAAATTTTTAATTTTTCTTAATGCATATACAAAAAGGTAATATAGGACGTTTATGCAGACATGCATTTTCTTAACTCGACACATGTGTGGTTGGTTACAAGGTGTATGTGTCCATCAGTAGAACACACAAAAAGACCTACTCTTCCAAAATTTCTTGAGCGCCATTTACAAAATATTTAGAAGGATCTTACTTTAAAAATGCAATTGATCGTTGGGGTCAGACTCAATGCTACCCTATTCTGCAGCTCTACGGATAGATGCTAACAGAGCTTCCACATGGCACGTTGATTGTTCATGCTCAGATTCAGATGAACTTGCACTAGCATGATAGCAGTCACCAAAACCCCCATGCGATAGCTTGGTGATAGCTATGGAGATATAGGAAGCTGCGAGTTAAACTATAAAAAAAACTTACACACATAGCAAAACAACTTGCCTTCTGCTGGTGAAAAAAATAGCCATGAACGATGCGAACCTTCCCCATTTTGTTGTTGCCTGATAAACAGACGCTTAGTGCATTTATGAATGGGAACTATTAGCCTGTTTCTGAATAGATTTACTTTCCATCTCTTTCTCATCACAGTGTTAGATGCAATTAGGGCCATTTTTGCAGCACTCGAAAACGTTTGCGAAATGGAAGAGCGATGGCAGAAATTCAATAGATGCATTGAGATGGCGCTGGAAGAAAATATACTAGAAAGGAACCGAAAACAACCCAAGAGTGAATCACAACAGAAATTATAGTTTTCACGGAACAAAGCTTTTAACTTTAAAATTCAACTTTGAATCCATATTTAAACATTGAAAGTATCACCATGAGCCAGCAATACGTAAAATAACCTACTTTCCTCCACAGGAAAAACAATAAAAACCAGTTTTGATCTTCATGCCATGGCAGCTAGTGAGGAAAATGGAAAATGGAGCCAATAATTTTGTATGGATTCAATAAACTTAAGTTCTGGCAAAGACTCAACTATCGTAATATGCTTGAACTATAATATATAGTAGTCGAGACACTTTATTCGCACATCTTCTCTGTTGTAATGCATGTGCCACTAAATGAAAGCTCAGCTCGTATATCAAAATCAAGAGCAACATGCTTAGTGATCTTGTAGAGTTGTAGGCCTTATCTGAAAACCATTGATTTGTGGGCGATCCGTTAAATTATTCTCCAGACCAGTGGTTCCCAACCTTCATAACGCTGTGACCCCTTTATACAGCTCCTCATGTTGTGGTGACCCCAAATCGTAAAATTATTTTCGTCGCTACCTTTTAACTGTAGTTTGCTACTGTTTCTAATTGTAATGTAAAGATAAGATATGCAAGAGGTATTTTCATTGTTACAAATAAAAGCATAGTGAATAATGACAAAAAAAATATATATAATTATATTATTAGTAAGACTGGTCCACAAGAGAACTTTATGGCGCCAACCCTGTCACAGCCTACACAGTATTTGTACGGGAAGTAGTCTATGTCAGGGGTCGGCAACCTTTTGATACCAGTGTGCCAAAGTAGGATTTATAATTCATTAAGCGCTCCGAATCCTAAAGGTCATCCTGCTTTAGCAAGTACCTTGGTTCCTAGGACCAGTGAAAATATGTGTTTTCCGATGGTCGCAGGCGACTCCCGTAAAACGGTCATTCAACCCCAAAAGTGGTCCCGACCACATGCTGAGAATCACTGCTTTAGATTTTACGCCTCTAGCCTATACACACTAATAGTGTAAATAAAAGGAACGTAACCCACACATTTTCGTTTGCTCTTTTTCTTTAATATTTTTGTTGTTTTTGGAGCGAAAGTGTGTAAGGGAATCGTTTCTGGGACTGAGTGAAACACACAGCGATTGACAGAATCAGTTTCACCAGTGATTCGCGATGATTCAGATTAAGAACGTGCTCTAAAATTAAAATTTGGAATCATGATTCATGATTCAACCTGTGTCAGCCAATGGGAAGCGCAAACTAGATCATTGATCAGTAGCCTAGTTAAAATAAACAACAACATAGCAGCGATTAAATTGGTATCTTCCTCTTCCAGTTCGCTTAAAAGAGCATAGTATGCTCCATAGATCGTTCTTCTTTGGATCCAAGGTTTTACCCACCATTTTCGTTTTCGTCTTCTTTGTGCTTTAAGTAGAACAGACGCAGCGGCACAGGCAAAGATTACTTCTTCGTCACTGCTAAAATCCTTGATTCTTGAAAATAAAATGGCGCGTCAAGAACGGTCACTCTCAACACTTTCTGTGACTCGCGGTTTTTTGGGAATCGTGATTTACGTGTGGCATGGCTGAAACAGCGTATTTCTGATTCACTCTCAAACAAGTTTCTAGCTGATTCGCTGAATCATGATTCCAGTAAAAACGTGATTCTTTGATTAAGTGTGGCAAGGCCTTTACAAACAACAAAAAAAAAAAAAAAAGCAACAGGCCCTTATAACAACGAAATTTGAAAAAAATACGCATAAAACAGTCTAAAAATATAAGGACCTTCTAATGTAAGCCTTCTGCTTATTCCGGCGAGTACGATGTTTAGTACATTTTAGATGGCTGGAATTAGAAATAGCTCAAAGGAATAAAAAATAACTAATTGATTTACCCCATGTTATTTTATTTAAAGTCTTCAGCAAGTCTGAAACGTTTAAACATTTGTATCATATTTATAACAACGGCCTGTGAGAGTCACTGAATAGTTGCTTCACTATAGATCTATATGTGTAGTAAATGTCTCTAAATCATTTCTAGTCACGGAAAACGTGCTTAGAACAACAAGTAAAGTATTAATCCAGATTAGGTTGGTATCAAAGCCCTGATAGTAGAATGGTGTTAAACTATATACATATATTTGAATACAGCCACGATTTTCTTATATTTACTTTAGAATTTTAACTTGCAATTCATAACTGTCATAATTTGTTTTAACTCGTACTGTCTGTCTGCTTGGTTTGTTGCTTGCTTGTAAAACTTGGCATCAATTTTTTTTTACTATTTCCCATCGTCCAATCGAGCTGAATCTTGGGCAGCAGACTTGTGGCGACTAACAATACATTCTATCAAATTTTCATTTAAAAAAGCTTAATTATTCTATAATTTTGATTTTCTTTTTTTATTTAACATACACTTCATAGATAAATGGTCTATGATTTGGTTTCGCGTTGAAAATGCGGTCCAACTTATTTTTATTTTTTTTGCGAGCCAAACATAGAAAAAAAAATGCGCAAAATATTAGTGAGGAAATTCATTAGGTATGAAATATAGATCAAATATAAACTTGGTCTACAAAGAAAGGGAGTATAATAAAAAAAACTTTGTTTTTATGGGTTAGTTTTTTCATATTTTTTTGCACTCGTTGATGTTGTGTTTTGTCCTTGCCTTTATTAAATAAAGAAGTAATTGAGAACAAAGCAATATTTGTGTAATACATACGAAGGACGGTCATTTATATACTTCATCCCTCCATGATATATGTATGCAAACTAAATTCCCCCGCGCTGTCAGGGGAAAAAGTTACATAGGCCTATTGCTTTAATGAACAGAAATCTATTATAATAAAAAAAAAATATATTAAGTTATTTATTTACTGAAACAATCAAGAAAGTAATTTAAAATTAATTTTGTAATTGGGTTTTAAAAAAAAGCATGTTCTTTTGTTTAACAAAAAGTTAGGACTATCCCTGTGGATGAGTATCTTACACCCGTCTCCCGCATGCATCTAAAATATAATTATTAAACTTTATTTACTGAAAATATTTTAGGGTAGCTTTAAGTCAAAGATTTTTTTACAAACTTTAAAAACAAACTAATATAAATGGATTTTTTTTTATAATGTTGAAAAAGAAAGCTATCAGTGGGAAATCGACCCAGATCGCCCGCATGGCAGTCGGATACGCTAACCACTCAGCTAGGGAAGACACCTGTCGAAAGCGAGATCGAAAATGTATGATGTGAGACACTAACGTCACGTGTCTTTAAATTAACCAATAGGGATCGGAATCCACACACACACAAAGTCTACTATACATATATAGATAAATTGCCAACATTTGTGCATAGCTCTGCTGTCTTTGGTTAATTTCACAGTGAATGTGAATAGAGTAGAATAAATTTAATTTATAGTTGTCCATTGTTTGCTTTTTTTGTATTTTTACATTTACAAATCATTGGGTTCTAATGATATAGTAGTTCGGTATTACATATAATTAAAATATTATTTCTCATTACGCAATTATTGCCTTTAAAGTATTTATTCACAACAACTAATTTTCGAAGCTTTTTTTAGTTGTTTTTTTTAAATTTGTTACAAGAACCAATAATGAAATATTTAAAAACATGTTTAACAATATGTAGAACCTAGTAAAGTGGGTTTCATTTGACTTATTAAAGTTTTTAAAAAAATTGACTTGAAATTTTACACCAATTTTTCAAATTACTGTTTCAGTAGTTCACACACACATACACTCAAACACACACACGCACAAACATTTAGCAGCACTCTTTTCATGGGATGTACTACCTAAGTGGTGGAATGAACTCCAAAAACACTATTAAAATGTCGGGCAGTTTTCAGTCTTTAGAGGTCAGAAGGGCAAAGAGTACAGTAGTAATAATAGATAAAGCATTAAATTCCATTTTAGAAATACAACACAATTACAGCCTGTTGCAATGCTCAGATAAACATAAGGACAAAAAGCACTTTTTTTTTATCCCTTATGCAATACCAAATGCATTTAAGTACTCTTTCTTCCCGAGTGGCATCCGGACATGGAATGGGTTGCATGAACAAAACAGAAAAAAGCAAAGCAGTAACTTAACATCATTTAAATCACTAATAAAAATGAGACTAGACAGACCACGGATGATCGTAGGACTAAATTATCTTATTTATAGAAGGAGCGTCTTTAGTATATAAGAACAGGTCCAGACTGTTTCCTAAACAGCACTAGATCTTATCTCTCTCTATATTTAAATATTATTTGTTAAGTTCTTACTAAAGCGATGACATGCTTTTATTGTTCAGTTGTATATATTTATGCTAGAATGGTGCACGGATGTCTCGCAATAGCATGTTGTGACAATGCATTTACTAGCTCAATGGATTCCAGCTCCATGCAGTCATTTATAAATAAAGAGTGAGAGTGAGACAGGGACAGAGAGACAGAAAAAAAAGAGAGATGGAGAGAGACTTATAAAATCGTGTAACTCTGTATAAGTTAGCGTAGCAGTAATAGCCTACAGTACTAAGTTCTAATTTGTTAGGTACGGTTCATTAGTCACGCTCCTGAATTCTACTTAATAAAACAGTCTGAACAATGTAGTGTGAAATATAATCTACTAATCTAATCACTAAAAAAATGTAAGTATGGTAAAAAATATCGCATAATGGTTTTGGTATTTATTATTATTATTTTATTTGTATGTGTTGGATACATTAACTACGTCCTATACATATGTATCTAAATAACAGTGTATGTTTTTCTTTGGTCTGTTGTTGATAACTTATGACGACCATGTACATGTAATTGGGTTTCAGCGCGCTCGACTTGAATACCGAAGGTCCTGGGTTTGAATTCTGTTGAAGGCTAAGCGCCGCAGTAAAGTGTGTGTGGGGGGAAGGGTCGAAGGGTGCTCAGCATAGTTATAACAAATGACCATTTATGGCTTATCCAGGTAGTATCAGTTATGTTATCTTCTTGACAATATACGTAGTTTACACACTCCAGGACGCAAATAAAACGGATAAACAAGGTTAAACCAAACACATTTTTTTAACTTTTAATATATATATATTTGTTAGACTTCTTAATAGTGGGATTAAACTGAACAAGTGTGCAGCCATTGTAACGTAAAAGTGTAAGTATTGTTTAAAACAGCCTTATATGAACCTATATCAAAGGGTATATAGAACGGCAGATCGTTACATTATAGATAGATGGAAAGGTAGATAGAGAGATAGATTAACAAAGACAGAGACAGACAGGTAGATAGATATTTATATAAATAAAAAGAGATAGATAAATAGATCATGAAAATCAGGTGTCCAATAATACTTCTGAAATATAGCCTAAGCTTTGCTTTCACAATGTTTGTAAGAGATTTGAATGTGTTTTTTTAAATTTTTAATCAATAGTCTATTAGACTTTATACGTTCCCATTTTAACTTATGAACTTTCCTCCACAATTCAGTAAGAACATTAATGATTTGGTCAGTACCCCTAAACAAAATAACAAATAAAAATAGCTTTTTAATCATGTAAAACTAAATACTTAGGCCTACAGAAGTTAAAAAAAACTTCAACATTTAAAAAAAAACTTTTATTATAGCCGTTCCATTTTGTTTATAGCCTATATTTAATTGCTCAGTAAAATATTTGTTTTAAATACAAAAAATACTTCAAATTAACGAAATTGCCCGGCGCTATTTTTAATTATTTTAGGCATTTCCGTAAACAAAAAAAAAACACACTTCTTATGCTGTTAATTGACAATTGATTTCAACCTCGACGGCCAGTTCTGGTCTTTTAGAAATTTACAAAGGCTACAAGATTAGTTATGAGGAATCTGTTTTAACATCAAAAGTGAGTAAGCGATAATTAATACTCAAAGTGTTAGTCGCGTTCAGTTAAATTTGGTTTTGTTTATAAAATAAATTAGTCGAGAGTTGCGTCCTTGGTTATATTAAAAAACACAATAGAGGTAGATTCATAAAAACATCAAACGAAAATTATTTTGCATGAAGCAATTAGATATAGTTTGGGATTATAAATAGGAGATTCTTCACGTCTGACATTGACAATCCATCATTTTCTTTTGGCAACATCTTTTTAAAATGAAAAAAAAAATCCTTTAAATCTTTTCGTAGAAAATGAACGAATGTTTTACACTTCAATCTTTATACTTTATACATGCCTAATATTAAGACTTGTCAATAGTTTAAAGTTTCAGAGTACGATAAAATTAAAAAGGTTACGGGAACAAACTGAAGAAAGGAAATACAAAGGGAAATAACTTTTTTTTTCATTCTTAATTTCAGTTTATATATAGTTAAGGCACTTCTTATTATCAATTTAAAAATGAAAACATTCAACGGGGTACTAAGTATAATAAAAAATATTATTATGAAGGCATGTTTTAATTAAAATATTAATCAATAATGTCATGATCAGTAAATTGAAGAAATTAGGCTTTCCTTCGAAACATGTATCTTAAATTGAAACTTGACATATAGGTCAGTGAGCGGCGTAAAATAGCCTACACTGCTTTCTGAGACTTGCTGACTACATTTCAGCTTCTACAGTAATTATTCGTTTGATCGTATTTATTTTTATTGAAAAAAACAAACAAGAACAGCTTTTTAAATGTTAAAATAAAATAATACATTTTGTATAATATCAATTATCCGTTAAGTTCGTGTGGACGGCTTATTTGATATATTTAATTGACAATAAAATACAAATAAAGGGATAACTCTAAAGAGAATTCTTCACTATTGATCTAATAAGATTGTGGTATTTAAAAGTGCAGATTCTGTTGTTGCATTAATTTTTCCAATAATGCTTTTAGATTCAGGTAACTGGGATGTTAAGTGGTCCAAACTGTGCAAAACAAAAATGAAATTTGATGACGTCATCCACGCGCTGGGAGATTTCGGTACTTACCAGAAGCGGATGTTTCTTCTGACCTGTTTGGTTTCTGTACCGACAGCCTTTCACGTTTTGATGTCTGTGTTTATACTGGCTGTTCCTGGACATAGGTAGGTCTTAGATTGACTGACCTGGCTATTCCTTGACATAGGTAGGTTTTAGACTGACTGACCTGGCTGATCCTATACATAGGTAGGTTTTATAGTGACTGAAATGACAATACTAGATACAAATGTACACGTAATAAAAATGCATGATTCATTTAAAGTGTTATAAAAGAATTAGGAATACTCATTAGTTCTATTCAAAATCCATTAAAAAATGTGAGATAGTTTTCTCGGGCATTAAAAGATGTTTTTTTTAATGAAAACACAGAATTTTCATTTGATCTTTTTTTTTAATTTAAAGCTGCAACTAAATAATGTATAATTAAATTTCATATATTAAACTTCGGAAATCAAGCACATGACAGTAACAATTATATTTATTATGTCTTTAACAAAAGGGCACGAAAAATTCAATAGAATATTAAAAATACGTGCATAGGTTTTCGGTAACTTAGACTATATTTCTAAAACTGAAGACCAATCTTATTACCTTGTATTTTTTGTTAAAAAACTTCATATAAATTAAGGCTTACACGCATTTATTTTACTGACAGTCTTGTGTAAGTAAGAATTATCATAATTTTGCTTACTCTAATTTTATTTACTAACACGTTAACATGTTGTTTGAAACGTTTTAGTTATTATATTTGTATTTCAATTGGAGAATTTCTTTTCTAACTTTATCATTGTATTGAAAAGATTAACAACTAACAACAACATAATCAAATAACTTCCACTAAGAAGACACATAAATATCATGTGCTAAAACGTTCTTAGTCAAAAAGAAAAAGTGGATTTTTTTTAAATTAGATATTGTAATTGTTATTGTGTAAAATCTAAAGGTGCGCCATTCCTGAACTGGACAATGACACGTACAAAAGTCAGGGCCCGTGGCATGATGAACTCGTCAATAAATCAATCCCATGGCTGAGAGAGAAAAATATGTACTCACAGTGTGACATGTATATGAAGGATGACACACGGAGTGACTGGACCAATCAAACACAAAAATGTCACAAATGGGTTTACAGTCAAGAAATTTTTCATTCGACTTTTGTCACAGAGGTTTGTGAAACAAAAAAAAAATATTAACTAGTGACTTTGAAATGAATGAAAGGTTTTTTAACAAAATGTACGTCCATAACTTATATTTTACAGACGCTCAAGGCTTGCAGACGATATGGCGCCCTAAGCTTATCCGTGGTTTTAGATTAGTCTTGCTTTTTTCTTAAAGTTGGCTTTTAACAGATGCTTTATTGTTTGGCTTTCCTATTCGGTTCAGCCAACCCATTCTAAGCCCAATTACAAAATCTTTGAATACATACGTTGGCCCATAAAGTTTAGCAAAAAACATTACTCGACCTAAGTTAATGCTGGTAAGAAGGTTTACATAAAGAACAAAAAAGTTTTTTAATCTATTGTTTACAATTCTGACAGCGTCCCATATCTATTCTTCTAGAAGGAACAAAGATATTTCTTATAGTGAAAAACCAAGAAAACAAATGCACAATGAAAAGCAAACGACTTTTTGGGTTCTTTCTAAACACCATAAGATCTTGATTCATTTTAGTGTGCACACCATTATAGAAATGCAAGACTGAAGCCATGGAAGTAATAGAGAAGGATATTATCATAGAATTTAATAGTGCAATGAGATCGGTCTCAGCTAATTTTATTTTGTTTCTTATAAACTAATGTGTTAGACTAAGGCTTATTTCTTTCTCCATGAGATGAACATGGTGTGTGATGATATTTCATTAAAAACCTATGCCAACATGGGCGTGATGGGGGGCATGATGGCTGGATCCTTCATCTTAGGTTCGCTGGCAGATGTGTGAGTACTCTAAGGTTTGGTTATTAGTGTTTACATATAGTGCACGACGTCCACGGTGTAGGATTAATTACGGTGTAGATAAAACAAGAATACTTAAACAATAAATGAAAAATGTCCACTAACACATAAAACCGACTAAAAACAGTAAATAAATACGTAAAACGTGTGCACTGCCTTGATTAAATGATAGCAAGAAACAAATCAGTAGCATTAAGTACTTTTTTCTTTAAAAAAAAAATGAAATGGATTGGAAAAAATCTAATCGGGAATACTGTTTATCCGTATCCGATTTAAAAGACGGCACCGTTACGGTGATTTGCTTTATTTTTCGGACAATTGCGGCATTTACAAAAACATGAATAGTTACATATTATTGGACCTTGGCATAGCACATTTTAACTCTAACTTTGTAATTATAAATTTAACTTCCTTAAGGGGAAAATTGCAAATGCAAAATCCGTTGACCAATTCGAAAGTAAAATAATTGGTCATTTCAAATTTGTATACGTCAATGACCGATGAACGACGCCAAAAATGGTACGAAGAACAATAAAAGATTTTTAAATAGTATGAAGAAATCATTTATATTATTATATAGATCTAGGTATAGCGCCAGTGAGGGTAAATCCATGTATGCCAGTCATCAGATTTTTAAGAGGATTTTAAAGTTTGCTATATGTAAGGAAGAACAAAATATATTTTGGTGGGTTTTGGTAGAAATGTGATTGCAAATGTTATAGAATATGACGTCAATTGAAACCCGTCTGTGATCGATAAGATTTTAAGATTGATAGCTTGTCGGAAAGTGAATCATTAACCTATGTATATATATATATATATATATATATATATATATATATATATATATATATATATATATATATATATATATATATAAATATATATATATATATATATATATATATATATACATATATATATATATATATATATATATATATTTATACAAATATATAAGGCTATGGGCTATGTATACCAATAATTGAACCCCACAATATTATAAGAACTTAGAGATTAAAACACAATTAAAAATGTAATTGTAATGGCGTGAAGCTAGTTATACATTTTATCTTGTTTTCATTTATCACTTTTTGTTTAGACTAGGGCGCAAGAAGATTTTATTGTTAGGCACAGCCGGGCAGTTTGTATGTGGTCTTGCAACAGCTTTTGTCACATCGTACATTCCATTTGTCATTCTGAAGTTTCTAACTACCTTTTTTGGCAGTGGGCTGTACCTCTCTTCATATGTAATCGGTAATTACAATATATTATTCTCATTAACTCATAAAGTATTAATTTACATTAATTGTCATAGCTATTTATTTGTGTTTGTGTGTGAAATGGATAAATCGCATATATAAATGTATATTGATTCTTTAACGCCTTTGATCTGATAATTATATAGCCGTTCACATAATAACATTTGTTTGCCATAGCTGATTTAGGTTATCCCGATTTTGTGGAGAGAACAGATCATCGTCAACTATTGAAAGAATAAATTTTGAAATACATGAACAAGCACTAGTTTATTATGTACATCAGGATGGCATTTAAGCTTCGTGCTGCTTGTTGTTGCAACACATACTATATTCTATTCTCTATTCTATTCAATTTAATTCCGGTACACTGATTTTTCGTCTCTTGATTATTAATACTACTAGAAGTTATGCCCGTCAAAATGACAGAGAAACGAATTATTTCAATGTGATTTGTTAAAAGAGAAATACTAAAAGGCATCTCTCAGCACGAACGACCCGAATACACACAAAAAAATTAAGTAAGAACATTTTTTTTTAAGAACATGTGACATGTATTTCCAATTCTACAGGTATGGAGCTGGTTGGACCCAGTAAAAGAAAATATGCAGGAGCCGTCAAGGAATTATTTTGGTGCCTCGGTCATTTCCTTCTCGTTGCCTTCGCCTATTTTATGCGGGATTGGAATTACCTGCAGATAGTTTTGTCATGTCCAAATTTGTTAATTATGTCCTATTTCTTGTAAGTAATTTTATTTATTACTTTCACTTTTAGTCAGTTTATGGCTTTGTAATTTAAAATATATAATTTTAGAATTATTTTAACATAATGTTGTAATTTAATATTATTTTAATCAGGTTATTAAATGAATCTCCGAGATGGCTAATCAGCAGAAATAGAATAAAAGAAGCGTCTGCAATAGTCAAAATTGCTGCAAAAACTAACAAAGTCACATTATCAGAAAAAATGGCAAATCTAGAGGATTTAGAGTTGGAAGGAGCAGGCGAAAAAGTCTGGCATATGATGACTGAACCAGTGCTACTATTTAGATGCCTGGTTGTATTTTTTATTTGGTGAGATATTAGCATTCTGCATTAAGTTTGAATATATTACTTGCTAAAGTGTGATACATAAATCTAGACTATATATATATATATATAAAGTAGACTGTGTATGTGTTCAACTAGTCATATTAGTTAATTTAAAGACATGTGATCTTATTGTCTCATATTATACTTTTGCGATTTCACTTCGGACATGTGTCTTCGCAAGCTAAGTGGTTAATGTATTGTCACTGCCATGCGGGCGACACGGGCTCGTTTCTCCAGTTAGTCTGTACCTTTTTTTTTTCTACAATTTTTTTTAATTAAATTATTTTAATTAAAGTTTTCAGTAAAAATATAATATTTTTCAATGATAAGATTTATAGCTTTCTGTTCATAGTAGTCTATAAAATTTTTATATGTAGCTTATACAGGCTTGTTTTATTTTCACCCGAGCAACGCCGGCAATTTAGCTTATTTGATATATAATTCTTTTAATGGGGGATAGAAAATAAATGTGTCAGCACAATACTAAGGAAAAAAAATATATTAGAATTCAAAATAGCTTCTTTTCGGTTTTCAAAATTACTTGTCCGCCATATTGTTTCGACTACACCGAAATAGTTATTCTCTTTAGTTATACTTCTTTACAATAGTTTTTTTTTTCAAATTTCGTATTACTAATTAATAAAAGAAATTCTTAAAATATTTTATTGTAATATTATAACCTACTAGTAAGCTGTCTCTATATTTGAGTTGTTATATATGTCTTACAGAAAGATTTATTTTAATATATAGTCTACTAAATTAGTCATTTTTCTTTGAGAGAGCCTGTAAGTACAAACAAAAATAACCGACTTTAAAAACATATCAAGGTAACGGTGAAATTCCATAAAATAAATTAAACATATTCTTAGACCCATTGCCCAAATTCATTATAACGCATATAATTTAGTGACTGCACGACCACAATGAAACAGTATTACACAAGCATTTAGTCCTAGAATACATTTAGTCCTAGAATACATTTAGTCCTAGAATACATTTAGTCCTAGCCAACATTTAGTCCTAGAATACATTTAGTCCTAGAATACATTTAATCCTAGAATACATTTAGTCCTAGAATACATTTAGTCCTAGAATACATTTAGTCCTAGCATACATTTAGTCCTAGAATACATTTAGTCCTAGAATACATTTAGTCCTAGAATACATTTAGTCTTAGAATACATTTAGTGCTAGAATACATTTAGTCCTAGAATACATTTAGTGCTAGAATACATTTAGTCCTATAATACATTTAGTCCTAGCATACATTTAGTCCTAGCCTACATTTGGTCCTAGAATACATTTAGTCCTAGCCTACATTTAGTCCTAGCCTACATTTAGCTATCGACAAATCGACAAAATAACCCATAAATCTAGCTACGTAATCTAGCTACGTAATCTAGCTACGTAATCTAGCTACGTAATCTAGCTACGTAATCTTGCTACGTAATCTAGCTACGTAATCTAGCTACGTAATCTAGCTACGTATTCTAGTTACGTAATCTAGTTACGTAATCTAGCTGCGTAATCTAGCTACGTAATCTAGCTACGTAACCTAGCTACGTAATCTAGCTACGTAATTTGGCTACGTAATCTAGCTACGTAATTTAGCTAGTAATTTAGCTACGTAATTTAGCTACGTAATCTAGCTACGTAATTTAGCTACGTAATTTAGCTACGTAATTTAGTTACGTAATTTAGCTACGTAATCTAGCTACGTAATTTAGCTACGTAATTTAGCTACGTAATCTAGCTACGTAATTTAGCTACGTAATTTAGCTAGTAATTTAGCTACGTAATCTAGCTACGTAATCTAGCTACGTAAAAACTTATGTACGGTGGCCGAGCGGCAGCGCCTTTTGGGTTCTGGGTTCGAATCCTGGCGAAGGATTGTATTTTTTCAAGGGCCCGAAGGGTGTCCCTGAATCTACACAGCTTAAACGGGTACCTGACTTTAATTAAGGTAAAGTAGGCCCTAAATGAGGCTCGGTATTGTGCTGGTAGTATGCCGTGGCCAAATAAACTGTTACTGTTTTACTGCTACTTAAATAGTTATGCTATTGCGTCTGATTTTGCACTTTTTTGTTAACAGTCAAGTGTTAAAAAAAAAAGGAAATTTTAACGCTCTAACCAATTTTTTAATTCATTTAATACTTTTAATGCATTACATTGTCCAATCAGGTTTGTTTAAATTCATTTAATGCTTTACGTTGTCCAATCAGGTTTGTTTTATTTCATTTAATGCTTTACGTTGTCCAATCAGGTTTGTTTTAATTCATTTAATTTAATGCTTTCTATTGTCCAATCAGGTTTGTAGCTAGCTTGGTTTATTACGGCTTGAGTTTGAATGTGGGAAATTTATCTGGAGATTTGTACCTCAATTTCTTCTTGTCCGGCGTCGTGGAAGTTTTCTCTTACATTTTGTGCTTGCTGTTGCTGGACAGAGCAGGCAGAAAACTGTTACTTTGTCTGTCCATGTTGACGGCAGGCCTGGCCTGTATTTGTACAGTGTTTCCTGTCATCTATGGCAATGAAGGTGATGTTATAAATTTAAATTTTGTTGAGTCATTTACTCTTTCCAGCAAATGGTAATTTTTATCCACACTTTAAAATTTACTTTAGTTCTCTTTATACAATAGCTGGTCTTCTAAGGGTTAAGCTAGTAAAAAATGGAATGAACTTCGTTCCGGTAACAGAAAAGTAAATTTGTCATGCAAACTTAATTCGCATTATAATTGTAAAAACCATGATAATTTATTCTATATGTTGTGAATAGTTAAGTAATAAATATCTTTAAACCATGTTTTGTCATGGGAGCAAGTCAAACAACGTAAGCTACACCAGTTATATTTGGTATGAGATTATGTTAGCAGGTTTTGCTTTCCCTCAGTATAATCGGGTACCCATCGTAGCTGGGTAGATTCAGGGACACCGTATTAATTTCCGTATAGACAAACCAAGCAATTCGGCCTGTACGGTTATTTATAACCGTGATCTAAGGAATGTCTTTTGAATGATGGGCTACTATTATAACGCAATGTCTCGAGCTGTAAAAAAAGGAAAAGTTGGTCAAGTCTGTGTATCCATGGGATATTAAAGTTCTAAAAAGAAACAAATACATCATCATTGGAAACGAAATTAGGGATAAACATGGTATTAAAAATTAGTTATACTAATTATAATAAGCTATGATAGTTTCTCGAAATTGTTCGACCAACAAAAATTTTCTACCATTCATCGACCAAAGAATATTTATTGCAAAATAAGTCTTTACTAATGTTTAAATCTGAAAAAATTATTTTAGAGAAATTAGCTTGTGATATGCTATTTTTCAGTCCAAGAGTTCGATGTTTCCAACAGGTACTTCCTGGATAACTATGGTACTGTCACTTGTTGGAAAGTTTGGAGCTTCTGCAAATTTTGCTGTTGTCTACATCTATACAGTAGAGGTGTTCCCTACAGTTATGAGAAACTCAGGGCTTGGAATAAGTTCTGTAATGGCAAGATTTGGCGGGATTCTCGCCCCTTATGTTGCTGATATTGTAGGTTTCAATTTATTACATTCATTAACTCTAGACTAGGAATGATACATTTTTAGGTATTAAATACATTTAATAAATATGCAGCTGAAAGGTCTCAGTTTACATTTTTTCAGTACTATTTATGATTTTATATTCATGACATTTAAAAAATAATACCAAACTAATGTTATTCAACTCACACAATGTTTATGATGGGCTTTATTAAAGTATATTACATACATTAATTTATCTTATATTATTTTAATATCAATTACAAACATATCGTATTTACAATTATGATAAGCTAATTAATTTAGTATTTTCTTATTACCATCAACAGGGTAATGTAATTACTGGAGATATGGCTGTAGTTCTACCTTTACTAATATTCGGTGGAGCCAGTATAGCCGCTGGGCTTCTGGCACTTTTACTGCCTGAAACAGCCAACCGGATGTTACCAGATACAGTGGAAAATGCTAAAAACTTTGGAAGGTGAGAAAATTTAACTAAACAGCGTTAAAATTAAAGAAATTCGAGGGTTCAATTGTGAGTGGGGAAAGTGAGGAATATATAGATAAATATGAAAGAAAAAAAAAGAGTGTTTTTTTTTAGGCATAAAGTATTAAAGCTTATAATTTTTAGGCCCAGCTCAATGGCGAGTTATGTATATTTCTAAAGAGAAACTAGAATACAACTGGTTGTGTGACGTTTTAACAATACTTGTAGTTTGAGGCCTTGAGATGTGCATTTTGTGCGTATGTAAAAATAACAAAGGCTATGATTGAGAAGTAATGAAAACTACTATCATTAAATAGGCTTACCTCAGTATTTTCTCTGCTAATCATTTTCACAGATTAATATGATTAATAGATATTGTTACGTCCACAATCCCCTTGTGGCCAGAGCTGTGTAGATCTTGCTGATAATTCTCGTTAGTCCTAGGGGAGACTTTAATTATTAGTATTTATGTTTCAGTATTACACGAACTCTTCTTATAGTCCTGGGCACAAATTCAGTATTTGTATTCCAACATTTCCTTTCTTGTACATTAGGGTAGTAGATAAATCTTATAGTAATGTATACAACACAATAGAATAGTAACTTGACAAGGAAGCTTCAGTGTAACTGTTGTTGATAGTTATTTCAGGTGGTATGTTCAATATATACAATATATCTATTATGTACAGTTAGAATAAAATGGTGCAAACACAAACGTTCTCAAGGGAACATATTTTGAAACTCTCTGTCTTTCAGACAAAACAAATCATTAAATACTATCCGAGTGGTGCAAAGGACAGACCCACTACCAGTAGGGGTGAAAATCATGGTATCATTACAAAACTCATAACAAAACGATAGGAACTTCCCCTATTAAATAATGAGTCGTTCCCAGACCCTGAGAATTTGAGATCAACACAGAATCCCAGCATTACCTAGAACCTTTTGTTTTCCTACTAAACGTCCTAATATTGTGTGTAGTAAGAAAAGAGAGAGAGAGGGGAATAAACATTGCGTGTTCCAATTCTTGGAAAAACAATATACATGACACGCCCCCACCCAATGAAAGAAATAATGTACCATAATTACCCAAGTAATACTCAACATGGTACATTTTTCGTACTTAACACTATCGTTTTAACAACCATCAATCAATGGAAGATTATAAGACAATTTAAGCAAACATGGCTCACTGGCACAACTAAATTATAAAAAGTGTCACTACCCAATGGTAATTGTGATTATAACGTGATGGACAAATATTTCCCCGTTAATATTAATATTAACTAATGTCTCAACAAGTACAAATAATTCAAAAATATTCTAGTCATTCTTATTTTAACTATGTACAGTTGTGTGGATTTCCACCAAAAATTGCAAAAAGTCTTAATCTATTTAAACAAATATAACATTGCTCAAACTCTGTCAATTTTCAACAGTTTACTTCTAATATACAAACCAAAAGATAAGTAATACATAACTCGAATCAAACTATAGGTTACTTCCCCTTTAAATTACAGTGTCAACTTGACATTAACAGGGTTCATACCTAAGATGATGATACTTCCCCTTTTCTCAAATATGAGGAGAAAATACGCTCTAGTTACGATTACTACAGTAATCTCAATATTAAAATGTAATCCACTATTATGCGTTTTTGGCAAATTTGAAAGTTTAATATAAAAGATTGTTCAGGGTTGAATGAGTGCCCACCTTTAGGTACCTTTGTTTCCCTCCATTCCCGGATATATGGAATATATAACAACCTATATACAACATAGTGAATATCCACTAGTTTTTCCCATTCTATTACCATGATATAACAATTTAGCTATAGATTTCCAATATTATCTATTATTTTATACCAATTGATATTACATCTCTTTTTAAGATAAAAATTGTACATATTATTATTTAGTTCCATTCATTAACTAAAATAAAACAAGATAATAAATCAACTAGCTCAAAGTTTTCCCACTTAATTGCATGTGATGACAATTACTTTTATCCATCCATATCAAGTAAATACGTGCATATTATATATTTATTGCATCATGCATCAACATTTAAATGGAATTTCTTTTCCATAAGCAAATGAATTTAAAATATATTAGAACATCAATATTATACATGATTATAAGAATTTTTAATACTTTCAAAAGACTTGACTTCTGTATGATACAAGTATTCTATAGGTATTCCATGATCAAAATTCAAACGAATGATAGGTTATCATGACACATTCTTAATGAATAAATGAGATGATCTGAAAAAGAAGTATTGGGTTATTCAGTCAATCATGTAGCACCCGAGATAGAGTATCAGCTGTGAAGTTGTCTCTAGTCTCTATCTTGTCGATGATACGGGAATGGGATACCAGTCGGTCTTTGTCAAATTACTTAATTTCCCAAAGTCTCTATAAAACTGCAGTGTGTGGTCGGCTTTTGGTACCATCACACAGGGTGTAGACCATTTGCTATCACATTTTTCTCCTATGTCATCTTCTAACATATACTTTACATCTAATTTAATATGCTCAGGTCTGATGGGGTCAAATGGATGCTGTTTAATAGACCTGGCATTCTCGGTTAACACTACATCGTGCTCTATGACATGTGTCCTACTGGGAACATTTGTAAACATTGACTTATTTTCATGTACCAGCTCAATAATCTTCTCCTTATCTTCTACCGGAAGAGGTTTTAGCCTTGTATCTAAACTCTTAAGGGCATCTGTATTATTAAGTTTACTTTCTGCAAACTTATATTCTATCCTAGATAAATCCGTCGGGACTCTAGCTAACGAAATCATGGGGACCTCCCGTGGTTTACTCTTTTCCCTGGAAACATAGGGCTTAAGTAAATTAATATGGCATACCCTCTGTTTTTGTCTCCGGTCAGGAGTCTTTATCAAATAATTGACCTCGCCAAGCTTTGACTCTATCTCATAGGGTCCACTAAACTTTGCACTTAAAGATTTTGCAAAGGTAGAAACACAAGAACTTTGTCACCTGGTGCAAAAGTTCTAGCTGTAGCTTTACGGTCATAGTTCTGTCTCATACGCTCCTGCATCTGTGGAAAATGAATCTTCACATGGTTAAAAGCATGATAAAGCCAATTTTTTAAATTTATCTACATATGACAAAAGTCCAATCGGTTCACTGTCCGTTAGCCAAGTTTCATGTAGAAGTTTCAACGGACCTCTGACTGAGTGTCCATATACAAGTTCGAATGGGCTAAACCCCAGGGATTCCTGAGTGGCCTCCCTTGCAGCGAACAGTACATAAGGCACACCCTTATCCCAGTCTTTCTCGTTTTCATAACAGTACTTTTTAAGCATCGATTTTAATGTCTGATGAAACCTTTCCAGAGCTCCCTGGCTCTCAGGATGATAGGCACTTGATAGCCTATGGCTTATCCCTAATTGTTCCATGACTTGTTTGAAAATGTTCGAAGTAAAGTTAGTCCCCTGGTCGGACTGTACTGTCTTCGGTAGGCCATAACGTGTGAAGAAATTTGTCAGGGCGTCTACCACCTTCACTGTTGTTATGTTCCGCAACGGAATGGCTTCCGGGAAGCGAGTGGATGAACACATGATTGTGAGCAGGTATTGAAAACCGGCTTTTGTTTTCGGCAACGGGCCCACGCAATCAATGAGTATATGACTGAATGGTTCGTCGAACGCTGGTATCGGCTAGAGTGGAGCGACAGGAATTCGTTGGTTAGGACATCCTACCATTTGGCATACGTGGCAAGTCTTGCAGTATTGTTCGACATCTCTTCTCAGTCCTGGCCAGTAGAAGTAAGGGAGGATACGGTGGTGCGTTTTTCGGACTCCCATGTGACCAGCGAAAGGAAGATCATGCGCCATACGCAGTATATCTTGACGATAGCACTTAGGTATTACAATCTGGTGAATACTGTCCCACACGTTTGTGCCTGAGTTGAGCGGTTTCGACTTTCTCATCAACACTTCATCTTTCATGTAGAAACATTCCGCCATTGCATCTGCAGTCTTTTCATCAACAGCTTTCATTCTGAGTTGCATTATTACTTCGTCATTCAATTGTTCTTTCACCAATTTCTGCTTTGGTGACAAAATGTTATCGTTCTCTGTTGCATCACCAGTTGTTAGTTCAGCAAAGAACGTAGCACTTAAATCGGTGTCAGGTGTTTCTGTTATCACTGTTTCATTCGCATGTGTGTCTTCAGAACAGACAAACACATCTTTCGTTGCACTACACGGCGTAGCAGGAGTCTTTACCGACTTCTTTTTCTGCATTGCTCTTGTCAGTGCACATGTTGGGCGTTCATTGGCAGGACGTAGGTTTTTGTCCTCCGCCATCTTTGTCTCCAACACTTTAACCATGGGCTCGACAGTGACTCTGCCGCCCATAATGTCATTTCCTAATATCATGGAAACGCCTTTGACGGGTAGTGCGCGCCACACTCCCACTACGATGTTACCTGTAAAAATATCCGACTCGAGTTTTATTCTGTGCAGTGGAGCTTCCACAGCCTCCATACTAGCACCTCTCAGCACAACAGACTCACCGGTACTGGTGGCATCCGTTAACGGCACACTGCCCTCAAGGATCACGCTGACAGCAGAACCCGTGTCACGTAATATCTGTATTTTCTTCTTGCTGAGTACATCGACTTCTGTCGACACTGTCCCCTCGTAGACAAAGGGTCGAAAATCGGATAGGTCGTCCTCTTCCGGGACTTCAGGAACCATCTGTTCCTCACGGCCTTCTGAAAGCATAATAGATTGAGTACAGCGATTCTCTTTTACCTTAGATAAACATGTTCTCAAAAACCATCGACTCCACAACTATGGGCGATGCCTGCCGCATTTCTTTTGAGTTTCTTGACCCTGTGTTGCACACTTCTTCTGTCTGCTTGCTGTCTTTCTGCACTCTGGCACAGTGTAGAATAGCACCTTGCTTCTTGGTAAGGATCCAACATTCTTTCTTCATGTGGCCCTCTTTCTTGCAATTGAAACATACCACCTTTGCTTTATTTACATCTGTCTGCTTCCTGAAATGAACTAAGTTACTATTATTATTTACACCACTGTTCTTATTATTGTTTTCACTTGTCTCTTTTGGTTTACTAGCCTCCTTGGGCTCTGGTTTGTGCACTTTGGGTTTGTCAGCATAATATGGCTTTATGCTGGCGTGAATTATGGCATAGTTATCTGCCAATCTAGCAGCTTCATGCACATCTTCAACCCCTCGGTCTGAGATGTGGGTTTTAATATCCACTCGAATACAATCATTGAATTCCTCAAACAATATTAGGTTCTTGAGTTTATCAAACTCACTTACATTCTGTGACCTTAGCCACTGTTCTAACATTTTATCCTTTTGTCTCAAAAAGTCTACATGAGTTTGATCATATGCCTTCTTTCTGTCTCTAAATAGCTTTCTATATTTTTCTGGTGTCAGGGAATAACTTTTTAGCACCCTATCTTTGATTACTTCATAGTCATTTATTTCCTCGGGTGTTAAACTCAACACTACGTCCAATGCTTTTCCTTTGTTGAGAGTTGACCTTAACAATAAAGCCATCTTATCATCAGGGAACTGATAATCTACAGCTATCCTCTCAAAAAGCAAAAAGAAATCTTGAACATCTTCTTCTCTGAATATAGGCAAGTGTTGCTTCATTGCGCTAATATCCATACCATTGCTGTCCCTACGATGGTCAGGTCTGTTCATGCGTGCCATCTCTATCCTTTCTCTGCTTTCAATCCTAATTCTTTCATTTTCACTTTCAGTTTCTATCCTAATTCTTTCATTTTCTATCCTAATTCTTTCCAATTCCATTCTCTTCATAGCTAATTGGAATTTTAGGTTTTCATTCAACCCTTCATCTTCATCATTGTTTGATGATCTAGATGACATATTTCTTACCTCGTCTCCGTGGGCACTTACCTCGCCCCCACTGGGAGCTACATAACCTTCATTGATATCGTTCTGTCCCACTTCAACTACATTACCAGTGTTCATGGCATTCTGCCCGTTCAAACATGTCATAATTTCTTTGGTCAAACGATTACGATTAGGTCTTGCCTGTCCTGCCTCAATCCCAAAGGACTCAGCTAATTCTTTTAGTTCAGCAAATGACATGGCATTAAGTTCCTCACTTGATATATTCGAAGCCATAGTATAGCGTTCGAAATATTTGTGATAGTAGAGTAGTATATATTGTATAATAAAATATAAAGTTCCAACTTACGATTTGTCCAGAAATTTGCACAATATAATATTACACACTTCGTGGAATCTTCACACTTCCCAAGGCATAAATACGCAAACCAGTTCTCTCCTCTTTTTAAAAAGAATAGTTTCACAGTCCTAGAAAACGAAGCACAAATATGCCGCTCTCAGTACTACTAATGTCACAAAATATTTATAGGTCAGGAAAAATATAACTCAAATTTTCCAGACGAGATCAACAATTTTTTCCAATTCCAGATCAGGAAAAGTAGAACTCAAATATATCGAACGAGACCACTAAATTTTGTTAATCCTAGGTCAGGAAAAGTAGAACTCAAATATACCGGGCGAGACCACCAAATTTTGTTACGTCCACAAACCCCTTGTGGCCAGAGCTGTGTAGATCTTGCTGATAATTCTCGTTAGTCCTAGGGGAGACTTTAATTATTAGTATTTATGTTTCAGTATTACACGAACTCTTCTTATAGTCCTGGGCACAAATTCAGTATTTGTATTCCAACATTTCCTTTCTTGTACATTAGGGTAGTAGATAAATCTTATAGTAATGTATACAACACAATAGAATAGTAACTTGACAAGGAAGCTTCAGTGTAACTGTTGTTGATAGTTTATTTCAGGTGGTATGTTCAATATATACAATATATCTATTATGTACAGTTAGAATAAAATAGTGCAAACACAAACGTTCTCAAGGGAACATATTTTGAAACTCTCTGTCTTTCAGACAAAACAAATCATTAAATACTATCCGAGTGGTGCAAAGGACAGACCCACTACCAGTAGGGGTGAAAATCATGGCATCATTACAAAACTCATAACAAAACGATAGGAACTTCCCCTATTAAATAATGAGTCGTTCCCAGACCCTGAGAATTTGAGATCAACACAGAATCCCAGCATTACCTAGAACCTTTTGTTTTCCTACTAAACGTCCTAATATTGTGTGTAGTAAGAAAAGAGAGAGAGAGGGGAATAAACATTGCGTGTTCCAATTCTTGGAAAAACAATATACATGACAATATACTAACATATACTAACATATACTAACATATACTAAAATACATACTAACATATTTCTGCACTTTCTGTTGATTTTAATGAGCTTTTTTAAAAATGAGTTGGTTATATATCTTGTAAAAAAACGTTCAACCAGCTTTGGAAGAAAAAAATTTTGCCGCAAATCTTTTTTTCTCATATAAAGAAATAATATAGCAAATTAAAGTGTATCGTCAGTGTATATATATTATTATATTGGAGCAAACATTCAGATAGATACCGGCGTCGGGACCACATGTAACATTCGAATTCCAATGTGTTGTGTTGAGTTTCGACCTGATGTATTTTAACAGGTCCGTCTAGCAGGATGATTAGGCCTATTGGTTCATTGCCATTTCTGTTGGTCGAAGATTTCAAACAATGTTTCAAACTGGACAAAACAATTGATTTAAAACGTGCAGATAAATTGAAGTGAGTCCGTGGTAGCAATTCAATATTTAATGAACATAACTTTTCAAAACAATTCAGAAAACGCAATCTGTAATTACAATGCTATATACATTTGTGAGCGACAATCCAACAACGTCTTAACCCTACGAAAGCAAAACCAGAACCAGAACTAAACTTCTGCTGGCAATAGCGCCTTAAGCTAGAAGCTGTTGTGTAAAAAGAAAAGGTCAGAGTTCAGACCAATCAGAATCAATAGCCTGAGGACAATTTCGTTTCAAGCCATTATTACATTCAGTAGACAAGAGTGTAATCATATCACAAGTTTCAATAAAACAGTAGATATTATAAAATTGCCAATTTTACCGTTGCTAATTTTACCGCTTTGCGAGTTTTGTCGAATTTACATTTGCCGAAATAACCTTTGCCAAAATTACCTTGCCGAAAAAACTGTGGCCGATTTTACCCTTGCCAAATTTGCAGTGATTCGTCTTCGATAGCTAAGTGGTTTATGTAACGGACTGCCATACGGGCGACCCGGGTTCGATTCTCCAGTTAGTCTAATACCTTTTTTTAAATTAATATTACTTTTGAAAAAAAGGATTGCAACTCTTCAAGCATCAACGGGCAATTTAGATTTTTGTTAAACAAAAGCCTTGACTATTTTTTTTACCTGATTACAATATTTATTTTAAAATTATTTTCCTAAATGTCTAAAGTAAAATATATATTTTTTTATTTTATTGTAGTAATTATTAGATTTATAGCTTTTTGTTCTTTGTAGTTTATACTTTTTTTATCTGAAGCTTTTTTAGGCCTGTTTTATGTTCACCCGGGCAACGCCGGGCAATTTAGCTTGTATATTATAATATATATATATATATATATATATATATATATATATATATATATATATGTATATATATATATATATTTAAATATATATATATATATATATAAAGATCGTGTTTGTGTCCCCACGGATCCCCATTGGTCAATTACACGTGAGTTTGTGTCACTGACCTATATAGGCCTAAGCCTATATTATACTTGCTAATCATTTTTCACATCGGACATGTGTCTTCGTTAGCTCAGTGGTTAACACTCAAACAACGGCTAACAAAGATATGGTACTCTGGTGCACCATGAAATAAACACATATAAAATGAACTTTAAAATTATTATTTTTTGTACCAAACATCTTTTTTATATAATTAAATAGCATTTTAACATGTTTTGATAAAAAATATAACGTTTTAGTGAAATTTTAATTAAAATTGCGTTTAAAATAAATACATGAAATTGAGGGCGAGCCATCGACGCCATATTATTGTCTTCTTGACAACAACGCGTTTCAACACACTCGGTAAATTTACGCTAAAATGGACTCCCATTTCGATTTTTAACCTGATATTCAACTAATTATGAGTTCTGGATCTCAATTAATGATTCTGGTCATTCGGAAGATGAAAATGATACTTTGCAGACTGATTTGAATGCATCGAGCACTGACGTGTAAGTATGGCTTGTGACCTAGATTACTTTCTTTGTGTCTGGCTTTACGAAATATATTTGTAAAGGCCTTTTTACAAGTATTTTTTATGTTATTTTAGGTAAACAGTGTTTTTATATTTAGCCCTATTTTCTATGTAACCAATTAGTTATTAGAAAGTGTTTTCACTATCGATAAAAGCGTGTTAGGCCTAAGTAAACAATATAGGCCGGATCAGCTGTTTGTTGTTTACATCAAGCAGATGAGAGAAAATTTCAATTTGGCTACAGTTGAATCCTATTTATATTATTTAAATGGCTCAGGAGAATTTAGAATAATTACACTATTAATAATACATAAATTTAAATTGCATTTTTTTAGTTATTTGTAACTAATTGTGTGTTACTTTGACTGTTGCTATTATATAAATACTTATACTATTTTTTACTCTATTACAGTTCCTATGGACAATGCGGACACTATGCCTGAGCAGCCTGACCCATTTCTTCCTGTGATTGTTCCTGGAATACAACTGATGTTAGGACAAGGGATGAAGCCTGGGATTTTACAATGGCCATGGCTTTTTTAAAGCTTTATTTCACTTTAGATTTGGTAACTAAAGTGTGTGAGTTTACTATTCCGCATGAGAACATGTAAGCCCTACTCCAAAAACCTAAAGGTTGGTTTGACCCAACTGTGGAGAGTTTTATAGGTTTTGTGGTCTAATTATGTATGCAGATATTGTCCCTTCTCCAAATGTGTTTAGGTTCTGGTAAAAAAAAAGTAGACACAAGTGACCAATTAATAAGTAAATATAATTTTTACGGAAAAGCATTAAGCATTGGAATACCATACTTTTTCATTTATTAGATATAGCTAGTGTAAATTCTTATATTTTGTTTTAAACTTGAAGGGATAAAAATCCAGATTGGGTAGAATTAAATAGACTCATTAACTTATTAAATTTGGCCAATTGAGTTTACAGTACTGAAGAGATTTGGGAAATATTGGCATTTTTTATTCAATATCTATCTTTGCTAAAACATCAGTTATATTTTAAGCATGCCATAGATCCAGAATTTATGGATAAACCGGGCAACTGTAGATTATATTATGACAGTGAAAATGTTGTGAGAAGGAAAAGTGTAAAATGTAAGGTGTGAAAATTTTTTTTTTTCCAGAAAGGTAGGCATTGTTTGTTTGTTTACAATAAATTGTTATAAATCAATACAATATCAATGAATCTTTTTTTTAAAGAATAATTTATAACAGTAAATAAAATGTAATATTATTTTGTGTATTTACTAATATTCATAATTACAAAATATCTTTACATTTTTTTCTGGATATTTAAAACAATCCGGTAACAATTCCCCGCGCCCCGCGTAATTGCTAAAATGAAAAAAATTAACCGATATTAAAAGAAGAGCCATAAACAAATTATTTCTGTACATATTTACTTCAAATTTGTTTTATCTTGTGTAAAATTGATTTTACTTTAAAAAAATCTACATTTTGTTTACTTATGGGAGCTTAATTTGTTTTAATTATATTTGTAAATGTTGAAACTTATTATTTTAACTATCTAAATATAATATTTTTACATAAATTTTCATTCATAAATTTTTTATTCTAAAACAAATAGTTTTTTTTTGCCTTATAACATTTAAGTTAATTCATTTTGAAACAAAATGAGACCAAATACTTATATTTTATTATCCTTCAACTTAAAAAATCAAGTCTCAATTACCCCCCTCTCCTCTTAATCGCTTAAACGTACAAAATGTATTAATATTACAAAAAAATTCTTAAAAAATTTATTTCTGTATATATTTACTTCAAATTTGCTTTGTCTTGTGTGAAAATGATTTTACTTTAATAAAATCTAAATTTTTTTTACTTATGTGTTCATACTTTTTTTTTCTTATATCTGTGAATGTTAAAAATTTTAATATTAGCTAAAAAAAAATAATATTTTTTCCTCAATTTTCATTCAAAATTTTTTTCTACTAAAATATATTAGATATTTTTCTTAATAACATAAAGGTTCATTCATTTTCAAACAAAATGATACCAAATACTTATATATTTAGCCAAATACAACTTAAAAATTAAGTCACAAAGATAAAACATTGGTTACAAAGAAAAAAAGTGAAAAAAACTGCAGTTGTTTGAGAGTTAATGTAGCGGACTGCTATGCGGTCGACCCGGGTTGGATTCTCTAGTTAGACAATATATCTTTGTTTTTCTACAATATTTTTTTCAAACTTTCAACAACAAAAGACATTGTATATCTACGGGCAATTTAGATTTTTGTTAAATAAAAATACTTGTTTATTTTTTTACCCGATTAAAATATTCATTTAAAATACTTTCCTAAAAGTCTTCAGTAAAAAAAAATAATTGTAATATTAGATTTATAGCTTTTTTTCAATTGTAGTTTATAAAATTTTTATCTGCACGTTATACAGTCCTGATTTTTTTTCACCCGGGCAACGCCGGGCAATGTAGCTTGTATTTATATATACTATATTATTTGTCCCTTTAGCGGATCATTAAAAAAAGTCAAATACATATACTGAAATGTCCTCCAAAATACATTTTATTATATCACGTATAGTCATTGAGGTTTTTGATTTTATAAAACAAAAGTTATATATCCACCTATGCTATTTAATAAAACCGTATGCAACAAACGGCCATTTTCTTTTTTTTTTTTACCATATTATGTTGAACGTGTTTGTTGAACAAACACTAAATAATCAAGGTAAAAATCGACAGCATGAATGTGTAAAACAAAATTGTAGACATTCGTTTTACCGTCATCTCGACGGGCATGAAAACTATTAAAAACATATTATATGACCTTCATAAATTAAACCATACTATGTTAAATTTTCACTTATATAATATGACATTTTTTGAAACTGAAATTTTGCAATGCATGTGGCCAGTAAATACTCCTACATTATATAATTTGTTTACTCCACAGGAAAAACAATAAAAACAGTTTCGATCTACACATTGTAGCAGCTAATGAGGAGGAAAATGGAAAATGGAATCCATCATTTTCTAACGACTCTGAAAACAAGAGCAAAGACTGAAACAAAATTATCTCGCTTTCGCAATAGACGTGACAAGGTCCCCATATAACTTTACCTATGTAAACAGCGTCCATGTTAAAGCACGAAAATAAAATACAAATTAGAACAATACGTTTCCTATAAAAGACTGACAATGTTATGCTCAAGATATCTTAACCCTTGCAGTCCCGGGCGCGTATATAGCGGAACTGAAAGCAGCATAGATAGAAGTAGGTCGGTACGGGAAGGGTTAAATATCAGACTGTCATAGGCGAAGCAACGAGCAATGCGAAAACTTCGTTTCCCTCCTACAGACAGTTATATAAGTTAACCATTCGAATTGTTATAGGCCCTACTTAAAATAAATTAGATAACTGTTATGTGCATTAATTTTAATATTAATGTAGTATTGTATGACTATTTTATGCTGTTCTAAATTATTTTTTTTACAACTTTTGCTTTTTATAGAAATGTTTTTGATCATGCTGTATCAGTGTTTCAATGGGCCTTTAATGGGTTTTGGTGATGTGTCCTTATTTAAAACTTATGGTTTTAAATAAATAATGTACATTTCATTTTGTTTCACACAAGTATGTTGAGAAAATAATAAATTGTAAAATATTTCATCTAACGTTTACTTTATCATCTAATTATACTATATCATATCCAATACCATGCACTATATCCTATCACACACCATGCACTATATCCTATCACACACCATGCACTATATCCTATCACACACCATGCACTATATCCTATCACACACCTTGCACTATATCCTATCACACACCATGCACTATATCATATCACACACCATGCACTATATCCTATCACACACCATGCACTATATCCTATCACACACTATGCACTATATCCTATCACACACCATGCACTATATCCTATCACACACCATGCACTATATCCTATCACACACCATGCACTATATCCTATCACACACCATGCACTATATCCTATCACACACCATGCACTATATCCTATCACACACCATGCACTATATCCTATCACACACCATGCACTATATCATATCACACACCATGCACTATATCCTATCCCACACCGTGCACTATATCATATCACACACCGTGCACTATATCCTATCACACACCTTTCTCTCCCCCCCCCCCCCCGCAACCACTTAAAAGTCTGGCAACGTCTTTGTAGACCGGCAAGGGCATAGGGAATGTAAATCAGCTCAGAAAAAAAGCAAAATAATGATAAACACCACAGATGCCAGAATGAAGTGCAAACATAATGAACCAACAACAACTGGAAGAAGTGAAGAATTTCAAATATATATGAGAAATCCTATCCGTAGACGGAAGCTGTGAGTCAGAAATTCGAGCAAAGATTGGGACAGCCTTGGTGGCACTGTTTCTGTATGGATGTGAGACCTGTTCGTTGCTATCAGCAACTGAAAATAAGTTGCAGGCATTCGAAAAAAAAACGCATGAGAAACATACTTCGAATTTCCTACGTAGAACACAGGACTAATGAGTATGCCTAGTACAGAATATCCTCAATTGCAGGCCCTGAAGAAAAACTTATGACAACAATCAAACGGCGCAAACTGAATTGGTTCAGTCATGTGTTGCGGCATAATAACTTGCCAAAAATAATCCTCCAAGGCAATGTAGAAGATGAAAATCGGAGAGGCGGAGATGCTGGTTCGACAAATAAAATATTGGACCGGGCTGCAGTTTACTCAACTATTGACAACCGCTCAAGATATGCAAAAGTGGAGAAAGTTGACTTCTTATGTGTCCATTCGCTCCCCACAAAGACCACAATGGTCAAGGGATTGATGATGATGATGAATGTTGATTAATTATTGCTAATAATAATGATACTATTTTTATAACGCTGCCAACAAACATAATGTAAGCTCAGAGCGCATTGAACATACAAATAAGAACACGGATATAATCTCTAGGCTTAGAAATATAAAGTTTATTGATGATTTAAAACTTTACAAACATAGGACATATAGTCTATATGATATAATAAAATCAACAAATATTAAGCTAATCGCCAAAGAAAAAATGGCTAATGTTAGACCTATATATCAAGAGAAGTGAGTAATTGACTGCCTGTAATCTTGAATTCAAAAACATAATATTGATTACGTGTTTTCAAAAGCCATATAGGCTATAGGCCTACTTTCTACAATGGTATTCTTGACACTCAAGTATAAAATCGTTATTGTTTTAAAGCATTTTTCCTTTAATTTACGCAATAAAGGCGAAAAAGTAATTGATATATTGTCCACTCCCTACAGTGACTTTTCTTGTGTGAGTTCCCCACGTAGAGCATTTTGTAGGCCTACTATTGTAATGCAGTTGCAATTTTTGTATGATATTTCACAACTTAAACCCTAAACAAAAGAGTACATAAGACGAAACCCTTTCCACATAGCTCACATAGCAAAAGCAAGAAAAAATATAACAGAAATATCATCTGGACAAAATCACAATTTAACACACCCCCCCCCCGTCTCAAAACCGTGTTGTGCGTGTGGCACACATCTCTCTGTCACAATTAGCAAATCTCTGAAAATATACTTATGGACAAAACGAAATACAAACAACCTCACATTATTAGTAATTAGATTAGCTATATCCCTAAAGGATGTAGGGACCCGCTGTGGGTAGGAGCATTCACAAGACGGTTCGGAAAACAAAACAAGAAATTTGGAGGAAGTCAAATATATAGAGAGTGGCCAAATCGAAGTCAAAACTCAGAAGAATACCCAATGGGAGAAAATTAGATTCCCTTAATTAAAGCTGGATTAAGCTGTAGAAATAACCATCAACATTTCCTTCATGAAACAGCTCGCAGAGGGTTTTAATGACAGATGTATGCTCCTAAGTTAATTCTAACACAATACTGCATTAGAGCGAAACCATTGTGCAATGTATCACTGCTTCCTATCAAACACCATAATGTTTACTTCTCTCTTTCAATTCTTCTATTATTAAAAGAAATTATGTAAAGTATGACAATCTCAAGAACAATTGAAACACAATTTCGGAAATTCCCCCAAAGAAATTTATGTCAAACAATAGACATGTGTATTATAGTCTATGGTCAAACAATCTAATGTTGGGTTTTCCCGTCCTCACGGTTTCTTGACACTGATCTTTACCAAAGAATGGATAGCGCGTCCATATTAGATTTATATGTGCAAACTGAGGCTAGATTTTATTACACCATGTACACTATTCACTTATCCATGTAAGCGAGTTATAGGAATTAAACTACCTATTATTAGAACAAATCTATAGGATAAAAAGGAAGTCTAAGTCACTTGAAATGTATTTACAGATCAGTGTTTAGAAAAAATAATTTCATTGAAAAGTAAAGGTCACGTGAAAGCCATTCTTTTTATAGACCATTCATTCCGTGCTTATTGTGAGTGACATGGCGTCGAACGGGGAGATAAGTTCTTCGGAAGGTATATTGCCAAGCAAGGTAAATATTTTAATTTGTTTCATGGCGGATTCACCAATATAAAGATGTTTATAAATAGCCTCGATATATAAAATTACATGATTTTTATAATTTCTTTTTGTCTGTTTATTTTTGGCATAAAACAACGACCTATAATACTTCCTTGTATGTAGCCTACCATACAATATTTATTCAGGCTGTAAGATATAAGTTCGTTTTTCACTTCTAAGCGATAGGGACAAAAAATAAACATTTACTCGAAACGGGATCTAAAGGCTATTTTATTATTCTTATTACAACGAACTTCAACTGAATTTGTTCATTTTATTATCCCGCCCCCCCCCCCCCCCCCCGCTGATCCTTTCCATTAACGTTACGTCCTGTCTTAAGAGCCGGAAGCCTCGTGCAGATTTTAGAAATATTATAAATCAGTTAAGCCAGTCCCTGTTTCCACCCTCACCAATTGGTAATTAGTATCGTTGTCAGAGGGCAGCAATTTTGTGACATTTTGATTATATGTTGTCTTCTACTTGTAGCTTTTATTCAATTCTTGGCTTGCGGGTATTGTTGAACTAGTCTTTTTTGTAGTAATTAAAAAAAACACATTTCGATCTAGATCTATATGAACAAAATGCATCCGCGAGTAAACTAATACTTTAATAGCCTAATGATAATTATTTTAAAAAATAATAGTCTATTGTCTGAGACAATAATGAAACTGAAAGTGAAATTGAAAATGAAGCTCAAAGTAATAGTGAAATTGATATTGAAACTGAAAGTGAGAGTGAAAGTAAAAGTGATAGTAAAAGTGATGTCAGAGAAATAGAAAGGTTCGACCAAACGAGGTCTACCTATCCTCGTAACAAGACTAAAACTAAACTTATGCCTAGCTTGGGCTCCTTCAGGGCTTGTCTTATTGGCCCATTGTGGTTAAGGTTTTGATTTTGAACCATACCCTAGCAGGACACCTTTAAGGCTAGAATCAGTGCGTTCTGTTATAGTCTAACACGGTTAATAAAATCTTTCAATGATGGCCTTGATCAATCAGAGATACGATTCCTTTCACAGATCAAGTCAATTGGGAACGTGGTCGATCAGCAGCACGTTCGGCTGGCACAACGAAGGTTATGGGTTCAAATCCTGGTGAAGGCTAGGATTAGGACTGAAGGGTGTCCCTGAGCCTACCCCAGATCTGATGGGTATTTCGCATTAGTTGGGATAAAGTAAAGGCGGTTGGGCATTGTGCTGGCTACCCAATTTCTTAGTATACCGTGGCCAAATAAACTGGCGAACGCTTCTTTATCGGCCCTATGGATCTTTTGGTCCAACGGGATACTTTACAAATCCGGTCAATTTGAAGACGTTGTATATATTATGTGGCATTATATAAGGACCTTAGGCATGATAGCATGGAAGAAGAGGCAAATAGTGTTTAGTAGGAACGGGGTGGAAATAGAGTGAACCCTCGTTTATCGCGGTAGATAGGTTCGAGACCGGCAGCGATAGCCGAAAATCCGCGAAGTAGGGACACCATAATTACAGTATTTATTTAACGTGTATTCGGTAATGTTGAACATGACGCTGGTGTTGTCTTCTACTGCGCAGCCAATGAAGAATTTTGTGGAATTAACGAAAAATTTTGGGTCTTCATATATTGCGACTATTTTCGAAATGTCCGGAAAATCCGCAATATATTTTGTCATATGATTTAATGAAAAAAATCCGTGAAGTCGTGAATCCGCGCATGTCGAGCCGCGAAGTAGCGAGGGTTGACTGTATTGTTAAGTAGGGAGATCACTGTTAGTTCAAGGTGAGGGAAAAAGTGTACTGTAGGTGGACGATAGAGATTATCCTGATGAAAAGCATACAATGTTCTGACTTTGATCATTCTTGTTCTTAGCTATTGGTCTATCAAGTTGCGCTGTTTTGTATGTCCTTAATATGTCGGTCAGTGTGGATAGAGTTTTACGATTTCTTTCTTTAATAAAAGACGACACGTTTTTATGACACGAATCTATGGCTTTGACAATTAAAATTAATTCCCTCAAATCGCCAGCGGTGTGACCTATTTCAGATAATGCTACCCACCTATCAAAATAAATGCTCATATTATTGTTTATGAATAGTTGTGGGTCTTCATTCTGGGAAGGACTTATCAGATGAAAATTTTTCCCTCTACCCACCGCCGGTATTGTCATATAGTTTAAGGAGTGCATCCTAAGCAAGATTATATTGTGATAATTCAGTATGGCTATGTATGGCTATGTCCTAAACAAGATTATATTGTGATAATTCAGTATGGCTCTGTATGGCTATGTCCTAAACTAGATTATATTGTGATAATTCAGTATGGCTATGTGTTTGACAGACATCTAAGGCTTTTCCTCTCATTAGAACCATTATTCTGCCCGCCCATTCTTCTTCTTTGACACCCGAACTGGTGGCTATCATTTCAAAATGGGATAAATAAGTATCCGTATTATCAACTCCCTCAGAAAAGAATGGTAGCTTAAATGAACCTGATTGTGATGTACTACCCCCGGTCTCTCCCCTCTCCCTCTTGGCATCAAGTTCCGCCTCAGTCCGTTTTAATTTTAGTTCACCTATTGCCTGCTTTGAATCCCTATCACGTTGTCTTTCTTCTCTTTCAAGCCTTTCTTTTTTCTTTCTTTCTTCTCTTTCTCTATTTTCTGCCCATTGAAATAAATCTTTGTCTCTGAGACCCATTTCTTTACCCAATTGGATCCAATTTGACATGTGACTTATACAGAGCATCGTTGTGGATTATTTTCCTGTTTGTAAGTGTGTGTGTGTGCTAAGTGATATAGATGATAAAGCTGCTTTTCATCAAATATAGCAGTGTAGAATATACCAATTAAGAATTTATCTTATCACACAGCCCACGTGAACATAAAGCACCATTGACACATCCAATAAATCAGAGCCGTTAAATGTAGAATAGCAGCTGATATATTTTGTCGCAGTCTAGGAGTCCAAAAGGAAATTTCTATGTGTACACGGAGCGTAACCTTATGAAGTTATGTCATTGGTGTCCAACTCTCTGAGCGGAATTCGTATTTTTTTATTCCGGTCGGAAAAGGCTTCGTTAATAATGAAAAAGAAACGGCCAAACGTTTTAACCAATGAAACCCCAGGGAAGGGTCATGCGTCAGCTGTCAGGTGATTGGATAATGTTGTAGAAACGAAATGGCTACCCTCTGTTTTCTTACTTCCCCTGATAAAGACAAACTTGAAAAACTTGATCTTTCCTGCTTATCGTGGTTAGACTTAGGAAATCTGGAAATGGCGCTTTTGGAATTTCAAGACAGCTCTATCTGGAAAAATAAATTTTATTATCTGCGTGAAACACTTGAGAAGAATGCACAATTGGTAGCTCTGATGATGAAATCCTTAAAGTTTAGAATTCTCTGCCAAATAATTTCAAGTCGATGAAAGCACTTGGGATTTGGGATTGAACTTCTTACTTTGTTTGGGTCATCTTATGCTTATGAGCTGCCATTTTCAACTTTAAATAATATCAAATCTGATAGCAGAAACAGACTGACAGATGACCTGAGTGCTGTATGTGTCACTCTTAAAGTTACGGAGTTACAAGGCTTGACAAATTATCAGCATGCTCACAACACCAAAAATAACATTAACTATGCAAAAGCATGCCAAATGCATACAGTTAACTGTAATATATTAATATTTTTTTCATTTACTACAATTCCTTTTTGTTTTATTTTAAAGACAGTTTGTATCATTCAAAGATCTGTTCATTTGTTATTCTTTTTGGATAAATGATGTTAATTAGTTCGGACAACTGTATGAGCTGTTTATTATTTTCTAAAGTAAAACCTCAGTATTTTGTTTTAATTGCTGTGTTGGTACGTTGAAAGAAATAAGTTGGTCTTGTATTGCACTTTGGGCACGCGCCCTAAAAAAGGTTCGCCATCACTGATCTAGGTGTTTTATCCACGTGGTCAGTTATTAAATCGTGCTAATTAATCTCCTAGCGAATTAGTAATCGCTTCATAACATGATGTGTGACTGAAAATATATAATATGAGGGTGGAGATGTGGGTTTATTTCAAATGCGCGACATAAAAAGTAAAATCGTACTTATAGAACATAACATCAATATATATTTATTTTTACTATGCTTTTCTTTTATTTGTGTGTGACAAAGGGCTAAATTTTAGCAAGGCTTATTTAGAAGCATATCAAAAATTAATTTAAAAAAACAACTATTTATTCGAAACAAATTTTTTCGTACACAATTATACTTTTGTTAAATTTAGTATAATTTTTTTAATATATTTATGGTGATGCTATAATTTTCGACAATTCGATTAAAGATAACTTAATATCTTGAGATTTATCAAAGATTTATTACTTTAAATCCGCACACATCGAAATCATTGTTAAAACACCTTATTTAAAAAAACGAATTACACTTAAAAATAATTCAAAAACATTTCGTCGAATAGAAAAACTATTGAAATGCCCTCATTGCAATCTTCTAAGCCTCTTTTTGTTTGTCAGCCTAAACTTCACACATAAACAAGTGTTAGGCTACATGTCTATCTGCCTAGCATACCAGTGGTCTATGAAACTTAATAGATAGACATAACTTCTTTATGTGCTATACTTTGTGTAAGCTTAAGTATAACAATTTGTTAGAGGCTAACTGTTTTTTTTTGTTTGATTCATTTCTTTTAGATCCATCCAAATTATTTACATGCTAATTCTACAAGTCACATCTGGGCCTTCAGTGCTATTGCAGAGTTAATAGGTTTGCAAATGTTCATATTTTAAAATTAATGTTTTTAAAGAGCTCACTTTAAAAAATGTATTTTACATGCAGAAAAAAAACAGACAATTTTATTTAGAACTATTACTAGGTGTACGCTAACTTATATATTAACCCCCCCCCCCCCCCACCCCCCACCCAAAAAAAATAAAATAAAAAAAATAATTATATAATTGATTATAGGCCTACAGTTTATTATTACATTAATGCATCTTAACACAATTACTTCAAACACCAATCAGATATATAAAAGCACTACTTAAAGATATAGGGGACCATTTTAGTCCGACGGAATACTTTACTTTCACTACTTAAAGATAACTTTGCATTTACAATAAATGGAAACAAACAATATACTTTATCACTATAAAAAGTGCTTTTTATATAAATATGTATTTACTGATATCTTTTTCATGCATCTTCAAGATAATGCATACGACCCTGATGTTGATGCTAAAGAACTTTATATTGATAAAGAAATAATTGATGGCCAGTCATGTTTAGTATTTCTGGACAATGGAAATGGCATGAATAAAGACAAAATTCTCAACATGCTCAGGTCGGTCTATAAAAAATATTGAAAAAAAATTAACACCAATTTGTGTCATTTTAAGTTACTTAAATTGGTATTAAAAATTATTTTTCTTTGACTTATTTTATTCTTGACAAAATGTATTGAATTTTTTTATTTTTATTTTTCAGTTTTGGTTATTGTGAGAAAGATATGTACAGTGATAGAACGAACCACAAGCCTGTTGGTTTATATGGTAACGGCTTTAAGTCGGGATCAATGCGTTTGGGAAAAGATGCCATAGTGTTTACTAGATGTCATGAGACTGCTTGCATTGGTCTACTGTCTCAGACTTACTTAAAGAAAATTGAAGCAAAAACTATCATAGTGCCTATACTAGAGTACACATTACCAAAACATATCCTTTTTATTCATACGTTTGCTAAATTATATATTGTACTAAATTATATTATATTTTGTTTATTTTTAATCATTATAAAATAAAAACTGATAATATCAAATGCAATATTTTTTTTTACAAGGCCTTTTAAAGCATTTTTTTACAATGAATTAACGTAAGTGAATAGGTCTGTAAGCTGCAATAATTTTGTCATTTCTTTGACAGATTTTATTAAATAACGAACATTTGAATATATTTTTCTTTCATTCTAAAATATTTCTTAGCTTACACTTACACTATATGATGGTAAATACTTTCTTTGAAATCAAAAAGAGATGAAATTATATTATTATTAACATATTATATCTACACATCTTAGTAATAAAATAAATAATTAATGAAATGGTTAAAAAATATGTGATCAATTATTTTAAACAATAAATAAAAAGGTTTACTAAAATTATAATTAAATAGAGAATATTCATTTTCCATGATATTATTTTATTACATTATAAGCCACATCATATTACTAAAGTTTTATAAATAAAGTACATGCGCAATGTACATACGGATATTATTTTCTTTCTGCAAATTGTTTAAAAATAAATATCTTTGTTTCATTCTCAAGTGTTAGATATATTTTAATATTTAAGAAAATGATTTTAAAAAAAATAAATTTTAATTTTAGTTTTCCCTTGACTAGCAATAATGCAACTGGTGGAAAGTGTCAATCAGAACAATCTTGAAGCTTTTTTGAAGTATTCCCCATTTAAAACTGAAACAGCCCTTACAGATATGCTGAATTCCTTTGAGTCATATAGAATGGGAACTAAAATAATCATCTATAATCTCAAAAGGTTGGTTCTAGATTTATTACTTTATTGTTTTATTGTAAACATAGAAACGTTTTTTTTTTGTTACCTATATTAAACAACTTATAAAAACAAAGTTTTTCGTAAAATCACTAATGTTTTAGTAAGATATTTAAATTTCAAAAGACTCTCCACCTAAAAGAAATAAAAAAGAAATTAAAAACGCAAAACAATAATATTTGGATCTTTAAATTATTTACAACTTAAAAAAAAAACGAGTGTCAGTCAGGCGCGTCCAATAGCGATTTACCAACGCGCACCATATAGTGAAAAGTAAAAACAAAAAAAGCCCAAAAGTGATTTTGTGGAGGCTGATTAGTGTGGGTTGAATATAAATATTGTTTAAAAGTTCAATTAATTGTTGTTTCTGGGCAATAGGGTGACGGAGGCGTGGGGTATGTGGAGGCCCACTGGTTTGGTTAAGGTGGGCCGAGACTGGCGGTTGTTTCTGAGTGGCGCTTACCTAGACTTCATTGATATCTATATACATACATCCAACAGTCTCCCTAGCTATTGTAAATCTGACTGCTCTGCACACATTCTCAAATATGACTTTAAAAAAAAAATATCATTTACTCATGACAACAGCCAATAGATGCTTTCTTTATATCTTATCTTATCGTATACATTACAGATGCTCCTTCTATAAAGAAGATTATTGCGTACTACGCTCATCCGTGGTCTGAGTCTAGTCTTGCATTTTTCTTAATGTTTTAAATGACGTTATGTCAATCGTACCTTTTCTTTGATTTTATCAACTTCTACTTTCTCGCCTTCCCTGTTGATAAAGTCTACAGTAAGTAATTTGAAGAGCCTGTCAGTTTGTTTCACTTATTTGGGAGAATATGTGTGATATTTGAATGAAGTTTAGTTCATATGCAATTTAATTATGTTCTTCCTAAAGGTGCATGTCAATGATGATTATTCAAATTTACAAATTTAATGTATATGCTTCGCATATACTTCTCCAATATCTATTTAATTAGAGTCACAGGAACACCCCATGTATCCTGGGAAAAAATACTAGCCTTTGTTCTTGTCAGCTGGAGTGATCGAGTAGTGTTAGCAGTCTGTTTAGAACTATCCGAGGTACATGGGTGATTTGTCCATTTTAAAAGCCACTCCATTATCCAACTCTGTCGTTTCTTTGAGACTATCGATGCAATTATACTATTTTAAACATTTTATTTCTAGCCTTATATGTAACACTACTAAGTCACTTCTTGGTTTTAAAACTGGAACTGCTGAGCTAATCATCACGTGTAAGTTTGTTTTCAAGCACTTATTTTTTTATTTTATTTTGTATGTGTGTGTGCAGGCTACAGGATTGGAGCGAAGAACTCGATTTTGAAAGTGATCCCGATGACATTCGATGTCCACAAGCTTTCGCAAGATCTTCTGAAGATGTTGATCACCGTCCTACAGAACATGTTCCAGAATACAGGAAATCACTCAGAGTAAGCATGTTATATTTCACTGTTAGTGTTTTTTTTTTATATAAATATCTTTAGTAATTGCAAATTTAAAGAAAAAATAATTAAAACAAACACACACACACACACAAAATAATATTTGTAACGTAAAAATAGTGATATAGATTTATTTTTTTATTTCTGGCTGAATATATTGCTATCAAAATTATTATAACTATTAGCCATAACCTAGCATTAGCAGTTGAACTGATTGTAACAATTATTTTTTTGCATTATGAGACAATGAATATATTTTTTAAACAAGAGGAGCTAATATAAAAAGCTCATCAGTATATGTTAATTTTTTATTCCTAGAATAATAAAATTTAAAATTAAAAATCAATAATTAGTAATTTTTTTATTATTTAATTTAAATTATTATCATACAAAAAAGGCAATTAGATATAGGCTAAAAATTGCGTTATAATTTTATTGCCTTTATCATTGATCAATATGTTCAACATTTTTAGGCATACTGCAGTATTTTATATTTCAAGCCAAAAATGAAAATATTCATTCGAGAAAAAATAGTTAAGACAAAATACATCGCAAAGATGCTACATGAAACCAGAACTCTAAAATACAAACCTCCTTCCCTGGTAAGATATTTTAATGATATTCACGCTAAGTTGTGGACCTATACTCACAAGAAAAGAAATAGATATTGTTCTTATACAATTTAAGTATTTTGTATGTTGATGAGTGTGAGGCTAGTAACGAGATAGAGATGTGTCTGTTAACTGAGAGAATGTGTCTGTTAACTGAGAGAATGTGTCTTCTAGCTGAAATAATGTGTGTTCTAATTAAGAGAATGTATCTACCAATTGAGAAATAGAGTCTGCCAACATTGAGAAATATATATATATATGAGTGACAAATGTGTCTGCCAACTGAAAGAATATTCATCCAACTGAAATAATACATATGTATATATATATATATATTGTCATGTATTAATAACGCCCAGCTCTCTCTCAACGCAAGTTTTGTGGGAGGTACTAAAGCCTAGACTTTTCTAATAATCCACTCTCGTGCCAACCTCAAATTCTCGGAATGGCTAGGAATAGTCTATTATTTCTCGTACAAGGGAGTTTATATTAAAATTATCATTTATATTATGAGTTTTGTAATGATACCATTATTTTCACCCCTCCTAGTAATAGGTCTGTTCACCGTTTGGACAGAGTTAGTCTTGTGCAGAGTAGTTTGTACAGAGCTTTGTACAGAGTGGACGCTTGTGTTGGCACTATTTTATTATTGCTGTAAATTCTACACTTATTATATATACTTTATCACCTGAATTAAATTATCAACAACATTTACACTGAAGCTTCCTCGTCAAGTTACTATTTTTGTTTCATTGTTTACAATACAATAATATATTTATTTACAACTACAACGTCAAGGAAAGGAACTGTTAGATCGCAAATCCTGAGTTTGTGCCCAGGACAATAAGGAGAGTTCATGTAATACTGAAATATAAGTAATAATAACCAAAGTCTACCCTAGGACGAACGAGAATTATCAACAACATTTACACGGCTCTGACCACAAGGGGATTGTGGTCTTAACAATAATATTGGCAATGTGAAGAATATGTCTGCCAACTGTGAGAATATGTCTGTCAACTGAAAGAATATGTCTGCCAACTGTGAGAATATGTCTGTCAACTGAAAGAATATGTTTGCCAATGTGAGAATGTGTCTGCCAACTGAAAGAATATGTCTGTAACTGCTAGAATGTGTCTGCCCACGGAAAGAATATGTCTGCCAACTGTAAATCTATGTCTGTCAACTGAAAGAATATGTCTGCCAACTGTGAGAATATGTCTGTCAACTGAAAGAATATGTTTGCCAATGTGAGAATGTGTCTGCCAACTGAAAGAATATGTCTGTAACTGCTAGAATGTGTCTGCCCACGGAAAGAATATGTCTGCCAACTGTAAATCTATGTCTGTCAACTGAAAGAATATGTCTGCCAACTGTGAGAATATGTCCGTCAACTGAAAGAATATGTTTGCCACTGTGAGAATGTGTCTGCCAACTAAAACAATATGTCTGCCAACTGAAAGAATATGTCTGCCATCTGTGAGAATGTGTCTGTCAACTTAATGAATGTCTTTCAACTGAAAAAATATGTCTGCCATTTGTAGGAATGTGTATGTCAACTGAAAGAATATGTCTGCCATTTGTGAAAATGTGTCTGTCAACTTAATGAATGTCTTTCAACTGAAAGAATACGTCTGCCATCTGTGAGAATGTGTCTGTCAACTGAAAGAATATGTCTGCCATCTGTTAGAATGTGTCTGTCAACTGAAAGAATATGTCTTCCATCTGTGAGAATATGTCTATAAACTGAATGAATATGTCTGTTAACTGAAATAATATGTCTGCCATCTATGACAATGTGTCTGTCAACTGAAAGAATGTGGCTGCCAACTTAATTATGGCTATTATATCATTTTTCATAATACATGCACCGCAATTTTAAAATCTTTTTAAAGACTTAGATATAATTAATTTCACTTTTTTAAATTTTGCTTTTATAAGATTTAGGCCTCGTTTATCTTTTTTGTCCATTCAGCTAACTTATTAACTATATGATATTAAAATGCAAATACTTTTTGTAGACTTGTGGACATTTTAGGAATTGTTTTGAAAAGCTGAAATTCCAAACTTTTATTTTAATTTTAGGATATTCATTTTTGTTGGGAGAGATTTATATGTTATAATTAAACTAGATAAAATTAGGCATATTGGTTGTTTTTATTAATTGATAAAAAAACATTTCAAAATTATAATTTTTCATTTTTATTACAATTTGTATATAAGTAATAAGTGCTCATTTAACGAGCCCTTAATTAAGAATGTTTCCATTATTTTATAGATGCCGAAAACTGAAGGAAACCCCATCCAAATAGTTTTAGGTTTTTCTTGTGAAACAGACGGCAATCAAAATTATGGCTATTTAATGTACAACAAAAACAGATTGATTCAAGCTTATGAAAAGATAGGGTGTCAAAAAACGGTAAACTGCAAAGACTGTATCTTTTTGTGTTTGTTGTTGTTTTGGTTCTGTACCAGTGAAAATATTCTACTTCCTATATAAAATCTAGATATTTTATCAAATTTGTATATCCTCATAGAACAATGAAAAGGGTGTTGGTGTGATTGGTGTCGTGGAGTTGGATTTTCTAACAACAGTCCACAACAAACAAGGCTTTTTAAAAGATGAACATTATAAGTAATAACTTTTCTTTTTCTATGATTTACTTTAGAGTTATAGCTACACTTTTACAGCCAACAAAAGTTTGCAATTTTTTTATAATAAAGAAGAAGATGCGTGTGCGGAATCGACCCAGGTCGTTGCCCACATGACAGTCGGATACGCTAACCACTCAGCTATGGACGACACATGGAAAAAAGCGAGATCACAAAACTAAAATATGAGACAATAGTGTCACTTGCCTTAAAATTAAACCAATGGGGATCGGATACAACATATATATTATTATATATATATATTATATATATATATATACATGTATGAATATATTTTTTTGTTTTATGCATTTATTTGATGTATAAATATAAGCTACAAGCCGTTATGTGCCCGATTCTTCGAACGGGCTTTTTTTTAGAATATGCTTGACACATTATAGTTTTTTAGTTTTGTTTTTGCAACATACATAAAGTAGTATGTTTTTTTTTTGTGGTCAGTATTTTTTAAATTTATTTTTGTTTTGCACACTTTATTATACACCAATTCAATATACAACTAAAAAGAAAAAAACAAATAATAATAACTTTTTTTTATTTCTTGCTCAAAGTATGACCACTATGATCGAATTCTGTGAGTTTATTTGGTAATTAAACTCTTTCTGTAAAACAGAACTCACATGTCTTTTAAAAAGTACTGTTAATTCGAAAATGATTGTTTTATATATTTTTTTGCTACAACATTAGTCGTAGAGCAATATTTGTTTATTTTTTTTTATTTTTTTTTGTTTTTGTTGGTGTTATTTGCTATTTATTTATTGTTGCTTTGGAAGCAAACTTAGAATTAAATTTTAAATTCAACAGGAAAAACAATAACAACTGAAACCGATATGAATCATAGTTTATTCAACGTATACGACATGAATTAAAACTTTAAAAAGTTGGTCCGGCAAATTTAAACATTGCCCGGCAATATAAAAATTTCCCGCTACATAGTTTATAAGACGTATACGATACAAATTAAAACTTTAAAACGTTGAGCTCGGCAATTTAAACATTGCCTGGCAATTGAAAAAATTCCCGCTACAAAGTTTATAAGACGTATACACAGAATAGGTATAGAACAGAATGCACAATCCCTATATACGCACTCACTAAAAGTTACCATTTTCCGCAATGCAGCGGTCGCTAGAGACGCTAATATAGTAAAATGAGAAATGATATCTACGTCTGCCATAAATATATACAATATATATAGGGCCTACATTATCTTTCATTATAGGCTTACTTTTATATAAATTTGACTTAATTACCCATTTTCTTTTGAACATTATATGATTAGGCCAATATGATGTAAAAATATTTATTACCCGGTACTGATTAGAAAAAAAAATGGCTTAGACGTAGCTCGGTACCGGTAACTAAATTGCTGCGGCTACCGGTACATAAATATATATACTTTTTAAACCAAAATAAACTTTTAAAATTATGAAGGGAAATAGGCATATAATTCATAATGAGTTAATATGAGGTTGTTTATGCTGTTGTTTATCCTTTATGGAGTCAGGAAAGCCATGCAGTTTGACATGCTCTTTTTTACGATAATCAGTCGTTTTCGCATCATTGTTGTAGTTTATTACACAACCGTTTATGCACATTTTGCCTGAAATATTAACTTTGGGTGTTCGAACTTGTAGATTTGAAGAAAAGGACGTTGTAGGCTAAATAAGCATAAATATAGAGTGTAACCAGGACCACTGCGTTTAAATAGGCTTAGTATGGCGTCGGTATTACTGCCCAAAACAGAAATAAAATGCGATTGCGTATTCTGTTTTATACCTATTCTGTAGACATATGCAACACGAATAAAAACGTGATGGAATTTTGTATTTGCCAGATACAACGTAAGATACCCATTAAAACCATTAATCATTACCCATTATAACAATTTAAAAATATCCCGCTATAAATTACGACGCAAATTAAAACGTGAATATATTTTGTTCTATTCATTCATAAAGTACATTAGCAAACGTTGAAGCGAATTTAATTAAAATGAATACGCAAAACTCGATGACGCCATAAAAAAAAAGACAGCCAGCTATCCCTGCGCAAACTTTGATGACGTCATCCTGAAAACAATCTCAACGCCATCCTTTTTTTTTATTTTCTTAGCGCGATCGATCGAAAAACTATAAAAAGTTGGAACGGCAAATTCAACATGAACCCAAAATATGTCGTTTTATTCGCGTATTTTGACCAAACTGACCACTGCGGTCATTTTAATTTTTTTTAATCCTTGACAGTGTTCACCGCCGTAACGCAAAGAATATTTGTAGCAAATTTCACGTTTTTATGTCCAGTATTTAAAAAGATTATGCGGTATGTACATACCCAGCCAGCCAGCCAGCCAGCCAGCCAGCCACATATTCCTTTTGAGATTTATATATATACAAGCCGTTATGTGCCCGATTCTTCGAACGGGCTTTTTTTTAGAATATGCTTGACACATTATAGTTTTTTAGTTTTGTTTTTGCAACATACATAAAGTAGTATGTTTTTTTTTGTGGTCAGTATTTTTTAAATTTATTTTTGTTTTGCACACTTTATTATACACCAATTCAATATACAACTAAAAAGAAAAAAACAAATAATAATAATTTTTTTTTATTTCTTGTTCAAAGTATGACCACTATAATCGAATTCTGTGAGTTTATTTGGTAATTAAACTCTTTCTGTAAAACAGAACTCACATGTCTTTTAAAAAGTACTGTTAATTCGAAAATGATTGTTTTATATATTTTTTTGCTACAACATTAGTCGTAGAGCAATATTTGTTTTTTTTTTTTTATTTTTTTTTGTTTTTGTTGGTGTTATTTGCTATTTATTTATTGTTGCTTTGGAAGCAAACTTAGAATTAAATTTTAAATTCAACAGGAAAAACAATAACAACTGAAACCGATATGAATCATAGTTTATTCAACGTATACGACATGAATTAAAACTTTAAAAAGTTGGTCCGGCAAATTTAAACATTGCCCGGCAATATAAAAATTTCCCGCTACATAGTTTATAAGACGTATACGATACAAATTAAAACTTTAAAACGTTGAGCTCGGCAATTTAAACATTGCCTGGCAATTGAAAAAATTCCCGCTACAAAGTTTATAAGACGTATACACAGAATAGGTATAGAACAGAATGCACAATCCCTATATACGCACTCACTAAAAGTTACCATTTTCCGCAATGCAGCGGTCGCTAGAGACGCTAATATAGTAAAATGAGAAATGATATCTACGTCTGCCATAAATATATACAATATATATAGGGCCTACATTATCTTTCATTATAGGCTTACTTTTATATAAATTTGACTTAATTACCCATTTTCTTTTGAACATTATATGATTAGGCCAATATGATGTAAAAATATTTATTACCCGGTACTGATTAGAAAAAAAAATGGCTTAGACGTAGCTCGGTACCGGTAACTAAATTGCTGCGGCTACCGGTACATAAATATATATACTTTTTAAACCAAAATAAACTTTTAAAATTATGAAGGGAAATAGGCATATAATTCATAATGAGTTAATATGAGGTTGTTTATGCTGTTGTTTATCCTTTATGGAGTCAGGAAAGCCATGCAGTTTGACATGCTCTTTTTTACGATAATCAGTCGTTTTCGCATCATTGTTGTAGTTTATTACACAACCGTTTATGCACATTTTGCCTGAAATATTAACTTTGGGTGTTCGAACTTGTAGATTTGAAGAAAAGGACGTTGTAGGCTAAATAAGCATAAATATAGAGTGTAACCAGGACCACTGCGTTTAAATAGGCTTAGTATGGCGTCGGTATTACTGCCCAAAACAGAAATAAAATGCGATTGCGTATTCTGTTTTATACCTATTCTGTGGACATATGCAACACGAATAAAAACGTGATGGAATTTTGTATTTGCCAGATACAACGTAAGATACCCATTAAAACCATTAATCATTACCCATTATAACAATTTAAAAATATCCCGCTATAAATTACGACGCAAATTAAAACGTGAATATATTTTGTTCTATTCATTCATAAAGTACATTAGCAAACGTTGAAGCGAATTTAATTAAAATGAATACGCAAAACTCGATGACGCCATAAAAAAAAAGACAGCCAGCTATCCCTGCGCAAACTTTGATGACGTCATCCTGAAAACAATCTCAACGCCATCCTTTTTTTTTATTTTCTTAGCGCGATCGATCGAAAAACTATAAAAAGTTGGAACGGCAAATTCAACATGAACCCAAAATATGTCGTTTTATTCGCGTATTTTGACCAAACTGACCACTGCGGTCATTTTAATTTTTTTTAATCCTTGACAGTGTTCACCGCCGTAACGCAAAGAATATTTGTAGCAAATTTCACGTTTTTATGTCCAGTATTTAAAAAGATTATGCGGTATGTACATACCCAGCCAGCCAGCCAGCCAGTTAGCCAGCCAGCCAGCCAGCCAGCCAGCCAGCCAGCCAGCCAGCCAGCCAGCCAGCCAGCCAGCCAGCCAGCCAGCCAGCCAGCCAGCCACATATTCCTTTTGAGATTTATATATATATATGATATGATATGATATGATGTAGGCTATTCATTTACACTATTAACAGCAGATTTAGTATCATTTTTATAAGGACGGACTGTTAAAGATAATTAGCCACTTTAATACCATTTCATGAAAACTCTTGACTCCATTGGACTAGATAACCATACAAGCTTCCAATGTTTACCTAAAGAAGATCATCAGTCAGTTTTGGTTTTTCTGACACAGCTAAAAAATCCTTCGACAGTGATCTGAGCTGAACTGAATGGTGTTTAATATAGGCCTAAGCATGACTTTGGACAGAATAGTTAATAATAACTTGTCCTTGTCATCAGTTTTCTTTATATGATATCAATGATTGCTTTTGGTTGAAGAAATGTCTGAAGCGTTAGAAGAAACAAATTTTGTTAAAATAGAGTGATATATCTCTTGTCATCGGACTCAAAAAACAAAGAGAAATTATTTAACATTGATTTTTAAATCTTTCAGCTTTCTTAATTACGTTTAAGAATTGAACAGATTTCAAATATTTGTATTTTTTTTTTATCAGACATGTTGAAAATGCTTTGGCTCGTAAGCTGAACGATTACTGGAATGAAATTCAGGGTTCTAACTCTAATGATGAAATGTAGGTAGTTTATATTCTTTAACATAATGAATGACATATTATGTTATAATATAATATTATTAAAATTTAAAAGTAACCGAATGACCTTTATAACTTAATAATGACGCTATGTTTGTTTTTTTATGTTTTGTGTTGTTTTTGTTTTTGAAGTCTAGAAAAAAATATATTAATAGATCAAATAGTAAAACAATAATGAGTTGTATTAGATGCATTAAATTGTAATAAATATTCTTTCAAGAAAAAATACAATGAGATAATGAAGGATCTAAATTTTTATATTTTGCAAAAACATTTAAATATTGTTATTAGGACAGTGTTTAATATTTGTTTAAATCAGACTTATGACCGAATTTCTTTTATCAAACTATTGATAATTGTTACCAAAACATATAATATTAATGTACGATATGTCAGTAGATTAATGTTACTAATGTATGTTTAAACAGTAGGCCTAATGAACCTGACTGGAACTGGGTTCAGTGTGACAGGTGCTTAAAGTGGAGACGTTTGCCCGGAGGGACAGATCCTAAAGCAATTCCTGATAAATGGTTTTGTTACATGAATGAAGACGAATTGTACAAGTAAGAAATTGCAGTAAAATGTAAAATTTTACTGGAAATGAACAGGTAGTCAAAGGGGCACAGCCTCTCTATACTGCGGCTGTTGTTTTTTTCCCTTAACATTTTTCTCCGAGTATCTTTGAGACTCCATGAAGTTCATGATTACGATTTCTGGGACTGTTTGAACAGTACAGTAAAAATCCTCTAACACTTACAGCTGTTTCTTTTCCTAACCATATTTTCTGTTATTCTAAGCACATAAAAATGTACAGTTTGAAATAGATGTCTAGCGTCTTTCAATCTAAAGTTCAAACACTCTAGATTTGCATCTTTATATTATTACGAATTTATTTAGTAAAATTTACTGGTTGTCTTGGCTCGTTAATTAACAACGCAATATAGAAAAGAGTAGTATCTTTTAGAAACAAAAATCTAAAAAAAATGCGATATCTCAAATGATCAACAAATAAAAACTGAACAGAAAAGGTACGAAGGAAGGCGAGGTATTAAGATACCATAACAATAACAGTTTAATAACTTAAAAGTAATTTTTACAATTACAAAGTTCAAAATAAATACATAAAATATAATACAGAATCTACCTTACAATCCTTAGTCACAAATAAGTGTAGTAAAGAAATACACAAATGTGCAGGACCTTGTTAAAGTAATACAATCACAAATAAAGATCACAACAACAAAACAGCACTATGATAGAAGCTATACAACTCATAGGACTACTAAAAAACTAGCAACCCGTAAATAGTCTGGCCTTTATATACCCGCTGCTAGAGTAGGTTGGGGAAAAGGGATATCTCTAAAATTCACCTAGAATTAAAACACCTTCAAGGCCAATATAAAAATAGAATACTTCATGACCGAAACAAAGAAATCTAAAATCTATTGAAATATAAATGGCAACAAGTCAAAAATAAAAAAATTGTGTGTACGCTGAATCGTGAGGGCTACAGTCGCCATACAATAGACTATAGACCATAGGTTTTCAACGGGGGCGATATCGCCCCCCCCCCCCCCAGGGGGGCGGTGAGAAGCTTTAGGGGGGCGATGACATTTCCGGGGGCGATTGGGGGGCGGTGAAGGGCAAGTGGGCGGTATAAACGTACCTGATATAATTTGAACACCTCAGCTATTTGAATCGATTAGTTTTTGGATGAATGTGATGTAAACGCAGTTGCTGCTAAATATCTGATATCTCCATCGATATCCCCCAACAGTATGCCTACATATTATTATATTAATAAGAAATATGAATCGCAATGACTTATCGATGAAGTAGGGGTCAGTATTTAGCAAATATGGTGTGCGGCTGGTTGGTCCTGTGGTTGGTTCACCGGACTGTCAACCCTGCTGACCGATCACTGTCGCTCTAACATCTGCTAATATTGATGATATGATGATGTGTTTTACCGAGATGTCCTTAATGAGTTTGAAACCCTCGGATATTTCTATAATAAAATTAAGTGGTATAGATAAGTTGTAATCATACAAACTGGGTAGTTATTGTAATGCTTAAAAGTATACATAAAAAGTTCTTTAGTCATATAATATTTATATAATTTTCAAATACTTTTTTACAGTTTGATCATTTCAAAGTTATAAATTGTAAACCATTTATTTTTTATAAAAGAAAACAAATATAAATATTAGCTCAAATAAAACGAGCTAATTATCTCCCTTTAATTAAAAAAATGTTTCCACATTTGATTCAATAGTGATTCCGAGCAAGTTCTGTTTTGTAATATAACAAATATCACTGATTATTAGACCTAAGGCTTTTGCAACCGATATTGAAACAAAAATAGACAAATTGCTAACAATCAGTGCCAGCAACACACCTAGCAAACGACTCATATTAATATTGATTTATTTTAACGATAAACCTTTTGATTAGGCAATTTTTTTATCGATTACTTTTGATTTCTTTTCAGTTTTTTAAAGATAGTTAAGCACACAAAAAGTCCGCCTAAACAAATTGCGGAAACTATAGTCCAGACGGGCGGAAAGGGGGGGGGGGTGGGCGCTAAAAGAAAATGGAGCGGGGGCGGTGAGCGGAAAAAAATTGTAAAAGGGGGCGGTGAGCCAAAAAAGGTTGAGAACCTATGCTATAGACTATAAATTAACAATGGGGTCGTTAAAGCGCAACGACATTGTTAAATTGTAGCTTTCACTCCAATTCTTTTGGCGGTTGACTAGGGTTTGATTTTTAAAGGCCAGCGGGAACTCACTTCGTTTTGAGAGTGATAAATAATCTGCAGCAGTTTTCCAAGTTTGGTTAACCTCTCCTGATACCATTCAAATGTTCTCAACAATAATATTAATTCAAAAACCAACTGCTTGACAGTTTAATAAACGAAGAAACCTTATTATAACTTGCAAATCAAACGATGTTAGTGAAAAAATGCACATGGCGATAATAGGTATACAAGGCGTAGCGTCCTTCTGTCAGAGGTACCTAAGCGGTAAGAGAAAGAATATTCTGCGTGTCTATCTTATATAGTACCTCAAAAGAGCGCGAAGTAGCGCCGGAGGCTAATTGCATATTCCTCCGCGTTAGCGTCTGGTCCTAAACTGGTTTACACTGGTCTCAAGAGTGGGGCGTTTATAGCCTAATTAAATTTAAGTCAACAAAGAAAAATAAACAGTCGTGTCCCGACAATTAAAAGTATTTTAAAAGATAAACTCTGTCGAGGGATTAATAAAAGGGTGTTTTAAACTATGTATGCACTGTAACCTAACACCTCCCTTCCACAAAGAGAAAAGAAAATTTGTCATCTGTGATGGGGAATTTTCTTTTAGCCATCACGTTTCCTAACAATAATAGTACGACTTTCAATATAGATGTCCAAAAACAGTTTAAGTAATAGAACAATTTAAGTGCGCATTAGGCACATTTAACAATAAAAATTAGTGCACATTAGGCACAAACAGTACAAGTTTTATATAACAAAAAGGAACAAAGTAAGTGCTCATTAGGCACACAAAGTAAAGTAAAAACAATCAAGAACAAGAACACATATACGTCAGTCCACGAAAGAGTGATGTCTTCTTTCGTTAATTCTACTGATTCGTATAACGAGTATATACTGATGTGTTGTTAACTAGGATGTTGTATGTTACCTTATCCATAAGTTACTTATATCAACCTTAGTTACCACCTAAGTTCATACGTGATTCCTTAGTTTGTTTTACCATTTTTCTATTCCTTAACAACCATGTTATTTAGTAATGCTTTGTTACAGATATAAAACAATAACTAGTCATAGATTTTTACCCAGCCTAAGTATTAACTTTACCTACATGAGGTTACTCAACTTTTTAAAAATGACAAACAAAATTTTTTAAATAATATTCCAAATATTTTAATAATATTTTAGTTCTTTTTATCTTATATATCTTATTTATAGATATTTTTAAAGAATGAATGATGTAGTGTGAGAGTTTATCTCTAATATTAATGTTTTATTCTAACCCATAGATTTATTGATCGTTATAAATGATTGTAACCGTAATATTAATACTGAATCAGTTTACGTCAATAATCATTTATTTAACATTAATAGTTATTTTTAACCAAGCAAGACGTTAGCTATTCGCTCTTTATAGTACAAGTTTAGTGGTTTTATTTACAACGGAATTAGTTATCCCTAAAATACCAGTGCCAGTAGAGACGTTTATTCAACAACTCTAGTTAAATGTACAGCTCATTTAACCTTCATTTTTTTCAAGAAAAAAACACAGTGACCGTAGTTAGTTAAATGTTATTTTAACTTAACCTTTACCTTTTAAGAGTAAAATTTCTTAAGAGTATAACCTTTGACTTGATGCTTTCAGAGTATTTACCTCTGTAACTAAATCTTAGCTTTCATTTCATGTTAAAAATCCAGTTATTAAGTTTTTCTATTGCTTACAAGATTTTTAATTTAATGCTTAACTTTTATTTAGAAGTGTAGTCATAGCATTCATCACTTTATTTACAAAACATTTGACTTAATTTTTAATTACCTTTTTACAAGAAAAGAGTATTTTCCATTTATTTTAGTAAGTGCAACCAATTTAAACCGCTACCCGTTTAAAGTTCAAGTTTAAAGTTTTAAACATGTTTTTTAGATTTTACTCCTCAAGCACATTACCATTATCACTCTCTTTTAAAATTTTATGTTAAAATTGTAAGTTCTTTTGATTTAAAGGTTTTTAAGTTCAAGGATGCTCTATTATTTTTCTAAAGATGTGTACGCATTGACCATTTTTAGTACAAATTACCTCTTCTTTAATTTTTAAGGGTATACATTGAACCTTTTTAGTAAGACGTTTGTGCAAGACGTTTCTTTACTATTTATATTAGTATTAGTGCCATTGTGTAAACGTTGACCTTTTTGAGTTTTTACCCAACAAAATATAAACCTATCAAGTTTTAGTATTGTTGATTAACTCACCATGTTTTGTTTTTTTATCACTTACCGAAAGAAAACACCTCACAGTAGTCATAGTTGTCAGTTGTCATAAGTACAGACAATACAGACAAACATATTAAACGCCATAAGGGAAAAAATAAAAATAAAAATAATCAATGCAATTAAAAATGTACATTACTCATTGAATTAATGCGTGTTAGTTTTTGTGTTGCAAATTGTTATGATACTTTTCTCTTGTACATTAGCAAAGTATAATTGTGCAGTGTATAAAAGTACATCTCAATAAATTGCATTATATACGTGGGGTTTTGGGGAAAACACAATAAAATAGAATAAAAATCATATCAAGAAGGCATTCACAGTTGGCTTAGCGAACAAAATTGGGTTATCATTAGAATACACCTCCCTAGGGAAACTAGACCCGTTCCGGTATAAGTACAAGTCCTTATCGCGGTATTATTGTCACTAATGCCTTATTTACTGTGCAAATAGACCCAATTATGATTTCTGTTTTGTTCATCACCATTGTTTGTACCCAATACTGGTGTACTAGAAGTAGTGGTTTTAAGTGTTTGGAATGCCGAAATACACTGTTCAATGAGTTGTGCCATATACGGTGCATTGCTGAGAATGTTAGAGAAAACACTAAGCGAAGAACATATTTGATCATTTTGATCATCTGATAAGTTATCTAATGTAATTCTGAAATTTCGCGTAGTAGAATATGCTTTATGTTTGCTCTCGTCAAATTCATTATCTACCGCGGTGGTCTGGTATGTTTGAAACTCGCTCTCGGCTAAGTTACTAACCATTAAGGAATTCTCTCCCTTGACCTGTGCAACTGGTGCCATTGGCAATACATTAGTGCATTTTAGCTTTTCAGTTTCTCTACTATGGTACTGTTTTAACATGTTTACATGTACCAATCGCTTGGTTTTCCGGCGGTCAGGTGTTCTAATTAAATAATTTACCTCCCCAAGTCTCGAGTCCATGGCATATGGACCAGTGAAGTTAGCACTAAGGGGTTGACCGGGAATAGGTAAGAAAACCAAAACTTTTTCCCCTGGTTGAAAAATTATGTCCCTAGATTTCCTATCATACCAGGTTTTCATTTGGCTCTGTGCCTTTTGTAAATGCCTTTTTGATACCTCATAGGCATCATATAATCTATTTTAAAATTGTAAGACATAGGTGAGCAGGTCAGTTTGCTCATTTTGTTTTAACAAAGATTCCTGCAACAATTTGAGTGGACCCCTTACCGTGTGTCCGAATATTAGTTCAAATGCACTAAAGCCTAGTGAATCCTGTACGGCTTCTCGTGCAGCGAATAGCAAAAGAGGCACACCGGTATTCCAGTCTTTCTCATTCTCTGTGCAGTACGTACGCAGCATTGTTTTTAGCGTTTGGTGGAACCTTTCGAGAGCGCCTTGCGACTCTGGGTGGTAGGCGGTTGCTTTTCGATGTTCAACACCAAGACTACTGATAATTTGCTTAAACAGTTTCGACGTGAAGTTCGTTCCCTGGTCTGACTGTATAGACCGAGGTAGCCCGTATCTTGTAAAGAACTCGACGAGTGCGTCAATGACCTTTCTCGCGGTGATGTTCCGTAGAGGAATTGCTTCAGGGAATCTTGTGGAGGCACACATTATGGTCAGTAGGTACTGGTGTCCTGATCTGGTTTTCGGTAGTGGACCGACACAGTCAATTAGGATTTCACTGAAGGGTTCCCCGAATGCGGGTATAGGGTGTAATGGAGCGACTGGTATCTTATGATTAGGCTTGCCTATCAGCTGACAAAAATGACAGCTTCTGCAGTATGTCACGATGTCTTTATGTAATCCTGGCCAGAAAAAGTAGGGGAGAACCTGACGATAGGTCTTTGAGACTCCCATGTGTCCAGCATAAGGTAAATCACGAGCGATACGCAGAATATCATTTCGATAACGGTTTGGAACGATGATTTGGTGTGTTTCGGACCAACCTTCGTTAATCTGGTCGTCGCTTGGTGTCCATTTACGCATTAGCAGGCCAACTTTTAGGTAGTAGCACACTGCTAATTTCTCTGCCTCAGGTTCGGTGACAGCTTGCTCACGAAGCCTGGCAATGTTCACGTCATCTTTTTGTTCCTGGATGAGTTGATGTCTAGAAGACATGTTGATATTGGTCTCAGTGGCGGTGCCGTGGAGTAGGTTGGCGAACTGAGTAGTGCCAATATCTGACTCTCGCAAGCTGGAGTTCTGTTCCGCTTGGGCTTCTCTGGACTCTGCTTTCTTCTGCTGCTTTCTTTGTTTCATGCCCCTAGTGACGGCCTAGGTGGAGTGTGCAGTGTTAATTTTGCCCACACCGATGTCACTGGACGAGTTGGGGTCTTGTACCTTTGCTGAGCCTAAGAATGATAAGACTGCATCTTTCTTTAAGCTATTCAATATCACCTTACCTCCAGCTAGGTCATTTCCAATGAGGAGTGCTATACCGTCAATTGGAAGGGCTGGCTGTACTCCGACAACCACAGTACCAGATATCAGTTCCGTTTCTAGCTGTATCGTGTGTAGTGGCACGCTTGTCTCACCCATCTCCACACCTCTCATGAGTACCTTTCTACCTGTGTATGAATCACTGGAAAGTGGTAATATACCTTCTAGAAGAAGCGACTGGGATGCACCCGTGTCTCTCAACATTAGAACTTTACTCCGACAGCTTCCATCTCCTGGCAAGGATACATAGCCTTTATGGATGAACGGTCTGAATTCTCTCAGAGTGTTGTTCTCTGGTGGACTTTTACTGGTATGAGACTTATACAGCCTTTATCTTCGAACTTCCATCAGCTAGCTTGTTTTTCTGTGGACTTAGGTTAGAGTTTGTAAATATAATTTTACAATCATTCTCATGTTTACATGTTACAGTGTTATGCACTAACTCGACCTTTTCTTTGGCTTCACCACCGGACTTCTTGTCTCTTATGTGGCTTGCTCTCGTGCGTCTCTTGGGCTTGCGTGACCCATCAGCACATGAGTGAGGAGAACTCTCTCTCACTACCTGACTACTTTTCATAGGATCTTCCATCTGTTTGGCTTTGCCGATCGGAATATACCCATCTTTCATTGTCACACAATTAGCTTTTAGCTTGATGTTAGAGGTTTCGTCATTTCCTCTTAAATTTTGTCTTCCGCTATTGCCATTTGTTTCACATACCGGTTTGGGTGTAAATATGTCCTCTCTACTTAGAGTAACACAAGTAGCTGCAAATACCTGTTTTGGTTTTGCTGGCTTCCCATTCAGTACAAAACAGTTTTGTTTAGTATGTCCCTCTTTCTTGCAGTGGGCACATACAAGTTTCATAGGTTTCACATTTCTATCATTTGCATTGTTTACAGTCCTAAAGTTATTGGAGTTGTTCGTTTTATTTCGCCTGTCAGAGTGAAATTTCAGGTTATGGAATTGCTCTGATTTATTTCTAGATAGTTGTGATTGTTGTGAGTTTTCTCAGAGATCTCTTGTAGGATATGGATGTAAAAGTACAAAGTCATCTGCCAATCTGGCTGCTTCCGTAGCTTTTGCCACCTCCCTGTCTGCAATGTGCAGTTTAATATCAGTTCTTGTGCAGTTTAGGAACTCTTCAAACAAAATAACCTCTTTAAATTCTTCATAATTATTATTTACTCTCTTGGAGCGTAGCCAGCTGTGCAGATATTTTTCCTTTTGCCTAAGAAAATCTGCATAGGTCTGTTGACTACTTTTTCTTAGTTCTCTAAACTCTCTTCGGTATTTTTCCGGTCTACCTTCATAAACACGTAGCACCTTTTGTTTAATACACTCATAGTCATTGCTTTCTTGTTCACTCAATGCCAAAACAACGTCCTTTTCCCTTCCTTCAGTTAATGCAGATCTAAGAATTAATGCCATTTTATCCTTTGGAAATTCATAGTCTTTGGCATTTTTTTCCAGCAATAAAAAAAAATCTTCAGGGTCGAGGGTAGAAAATTTTGGAACATACTGTAAATACTTGGCCAGCTCAATGTTTGAAATTTCTTTATTTGGCGGGCGAGCATTAAGTGTTCTGCCCTCAAGCTCCATTCTAGCCATTTCGATTCTTTGTTGCATTTCTGTTCTAGCTAATTCAATTTTAACCAATTCTATCCTTTCCTGATGAGCAGCTAATTGTATTTCTTTTTGCTGAACAGCTATTCTTTCTTGCTTAGCAGCCTCAATTTTTGCTAGTTCTATTTGTAATCTTAATTGTTCATTCATGTGCAATGTCTGATCATTATCTTCCTCTACACGTACATTTTCAGTGTCATTCCCGCTCAATATCTGACTAGTTTCAACATCATCAACTATTAGTTGGTTGTTATCTGCTAGGCACTCCCTGATCTGCTGTTGTAATTTAGTACGAGTAGGGGTAACCTGCGTAACAGTTAACTCTAGGCCATGAGCCAATTCTTTGAGTTGAGTCAGCGTTAGCCTATCTAACTCATCAGTAGTAAACATTCTATTAGCATCCATTGTGCTTGATCAATAAGAAATATTACTTTAAAAGAAATTAAGAGCCAACTTACGTGTGTTAGAATTTCCGAATTCACTACACAACACAGTCCTAATTATTAGACAATAGTATCCACTGATAAAGAACCTTAGTGATAAAGGCATTCTGTATGCTGGAACAGTTCGTCCGAACAGATTATTCGGCTGCACTCTTCCTAGTGATAAGGAAATGGAAAAGAAAGGTCGTGGCACACACGAACAGAGAGTTGAAAAAACCACAAACATTGTTGTTGTCAAATGGTTCGATACTTGCGCTGTTAACATGGCATCATCCTATTTAGGCGCAACACCCACAGATGCAGCAAGAAGGTGGAACAAGGTATCCAAGACATTTCAGTTTGTTCCCAGACCATTGACAGTCAAAGTCTACAATGAGAAAATGGGTGGTGTGGACTTGCTGGACTCTCTTTGTGGCAAAAGATCTTTCGATCTAAGCGATGGTACACCTATATTTTCTGGCACACTGTCAAAATAGCTTGTGTTAATGCCTGGCTGATGTACAAGAGGGACTGTTGCTTGTTGGAAGTGCCAGCGAAGGAAGTTCTTAAACAAAGGCAATTTCAGGCTATCTTGGCTACTTCACTCATTCAGGTGAAATCGAGTAAGAGAAAAGCAACAGACAGGCTCCTGGATGAGTTCTCTCCAAAGCGTCGTGCAGTTCTAGAAAATCCACCTCCTTGCGATGTGCAATACGACCAAGTGTCACACTGGCCCGTGATGGTTGATAAAAGGGGACGATGCAAACAGTGCAAAGTGAACAACACTGATACTCTTTGCAATAAATGCAATGTTTTACTGTGCTACAACCATAGTAGAAATTGTTTTATGTCATTTCACAACAAATAGGTATATGCATGAAAAAAGTTTTTTTCTATGTAAATGATTAGAAATAATAAATTTTGCCAGTTTTTCTCAAAGTTTGTCATTGCTATTTCTTTATATCAATAAATTTTCTTGTTGTATATTGCTAAATGTGTTTAATATGCACAATTACAACTTTTATAGTGAGAAAAAAATCAATAGGAATTTAATTTTTTTTTTACACGTTATGACCCAGTGTTACATATATGTCACATACACATAAAAGTCAAAATAATTAAAAAAATTAAAAATTGAAGCCATTTTATATTTTTCTAACCATATAAATATAATTATATCAATATAAAATAGTACTACTATGATTATTTTATACCTTGGGCTATACAGGGTTAAAATTATTTCAGGAATTTACTTGAGTACGAATGCTGAAAAACCTTGTGACGATAGTATGATGAAATTCTCGTAATTGCAGAACGATAACTTGTAAACAAATAGAATCTGATGCAACATGTAAATAAATCTTCCAGCATAATATTCGATTGTAGCAATGATGAGTTGTAAAACTGTAGCCTTGAAAAAATTAACCTCGTAGTTGTGTAAAGCAACTTGTGTAAAAAATTTAGCTCGACGAAGCCCCCTTTATGTTTAGAAAATAGAGTATCTCCTTCTTCACAAACAACAAACTTCTCCGTGGCGATTCCTCAGTATTAACAATGATTTATTATTAAAGTGCTTGCTAAAATTTGCGCGGCAGTCTCATTAAATTGTTGTGACGTGTCGCCTTGATTTTTCCAATAATAATCTTGCTACTTGAAAAAATTATAAAACGTTATTACCTTGAGTATTTGAATATAATATACTTCCAGACGTTAGACCTCTTGTAATGCTGATAAACTATTTGCCGGACCGAGACCACATGTTAAATTGTAGCTTTCATTCTTTTGGCGGTTGACTAGGGTTTGATTTGTAAAGGCCAGCGGGAACTCACTTCGTTCTGAGAGTGATAAATAATCTGCAGCAGTTTTCCAAGTTTGGTTAACCTGTCCTGATACCATTCAAATGTTCTCAACAATAATATTAATTCAAAAACCAAATCCTTGACTGTTTAATAAACGAAGAAACCTTATTATAACTTGCAAATTAAACGATGTTAGTGAAAAAATGCACATGGCGATAATAGGTATACAAGGCGTAGCGTCCTCCTGTCAGATGTACCTAAGCGGTAAGAGGAAGAATATTCTGCGTGTCTATCTTATATAGTACCTCAAAAGAGCGCGAAGTAGCGCCGGAGGCTAATTGCATATTCCTCCGCGTTAGCGTCTGGTCCTAAACTGGTTTACACTGGTCTCAAGAGTGGGGCGTTTATGCCTAATTAAATTTAAGTCAACAAAGAAAAATAAACAGTCGTGTCCCGACAATTAAAAGTATTTTAAAAGATATACTCTGTCGAGGGATTAATAAAAGGGTGTTTTAAACTATGTATACACTGTAACCTAACAACATAAACACACACAAACAACAAATATTAGAAAATACTACATGTACGTAACACTATAAAGATGTGCTAGAACTCTACTCCGATACTCTTAGAGCCAACAGAAAAGACGGAAGTCGTCATCCGCTAGATTGCTAGACAATAACCGAATTCCTTACTCTGGACATAAATGAGATATCGCCTCTAAGTCAAATCGCTTATTTAATTCACCTTGGTCAAAGAAAATATTATTATAAAAGGTATTATATCTTGATAAATGCCTAAAATGGTAAGTATAGTCACTACACTAAACAAAAAAGACACAATACACTTTTTTTTATCTTCGGTATTTTAAAGAATAAAAGGGGGTTTTCTTGCTAATATCGAGGGAGCGGCCCGTAAGCCTACTTTTCTCCTTCTATATTAATCACAAAATAAGCTAAGTAGGGGCTCGATGGCCGAGCAGCGGTACTGAAGGTCCTGTGTTCGAATCCTGCTAAAGGCTAGGATTTGTTCTCGGGTGTGAAAGGTGTACCCGAGTCTATTCAGCTTTGACAGGTACCTGACATTAGTTGAGGTAAAGTAAAGGCGGCTGGGCATTGTGCTGGCCACATATTCCCTAGCAGGCCTCGGACAGTGAACCTGGTGAATGCTGCTTCACCGGCCCTATGATTAATTTGGTTGGTCCAACGTGTACTTTACTTTACTTATGATTTGCTAAGTTTGTATTCTTCTTCTCCCCACACGGCGAGACATTGCTCTATCCATACTTCAAGAATGCAAACTATAAGTTATCGGTGTACATTGTATGCCACTATTATATATTGTATAAATATCACCATTGGTATTGCTAATTTTTGGTTACTAGTAATCTGTATTATTGAATGAAAATCTAAGACTCCACATTAAGATATACAACTATTTAAAAAAATCGATCGTGCGTCTTCACAGATGAAGGACTGGCGAATGCCCACTGGGGCTGTAGGCAACCAATGCTATTAAACAAACAAATTGTTAGCATAAAGCGTTATCTTGTAAAAATTACTTCATAAAAATGTCCTGATACCAATGTCCTGATACCAATGAATAACCAAGGGTCGAAACTAGGACATACAATATGTAACAGAGTGTTTGATATTTACTAATTAGCATGGACAGATATAGCAGCGTTGGCAGAGACGCTATCTGGGTTAGACCGTGGCTTGATGTCTTTAAGTAACGGCCGCTGATGTGCATTCGATTTCTAGGTTGATGCGTCAATTTTTTCAAATAATATAATTGAGTTCGTGGCTCGTTAAAATATATAGACTAATACTTCACTTATTGATAAAATATAATTTCACACATAACATCACTAGACATAATTTATTTTTCAATAAATACTGAAAAGGAAGATACCTTTTCTGATTTTCATTTCTCGGAAAATATGGAGTATAAAAAGTTTGATGCTGCCCTTTTTGTAACAAAGCGTGTGTGTGTGACAAGATTAAAGGAGAGAGACGAGCTGCTCTCAGTGTGTCTGAAGGAATAAGGGAGTGTGATTGGTTGAGGGGGGGGGGGGGGTCGACGCGACTCAGAGACACACAAGTCCTCTTGACCGGCAGAGAATCGACGATGGTAAAGTGCGGGCGTGGTTTCTAACACCGCCATATGATATTACAGGCTGGGGGGGGGGGGGATGAGTTGGTCGAGGGCCTTGGGAAGTACAAACATAGATCATACATTGATTTTATCAGAAACTTAAATGAACTTACATGCGCAGAATTATAATTCTATCAGTAATAGTAATAATCGACATTAATAAGAACATAGCATAATAATGACATTCTATTTTCTATTTTGTCTGTAAATAAAATTTACTAATCTGGATTAGGATACACCTTCGAGTAGAGCAAAATATACTAACTAAATAAATGTATATATTATCAAGCGGGTACATTTAAAAATAAATATGTCATTCACTAATGACAAAATAGATTATACAATATTAAAGAGTGGGCCAAAAAGTAGTCTAATTTAACTATAGAAGAAAAGTATAATGAAGAAAAGCTATATTATTATAAGTGTGAATCGTTGTGTTAACGAAGTGTATTAATAAAGACAGCTTGAATGAGCTCTGGCATACAGCGAAAAGTAAGCCCTCTAAAATATTTTTATGGCCAATTGTTTTTTATAATTAAAATGAGAACCATTTCCCCCCGTATTTGACATCTATTCCAGAAATAATGGTGATTATTATAAACAAATGTATTTACATATTTAGCTTAAAATCAATACATTGTTTCAGTCGTTGCATAACCGAGGAAGAACCAGATCACTTGGAAACACCGGAAAAAAGGTAGGCCAAACATTTTCACAATACAAATATCAATTTAACAACATAAAATATAACTCTTTTATTAAACATTTTAAAGATTACTAGTTGTGAAAACAATAAGTAGATCTAAAAAACAACATTATTTTGTTTCTAAATAAAAAAATGTTAATTTAGGAAAAATAAGTTTGATATTACTAACCGTGATTGGCATAAAAACATATTCGGATATTTTACAAAACAAATGCGTCAGCAGAAAATTGGGGATGAATTTATGAATCTAACTAAAGCATGGTTTTCCTTACCAACAAATATGAGTCAAACAATGAACACGATCCACAAGTATGGAAACATTTAGTAATTCGTAAAATGGAGGAGCCGGCATTCTCATAGAGTGGCCAAATGGAGAACTCCTAGAAAAAGCCACTGTCACAGTTCGCCTCTCAGATAGCACTAGAGCAGAAAAAAAAGCAATTGAGCTTGCTGAAAATCTACTAACAAGCCACACTCAATCCCTCAACAGCCGGACTGTCGTCTTCACTGACGCCAAAACAGTGCTCCAGTCTCTAAAAAACCCACTAAAGAAAATTGGTATAAATGTAACAAAGACATAAAATTACAATGATACATAGAATCCTCGAATTAGCCAGACCTATACAAGCTTATGCTGTAGGGCTTATATGGGATGAATATATGGGTTTCTTTGCACAAATAGTTATTTTTGTTAAGAAAGGGATAAAAACTAGTCTTACAATTAGCCTACTTTTAATAATATAACATGTTTTATATCTAATGTGGGAAATATATAAAAGTGTATTTTTTTATGTTCCTTTAGTATACAGACTAAACAGATATCCACTCCCAAGTTGAAAGGGAAATCAAAAGATAAAAAATCTCCCAGAACCCGGTCTGAATGTCAATCGGATACCAGAAGTATACCCAAACCAAAACCAGGATGTTCCAAAAGGTCTATTGACAGTTTGTTGTCAAGGGAAACACCAGTTAGAAAAGCTCTCAAACGACATGCCGATAACATCAATTCAACCGAACCAAGACCAGGATGTTCCAAAGATCCCTATGAATTGGCTGATGATGATTTGAACAATGCCTCTGCCAAAAAACCTTACCAAGGAAATAAATTGAATCGATCTGTAAGGGGAAATAATGAAAGTATTTCTAAAAACTTGAACACTGAATTAGAGGAACTTAAAAAGGAGCTACTACAGCGTTTAGGAGCTCGAACTATTGCAACAATATCGGTTCCATGTATTAAAGAAAAAAGTAAATATTTGTAGGCCTAGATTCTATTAATTTATAATTGAGCCATAGGGCCTACGTATCTTTTAGTTTAGTAGTGCGTGCTATATAATAAGATATTTGTTAACACCTTTACACTAATGTACGTGTTCGCTTTTTAAATTAATATAATTTTTATTGCCTAAAGTGTTATAACATTTTCGCTTAAATTATGTATGTTGAGGGAGGCGAAGTTACGAGCCTAATCATTAAGAAAGGTGGATGTTTTGCTCTACAATTTTATTTACACATTTATACTATCCTATGATTCATGTTTATGCTTATGTACATATATTTACTTTTCCCCATCTTTGATATCTACAAGTATATATAAGCTTATTTATATATCTAAGCATGCCTTTGCCTTTCACAAATACCACTACTAGATATATTCATATTTAGGTACTTCCTGGGACAAGTATTTCAAAGAAACTGATGTGAAAGCAGCCCCTGCCTACTGTTTTAATCAGGTAGGTGTTTGAAATAAATGTTTTTTAATCAAAATTTAAAGTTCTAATTAAAAAAGAAACACATATCAATGAACTATAGAATAATTCTCTGTTGGTGACAGTAGGCTGTACAAACCTGATATTTTTTTTTTTAAATAACACTTGATTAAGATGTTTCCATTTACTTATTTAGTTGTAGTCTAAAGATAATTGTTAAATGCTTAATTGATATTTGAATTTTGTTCTATGCATATCACTGTTTAGTCTGCAACACCACCAGTTAATGAGTTCAACATAGGGATGAAACTTGAAGCTAAAGACCCAAGAAATGATATTTCCAGCTGTATAGCCACTGTAATAAACATACAAGGACCACGCCTGTGTTTACGACTTGACTTTAATGGTGAACAAAATGATTTTTGGCGTATGATTGATTCCAATGATCTGCACCCTGTTGGCTATTGTGAAAGAAAGAAAAAAGAGACCATCCAACCACCTGTCGGTATGAAGCAAATCAAAGTTATACACAATAATATTAGTATTTTTATATCTTAAATTTGTCAGGCTTGAATAATTATATTGATGTATATTGATAAGATATATATTTGTGTGTATATATATTATTTATCTGTATATTTTTTTTTCATATATATTGTAGATTGTAAGTGTGGATTCCGATCCCCATTGATTATGTTAAAGACGCGTGACCTTAATGTCTCATATTTTACCTTTTTCACAAAGCGTTCCTAGCTGAGTGGTTAGTGTATCCGACTGCCATAAGGGCGACCTAAGTTCAATTCCGCATTTAAAGCTTATTTTTTGTTTTTCTACTCCTTTTTAAAAAAAAATTCATTGATATTAATTTTTTATTTTAAAGAATGTAGATACTTTTAGGGCTTAAAGCTTTTCTAACATGTTTTAGTAAGTAAAATCTATATTTTAGAGGCATGCGAGACACGGGTGTTCGATTCTCATCCACAGGGATTATGTTCTTAACGTTTTGTTAAATAAAACCCGATTACAATTTTTTTTTTTTAAATTACTTTCTTAAATGTTTTCATTAAATAAATAATTTTATTTTTTTATTATTATTGTAGTTCATTGTAGTCTATACTTTTTTAAATCTCTAGTGACTGCAGAAAAAAAAAAAGGTATCAGTGGAGTATCGAACCCAGGTCAGTTACACTAACCACTCAGCTAGCTAAGACACATGTATGACGCGAGATAGATGCATTCTTCTTCTTCTTCTGCGTTCCATTTAGCTTTCTTTTGCTGCGTCAGACTGGCAGTCCTGTTTCTCTGACAAACCGGGCTGTTACTCTGTTTATCCCTGGTATCCAGATTCACAGAGCCGCCAGTCGATTGGGTGGACCCCTTCGAGGCTAGGGGCCCGGTGCCGCTCTCGCCTGGCTTTGGTCCACGGGGGCGACACCATGTCGATATTTTTGTCTGCTTCATATTTCATTAGAAAGCTTTATGGTTGCGTGTATGTCCGTTTTCTGATGCTCCCACACTGTTCCTCAGTTGGAACAGTCGACATATCTCCGACTTCGTTGGGAGCTGCTCCCCTCTGGCAGGGAGTGTATGACTTCGCCTTAACCTCGTTGGTTGTCCCATCCAGCCATCCGCTGGGGTTTACACCCAACCTCTGGCTGGATTGCTGGGTAGAACAGGGTTCACCGGCGGGTAGGTGAGGTAGGCTTGAACAGGAGAGGCTAGTAGACATAATGAGTCTTGTTTTCGCATCACTGTCCCATTTGAACCCCAGATGCATTAAAATATGAAGCAATAAGGTCACGTATCTTTAAATAAACCAATTTCATTGGCTAAACACACACAGAGAGCTTTATATGTATAAAAACATTAGTTAATTTGTCTGCACTCACTGTAGGCTTTCAACATGATTGCGCAAAGTGGCCAGCCTTTTTACGTGATACATTAGAAAACGCAACTCTAGCACCAGGACACTGTTTTAAAAAGGTAAGCAGTAGTATCATTCTATTGTGTAGTACACATTTCTACAATAGCATTTCTTCTTTATTTCAAACTAAGCCAACGTAGGTTGATTCGATATTAAACATCATTTGTAGGCCTGTATTTAAGTGACTTACCGGTAGTCTTAAATAGTGATTAAAGAACAGATGCAGTCCACATTCGAAACAGTTGCAAAGAATCATAACTCTGTTATAGAAGTTTTACAGGAACATATAATACAGACGATTATGTACAATGTAAAGCAGTATAAAATTATTCACACCCAAACAGGAATCTTTATAATAATTTTATTTAATTGTTATAGAATTTCGTAAATGCATTTTTACATTTGGAAAATATTTCAGCTGTCCTCTTTGTAGGTCTCTTTCATAAACCTGCAGTTTTCTTTCAATGTTCTGATATAAAAAAAACATCATTTCTGTTGTTTTACCCAGGGCTGTGGAGTCGGAGTCGGAGTCGAGGAGTCGGAGGAAATTTGGGTACCTGGAGTCGGAGTCGGCAAATAATGCACCGACTCCGACTAAATTTAGATTGGAAAAAGACAGGGCTCCATTTATTTTAAACAACTGATCAATAGGCCTACAGAAATTAGTGATATAAGAAAGTAAAATATATGTTTTTTCCTCTGAGTCCCCAAGTCTTATCTTATCCCTATTGTCATACTATAGCGGGTCGACACACAAAAAAGTATTTTGAACTAATTTGAAATGCGTCATTAGACTGAACGTCATATAGACTGTTCAGCGCCGGTATTGATGACGCTATACAAGTGCCCAAATTACAATTAACATTGTTTGTAATTATTTCAAATGCTAGGACATGGCCAGCGTGGTTTTCTCGGAATGCTAAACACTGCCTTAGTAAGCTATAGGCCTAGGCCATAGGTCCTAAATAAAACGCATCTTAGGCTGCTAGTGTACAAGCATACCTTTATTAGAGGCCTAGAGAGGCTTTTACACATTTACGATTCTTTCCATAATGTAATTTGCGTTCAATAGGCCTACAAAAAAATGCCGCCTTCACGACTTATAAATGCGCTACGCACACAACGCACGATTAGGAGCGGCAATCAGTGGCGTATTTAGGCATGCTGCACAAGTTCCATTGGAACAGGGGCCCCCACACATCCCAAAAAGAAATGTTTGAGTGACATCCCCATATTTCGTTGAAAATGTAAAATGAAATTCATTTATTCCCATACAATTTAAAGCGCACCAGTTCAACCAAGCTAATAAAATGTATGATTTTACAGAATGTAATATGAATTAACGGCCATTTTCTGAGGTAGGCCCTATGTGGAAGGCAGGGCGAGACCACGAGGGGCCCAACTTAAATTTGGGAACAGGGCCCCCACATACATTTACGAACAGGGCCCCCACAATCCTAAATACGGCCCTGGTGGTAATACGTATACTTTTCATAGTGTTGTGTTCTGCTTAGGGATGTTAAACGAAAACGGGAATACCGGATTCCGGTTTTAAAACCGAAAACCGGTTTAGATTTTCGAAATAACGCGTCTGTGCTTTATTATTAACGGCACTATTAAATACATATTCTTTTGATTCTCTTTCAACACATTATTTTACAAGTTATCATGAATATATGCCTCTTCATATGCTTCTTAATATTATGGCCAACGATAATCGGTAATTTGATTATCACTTTTGAAAAATTGAAACCTATTATCGGTTTTAATTAATTAGCCCAAATTTTTTGAGTTCTAAAGAAATGTATGGTAAAGATTACAAAATCATATTGTATTCACACAAATCAACCCCTTTAATGCCCTGCAAACACTAATTTAGTATGAAGTATTTTTCAAATATACCTACAAAACAGCCGCTATGCCGTACCGAAGCCCTCACGAGTTTAGGGGGCCCATGAATATTTAAAATTAAATACAGTAGACTGTTGTCTTTCCAGCCAGTAGTCCTGTGGTAATGACATGTAGATGTATGTTGCTTTTCTTTCCTTCAAGGAATGTACAAAATACATTCGCATATTAATACAGAGGAGTCGGAGTCGGAAGTAAGAAAAAAATGAGGAGTCGGAACATTTATCTACCGACTCCGCAGCCCTGGTTTTACCTTAACCTTGCAGTTTTTTATTCAGTTCATTGAAGTGTGCTGTAAAATCTGGCCCGTGGGGAGTGGTTGTCCTCCCATCGGGCGCCTCCCCTGGTGACGGATAGGGGAACGCCCGCCATACATGTATGGAGGGTACCAGGGAAATAAAATACCTGGGGTGGACCAAAGACAACAGCCGTGACCTCATGGGCTTAAAATAAGGGGGTTGGGCGTAGGGCTAGAAACCCACCCTGTAGAAAAAAAAGCTTCTGCTACAGAAACACTAAAAACAGAATCTACAGACAATCTAGTCCTAGAAGAGGAAGGTTCTTCACTACGAAGACCTATGAAGCTCAGTGGTGAAAGCCGTAATGAAGTCGCAAAGCCAACTACCCTTCTGACAACCAGGAAAATCACCATCGGAACATGGAACGTCAGGACAATGTATGAGGCGGGAAAAATGGCACAGGTAGACTCAGAGGAGAAATAAGCTGACTATATTGGGCATCAGCGAGTGGACGCAAGCTGGACAAAGGAGAATGATATCAGGAGAGCTGTATGCTGTATTCTGGACATGAAGAAGAAGATGCAATACACTCACTGGATGTTGGCCTCATGCTGTCAAAACAAGCACCTGAAGCCCTGATTGGCTGGGAAGCGCATGGCCTCCTTCAAAATAAATATAGTCCAATGTTATGCGCCGACTAATGACAGTGAAGAGGAGGATAAAGACCAGTTCTATGGCAGACTACAAAGGATACTGGCGACCTTCCCCAAAAAAGGATGTCATCATCCTCATGGGTGACCTTAATGCAAAGATTGGTTCTAAAAATAAAGGCTAGAACAGGTAATGGGCAACCATGCGCTGGGAACGATGAATGAAAACGGAGAGAAATTTACAGATCTCTGTGCGCTCAACAATATGGTCAATGGAGGGAGCATCTTTGAGCACAAAACAATCCACAAAGCAACATGATTCTCTCTAGACAAAAAAACATAGAACCAGATAGACCATGTCTGCATAAACAAGAGATTTAGAAGATCCTTACAAGATGTCAGAGTGAAAAGGGGGCAAATGTAGCATCTGACCACCACCTGGTAATTGCCCGACTTAAACTGAAGCTGAAGAGAAACCAGACAGGCACAACAGACAGAAGAGTTAAATACAACATTAACCTTCTGAAAATCCCTAAGATAAAAGAAAGGTTTAACTTGGTGCTGAAAAATGAATTTGAAGTGCTACATGATCTGGTGGAAGAGGAACATAGTGTACTCAGCACCTGGCAGAAAGTGAAAGAGACATTGAGATCCTCTTTCCAAGAGGTACTTGGCCCATAGAAGCTACATCAGAAAGAGTGCATCACAGCGGAGACCCTGTAAAATATCCAAGACAAGAGGAAGAAGAAAGCAGCAGTTAACAATAGTAAAACTAGAGCAACAAAAGGCAAAGCTCAAGAAGAATATGCAGTAGTGCATAGGGCCGTGAAGAGAAGTTGGTGAACTGGCTGGGGAGGCAGAACAGGCAGCTTATAGCGGAAACATGAAACACTATACGACATAACTAAAAGACTTTCCGGGAAAAATAGCAAGCCAGAAAGACCTGTTAAAAACAAGCATGGGAATACCATTAACACACTGGACCAGCAGTTGAACACATGGGCTGAACACTTTGAGGAACTCCTGAACAGACCTGCACTCCAGAACCCTCCAGTCATTGAACCAGCCACTGTAGATCTCCCGATCAGATGTGACAAACCAAGCAGAGATGAAATCATAAAAGCTATCACCCTGATGAAAAATGGGAAAGCAGCTGGACCGGATGGCATACCAGCGGAGGCACTAAAGGTAGACCTAAATGCATCAATAGAGATGCTATACCATCTCTTCGAAAGGATCTGGGAGGAAGAAGACATTCCAACAGAGGGGAAAGAAGGCCACCATATCAAGCTTCCCAAAAAAGGTGACCTTGGAAACTGCAATAATTACTGGTGCATCACATTACTTTCGGTGCCAGGCAAAGTCTTCAACAGGGTACTCTTGAAGAGGATGAAAAATACAGTCTACCCACAGCTGCGGGACAAACAGGCTGGTTTCCGGGAAAACAGATCATGCACAGACCAGATTGCAACGCTCCGTATCATAGTGGAGCAGTCCCTTGAGTGGCACTCGTCGCTATATGTAAACTTCATAGACTTTGAAAAAGCATTCGACAGTGTGGATCGAGAGTCGCTTTGGAAGCTTCTTAGACACTACGGCATTCCCACTAAGATAGTTAACCTGGTAAGGATATCATATGAGGGTATGGCATGCAGAGTTATACATGGAGGGCTACTCACAAACAGCTTCCAGATGCAAACGGGTGTCCGACAAGGATGCTTGCTGTCACCATTCCTGTTCCTACTTGCTATAGACTAGATTATGAAGAAATCTACCAGGAAAAAAAGAAATGGAATCCAATGGATTTTGTTGAAACAGCTGGACGACTTTGATTTTGCGGATGACCTTGCACTCCTTTTACATAGCCACCAACAGACGCAAGAAAAAAACAATTTAGTGTCAGCCACAGCAATGGACATCGGCCTTAGCATCAACAAAGACAAATCCAAGATTCTGAAAATTATCCCCACCAGCACGAATGTCGTCACCCTTAATGGAAGCAAGCTGGAAGAAGTACAGTCATTTACTTATCTGGGCAGTATAGTAGACCAACAGGGCGAAACTGATGCCGATGTTAAGGCAAGGATTGGAAAAGCAAGGGCAGCCTTTATACATCTAAATAACATATGGAAGTCCAGAGAGTTGTCCAGGAACACTAAGATCCGACAGTTTAGTTCCAATGTGAAGTCAGTCTTACTATATGGAGCTGAGATATCGCGGATGACAAAGACCACCATCAGGAAACAACAAGCATTTATCAACAGCTGCCTTAGAAGAATCCTGCATATACGATGGCCTGACACCATCAGCAATGTCAGCTTTTTAGAAAGGACCGGCCAAGCCCCAATTGAAGAGGAGATCAGGAAAAGAAGATGGGGTTGGATAGGTCAGACACTACGCAAACCAGCAAATAACATTACAAGCCAGGCACTGCAATGGAATCCCCAAGAAAAAACGAAGAGGGGCCGCTCAAGTAATACATGGAGGCGTGACCTGGAAGCCAAATATCTCCCTATCTACCAGAGGTGCGAATGCAAATGACGGACCCCGCGATCGGAAAACACAGCAGCTTGGCTGAGAAGCTTGCTACTGCCCTTGAGACGGTGCGTTCCTATCCGCACTGCATCAAGGCGTACACTGATGGGAGTGCCACCAGTGGGGCCGAGAGGCGGGCTGGGTATGGATGTCTTGTGCAGTACCTAGGGGCAGGTACCCGAAGAGATAAGCTGTCAGGGCCATGTGGTGCAATCTGCAACTACGAAGCAGAGATGGAAGCAATCAGACATGCCGTTGAGGCAATAGGGACAAAGTTAGATGATGAGTCATAAGTGGGTGCTGACATCGTCATCTTCACTGATGCGCTTTCAGTCCTCCAGGCCATCGATGGTCGGGGGTCATGGCCCGGGCGTCTCTCAAACATGATCATGTCTATCTCGGATCTGATCTCCAGGCACGGAGTGAAGGTTACTCTCCAGTGGATTCCAGGTCATGCAGGAGTCGAGGGGAATGAGATAGCGGACTCCCTAGCCAAGAGGGGGTCCTTGTTGGTACCAGATGTGGACGAATCGTGCTCGATGGAGACAGCAGTGCGTCTGATCCGTCAATGGGAGATGGATCAGTGGTACAAAGGCTGGGACGAATCTGACAAGGGCAGGTGTGTTTGGCAGCATTTGAAGAGACCGGATCGTGCTGACGGGTGGTGGAAACTCCGCAGGAAAGACTCAGCTACTATTGCCCAGTTTCGAACTGGACATTGTGGTATTGGCGCCTATTTCAGTAGATTTAGACCCAATGAGGATTCGCGGTGTAGAAACTGCATGGAGGCGCTAGAAACGGTCGAACATGTGCTTGTCGAGTGCCCCGCCCTGCAGGGGCTCAGAGTGGACGGGAAAGGCCAACCGTTTGTGCCGACCCTTAACGGGGATGTGTCACAGCTGCGTGATACTGCAAGTTTCGTTCTCCGGGCCCTAAGAGAGTACTCTCGGCCTGTTATCTCTGCGAAGAGGTCAAGTCTGGAAGCCAAAATCACCAAGATGGGCTTCAGCTGGAACCGGTTATAGAGGATGGCCCATGATAAGATAATCTGGAGAACTGTTGTTGGTGGCCCATACTCCGACAGGGGTTGACGGGCAACTCGTCTTGTTTGTCTTGTAAAATCTGTAAAAAAAAAACAAATGAGGTTGGTAAGTCATACCATATTAGTGAGATGTGGATAATCCTGCCCTTTTGAATCATAAACAGCATAAATGCACCCAATCATGCTACAAATATCTCCAACACTCGTCCTCTGCTCAGCCAACCGACATTATTGTACATGAGTAAAGTATTATACTTAAAAGTAAAATTAAAAGAATAGCCGCGAAAAAAAAACGAAATGAACGTATTTTAACAAATAGTCGATCCGACAAAATGGCCGTTTTAAATGGACGATCCCATCCCTAGCGGTGTGGACATAACTAAGCTGTTTCATTTTTGGTAAATGCTCGCGTGCCCACAGAAACGGCTCTGCGTGCCAGCTGTGGCAAGCGTGGCATAGGTTTACCATCGCTGCTCTAATATGTGTTTGCTGTTTGTTAAATGAGACCACGTTATGTATAAGTCTACTGCATGGGAAGACACTTTCTGGTTTAGACAGTGTCTTGACATGTTGTCAAGGAGTAATAGCCGCTTATGTGCATTCAATTTCTAAGTTGATACGTTCAACAAATTTAAATAGGCCTAAAGAATTCGTGAGTCATTAACAAGGGTACTTCTTCACTGATAAATTGTAACTTCACACAGAACATCACTAGACATTTATTATTCAATAAATTCTGAAGAGGAAGGTTCTGCTAAGTTCTGCTTCATAAAAATTACTGTTATATCAAGCTTGAGTAGATAAAATACTTACATCTTACAGTGAACGCATCCACTTAAAGATGAGGTATACAATATAAATCCACAGGAAATATCATACAGAATAGTTGACCATTGGCCAAAGTCTATATATATCCAAAGTATCGATAATGCAAAATATCTAATAGCTATTTACAATCAACTGTCTCCCTAACTTGCGAATCTGGTCGTTCTCCGCCGATTCCCAAAAAGAACTCCTTTATGCATGATTTCTCTATACTCTTTACTCTATACTATACAAACGAAAAGTTGCTATTTTAAAATACTTATCGCGATTGACTTTTGGCTTATTGGTCAAACTAAAATTAATAGTCGATTTGATAAGCTATGCAAGGAGATGGGGGGGGGGTAGTTTTAGAAAAATTACCACTGTCTAGCCTTTAAACAGAGCGTGTATATGCGACTAGAGGGAAACAAGATCATGGATGGTGGTTAGGGAGGGTGGCAAAGGAGGGGAGTGCTTACGTGGTGATGATCACTTGTCCGATAGACAGTCGGCGCCAGTAAATTTTGTAATGTATATCTATAAAAGATGGTCTGGTGTAGAGGGTAACCTAACCCTTAACTCAAATATTAAATGTATCAGAAACATAAATGGACATACGCCAGCAAATTCTAATTCGTTAATACATAGGTAAAGTATAGATATGTAATAATATCAATATTAGTAATAATAGACAAATGGAAACATTTCATAATTACGACATTCACTCTCACTTTCTTTCTTGTCCATAAGTGCCAATTAAGTATCTGGATTAGGATACAACTTCAAGTAGAGCCAAATCTATTAACTTGTTAGCCTACATGTAGATATTGTCATGTAGGTAATCTGTAATTAACATGTTATTTACTCATGACAAACGGGTTCTAAATTTAAACAAGGGGAGACAAAAATAGGAAAACACACCCGTCCAATGTAATCTGCATAGGCCACAATATAAAATATATTATAGCTTTAAAATGGCATTTCTAGATTCCAAATGCACATACATGTTAGAAAAAAATGTATTTAACAAACTATTGAATTAACCTTGTGTTTGTGATTGTTTTCAAGAAACCTCAAGAACCACCCCAAATTAATATGTTTCAAGTAGGGCAGAAGCTGGAGGCAGTAGATCGTAAACATCATGCCCTCATCTGCCCTGCAACAATTGGTGATATTAAGGAAGATGAGATTTATGTCACGTTTGATGGTTTTCCTAGTGCGTACAACTACTGGTGCCGCTATGATTCCAGAGACATTTTCCCAGTAGGTTGGTGTGAGAGAAGTGGCCATGAACTTTCAAGCCCAAGTGTTAAAGGTGAGTAACAAGGGCATTAACACAAAACAATTTGTAAGAAAGATTTTGTCTGATAGCCTATTGTTATTTTTATAAAATTTCATGCAGCTCACAGAAAAACTCAAAACGAGTATTTGTTGGTTGTTGTTTTTAACCTCTGAGAAATCATAACATTTTTGGGTATACCCATTCTGATTCAAGTTTCAAAATTTCTCAAGTTTGCTATTAGCTTCAGATGTTACAGCCTACTTTTCAATCCCTCTTCCGCCCCCTTCCTTTTAAAAAAAACAACAACAAAAAAAAACACAGTAACAATTTGTAAGAAAGGTTTAGTCTGATAGCCTATTGTTATTTTTATAGAATTTCATGCAGCTCACAGAAAACTCCAAACGGGTGATGTTTTTTTTTTAATATTTATTTTTGGAACCCTCTGTGAAATTATAAAATTTTTGGGTTTACCCATTCTAGACCTAGGTTCAACAACAAAATTTCTCAAATTTGCTATTAGCTTCAGATGTTTCAGTCTACTTTCCCTTCCCTCATCCACCCCCCCCCCCACCTCGAAAAAAAAAAACACACTGAGATCTCAAATGTTCTGTTTAGTAAAGTATGTTGCCCTCTAGAATTCCGTCAAACTGCACTTCATCACATCTATGTGCTCGGGTTTAAAATAGATGCACAACTTTGTTTTAGTCACCTATTACGTCATGTAAACGAGAATAAACAATGGAGTTATTCTATCACCTGAGGCATATCTAGGATACTAAACTCACCTGGTATACTAATGTAAATTCAAATGCAGTTAAAAAATTTTTAACTTTATATCATTGTCTTCCGAGTTGCGTTTAACTTTTAACGTTTTGTTATACCCCCCGAAACTAATTGATTTTAAAAGAATAGATGAATTTCCTAGAATAAGTTAGAGGAACGTATGCCCTTCATTGGATTGTCACAGATATATACCGTACCGTATTTACACGCCAAGCTTATGATTTTTAGCTGAAAACTACACAAATGCAAATTATTATTCCACTCACAGGCACTACAGAAGAAAAGTTTCATGATAAAAGACAATCAACTAGATCAAACACCTCTCAACTAAAAGGTATTTTCAAATTAATATACTCGAATAAATAAAAGTATTAGAAATACTAAATGATGAAATACATTTTTTTTCAATAATAATATGTATCAAGAAGTTCCAGAGCTTTATTCTAAAAGAAGACTCAAGTCTTCCGCTATAAACAATATGACAAATATTGATATTATCAGAAATATACTTAGAGCGTAATAAAATAAGCAAAATAAGCTCCTGCTTAGGGCATCAAGTGAAGAAGACACCACAGACATTTCCAGTTTCGCAATTAAAAAATTTGTTTAGTAAACTTTTTAAAATACAAACATGGAAGTATTTAAAAAAGAAACTTGTTTATGTATTATTGTTAGTTTTCTTTAATTTAGTAAAGTTTTTTTTTTAAGAGTGTCATATTGTGCAATAGACCCCTTCCCCGCGCTGATTCTAAATACAGAAATCAATTCTATTATTATCATCACAATGCAATCATAGCCAGAAGCTAGTGTCTACCACATTGAAGAGACCTAATCAATATCTATAATTACCGTGAGTTTGTTTATGTATATGTTTGTTCATATATATGTATATTGGTATATAAATTTATGTTTGTCCTCTATAGGCTCCTAGGTCTTTTGACCGATCGGCACAAAAGTTAAATGTATATGTATAAATTGGAAATGTCATCCAAAATTATTATTTTTTTTATCTAAACAATATTGCTTAATTTTTTTTTATTTTTTTTTTTAAATAAACGTAGGCCCATTACTAATTACCGCGTATGTTAATACTCTAAACTGAGCGCCATTTCAGAATAATTTCCCGTACTGCGAAATATTATTGTCTACTTTTTTTTATATTATATAAATAGTATTAGTTTTTGTTTAATATTATTAATAAGAAGTCAGAAGCTTGACAGCAACAATTTACATGCATGTTCCAGGGCCACTATGCGATAAATTCCGAAATAAACGTTCTCACTACAGTGTTTTATTGTAATATTGTTTGTCATTTCTTCTTTTTCTACACAATGTAATCATTCGTTTCACCGCCATTTTGACGTGCATAACAATACATAGTTCTGTATAATGACTTACAGTAGCTATTTATAGCTTTACCTTACCGTGTAAGATAGCACAGCAGCTAAATATTGATTACTAACAAAGAAACAGATTTGCCGATTTCGATTTTTCATGCTCATTTAAAATTAACAACCTACCCGAGTAGGCTATTTGTACATTAAACCTTCTCTAAATTCTCTAATTTAAAAATAAAATAAGTATATAGGCTATACATTATTACTAACTTATAGTCATAATTAAATGTAATCATTATGTATTTATTCAATTTGGACTAATATGCAAAAGAGTTGATGAATAAACCTAAAAAAAATAACTAGTAGCAAGCAGTGATTAGTTTATATATAATAATTAATTTTCTTTCAATTACATGGGTACTTTTCTAGCTTTTAGACAATTCTAATAGATGGAACAGCCTAATTTAGTATTAGGCCTAATCACATAAATATTACTACTTATTTAATAACATATTCACAGAGTAAATAATTATAAACCTGCAATAGAACTTGTTTGTTTTATATAAAAAAAAATGTTCGCTTTAAATCTAATATAAATATTATGTTTAAAATCTATAAAACAGGTAACGAAACAAGAATCGCTACGGACAAGAATGGTGTTTCAAGATTTCACAAACAGGTTCATACTCTTCTGAGACTGTGGAGACCAGAGACTGATATAGGAGAAGTAGCAGATATTGAAAATGTTGTTGACAACTTCATAATGATGCATCCTTTATAATCATAATTTTTTGTATTACAGACAAACATTTCTTTTGTTTTGCTGTCATCTAAGTGTAAAGGCAAAAAAATGTAATGTTAAAAAGTATGCTCTAAAATAAGACAGTGAACTTTATCTAAAGCTTTTGAATTATCCAGTAATGTTGCATTTATTTTTTTAGCTTTTTATTTTGTTTGTTGACATACGCACCTTCTACTTCTATATAGAAGATTATTACGTTCTACGCTTTGAATCAAATCATGTATTTTGATTACAGTGATATTTTGTTGGTTTTCCTGGTTTGTTTAGGTAGATCATTATATTCCATGATGCCACTAGGCAAGAATGAGAACTTATAGGATATGCGTTTGTTTTAGCATATTTAAAAATGTTTTTACCCTTATGTCTGTGTTAGTATTGTTATAGATTGTTGTCTTATATTATTAGGTTAGAATTTAATGCTTCATATATTATTACTGCTTTATTCATTGCCTTCTATCCTCTAGTGCAGGGGTGGGCAAACTTTTATCCACGGGCCGCTTGCGGCTCGGCAACTGAAATTGTGAGGTCCTCGATGACAGTTAGAAATAAAAATAATATCTCATTATTAAAGCTTTTTTCTTGAATTTTACAGATTTTGAATTTCCAATTTTATATTCCTGTAAAGAATACTTGACCACTGTAATATAATGCTAATACGTAAAATAATGTATCGTCATGTAAACATTTAATAAGGATGATTATTTTGTCAGGTGAATAAAAATGATTAATTTTGCAAGAAAGTAATACATTTAAAAGCGTTTATTCTGTTTTTTTTAATATTATTTTCACAGTAACAATGTTCAAATTGATTGATATGTTGTAGTAGTCTTGACATTTTTCTTAATCTTTTCTAAGTTAACTCAGGTTTTTTTTTTAAATTATTTTCACACACAGCCATGAGTAAGTTTTCTTATTTTTTAAATTATAACTGTTACAATATTTTAGGGAAATGAGTGTCACTAAAAAAAAACTTAAGATTAGGACGAATGCCTTGTTGTTAATAATGAATGGACAACTAAGTACCGTTTAATAAAAAATGGTAGCAAATGAGTTTGTTGTGTTGTGAGCCCCAGTTTTCTAAAGTAGTGCACTTTAAAAAGACACGAGAAACAAAACATTCCGATTCAAAGAATGAAAGGAAATCCCCGAAGCTGGTGAAATAATTGTAGATTCAACATTATATCAACACTACTACTATATATTTTTGTTATAGTATGTTGCATGCAATGCTTGTAAGGGACATTATCTCAATTTAGACAATTTGTCTATTAAAGGTTTTATAAGGTTTTACTTGATTCTAAAGCTAGGTGACTGACCGATCATAGAACTAGACCTACATGTATGTTTGCATCATTGAATTTCTCCAATGATGTTTATTTATTTTTCTCGAAAGTGAAGTTACTTTAGCCTAAAACGTATTTTTAAGAATAGGTATAATTCACTATTTAGTTCCTTAATTTTAATGATGTAGTCCAGAAGCTTTAATTGCTTTTAAGTTTATAAAATATATTTGGTTTATTCATTTTTTTTTAATATATTTACTACGTCATCTATTTTTGTTTACATTTTATAAGATGTCCTACTTGAGTAGTACTGCATAGATTTTGTATTTTGTGTCATTAGTTTTATTATCTGTTAGAATGTCTATTTTGTTGTTGTTTCATGTATTCATTATTTTAAAATACCGTATAATTTTTCAGTTTCAGATATATTTTTGTCAGGCGGGCCATTTTACTAGTATGGAATCTTTGATATTAATGGGCTTTTGTCCAAGTTTACAGTAATATACTAAGGGGATAATAAGCGGAAAAATATATTATATTATCTATTCTCTTGTTATATTCATTGTTTTTAAAAAATGGGCCATTATTTAAATTCCTCCCCTATTTGGGCCTGCATACATTTATAATGGGCCCTACAAAATCCTTTATTATTACCAGAATAAGTCGAGCCTTTTTTATAATTTATTATGTGCATAATAATTATCAAATGTTTAACTATCCCAAAAGAAAACATGTTTTATTTTTATTGTTTCAGTGCCTTGGCACACTATTTTAATGATTTTTTTGTTCATTCTTATCTCATTTTAAACTACTTAAAATGCAGCATTTTTAGTTTTAAGATTACACTATTTGTTTTGTTTTTTTATGTTACTTTTTATTTGAAAAAAATAGACCTACTATGAAATGTAATTAGTTTTCATTTATAACAGATATATACTTTTTTCAATTAGTTTAGGGATCTTTTTTATTTACTGTATTTGGTTCACTAAAACATATCTGCAATAGACACTATATATCAGTTACTGTGGGCAATAGCACTATATCACAGGTTCTAGTAAAATATTATCTAGTAGGCCTATATTAAAGACTAAAAAAGTTAATAGGTGGCCTATTGTACTTCAGAAGAAAATACTATACTACAGTAGCATATAGGCCTACATCAATACAGTAGTAAAAACTAAACTGCACTACAATAGTATATACTTCACTACACTAGTAAAACTTCACAACTGTTTATACTGCATAACAATTGTTTATATAGGCTACTGCACAACTGTAGTAAAGACTATGGAAACTGTTTACACTTATAAAGCTTAATTACATTATTTAATTATATAAATGCAAAAAAAACTAACTATTTGACTATATTATGGGGGAGTGCACTAAATATTTAAACAGTAGATGTCACATTAAAAAAATATATTCCTTTGTTTTGGTGTTGTTGTTAGTTTCTTTTCGCTTTGCTGAATTAAGGTTTGCATTAGAACAGTGAGAATGGAGCACACTATTGTGTTTAGGGAATTATTTCACATCTAAGTTTTCGCTACCAGTCTAGGTTACTAAATCCATAGAAATAAAAAGGATTGCCCATGTTTCTCCTCATTAGATTTAACAGCAAGCAGATCAAAGCTTTTTTTTTTCCTTGAAGGAAACAAGAACAGAAGGTCTATAATATATCTAGATCATCTAGATCTAGGCAAACTAAAACTTTCACCTCATACTCACAGAAAAAATGGAATTAGTGAAATATGTTATTTGTATTGTGGATTAAATGTCTGTTCTAGTCCTGGTGGAATCCCCCTCCCCATTTTTCTCAAGAAGATTGCGAAAACAAAATAAGCTGATGAACTTTGACATAATTTTATACTTCAAAACTGTTTAGTTAGTCTAGACCAGGGCTCAGAGGCATATGGCACACGTGCTATACTTGACAAGCGGAAGACTCACCCAAAAAAGCAAACCATGTCTCTTCTACTACAAAAAGGGTTGCTAGAGCATAATGACCTTAGGATGTTGGCACACTGCAGGATGACCTTAGGATGTTGGTACACTGCATGATGACCTTAGGATGTTGGTACACTGCATGATGACCTTAGGATGTTGGTACACTGCATGATGACCTTAGGATGTTGGTCCACTGCAGGATGACCTTAGAATGTTGGCAAACTGCAGGATGACCTTAGGATGTTGGTACACTGCAGGATGACCTTAGAATGTTGGTACACTGCAGGATGACCTTAGCATGTTGGTACAATGCATGATGACCTTAGGATGTTGGCACACTGCAGGATGACCTTAGGATGTTGGCACACTGCAGGATGACCTTAGGATGTTGGCACACTGCAGGATGACCTTAGTATGTTGGCACACTGCAGGATGACCTTAGGATGTTGGTACAATGCATGATGACCTTAGGATGTTGGCACACTGCAGGATGACCTTAGAATGTTGGTACACTGCAGGATGACCTTAGGATGTTGGTACACTACATGATGACCTTAGGATGTTGGCACACTGCAGGATGACCTTAGGATGTTGGCACACTGCAGGATGACCTTAGGATGTTGGCACACTGCAGGATGACCTTAGGATGTTGGTACACTGCAGGATGACCTTAGGATGTTGGTACACTGCAGGATGACCTTAGGATGTTGGTACACTGCAGGATGACCTTAGGATGTTGGTACACTGCATGATGACCTTAGGATGTTGGCACACTGCATGATGACCTTAGGATGTTGGCACACTGCATGATGACCTTAGGATGTTGGCACACTGCATGATGACCTTAGGATGTTGGCACACTGCATGATGACCTTAGGATGTTGGCACACTGCATGATGACCTTAGGATGTTGGCACACTGCATGATGACCTTAGGATGTTGGTACACTGCAGGATGACCTTAGGATGTTGGTACACTGCATGATGACCTTAGGATGTTGGTACACTGCATTATGACCTTAGGATGTTGGTACACTACATGATGACCTTAGGATGTTGGTACACTGCAGGATGACCTTAGGATGTTGGTACAATGCAGGATGACCTTAGGATGTTGGTACACTGCATGATGACCTTAGGATGTTGGTACACTGCAGGGTGACCTTAGGATGTTGGTACACTGCAGGATGACCTTACGCTGTTGGTACACTGCATGATGACCTTAGGATGTTGGTACACTGCATGATGACCTTAGGATGTTGGTACACTGCAGGATGACCTTAGGATGTTGGCACACTGCATGATGACCTTAGGATGTTGGCACACTGCATGATGACCTTAGGATGTTGGCACACTGCATGATGACCTTAGGATGTTGGCACACTGCATGATGACCTTAGGATGTTGGCACACTGCATGATGACCTTAGGATGTTGGCACACTGCATGATGACCTTAGGATGTTGGCACACTGCATGATGATCTTAGGATGTTGGCACACTGCATGATGACCTTAGGATGTTGGCACACTGCATGATGACCTTAGGATGTTGGCACACTGCATGATGACCTTAGGATGTTGGCACACTGCATGATGACCTTAGGATGTTGGCACACTGCATGATGACCTTAGGATGTTGGTACAATGCATGATGACCTTAGGATGTTGGCACACTGCATGATGACCTTAGGATGTTGGTACACTGCATGTTGACCTTAGGATGTTGGTACACTGCATGATGACCTTAGGATGTTGGCACACTGCATGATGACCTTAGGATGTTGGCACACTGCATGATGACCTTAGGATGTTGGTACACTGCAGGATGACCATAGGATGTTGGTACACTGCATGATGACCATAGGATGTTGGTACACTGCATGATGACCTTAGGATGTTGGTACACTGCAGGATGACCTTAGGATGTTGGTACACTGCATGATGACCTTAGAATGTTGGTACACTGCATGATTACCTTAGGATGTTGGCACAATGCAGGATGACCTTAGGATGTTGGCACAATACAGGATGACCTTAGGATGTTGGTACACTGCATGATGACCTTAGGATGTTGGCACACTGCATGATGACCTTAGGATGTTGGTACACTGCAGGATGACCATAGGATGTTGGCCACTGCATGATGACCATAGGATGTTGGTACACTGCATGATGACCTTAGGATGTTGGTACACTGCATGATGACCTTAGGATGTTGGTACACTGCATGATGACCTTAGGATGTTGGTACACTGCATGATGACCTTAGAATGTTGGTACACTGCAGGATGACCTTAGGATGTTGGTACACTGCATGATGACCTTAGGATGTTGGTACTCTGCATGATTACCTTAGGATGTTGGCACAATGCAAGATGACCTTAGGATATTGGCACAATACAGGATGACCTTAGGATGTTGGTACACTGCAGGATGACCTTAGGGTGTTGGTACACTGCATGATGACCTTAGGATGTTGGTACACTGCAGGATGACCTTATGATGTTGGTACACTGCATGATGACCTTTGTTGGTACACTGCAGGATGACCTTAGGATGTTGGTACACTGCAGGATGACCTTAGGATGTTGGTACACTGCATGATGACCTTAGGATATTGGTACACTGCATGATGACCTTAGGATGTTGGTACACTGCATGATGACCTTAGGATGTTGGCACACTGCATGATGACCTTAGGATGTTGGCACACTGCATGATGACCTTAGGATGTTGGTACACTGCATGATGACCTTAGGATGTTGGTACACTGCATGATGACCTTAGGATGTTGGTACACTGCATGATGACCTTAGGATGTTGGTACACTGCAGGATGACCTTAGGATGTTGGTACACTGCAGGATGACCTTAGGATGTTGGTACACTGCAGGATGACCTTAGGATGTTGGTACACTGCAGGATGACCTTAGGATGTTGGTACACTGCAGGATGACCTTAGGATGTTGGTACACTGCATGATGACCTTAGGATGTTGGTACACTGCATGATGACCTTAGGATGTTGGTACACTGCATGATGACCTTAGGGTGTTGGTACACTGCAGGATAACCTTAGGATGTTGGTACACTGCAGGATAACCTTAGGATGTTGGTACACTGCAGGATGACCTTAGGATGTTGGTACACTGCATGATGACCTTAGGATGTTGGTACATTGCATGATGACCTTAGGATGTTGGTAAACTGCATGATGGCCTTAGGATGTTGGCACACTGCATGATGACCTTAGGATGTTGGCACACTGCATGATGACCTTAGGATGTTGGTACACTGCAGGATGACCATAGGATGTTGGTACACTGCATGATGACCATAGGATGTTGGTACACTGCATGATGACCTTAGGATGTTGGTACACTGCATGATGACCTTAGGATGTTGGTACACTGCATGATGACCTTAGGATGTTTGTACACTGCATGATGACCTTAGGATGTTGGTACACTGCAGGATGACCTTAGGATGTTGGTACACTGCATGATGACCTTAGAATGTTGGTACACTGCATGATTACCTTAGGATGTTGGCACAATGCAGGATGACTTTAGGATGTTGGCACAATACAGGATGACCTTAGGATGTTGGTACACTGCATGATGACCTTAGGATGTTGGCACACTGCATGATGACCTTAGGATGTTGGTACACTGCAGGATGACCATAGGATGTTGGTACACTGCATGATGACCATAGGATTTTGGTACACTGCATGATGACCTTAGGATGTTGGTACACTGCATGATGACCTTAGGATTTTGGTACACTGTATGATGACCTTAGGATGTTGGTACACTGCATGATGACCTTAGGATGTTGGTACACTGCATGATGACCTTAGGATGTTGGTACACTGCATGATGACCTTAGGATGTTGGTACACTGCATGATTACCTTAGGATGTTGGCACAATGCAGGAGGACCTTAGGATGTTGGCACAATACAGGATGACCTTAGGATGTTGGTACACTGCAGGATGACCTTAGGATGTTGGTACACTGCATGATGACCTTAGGATGTTGGTACACTGCAGGAAGACCTTAGGATGTTGGTACACTGCAGGATGACCTTAGGATGTTGGTACACTGCAGGATGACCTTAGGATGTTGGTACACTGCATGATGACCTTAGGATGTTGGTACACTGCATGATGACCTTAGGATGTTGGTACACTGCAGGATGACCTTAGGATGTTGGTACACTGCAGGATGACCTTAGGATGTTGGTACACTGCAGGATGACCTTAGGATGTTGGTACACTGCAGGATGACCTTAGGATGTTGGTACACTGCATGATGACCTTAGGATGTTGGTACACTGCATGATGACCTTAGGATGTTGGTACACTGCATGATGACCTTAGGATGTTGGTACACTGCATGATGACCTTAGGGTGTTGGTACACTGCAGGATGACCTTAGGATGTTGGTACACTGCAGGATGACCTTAGGATGTTGGTACACTGCATGATGACCTTAGGATGTTGGTACATTGCATGATGACCTTAGGATGTTGGTACACTGCAGGATGACCTTAGGATGTTGGCACACTGCATGATGACCTTAGGATGTTGGCACACTGCATGATGACCTTAGGATGTTGGCACACTGCATGATGACCTTAGGATGTTGGCACACTGCATGATGACTTTAGGATGTTGGCACACTGCATGATGACCTTAGGATGTTGGCACACTGCATGATGACCTTAGGATGTTGGCACACTGCATGATGACCTTAGGATGTTAGTACACTGCATGATGACCTTAGGATGTTGGTACACTGCATGATGACCTTAGGATGTTGGCACACTGCATGATGAACTTAGGATGTTGGTACACTGCATGATGACCTTAGGATGTTGGCACACTGCATGATGACCTTAGGATGTTGGCACACTGCATGATGACCTTAGGATGTTGGTACACTGCAGGATGACCATAGGATGTTGGTACACTGCATGATGACCATAGGATGTTGGTACACTGCATGATGACCATAGGATGTTGGTACACTGCATGATGACCTTAGGATGTTGGTACACTGCATGATGACCTTAGGATGTTGGTACACTGCATGATGACCTTAGGATGTTTGTACACTGCATGATGACCTTAGGATGTTGGTACACTGCATGATGACCTTAGAATGTTGGTACACTGCATGATTACCTTAGGATGTTGGCACAATGCAGGATGACTTTAGGATGTTGGCACAATACAGGATGACCTTAGGATGTTGGTACACTGCATGATGACCTTAGGATGTTGGCACACTGCATGATGACCTTAGGATGTTGGTACACTGCAGGATGACCTTAGGATGTTGGTACACTGCATGATGACCTTAGGATGTTGGTACACTGCAGGATGACCTTAGGATGTTGGTACACTGCATGATGACCTTAGGATGTTGGTACACTGCAGGATGACCTTAGGATGTTGGTACACTGCAGGATGACCTTAGGATGTTGGTACACTGCATGATGACCTTAGGATATTGGTACACTGCATGATGACCTTAGGATGTTGGAACACTGCATGATGACCTTAGGATGTTGGCACACTGCATGATGACCTTAGGATGTTGGCACACTGCATGATGACCTTAGGATGTTGGTACACTGCATGATGACCTTAGGATGTTGGTACACTGCATGATGACCTTAGGATGTTGGTACACTGCATGATGACCTTAGGATGTTGGTACACTGCAGGATGACCTTAGGATGTTGGTACACTGCAGGATGACCTTAGGATGTTGGTACACTGCAGGATGACCTTAGGATGTTGGTACACTGCAGGATGACCTTAGGATGTTGGTACACTGCATGATGACCTTAGGATGTTGGTACACTGCATGATGACCTTAGGATGTGGGTACACTGCATGATGACCTTAGGATGTTGGTACACTGCATGATGACCTTAGGGTGTTGATACACTGCAGGATAACCTTAGGATGTTGGTACACTGCAGGATGACCTTAGGATGTTGGTACACTGCATGATGACCTTAGGATGTTGGTACACTGCATGATGACCTTAGGATGTTGGCACACTGCATGATGACCTTAGGATTTTGGTACACTGCATGATGACCTTAGGATGTTGGCACACTGCATGATGACCTTAGGATGTTGGCACACTGCATGATGACCTTAGGATGTTGGCACACTGCATGATGACCTTACGATGTTGGCACAATGCAGGATGACCTTAGGATGTTGGTACACTGCATGATGACCTTAGGATGTTGGTACACTGCATGATGACCTTAGGATGTTGGTACACTGCAGGATGACCTTAGGATGTTGGTACACTGCATGATGACCTTAGGATGTTAGTACACTGCATGATGACCTTATGATGTTGGTACACTGCATGATGACCTTAGGATGTTGGTACACTGCATGATGACCTGAGGATGTTGGTACACTGCATGATGACCTTAGGATGTTGGTACACTGCATGATGACCTTAGGATGTTGGTACACTGCATGATGACCTTAGGATGTTGGTACACTGCATGATGACCTTATGATGTTGGTACACTGCATGATGACCTTAGGATGTTGGTACACTGCATGATGACCTTAGTATGTTGGCACACTGCATGATGACCTAAGGATGTTGGCACACTGCATGATGACCTTAGGATGTTGGTACACTGCATGATGACCTTAGGATGTTGGCACACTGCATGATGACCTTAGGATGTTGGCACACTGCATGATGACCTTAGGATGTTGGCACACTGCATGATGACCTTAGGATGTTGGCACACTGCATGATGACCTTAGGATGTTGGCACACTGCATGATGACCTTAGGATGTTGGTACACTGCATGATGACCTTAGGATGTTGGTACACTGCATGATGACCTTAGGATGTTGGTACACTGCATGATGACCTTAGTATGTTGGCACACTGCATGATGACCTAAGGATGTTGGCACACTGCATGATGACCTTAGGATGTTGGTACACTGCATGATGACCTTAGGATGTTGGCACACTGCATGATGACCTTAGGATGTTGGCACACTGCATGATGACCTTAGGATGTTGGCACACTGCATGATGACCTTAGGATGTTGGCACACTGCATGATGACCTTAGGATGTTGGCACACTGCATGATGACCTTAGGATGTTGGTACACTGCATGATGACCTTAGGATGTTGGTACACTGCATGATGACCTTAGGATGTTGGTACACTGCATGATGACCTTAGGATGTTGGTACACTGCATGATGACCTTAGGATGTTGGTACACTGCATGATGACCTTAGGATGTTGGTACACTGCATGATGACCTTAGGATGTTGGTACACTGCATGATGACCTTAGGATGTTGGTACACTGCATGATGACCTTAGGATGTTGGTACACTGTATGATGACCTTAGGATGTTGGTACACTGCATGATGACCTTAGGATGTTGGTACACTGCATGATGACCTTAGGATGTTTGTACACTGCATGATGACCTTAGGATGTTGGTACACTGCATGATGACCTTAGTATGTTGGCACACTGCATGATGACCTAAGGATGTTGGCACACTGCATGATGACCTTAGGATGTTGGTACACTGCATGATGACCTTAGGATGTTGGCACACTGCATGATGACCTTAGGATGTTGGCACACTGCATGATGACCTTAGGATGTTGGCACACTGCATGATGACCTTAGGATGTTGGCACACTGCATGATGACCTTAGGATGTTGGCACACTGCATGATGACCTTAGGATGTTGGTACACTGCATGATGACCTTAGGATGTTGGTACACTGCATGATGACCTTAGGATGTTGGTACACTGCATGATGACCTTAGGATGTTGGTACACTGCATGATGACCTTAGGATGTTGGTACACTGCATGATGACCTTAGGATGTTGGTACACTGCATGATGACCTTAGGATGTTGGTACACTGCATGATGACCTTAGGATGTTGGTACACTGCATGATGACCTTAGGATGTTGGTACACTGTATGATGACCTTAGGATGTTGGTACACTGCATGATGACCTTAGGATGTTGGTACACTGCATGATGACCTTAGGATGTTTGTACACTGCATGATGACCTTAGGATGTTGGTACACTGCAGGATGACCTTAGGATGTTGGTACACTGCATGATGACCTTAGAATGTTGGTACACTGCATGATTACCTTAGGATGTTGGCACAATGCAGGATGACTTTAGGATGTTGGCACAATACAGGATGACCTTAGGATGTTGGTACACTGCATGATGACCTTAGGATGTTGGCACACTGCATGATGACCTTAGGATGTTGGTACACTGCAGGATGACCATAGGATGTTGGTACACTGCATGATGACCATAGGATTTTGGTACACTGCATGATGACCTTAGGATGTTGGTACACTGCATGATGACCTTAGGATTTTGGTACACTGCATAATGACCTTAGGATGTTGGTACACTGCATGATGACCTTAGTATGTTGGTACACTGCAGGATGACCTTAGGATGTTGGTACACTGCATGATGACCTTAGGATGTTGGTACACTGCATGATTACCTTAGGATGTTGGCACAATGCAGGAGGACCTTAGGATGTTGGCACAATACAGGATGACCTTAGGATGTTGGTACACTGCAGGATGACCTTAGGATGTTGGTACACTGCATGATGACCTTAGGATGTTGGTACACTGCAGGAAGACCTTAGGATGTTGGTACACTGCAGGATGACCTTAGGATGTTGGTACACTGCAGGATGACCTTAGGATGTTGGTACACTGCATGATGACCTTAGGATGTTGGTACACTGCATGATGACCTTAGGATGTTGGTACACTGCATGATTACCTTAGGATGTTGGTACACTGCATGATGACCTTAGGATGTTGGTACACTGCATGATGACCTTAGGATGTTGGTACACTGCATGATGACCTTAGGATGTTGGTACACTGCATGATGACCTTAGGATGTTGGTACACTGCATGATGACCTTAGGATGTTGGTACACTGCATGATGACCTTAGGATGTTGGTGCACTGCATGATGACCTTAGGATGTTGGCACACTGCATGATGACCTTAGGATTTTGGTACACTGCATGATGACCTTAGGATGTTGGCACACTGCATGATGACCTTAGGATGTTGGCACACTGCATGATGACCTTAGGATGTTGGCACACTGCATGATGACCTTACGATGTTGGCACAATGCAGGATGACCTTAGGATGTTGGTACACTGCATGATGACCTTAGGATGTTGGTACACTGCATGATGACCTTAGGATGTTGGTACACTGCAGGATGACCTTAGGATGTTGGTACACTGCATGATGACCTTAGGATGTTAGTACAATGTATGATGACCTTAGGATGTTGGTACACTGCATGATGACCTTAGGATGTTGGTACACTGCATGATGACCTTAGGATGTTGGTACACTGCATGATGACCTTAGGATGTTGGTACACTGCATGATGACCTTAGGATGTTGGTACACTGCATGATGACCTTAGGATGTTGGCACACTGCATGATGACCTTAGGATGTTGGCACACTTCAGGATGACCTTAGGATGTTGGTACACTGCATGATGACCTTAGGATGTTGGTAGACTGCATGATGACCTTAGGATGTTGGTACACTGCGGTATGACCTTAGGATGTAGGTACACTGCATGATGACCTTAGGATGTTGGTACACTGCATGATGACCTTAGGATGTTGGTACACTGCATGATGACCTTAGGATGTTGGTACACTGCATGATGACCTTAGGATGTTGGTACACTGCATGATGACCTTATGATGTTGGTACACTGCATGATGACCTTAGGATGTTGGTACACTGCATGATGACCTTAGGATGTTGGTACACTGCATGATGACCTTAGGATGTTGGTACACTGCATGATGACCTTAGGATGTTGGTACACTGCATGATGACCTTAGTATGTTGGTACACTGCATGATGACCTTAGTATGTTGGCACACTGCATGATGACCTAAGGATGTTGGCACACTGCATGATGACCTTAGGATGTTGGTACACTGCATGATGACCTTAGGATGTTGGCACACTGCATGATGACCTTAGGATGTTGGCACACTGCATGATGACCTTAGGATGTTGGCACACTGCATGATGACCTTAGGATGTTGGCACACTGCATGATGACCTTATGATGTTGGCACACTGCATGATGACCTTAGGATGTTGGTACACTGCATGATGACCTTAGGATGTTGGTACACTGCATGATGACCTTAGGATGTTGGTACACTGCATGATGACCTTAGGATGTTGGTACACTGCATGATGACCTTAGGATGTTGGTACACTGCATGATGACCTTAGGATGTTGGTACACTGCATGATGACCTTAGGATGTTGGTACACTGCATGATGACCTTAGGATGTTGGTACACTGCATGATGACCTTAGGATGTTGGTACACTGCATGATGACCTTAGGATGTTGGTACACTGCATGATGACCTTAGGATGTTGGTACACTGCAGGATTAATAAATCTCACTAAGCCACACTATTATCCAAAGATTGCTTTTCCGTGGTCTACTCTCATCTCTAATATCATCATCCCCAAATGAACGATCAGGTTGTAATATTGGGAAGGGGGGGGGGGCAATACGTCACTCACAATGTTTAACCAACAGGAAGCATTTGTAACATACAGCTAACACAGTCGATTTACTCCCTTGTGCATTACAATTACAATTTCAACGGAACAAGATTATCTTTAACCAAAATTTGTAATGATTCAATAAAAGGACAAATTATTAAAGGTTCGAATTCTGGTTTTAAGAATTACCATTGAATCAATTAAGAGCTAACTTGAAAGCACAAATAGCAACGTCCCTATTGCCCTGTAAAAGTAAAGTATTCCCATCAGACCAAAAGGCCTATGATCTAATCTATAGACTATATAACAGTTTTCTGAGATACCTGCATTCGCCAGGACGTGCAGAAGTCCCAAGGTCAAATTTTTCAAGGTCATGGGTTAGAATCCTGGTGCAGGCTAGGATTTTTTCCTGATCTGGGGGGTGTCCTTGAGACTAACCAGCTCTGGTGAGTTGGGGGATAAAATGTTTGTTCTAACAAAAAGGATATAATTCTTTGATAGTTGCCTAGGCTATATTGAACAACTCTAATTTAAAATATTTTAACAATTAAGTTTAGTTGAATGCATTGATAATTACATAAAAGTTGTTTAAGATTTGATGACGAATTTGGACACGAGTTCATAATTTGCTGCTATTGTCCCTTCCCCCACCTTGCACTATCCCATGCCCACCTTGCACTATCCCATGCCCACTTTGCACTATCCCATGCCCACTTTGCACTATCCTATGCCCATCTTGCACTATCCCATGCTCACCTTGCACTATCCCTTTCCCACTTTGCACTATCCCATGTTTACCTTGCACTTTCCCATGCCCACTTTGCACAATCCCATGCTCACCTTGCACTATCCCATGCCCACTTTGCACTATCCCATGCCAACCTTGCAATATCCCATGCCCATTTGCACTATCCCATGCCCACCTTGCACTATCCCATGCCCACGTTGCACTATCCCATGCTCACCTTGCACTATATCATGCCCATTTGCACTATCCCATGCCTACCTTGCACTATCCCATGCCCACGTTGCACTATCCCATGCTCACCTTGCACTATCTCATGCCCATTTGCACTAGCCCATGCTCACCTTGCACTATCCCATGCCCACGTTGCACTATCCCATGCTCACCTTGCACTATCTCATGCCCACTTTGCACTATCCCATGCCCATCTTGCACTATCTCATGCCCACCTTGCACTATCCCATGCCCACCTTGCACTATATCATGACCACCTTGAACTATCCTATGCCCACCTTGCACTATCTCATGCCCATTTTCACTATCCCATGCCCACCTTGAACTATCCCATGCCCACCTTGCACTATCTCAGGCCCACCTTGCACTATCCCATGCCCACCTTGCACTATCTCATGCCCATTTGCACTATCCCATGCCCGCCTTGCACTATCCCATGCCCACGTTGCACTATCCCATGCTCACCTTGCACTATCTCATGCCCACCTTGCACTATCCCATGCCCACCTTGCACTATATCATGCCCACCTTGAACTATCCTATGCCCACCTTGCACTATCTCATGCCCATTTGCACTATCTCATGCCCACCTTGCACTATCCCATGCCCACCTTGCACTATCTCATGCCCACCTTGAACTATCCCAAGCCCACCTTGCACTATCTCATGCCCATTTGCACTATCCCACGCCCACCTTGAACTATCCCATGCCCACCTTGCACTATCTCATGCCCACCTTGCACTGTCCCATGCCCACCTTGCACTATCTCATGCCCATTTGCACTATCCCATGCCCGCCTTGCACTATCTCATGCCCACTTTGCACGATCTAATTCCCACCTTGCACTATCCATGCCCACCTTGCACTATCTCATGCCCATTTGCACTATCCCATGCCCACCTTGAACTATCCCTTGCCCACCTTGCACTATCTCATGCCCACCTTGCACTATCCCATGCCCACCTTGCACTATCTCATGCCCATTTGTACTATCCCATGCCCACCTTGCACTATCTCATGCCCACCTTGCACTATCCCATGCCCACCTTGCACTATCTCATGCCCGTTTGCACTATCCCATGCCCACCTTGCACTATCCCATGCCCACCTTGCACTATCTCATGCCCACCTTGCACTATCCCATGCCCACCTTGCACTATCTCATGCCCACCTTGAACTATTCCATGCCCACCTTGCACTATCTCATGCCCACTTTGCACTATCTCATGCCCACCTTGCACTATCTCATGCCCACCTTGCACTATCTCATGCCCACCTTGCACTATCCCATGCCCACCTTGAACTATCTCATGCCCATTTGCACTATCTTATGCCCACCTTGAACTATCCCATGCCCACCTTGCACTATCTCATGCCCACTTTGCACTATCCCATGCCCACCTTGCACTATCTCATGCCCACCTTGCATTATCCCATGCCCACCTTGCACTATCTCATGCCCACCTTGAACTATCTCATGCCCACCTTGCACTGTGCACTGTTTGCCTGCGCTATTGATAATCAGAACGGCACATATCCTAATAATTAATCAGAGTTATTAATTTAGTGAAACTTTTTGATGAAAATTGCCTTTATTTTATATGACATCACATTATTTAAATATCGCCTTCTTCCTCGATACATACGGTCCTACCTGTCTTAATTCCCTCCTTAGTCTGTGTGTGCATCGTCATTTTAAAAAGGCCCCAACCCTGGTAATACCATATACTAATAAAACACTAAATGTAAGATATAATATAAGAATAAAGATCCCTAAATCCAACCGTAGAAAGTATAAGATCTCTACAAACCATGGGACATTAAAAGAAACGAAGTGAAGTTAAAGCTCTCTGGTCCAAAACACACAATTCAAAGCTTGAGACAACTATCCCTTAAACAAAAGAGTACTAAAACAAACGTACCCTTTTCCACATAGCAAAAGCAAGAAAAATAAATCAGAAATATCATCTGGACAGAATCACAATTACCCCCCCCCCTTTCATGAGGAATAGTAATCAAGGATATAGATGTGCTTACATCAATAAAGGGTTATGGCGGCTGTGAGTAGGAGCATTTAAAGACGGTTTGTAAAACGCGAAAATCGGACGAAGGCGAATCTTATATCAAATGGTCAAATAAAAATGAAATCAAGAAAATATACCAACTGGGATAAAACTAGATTCCCTTAAATTAGGCACTCGCATTTGGCGGCCATCTTGGATTTTTTTTTTTTGGTGTCCATTAAAAAACTGGCTTGAAAATTCGCGAATGTGCTACCTTACGGATATATCCCAAGGGAAATAATTAAAATAATTAAAACAAATAGTACTCCCGGACTGATTCGTTTATTTACTTTGAAAACGAAAGTATGACAACGCATACGATCTTTGAAAATTAAATTTGAACATATTTTTGTGTTGGACCAAGTGATTCAAAGAAGGTAAGTTTCAAACATAGAAATGAAAAGGTAAATGGGAAGTCTGATCAATGAATCTTAGTGACGAAAATAGAAGAGAATGTAAACTTTAAGGTTAAACCATTAATTAGTAAGTAGATCATTTTGGAAATAGCATAAAACACCTCGATACAGTATACCCCATTCTTTCCCATTATGCCGGCTAATTACCTATTTTCGATAGCGCTTACTTAGGTACGCACTTTAAAGAATTCTGAAATGCTATTTGTGCTGCATTTCATTTAAAATTGCATTTATTTGTATCATTGGTATATTCTTAAACCTAGAGTATAAGTTATAAGATGAAGTTTTATTTATATTTTATAGTTTTCAGGCCTACCATGCCAGCAAGACCATTGATGGGGGGGGGGGGGGGGGGTCAGCTGTCCAGCCCATTTTTTTTAAACCTTAATTTAATTAAGCTTATACTTATGATATCAATACTGTTTATTATTATTATCCTACAGTCTAACTTTTACCACTTGTTTAATATTAAGAAAAATTAATGAAGTAATATTAATAATTGATTAATAATGTTTAGCAATTTAAAATATTATACACAAATAAAAGCTTAAAATCTATAGGAGTAGCCTACTATAGACTATAGTGACAGCCTAGGCCTATTCTATGCCATACATAGTTGATATAGCCTAATTAAATTGAAATAAATGAATTAGTTACCGGTATTTAAATAAAATAGGCCTACAATATGAAAACTATTTATACATGATATTCAATCAACAAGAATAATACCAGCAGCTTGGGTTGAACTAAATACAAAATTAAAGAACCGTAGTAAAGTATTTGAGAAAACTTTCAGTAGGCCTATCTATGATAAATATATATTTAATGTTTTTGCCTTTGGCCTTTGGTTTTCAGAGCCATATCTTCCAAACGACAGAGAAACAACTCGCATGGTTAAAAAATTACCCCCGAAATATTTTAGCACAGAAGAAGTTTTTGGCCAACCTCTAAACATAATTGAAGAGATTGTATTCATCAGTTTCTTTTAGTGGTGTCAAACAAAGGTACCTATTTATATTCCAAATTTTTGCGAGGCTCTTATCTGCCTAGGAAACTGTCCTTTTTACAAGATCATGAACCGCCACATGGAAATGTCCACACAGCCAGGTCGCATCCAACAGGTGTCCCGCTCTATCCGAGGTCATCAGCTCAAACTGCATGTCCCACATGCACGCACCGACATCTACAAATTTTTTTTTTCCAAAAGCCATTAGGTTGTGGAACACCCTGGAACAAGCCTCCATCACGCCTCTACTGTACCGGCTTTCAAATCGTCATTGATGGGCTGGACTAAAAAACTAAAGTGACACTGTCATCTGTTTATAATTGTTGTTTGTGATGTTTTTTTTATTTTATGTGTAGTTAAATTGTGCAATCTTTTCTCTGTCCTAACGGGGTCTCCACAGTAATATGAAGAAGAAGACAGATGGAAAGATATTTGAGAGGCGATCTTGCGAATCCTTCAAGTGAAATGATTAAAGACATGCAGCCTGCCTCACCTCATATCCAGTCGGAAACAAATTTGGGGTTAATGGACTTTTTAATTTTAAGTGAATTTTGTTTAATGCTCAAATGTGTTTTCTTTTTACCTTCCTTGGTAAATTTGTCAAAATTTTATGGAAAGCCAGTATAATTATAATAAATTTTAATGTTACTATTTGCTACCCTCCTAAAAAATTGACTTTTGTTCTCTCTATATGTCTGTTTTTATGAGTAAAAGTGAGTGAGTATTAATTACTTATATTTAATTTAAGATATAGCCTAAACCTAAACGTATTAATATTATAGCACAGTTACCGTCTTTTGAATATTTTAAACGTTTACGTCTTTTGAATATTTTTGGAAAATGGTTTAAAAAAGTCGTACTTTGAAGTATAAGAGGCCAATTTTTTGCTATTTACTTAAAGATTAGCACACTTAACATTTTTGATTATATAATTTATTATAAATTTTACATACTTTTTTAATTATCAGAGAAAAAACAAATTTTAAACGTTTACGTCTTTTGAATATTTTGGGAAAATAGTTTAAAAAAGTCATACTTTGAATTATAAGGGGCCAATTTTTTTCTATTTACTTAAAGATTAGCACACTTAACATTTTTTATTATTAAACTGATAATAAATTTTACGTATTTTTTAAATTATTAGAGAAAAAACACTTTTTATAAATTTTTAAATTAAGAGAAAAACAACCATCAACATTCCCTTCATGTAATACCTAGAAGAGGGTTTTAACTGCAGATGACTACCACTTCTATTACATAACGTCGCCAATTAATATAGCTCTTGTTTAAATTATTTCATTAATAAAATAAAATTATTCAAAGTTTGAAAACCTCAAGAGCAAGAAATAAATAATTTCGGAAATTCCCCTAAAGTAATTTATTTCGAGCAATGCAATAATGGGTAATTCCTTTCTCACGTTTCTTAGCTTATTGTGAGTCGTGAGTGACATGGCGTCGAACGGGGAGAGAGATTCTATGGATGGTATATTGCCGAGCAAAGTAAATATTCTAATTAGTTTAATAGCAACACAACAATATAAATATATTGACTAGTTATATAGCCTCTTTAGAAAACTTCTGATGATTTTGTTAAATATTTTTTGTCTGTTTATTGTTGGCATAAACAAACGACCTATAGAATCGAATACTTCCTTGCATGTAGCCTAAATACAATATTTATTCAGGCTGTATGATATTAGTGCGTTATATACTTCTTGGCTATTAAAGCGATAGGGATTAAAATAAACAGTTACTCGAAACGGTAACTAAAAGATATTTTTATTATTACAACGAACATTCCGCAGAATTTGTTAATTTTATAACCCCCCCCCCCTTCTTAATTCTTTCCATTAACGTTACGCCCTGACTTAAGAGCCGGAAGACTCGTGCGGATTTTAGAGACATTGTTAAGCCCCTCCCTGTTTCCACCCTCACCAATTGGTATCGTTGTCAGTAGGCAGCAGTTTTGTGACATTTTGATTATATGTTGCTTTCAACTTGTCGCTTTTATTCAATTCTTGGCTTGCGGTTATTGTTGAACTATTCTAGTTATTTTTGTTGTAATAAAAAAAAAAATAACACATTCAGATCTAGAGTCTAGATCTATATGAGCAAAATGCATGCACGAGTAAACTAATAGCCAAATGATAATTATTATAGAAAATATAGTATATTGTTTGGGACAATAATGAAACTGAAAGTGAAATTGAAAATGAAACAAACTAAAAGTCTAGTGAAATTGAAACTGAAACTGAAACTAATAGTGAAATGGAAACTGAAAGTAAAAGTGATAGTGACTAAACGAGTTCTACCTATCCTCTTAACAAGACCAATACAAACCTTGGGGTTAGCTTGTACTGCTTTAGAGCTTATCGTATTAGCCCATTATGGTTAAGGTTTTGATTTTGAACAATACCCTAGCAGGACCATTACATCACTAATTAAGACTCAGACCAGTGTAGCGTGGCGGCCACTCTACGGGGTTGATGGGGTGTGGGGATGTCGTGTATTGGGCACACGCAAGTAGAGGCCAACCAAAATTCGTTTTTTTTTCGGTTTTGGCGTCGAAAGTAGGAAAAATTACCTCGTTTAGCGTAGTTTCGGTTTCGGCCGAAGCGAAAGCGTTTACTTTCTGTTTGTTTTCGGTTTTGGCTGAAACTGATATTGACTTTTAGTCATAAACCGAATATCTATTATAAGTTTCAAAATTCAGACTGCAACGCTATCGCTACATCTATTACTCTGATTATTTATAATTTCATTTAGTTAAACTGTTGCGAATATATTAATTTGTGTGAAATTGAAAATTGAAATTAATAATAATCGGATTATTTAATCACCCCAAAGAATGTCGAAAAAAGGAGCGTGGGATTACTGTGCAGTCGTTTTAAATCTTTGCTTGGCAATTTGGTTTATCTTTCGGTTTCAGCTGAAAGTGTAGTTAAACTTTCTTTTTCTGCTTCGGTTTCGACCGATTGTTAATTTATAACTTTCGGTATAATTCCGTTTTCGGCAGAAACCAAAAATGTGGTTTCGGTCGGCCTCTAAACGCAAGGGTTATTTGGCTCGTGTAGGGGCTGATATATCGATATCACAATGGCGTTGGTCTTTAGAACATTTATATTTATAGTGCGTATCTCGTGTAGCTAACACGCGTGCTGGTGGTTTGAGAAATCCTACAAGACACGAATACAACACATAGACAGATACAAAAACACAGATTGACTCAATGGCGGAAATGAATTTCGAACACTGTTTATTTAGGCATAAGTCGATAGACAGCTGAGGTACTCCACAATACAAATTATAGTATATCAGTATAATTGGACCAGTCGAGGCACATCTATTCTAGTCTGTGTTCTCGATTCCAATTACGATTTTCATTCTGCCGCAAACTAAAGTGCCATCTACAGGGTGTTGGGGGGGGGGCGGCGATTAACCATGTGTCTTCAATGATGAGCCAATGGTATAAGATAGGCAAGTTGGGAATCTTTGATACCCTCCGGTCCGGCGTGTAGAGGGAGATATTACATATGTATCAATTGACCGTGGAAGTTTGATCGCCGCACTTACGTCGGCCGAGGATCTAACATGTATTCGATTAAAGATTACTTTAAAGATTAATTTTATGATAGACTTATTACTTTAAATCCGTGCACATGGAAATAATTTTTAAACACCTTATTTAAAAAAAAAACGAATTACACTCACAAATATTTCAATAACATTTTGTAGAATAGTAAAACTATTTAAACGCCCTAAATGCAATCTTCTAAGCCTCTTTTTTATCAGCCTAAACTTCACACATAAACAAGTGTTCGGCTACATGTCTATCTGCCTAGCATACCATTGGTATGTGAAACTTAATATATAGACCTAACTCCTTCGTATGTTCTACTTTATGTCTAAGTATAAATATTGGTAATAGGCTAACTGTATTTGTTTTTGTTTGATTCATTGCTTTTAGATCCATCCAAGTTATTTACACGCTAATTCTACGAGTCATATCTGGGCCTTCAGTGCTATTGCAGAGTTAATAGGTTTGCAAATGTTCATATTTTAAAATTATTGTTCTTACAAGATTTTACTTAAAAAATTGTATTTTACATGCGGAAAAAAACGGACAATTTTTTTACAACTATTATTAGGTCAACGCTAACTTATGTATTAAAAACCCATAAAATATCATTGATTATATGCCCTAGTTTATTATAACTTTAATATAATATATATATTACAACCACAAAGTACCGCATGAATCCACTCATATAGATTTTGATGCAGAAAGTACTAGAAATGGATTTTCCCGAACCCTTCCAAGTGAAAAAGAATTGCATACTAGAAAGTAGAAGAAATTACGAGAAAGCATAAATGTATTGTATTACATCATCATCAATAAATATCTCTAAACTAAAACAAACATACTTAATGTGCGTAAATCAAATGCAAATAAACAGCTCTAAGTGAACTAGTTAGGCCTATACTAGAATATGCAGCACCTGTATGGGACCCATCAACTAAAGAAAACATTAAACAATTAGAACAAATTCAAAAAAGAGCTGCAAGGTTCATAACTAGTGAATATTCCCAATTAAAAAGAGTAACACCATTAGTAAAATCCCTAAACCTAAAAACACTAGAGGACAGAAGGGCAAAGAGTAAAGTGGTAATAATACATAAGGCATTAAACTCTAATTTAGACATGCAACACAATAACAACATGTTGCAAAGCTCAGATAAACATAAAGACAAAAACACTTTCCTTGTCCCTTATGCGAGAACAAATGCATATAAGTACTCTTTCTTCCCGAGTGGCATTCGGGCATGAAATGGGTTGCCTGAACAAACTAGGAAAACCAGTAACTTAACATCATTTAAAACATTAATAAAATGCAAGACTAGACTCGGACCACGGATGAGCGTAGGACGCAATAATCTTCTTTATAGTATGAGCGTCTGTAATGTACAAGATAAGATAAGTAGACAACCTCAAATACCATAATATAGAAACTATTGTAACATATAACATTTCTCTTTCAAAAATGAAAAATATCTGAAGGCTTGAGTTTATGTTGTTAAATGTGAATTTTGAACAATCAAAATAAGTGCGAATTACCTATCGATACTAATTATCCCCCTATAATGTGCTATTAGTTTCTTTAACTATTTTTATTTAATATATTACTTGTTTAATAATACAACTAGTCTACGTGGCAAAACATCATAACACAATTAATTCACGTACCAATCAGATATATAAAGGCACTACTTAAAGATAACTTAGCGTTTACCAACGGAAAAACAGTAAACCGACTTGGATGTTTGTTTACATAAAAAGAAGTACCTGGGAAGGCGCTCATTTGAATCTATGGCGCCTTCTTCATTGAACAGTTTACCTCAGACACTGAGAGAATCTGAGACAAGAGAGTCTTTTAAAAAAGAAAGACCTTTCTCTTTGCTAATACATCTGCCACTGCAATTCATACCAAGAGCGCACTGAGCATGCTAAATTTAATAGCATGGATAGAAGCGCTTAAAGAAATTACCATTAGGCCTTTTATTATTATTATAATTATTATTGTCCACCCACTATAAAAAGTTATATTTTATATAAATATTTATTTACTGATATCTTTTTCATGCATCTTCAAGACAATGCATACGACCCTGATGTTGATGCTAAAGAACTTTATATTGATAAAGAAATAATTGATGGCCAGTCATGTTTAGTATTTTTTGACAACGGAAATAGCATGAATAAAGACAAACTTCTCAACATGCTTAGGTCGGTCTATGAAGAATATTTTAAAAACATTAACCACATTTTTGTGTAAATTTAAATTACTTAAATAGATATTAAAAATGAAAACGTTGTCTTTATATTTACTCCGTCAATTATTCTTTGACTTATTTTTTTTCTTTAAAAACTGTATTGTACTTTTTCTTTCTTTTTCAGTTTTGGATATTGTGAGAAAGATATGTACAATGATAAAAAGAACCACAAGCCTGTTGGTTTATATGGTAACGGCTTTAAGTCAGGATCAATGCGTTTGGGAAAAGATGCCATAGTGTTTACTCGATGTCATGGGACTGCTTGCATTGGTCTACTGTCGCAGACTTACTTAAAAAAAGTTAAAGCGAAAACTATCATAGTGCCTATACTAGAGTACACATTACCAAAACATATCCTTTTAATTTAGTCGTTTGCAAAATTTTTTATTTCACTAAATTACATAATATTAGTTTATTTTTGTAATAATAATAAAAAAAAGAATTGATAATTATTATAATATTAATTAATTGCAATATTTTTTTTTTTTACAAGGCGTCTAACTTTTTAAGCATTTTTTCACAATGAATTAACGTATGTGAATAGGTATGTAAGCTGCAACAACTTTGTCATTTAATTTTACATATTTTAATAAATAAAAAACATTTGAATATATTTTTTCTTTCAATGTAAAATGCTTCTGATATTACACTTATTTTAATGATGATACATCCTTTGATATCTATATTAACTCAAATTATTTTACTATTTAAAGTACATTACTATTAATCTACACATCGTAGTTATACAATAAATAATTACAGAAATGGAAAAAAAAAGTGAATTTGTTTTTAACAATAAATAAAAAGTTAACTAGAAATATTAACAAATAAAGAATTTTAATTTTTCATAATATTTTATTGCATTGTAAGCCACATGATATTACTAACGTTGTATAAATAAAGTACATTGCATTGTGCGTACGGATATTAGTTGGATACTGCAAATTGTTTAAAACTAAAGTGTTTGTTATCTACTTGGTTTCATTCTCAAGTGTTATATATATTTAAATGATTTTTACAAAATGATTATTAATTGTACTTTTTCCTTGACTAGCAATAATGCAAATGGTGGAAAGTGTCAATCAGAACAATCTTGATGCAATTTTGCAGCATTCCCCATTTAAAACTGAAGCGGCCCTTAAAGAAATGCTGGATTCCTTTGAGTCATATAGAATGGGAACTAAAATAATAATATATAATCTCGAAAGGTTGGTTCTAGATTTGTTACTATATTGTTTTATTGTAAACATTGAAGAGTTGTTTTTTTCACCTAAATTAAAAACCTCTAAAAACAAAGTTTTTCGTAAATATCATTCATGTTTTAGTACAATATTTACATTTCCAAAAACTACAAGAAAAATTAAATTTATAAAGCAAAACAAATAGATCTATAAATAATTTTTTAAACAAAAAAGGCGCGTGAAATAAAGTGTAAAGAAACAAAAACAGCTCAAAAGAGATTTGGGGGGGGGGGGGTGATTAAGGTGTGTTAAATGTGACTGTTGCTGAAAAGTTCAATTAATGTGTTGTAAAAAACTTGATGTCTATGTGACTTGTTTCTGGGCAATAGGATGACGGAGGGGTGGGGTATGTGTAATTGTTTGGTTTAGGTGGACCGAGACTGGCGGTTGTTTCTGAGTGGCATTTACCTAGACTTTATAAAATCGTTTGTGCATACCCCCACACAAATCTTGCGTAGTCTGTCTTGTGTTGATCAGTTGAGAGTAGCTGTTGTTTGAACCATGCTGCAAGACAAAGATCAAGGGGCATCCACGGAAGGTCGGTAGATGAGAGTTTTTCGGCATTGTCGGGCAGTTCACGTCGTAAGGGTTATGCTAACGTTACATCAGATATATCAGATGCAGGTTGGCTAAGGCGGTACTTTATGGGCACTTTTTACGAAGTTTCCTCCCGGCGATCTCTCCAATTTGTCGTAAGTTATTGAAGATTCGCGCTTGTTTGCTAATTGCTAACTGAACCCACGTTGTATAAGTAAATTGGAAGAGGAGACGCTATCAGTGTTAGACTGTGTCTTGACGTGTTGACTAGAGATATTGACAGCTGATGTGCATTTGATTTCTAGGTTGATGCGTCTAACAATATTTATATCACAAGTTCATGGCTCGTTAAATAAGGTAATTATTCACTGATAACATATAACTTCACATACAAATTCACTAGAAATTTATTACTCAATAAATGCGAAAAAGGTAGATAATGTATTAGTATTATTTCATAAAACTATTAAATTAAACTTTAGTAGATTGATAAATATTCACATCAGCAATAACAAATTAGTTTAAGGCATACTCTATACTCTACCGGAATTTATAATACAGTATAGTAAATAATTGAATCCAAATCTAAGTTCAAATACATCCACTGAATCGATAGAGCGATATATATATATATATATATATATATATATATATATATATATATATTGTTACATTGCAGCTCTCTGACTTTAATGCTTATGGCTGTTTGTCTAGGTATGATTCTTATTTAGGCCCAGCGGGAACCCATGTCTCTCTGACGATGGTAATAGTTTGCAGCGATTCTTTAAGTTAGTCAATCTAGCATCATTCAAATTAAATTATCTCTCAGCAGCAGTTTTCAAATCAAGACAAAATCCTTGGCTTGTAAATTAATATAGAACTTTTATTAAACAATTAGAACTGTAGTAGTAGATGTAAAGTCACAATAGCATAGAGAGATATGAACAGTGCCTTAGTAATGCGATGTGTCCTGTTAGAACAGGGGTCGGGAACCTTGTTGTCTTAGAGTGCCATGGACACCACATATTTTGAAAAGTAATTCTGAGAGAGCCATACATTAGGTTTAAAACTAAAAATTTAAGTAAATGTGTGCATTTTGTGTAATTTCAACACTAAAAGTACAATAATTATGTCTCTGAATTCTTCTGATGCTGAGCTGCAGTAGACTTTGGCTCATTTGTAGAATTAAATACAGATATGAAATTAATATTGTCACGTACCCGCCTTCTCGTCTTATCCAGTTAATGGGATATTCAAAGTTTTAATATCAAGGCTCTTAGTCTTAAGGGGTATGAGCGAGATTGCGAGTAGTGATCTATGTTAACTATCCAACGAATATCTAAGTACATAACATTCATAAAGATAGGCCCGAGTTCAGCTGAATAATGAATAGTTTATTATAAATAGAGACATAACAAAAGAAATATACAAGAAGTTACATACATTAATCAAACATGAAATCATTAGCTCTTCTTATAGGTATTAGATCACCCCAAGAGAATAGCAAGAAAATAGCGACTCTGATCTTGACCTAGATCAGAAAACATTCGCCTTTGACAAATATATGAAAGAGACATTCAAAGAAATATCCTCAATATAATAAGTCATAGTACAATAGTACAATACGATACGGTTATAGAGTTTCAGTGTTTCCGTTATTATTATACAGTGGTACTATTATTATACTTATACAGTGTGCCCAAAGTTATCATTGTAAATCTCACTTACGCTTTTACAAATCTGAATAAAAACACAGTCTTGCACGGTCAGGCCTCTCTCAAGCAACTGACTAGCAAACTAGGAAAAAGTCCCCTTCTAAACCTAGCGCATGAATCGCTAAAATAACACCACCCCAAAACACTTCATGGGTCGCTCACACAGTGTTCACTTTGGCACGTACCAATATATAGACCAAAAAGTCTTAAAAAAACATTTTTTTTAATAATCGAACATTTGTCTGCGAGCCAGACGCAGCCAGCAAAAGAGCCAGATCTGGCTCGCGAGCCATGGGTTCCCAACCCCTGTAATAGAAGGTTAGCGTCGAATCTCTGCCGCCGTTTGGCTGCGAGTTTCCTTATATACGACCCCGGCCAAATTGTTAAAGGCGCGAATGTGACGTCACAGTCTTCCCCCGCCCTTGTCCATTCAAAAGCATGCCTCTAGCAGACAGCTAAATTTCCTGAACGTGTATTAGTATCGTTTCGCGGGCTTCTAGTGCAGCGACGATATATGTCTATGAATAAACTGGTTTTGGCTGGATCATGAACGAATCATTCTTTAAACGACCTTAACCTTGTCTCGTGTGTTAAGACAAAAGATTCATAAAAAATTAAACAGTCGTGTCCTAATTTATATATAGTGTGGTAAACTCACTAGAAGCGCCAGCGCTCAGCCTGGTGCCATGGCACTTATTCACTATGGCTCCAACCTATAAACTACAATTAATCCTGGCTCATTGCGGTGCTCACCAATGAATAAAGAATGTGTGACTGTATTTGTATCTTGTATCTTTATTTTGTATATATGAATGTACTTACTCTCTTCTATAACTGTGTACATGCATCAATATATATATATATATATTCCTTATATTATTATACAAGCTTAGTTATATGCCCTTATATATATTTAACATGTTTACACTCCCCTTGTATGTACAGTCTAAACACCCTCCCCCACCCTCGCCAAGCCCTTGTATGTACAGTCTAACCCCCCCCCTCGTCAAGCCCTCCCTTTGATCCCCCTCTCGGCTACTGACCACTGGTCAAGATAAGCAAATTGCGTCTACACGCGAAATCTATTGCAGTCGGCCCAGGTGGCCAGGGAAACTCTTCCCCCGTAAACTGACACATACGCAACAGCCCTCGTCTGGATGTATGGTATCAAAGAGCTTTTGTATCCCTCCCCCGACCGCCCTCTTCTCCCCCCTTCCCTTGCCCCTACCCCCACAGAGGGCACGTCTTGGTTTAAGATAGAAATAAGAAACGGGTATTGGGGCCTTAGACTCGGAACGAAACAGTCCAGTCTTCGGTCGATCCAAATATATATACTGTTTACACTGTAAATTTGTGTTATGGATTAACTTCTGCTATCTATCGTTTATGCCTAAATAAACAGGATTTGAAACTCATCCCAGCATTGAATCAATCATTGTTCTTGTGCCTGCTCATATACTAGCACTCGTGTCATATAGTAGTAAAAATTACTCTATTCAATAGGCTTACAGCACCCGCCAGCCAAGCGGGATAACGGACTAAAATATAAATAATTCTAAGGCCCAAACTTCACTGTGACATCATAATAATCAGCCTCTACACGAGCCAAATAACCACGTAGAGTGCCCGCCACGCTACATATAGGATCACAATGTTGTGCGGAAAAGATTTAGTAAATGGGTGGTTCTAACAATAATGTTATCCACAATAACGTAACCATATATATATATATATATTCTCCCTAACAATTGCAAATGTGACTGTTCTGCACACATTCTCAATAGGGCTTTCTCCATATCATTTCTGTATTTAGAAGAAGACTCGGCATTTTCCTAGTGCTCAACAATGATTGGCGTAGGTTATTTACCAAACTAAAACTAATAGTCGATTAGGTAAATTATGCGAAAGGATGAGAGGGGGTGTTATTAAGATCGATACTGTCTAGCGTTGAAACAGAGCGTGAATGTGTGAGCAGATTAACTAAAGGGAGACGAAATAATGGAGGGGGGAGTGGAAGGGTTGGAAGGTGAGGGCATACTAGGGCTGATTCTTTGATTGATAGACAGTCGGCGCTAGTAAAGTCTAGTGTTGTCATAAAAGGTGATGTCCGATGTTGGGGATAGGGAGGCCGTGTAAATGTACAACTTAACTCATAGACTAACTTTATCAAAACATAGATGGAATTACAAGGCAAGTGCATGGGCAAATTATAGAATTGTACTACCAGCAATCTTAGAAATAATAGTGATTAATTATAACATTTCATAGTAATGACATTCTTTCTCACTTTCTTTCTTGCTTTTAAGTGACAGTTAAGTATCTGTATTAGGATAAAACTTCAAGTACAGCCAAATATATTTACTAGATACATATAGCTATTGTAGGTATTTTGTAAATAAATTTCATTTACTCATGACAATAATTAATAGAAGCTTTCCTTTTCATGTCGATGACATCTATTCTTTGCCATTTATCAACTTCTACTTTCTCGCCTTCCCTGTTGATAAAGTCTACAGTTAGTAATTGGAAGAGTCTATCAGTTTGTTTCACTAAATTGTGAGAATCGGTGTGATCTGTATAGGAAGCTTAGTTCCTAGATAGTATGCAGTAGCGTAGCAGGGGGGGGGGGGGCAGCAGGGGGAGTGACCGCTCCCCCTACGACCATTTTCGATATAAAAAAAGGGCCTTTTCGGGAATATTTTTTAAATTAATATTTTTTAACAACCCACGAAGAAAAAATGTATGCTGTTTCTAATTTTAGTCTTTAAATTGCTGTTCAACTATTTATTTGGTACAATGTGATTTAAAAACCTTGGTAGATCTAGAAAATTATTTCATTTGATACCCGAAACGGGTAAAAAGCAGGAACCAAATTGTACCCCCCTTCCCCTCCTAAACAAAAATCAACGAAAGTTTATAAACATTTTTCATCCTAGCAACATCATAGGATACTTTTTGGCGCATCGGCTAATGAAACAATATGCAACCAATAAACAAACTGAACATCAAGCGCACTTAGATCTAGATCTATCTAGAAACATAAAATTATCTCTAAGAATTAATTTAACACAATGTAAGTAATAGTTTATTTACGTTAGATTGAACCCCGATCGTACCAATAATCTGAGATATTTTAAATTATAGTTGCGTTTGTTTTAAATCTGGGACTGCTGAGCTAACCATTATGTTTAAGTTTGTTTTAAATCATAATTTTTTATTTATGTATATTTTTTTTTGTATGTGTGCAGGCTGCAGGACGGAAGCGAAGAACTAGATTTTGAAAGTGATCCCGAGGACATTCGATGTCCACAAGCTTTTGCAAAATCTTCCGAAGAAGCTGATTACCGTCCTACAGAATATGTTCCAGAATACAGGAATTCACTCAGAGTAAGCATGTTATATTTCACTATTAGTGTGTTTTTCATTTGATTAATGAAATAAATAACTTTGGTAATAAAAAAAAAGAAGAAATAACACGAATACAAAACAATTTCATTTATTTGAAAAGTAATAAACTAACCCATAAAAAAAGGTTTCATTATACTGCCTTTCTTTGTAAACTAAGTTTATATTTAATTTATATTTTGATAGATTAAAATAAATATTATAAGTGATATCATACCTTATGAATTTCCACACTAAAATTTTGCGCATCCTTTTTTTTTTTGGCCAAAGCCGAAAAGTTTATTTACTTCCGTCTCTTCTGGTAGAGAAAGGCAGACATTTTTTACGTAAAATTTTCTTCGATTCGCAAATTGGTCGAAGGTATTAGTGACGATTCCAAAGACTATGATGCTGAAAATTTAATAGAATGTATTGCTAGTACCCACAAGTCTGCTGCCCAAGTTTCCGCTCGATTGGACGACGGGAAGTGGTCGAAAAATCGATGCAAAGTTGTGCAGTAGTCAAGCAAGCAGACAAGCAGACAGACAGTACAAGTTAAGAGAACGGGAGTAAAAATAGTGATATAGATATAATTTGGTATTTCTGGCTGACTATATTGCTATCAAAACTATTATAACTATTAGACATTCCTGAAAATGGCGTTTTAACCAATTTTCGCATTAAGAGACTTAATGAATATATTATGCAAACAAAAGGAGCTAATAGAAAAAAAAACTCATCAGTAGAGGCTAATAAAGGTTTTATCCTTAAATAATAAAAGATGTATAATTAGTATATTATTTAATTTAAACTATTAACATTCAAAAAACGGCAATTAGAGATTTACATAGGTCTTGCTTTATATTTAAAAATGCATTCATCATTAAATCAAGATGTTCATCATTTTAGGCATACTGCAGTATTTTATATTTCAAGCCTAAAATGAAAATATTCATTCGAGAACAAGTTGTTAAAACAAAATACATCGCAAAGATGCTGCATGAAACCAGAACACTGTATTACAAACCTTCATTGGTAAGAAGATATTTTAATTACATTCACGCTAAGTTGTGGACCTATACCACTGATCTATAAAAAGAATGGATTAGGCGCGAAAATAACATCCTTAAAGAAATTTCCGCCATTTTGTTTATATTGTCACTGATCACTATATATAATTAACATGAGTTTGTTTATTTTTTTAGATGTTTGTTTCTGCTCTATAGTCTCCTAAGCCGTTTGACTAATCGGGTTAAAAGTTAAATGTATAAATTGGTAACGTCCTCCAAAAGACATTTTAATTTTATCAACAATATTGCTTTATTCGTTAATTTTTTTTTTTAATAAACTTAAACCTATTACTAATCACAATAAGTTAAGGTTTTGAAACGGACGCCATTTCCGAGTTATGTCCCTTTGAAATGCTTTCAAATTTAGTGTGTTTCGGAACCGGGTTTTCCCGTACTGCGAAATATTGCTGTCTATTTTTTTATTATTAACTTTTTTTATTGTTTGGTATTTGTTTTCTTTTTCTTTCCTTTTCATAGTATTATTGTTAGTTTTATATTATTATTACAAAGTCAGAAGCTTGATAGCAACAATTCATATGCATATTGTGTAAAATTGCAGCAACATAGATTCCGTTCCGATCTATTTATAGATCAGTGGCGCAGTAAGTTTTAGACACAATTTTGTTTATATCGATAAGTGCGGTGGAACTGATTAGATTTCCCTGTCTTCACTTTGTTCAAACCAATTTATTAAGAAGGCGCAATCCATTATTTTTATAGATCAGTGACCTATACACACGAAGTTATTAAGATAATATTGTTTTTTTAATACAATTTTGGTATAAATGATAAATGTGAGGCTAGTAACGAGATAGACAATGTGTCTGTAAACTGAGATAATGTGTCTGTCAACTGAAAGAATGTGACTGTTAGCTGAGAGAATGTGTCTGCCTACTGCGAGAATGTGTCTGCTAACTGAGAGAATTTGTCTGTTAACTGATAGAATGTGTCTGCCAACAGAAATAATGCGTTTGCCAACTAAAGAAAGAGTATGCCAACTGAGAGAATGTGTCTGCCAACTGAGAAAATGTGTCTGCCAACTGAGAGAATGTGTCTTCCAACTGAGAGAATGCTTATGCCAACTTAACAATGTGTCTTATAACTGAGAGATTGTGACTACCGACTTAAAAAAGATAGCTTTTATATCATAATTTATTATACATCTTTTTTTAAAAGCATCTTAAGTGACATAGATTTATTCAATTTTAATAAGATTTTATTGATATAGAGTCTATATATATATATTTATTGTTAGAGAGTCTCTCTCTCTCTCTATATATATATATATATATATATCGTCGGCATTTTACATCTCGAAAGACGATCCATTTCCCTTGCAGGCCCTTATGTGTCTAAAGAGGCAAATCCTGGACGTACAGGAACGGTCACACTGGCTGCAGATGAATGTAGCAGAGGGTACCACATTTTTCTCCATTGTCTTGTTCCTGGCGGTGCTTCGTATCTCTTTGTTACAGACATCCGCAAATCTCAGTTTTAGACGTCCAGCAGGTCTCTGTCCAGAAGCTAGCGTTCCATATGTATAGGCCTATACATATATTTAAGAAAAAGACTGTGTTTTTTTTTGGTCCATATTAAAATGCAACTGGTCTTTCTAATAATCTTTTACAATTTAACGTTTCCGATATTTTATAGATGCCTAAAACTGAAGGCAACCCCATCAAAATAGTTTTAGGTTTTTCATGTGAAAGAGATGGCAAGCAAAATTATGGCTTTTTAATGTACAACAAAAACAGATTAATTCAAGCTTATGAAAAAGTGGGATTCCAAAAAACGGTAAATTGTAAATATTGTTTCGTTTTAAATTTGGTTCTGTACACTGAGCTGTATTAGTAAAAAATTTATTTTTAATATAAAAACTAGATATAACTTATCATATTTATATATCCACACAGAACAATGAAAAAGGTGTTGGTGTAATTGGTGTCGTGGAGTTGGATTTTCTAACAACAGTCCACAACAAACAAAGCTTTTTAAAAGATGAACAATATAAGTAATGACTATTATTTTCCTATAATTTACTTTAGAGTTAGAGCTACACTTTTACAGGCAACAAAAGTTTGACATTGTTTCTTTACTCTTTAAGTTCATTAGAAAAAAAACTGATTTTACATATTTTAAGTTGTGTTTATTTACAAATAAAAAAAAGAGTTACGATAATGGTTTAGACGTTTTTATCGAAAGTCTAATTAAGAACATTCTTGAATTTATAGCCTTATTCCTTCACTGCCAAAAACACTCTTTGTCAGACAAGGATTTTTTTCTTGTAGAGCTTGAGTTAGGGATGATTCCATGATCGTAATGGTTACAATAGTAAATAAAACTATTCCTGAAACCTTTCGTGTCTTAGAGAAAAGATAAAGCTGATTATTTTCGTGATCTATCATATGATTTATTAGTGATGAAACTGTCTCCAAGACAGTCTTATCTTTCTGACTTTTATGTTTCGCATACTTTCAGTGCTTGGGATACTATGCCATGTAGAATTAATAAATAGGTGTATAACTTGCCATCAATTGAACACAAATCTACAACCATTCTATTGAAAAAGTGAACAAATTATTGAGTAATATTTGCTTAGAGGAAAATCTACTCCGATAATCATACGGTTGATTTTTTTTAATTGAATAGAAGGGAATGAAGTTAGAAAAGTCGTCCCTTGGTGGTTTTGTTGTTTCGTGTAACGTATTATATGTCTTAGCGTTGATATAAAAGTTCAGATAAATGCATACATAATTTAGCAAGAGATTAACACTATTTTATCCTTGAACTATGGCTCTTTTAATTTTAATTTCACATGTGCCCGATTGACTTCTTTTATATCAAGGGTTACAACTGTTTTCAGATTTGTGTCTTATAGATTAAGGGTTACAACTGTTTATATATTGAATTGTAATTTACATAACTAATTATTTTTATGTATGTTAATTAACTTATTTACGTTTAAGAATTGAACAGCGTGCAAATATTTGAATGTACCATCCTTTGTATTATATTTTCAGAACTGTTGAAAATGCAATGGCTCGGAAGCTCAACGATTACTGGAATGCACTAGAGGGTTCTAACTCTAATGATGAAATGTAGGTAGTTTATATTCTTTAACATAATGTCATATTATGTTCTAGTAATATTATTAAAGCTTTAAAATAACCGAATTACCATATAGTGAAAACAAAAAATAAGTTTTGATGGAAGATTTAAATTGCAATAAATATTCTGTCCAGAAAAAATACAATGAGAAAATAAAGGATCTGATTATGGTAACTTGTAATAACCTTTTACTTATTGCAATTAGGACAGTACTTAATTTTTGTTCTAATCAGAATTATGACCCAATTTCTTCGATCAGACTACTGTAAACTGTTATCTAAATATTTTATGTAATATTAGTGTATGTAATCCTAGTCGATAACATTTACTCATTTATGTTTCAACAGTAATGAACCTGACTGGAACTGGGCTCAGTGTGACAGGTGCCGAAAGTGGAGACGTTTGCCCAGAGAGACAGATCCTAAAACAATGCCAGATAAATGGTTTTGTCACATGAATAAAGACGAAATGTACAAGTAAGAAATATTTTTTGCAGTCCTATATACTGTAGCTGTTGTATTTTACCCTTTAACTTATTTGGAGACTGCGTAAAGTTCATGATTAGGATATTAAACAGTACAGTAAAAAAGCTCTAACTCTAACCTTAAAAGATGTTTCTTTTCCTAACTGTTTTTACTGTTCTTTGAAGTATGTAAAAAGGTTTCTAAAAAAGCCACCAGAAAGGACATAGGCCTAAGTCTCCATCCGCGAGACAATAACCGAATTCCAGACACTGGACATAAATGAACTATTGCCTCTCAGTCAAGTCACTTATTTAAAGCACCATGCACCAATGAAATATTTTTATATGAAGTAAAATACGTTGATTCTATATAAATGCCATAAATTGTTATTATAGTCGCTAAACTGTATAAAAAGCAGTAACATTTTTTAATCCTCAGTATTTAAAGAATAAAAGGGCGTTTCTTGCAAATGTCGGAGGGGAGACCCGTGGGCCGTCTTGGCAACTCCTATATTTATCAAAAAATTAGCTTTAAAATATGAGATAAATAAAAATTATTATGGAAAAATTAGCAAAAAAAACTATTAACAGCTTTAAAAAATATATAAACTGTAAACTACTAACTATTTTTCAAAAATGACTGTTTTTCTGAAATTTTACTTATGATTTGCTAAGTTTGTATTATTTTCATCCCCCATGGCAAAACATTACTCTACACATAAACTTCTTTAAGAAAGCGTTCTATCGTTTATCGATGTACACTGTATGCTTCTATAGTACGTTTGCCACTATTAATGCTTGATACGATTATAAGATAAGATAAGATAAGATTGCTTTATTGATCCAAATGAATGGAAAATTGACTTGATTACATAAATTCCGTTTTTTTCAGCATACCTAAAACAATATTAAAGAACCATTTGTACTCAAACACAATAGACATTCACGCACATTCATGGCCTTTGGTATTGTAGCCTATTTATAACTCTTGGGTAACTTGTAATCTGTATCATAAAAGAAAATCCCAGATTCCACAAAAGACAAGAAAACTATTTTTAAAAATCGATCACTAAGAGTTGGCTTAAAGCCATCGAGCGCCTCCACAGATGGCGAATGCTTAGCGGGGATGTAAGGAACCAGGTATATTAAACACTTTCACATGCTTGCAGCCGAAATTTCATGATACTTTCCAAATCTACCTGACACCAAATCTATCTATGTACTTGCCACAAGCCCATTCACATTCAAAGTTTAAGATATTCCTGAGAAAGCACAAATTTCATTGAGCGTATTAACAAGATGCATAGAGAACTGATTTCTCTATCTTATCTTATCTTATACATTACAGACGCTCCTTCTATAAAGAAGATTATTGCGTCCTACGCTCATCCGTGGTCCGAGTCTAGTCTTGCATTTTTATTAATGTTTTAAATGATGTTAGGTTATTGGTTTTCCTGGTTTGTTCAGGCAACCCATTCCATGCCCGAATGCCACTCGGGAAGAAAGAGTACTTATATGCATTTGTTCTCGCATAAGGGACAAGGAAGGTGTTTTTGTCTCTATGTTTATCTGACCTTTGCAACAGATTGTTATTGGGTTGTATTTCTAAATTAGAGTTTAATGCCTTATGTATTATTACTACTTTACTCTTTGCCCTTCTGTCCTCTAGTGTTTCTAGGTTTAGTGATTTGACTAATGGTGTTACTCTTGTCAATGGGGAATGTTCACTAGTTATAAACCTTGCAGCTCTTTTTTGAATTTGTTCTAATTTTTTTATGTTTTCTTTAGTTGATGGGTCCCATACAGATCCTGCATATTCTAGTATAGGCCTAACTAATGTGAGATAGCATTTTAGTTTTATATTCTTATTACATTTGTAAAAATTCCTTTTTATGAATCCTAATGTTTTGTTTGATTTTTTAATTACTTCATCAATGTGAGGGTTCCAAGATAACTTATCATTTATTATTACTCCTAGATACTTAGCATTGCTAGTTTGAGTTAGTTCTTTACCATGAATGAAGTAGTTTGTTATTATTTGTTTCTTTTTCTTGGATACCCTTATTAGTTGGCATTTTTCTGGGTGAAAAGACATACTCCAGTTTGATTCCCATTTTTGTAGTTCATCTAGGTCTTTTTGTAAAAGTTCACTATCTTTTCCTGTCTTTATTATTCTATAAATTATGCAATCATCGGCAAATAATCTTACTTTTGTGCCTGTGTTGATGCAATTTGGCAGATCATTAATGTAAATTAGAAATAGGTGCCAGGTACAAAATTCTGAATCAACTGTTTGCAGTCATAAACTATTTTGACTGAGATTGTGTTGCGCCATTTTCTTCCATTTCCAACAAAATATCTTAGTAAACATGCTTTTCCACCTTGTTGGTTATCAAGTCTAAACACAGTAGACTTATTGTGGGGGGGGGGGGGGGGGGGGAAACTGCTTAGTTGTGCTCTTGCAAAAAATTTTCCCAAGAATTTCTGAACCGATGAGAATTACGCAATGTCAACCATCACAATAGCTGACGTTCGTGTTGTAATTAGAAATATAGGCCTAAGCTTAGACCTATACAGGTATCTTGCAATATTTAATTACATTTGTTTTTATGTCTTCTCTTTTTAAAATGATTAATCGCTATGCTTTAATTAGGTTCAATTTGTAACAATAAAAATACATCCTGCATATTAGATATTTACATTACAATTCATAACAGTCGCAAAATGTAGAAATAAACTAGAAACGAATTTTTTTTTATGTGGGGGGGGGGGGGGTCGCCAAAGCGTGATAAACTGTAAAAAGGGGTCGCGGCCTAAAAAAGTTTGGGGACCACTGGTGTAGGCCTACTTTAAAAAATACTAGCGTATGGCGTAATGTCTATCAAATCATTTCTTTTTTCATTATAGATGTTTGCATTATCCTTTTAAGTAAAAGTAACCAAATGTTTTGATTATTTAATGGATTCAAGTCGCTATTGAGAACATCCTTTAATATTATTATGCGACTTTATTCACTCTATACATTAAATTATACGCGATATAAAGGATAAGTTATAAATGATTACTTTTAAATACCAGAAGCTTAACAGCAACAATTTGTATGCATAGCCAGTGTCAGGGCGACGGACACAATATAAAATAAATAAAAAACTAAATACCGAAAGAACCATTCTCAGCACTGTTTTATTAAATACAATAAGCACGAACAAAATTTAAATACCGAAAAAAATCGTTCTCACTTTAGTTTTTATTGTTTTGAAATATTATTTTCTACTTTTGTTTTATTATTTACCTTTTTATTGTTTGGTATTTGTATTGTTTCTTTTTTCTTTTAGATAGTTTATAATTGTTAATTTAATATTATTAATAACAATTCAACACAACTGTTCGCTACGTTTTAATACTAGAAGCATGACAGCAACAATTAATATGCATATGCCAGGGTCAGGGCGACCGAATTAAAAAAGTCTTTTAGAAAACCCGGACGAGCCTTTCGGCTCTTGTGTCCAGGGCGTAACGTTTAGGATTGAGTGAACTCTGTCCGGGCTCCAGCCACCCCACGACACGCCGAAGGCGTGGCGAGCCGTGTAACAGGGAAGGTTTCCGCAGGCCAGCGACTGTTTACTGCGGTTCTTCTAAGAATCATTATCGTGGTGGCTTGCCCGTTTACCTACATTGTCACCCGGTAGCGCAAATCCTATACTATAAGTACAGGCATCCAGGCACCGGGTGGTTCTCGAGACGGGAATGCTACGTCCATTGCTTCCTCCCCACCGAGACCCCCTGGCCTCTTGGCAGTGCAATGGATCTCGGACCCGCTGCGGGGGCTGTCCCCTACGCGTTCGCCCGCCGGTGTATTCTTAATGGGAATGTATCGGTGGTTTACACACTACGCCAGTCTTTGGGGCCCATGTGTGCAGAAGTGGGTCAGGGCGACCAGAAACAAGTAAAAAGAACAAAAACTAAATACCGAAAAGAAACGTTCTCATTCCAGTTTTTATTGTATATATATATTATTGACAGCAATAATATATTATTAAGGCTAAGCCACACTAGAAACAAAATCAGTGATTCGCTGCGATTCAATTGAAATATCACAATGATTTTCCCATTTCAAATGTAGCATAGCGCGAAACTTGTTTTACCAGAATCAGTTTCTGTAGTGATTCGCGATGATTTACAGATGTAGAACATGTTCTAAAATTTGGAATCATTATTCTTGATTCAAGCTGTGTCAGCCAATAGGAAGCGCAAACTAGATCATGTGATAATTAGCTTAGTTAAAAAAGTAAACAAAGATGGCTGCTATTAAATCTTTCAGTTCGCTTAAAAGAACATTGTATGCTCCATAGATCTTTCTTCTTTCGATCCAAGGTTTAACCCACCATTTTCATTTTCGTTTTCTTTGTGCTTGAAGTATAACAGACGCAGCGGCACATACCAAAATTACTGCGTAGTCACTCTCGACACTTTCCGTGATTCATGATTCTCTCTGAATCTGAATTAGTTTGCACACTTCACTACTGTTTATTTTTTTAGGGAAAAACTTCACTCACTCATTCAACTATTTAACATCATGTTGCAGTGAATAAAAACTGACTGTAACATCTATTCCAGAAATAATGATAATTATTACAAAAAAAATATTAACATATTGAGTGTAACATCAATACATTTGTTTTAGTCGTTGCACAACTGAGGAAGAACCAGATCACTTGGAAACACCAGAAGAGAGGTAGGCCAAACATTTTCAGTATAAAAAGTTATTAAATTAGCAACGTAAAATATATGGCTTTTATCAAAATTATGAAAGACTACTGGTCGTGAAAAAATAAGAATATAAGAAGGTTTAGATCTAATACTACGTACCGTGATTTCAAATTGACAACAAAATTATTAATCTAACTAGATCTAGTCTTGCATTTTTATAAATGTTTTAAATGATGTTAAGTTACTTGTTTTCCTGGTTTGTTCAGGCAACCCATTCCATGCCCGGATACCACTCGGGACCAGAGTGTACTGATATACATTTGTTACTCTTGTCAGTTGTGAATATTCGCCAGTAATGAACCTTGCAGCTCTTTTCAGAATACTTTTTTTTTCTCTTGATTTGATGGGTCAAATATAGTAGATGCATATTCTAGTATAGTTCCATCTAATGTGAGATAGCATTTAAGTTATATATTTTTATAACATTTGTAAACGTTTATTTTATGAAGCCTAATGTTTTGTTAGATTTTTAAATTACTTCATCAATATGTGGGTTCCAAGATAATTTATTACTCCTAAACACTTTGTATTTTAAGTTTGGATTAGGTCTTTACCGTGAATGAAGTAGTTTGTAGGCCAATATTTGCTTCTTTTTCTTACATACTCTTAACAGTTGGCATTTTTCTGGGTGAAAAGACATATTCCAGTTGGATACCCATTTTTGCAATTCATCTATAGGTCTTTTTGAAAGAGTTTACTATCTTTTTCTGTCTTTATTGTTCTATAAATTATATAATCATCTGCAAATAATTTTACTTTTGTTCCTGTGTTGATGCAATTATGTAAGTCAATAATATAAATTCGAAATAGTAAGGGCCCTAGAACAGTTCATTGTGGAATTCCTGAGTTTACAGTTATTGGTAATGAACTAAAGCATTGTTTTTCATACAAAAAAAAATATAAATATAAGTTATACAATGAAGAGGATACAAGAATGGAAACATTTTATAATAATAATAATAAAACTTAGAAAGTAATAATAATTGAAAAAGTATCAAATAAATACACACCTTGATAAAGTAATAAAAATAATATAACACTTTTGGCTTAGTGAAAAATATTTGTAGGCCTATAAATGTGACGAAAACGTACAAAAATAATATCTAACACTAGCTAGACCTTAAGAGAATTATATGTTCTAGGGCCAATCAGGGGTGAATATAGAAGTTTCTTTGCACATATAATTATTTTGTTTAGATAGTGATAAATAGTAGTTATTACAATTACCTTTAATAATATAACGTCGTTTACATTATAATGTGGGAATTAGTTAATGGATGTGGAAATTTATTTTGCATGAGTATTGTTCTCTGTTCAATTAGTATAAAGACTACAAAGGTATTAACTCCCAAGCCGAAAGGTCGATCCAAAGGTAAAAAATCTACCATTAGGACTATCAGGACCCAGTCTGAACGTCAGACTGATAGCAGAAATGGACACGAGCCAAGACCTCGGGAAACACCAGTTAGAATACCTGCTAAAAGACACTTCAAATCTACCCATGCTGGTAGAAACAAAGCAAAACAACCAAGACCAGGATGTTCCAAAGATCCAGATGAATTGGTTGATGATGATATGAACAATGCCTCGGCCAAGAAACCTTACCAAGGAAACATATTGAATCGATCTGTAATGGGAAAAAATGAAAGTAATTCTAACAACTTGAACACTGAATTAGAGGAAGCAATGGAGGAGCTACAGAGCATAGGAACTCTAGCTAATGCAACAGAATCAGTGCCATGTAGCATAGAAAACGGTAAGTAATTATATTGTGTTAGTTTATACATGTTCATGATCTTCAGAAAATTTGAAATTAATACCAGTGCTGTAATTACTCTCTTTCTCTTAACTCGTACTGTCTGTCTGCCTGCTTGTAAAACTTTGCATTAATTTTTCAACCACTTGGGCAGCAGACTTGTGGCGACTAACAATACATTCTATCAAATTTTCAGTTAAAAAAACTTAATTATACTATGTTTAGGATTTTGTTGAAAATGTAACGCTTTGTTTTGGTTTCACATTGAAAATGCCGGTCTATCTTTTTATGTTTTTCGGTCACAAAGCTAGAAAAAAATAGGATGCGCTTTGTGAATGAAGGGAATAAATTAATTCATGTTTACATTCGTGTCGTGTTTTTGTTAAACCCGTAGAAATGTTCACGGAAATCAGAAACCGGTATTTTTTTCTAAATACGGAATCGTTATAAGTAGATAATGTATTTGCCAACATTACCGATGTTTAATGTAATGTTATATGTTTTAATTCATGATGGTAAACTTAGTTTACAAAGAAAGGGAGTATAATAAAAAAAAAACTTTGTTTTTATGGGTTAGTTTATTTTATGTGTAATGTTTTCATTTTTCTTCATAAATGTTAAACAATCTTGACGTACATGAGCTTCTTTCTTGCGAAATAGCATGTAAGTTTCGATTTGGATTCATTTGCATTTTTGTAATTTCTTTCATGCAAAACAGTGGCTTGATGTTGTTCTGTATTCCTTGTCGTGGATTAGAGTCCGACCGAGATTCGGTTTCGGCTTCGAATTTGGTGCCAAAAATAGGCAAAAAAACTTTTTCGGCGTGGTTTCGGCCTAAGCCTAAAGGTTAGTTTTAAGTTTGTTTACAGTTTCGGCCGAAACTGATATTGACTTTTGGTCATCAGCCGAATATCTACTTTAACTTTTAAAATTCAAAATGCTACGCTATTGCTGCATCTATTACTCTGCTTATTGATACTTTCATTTAGTTAAACTGTTGTGCTCTGTGTGAAGTAGGGATGTTAAACGAAAACTGGATCTCGGCAGGAAATTATTCATAACTATGTCCCACTATTTATTTGTCTTTTTATCTGAAGAAATATTTGTAAACCCTGTTTCATTAGCACAAAACAATTCCTTAACATTATATTCCTTGCAAACACTCGTTTGCCAGAGGCGATTTATAGTTGTTGTTTTTTTTCGAATTGCGAATATTGCGTGTGACTTTGCGATACAAGCACATACAACAGCAAATGCAGATGTTAACGCTAGTTTTCGGTATAGACATTTGATCAACATTTTTTAAAACAAAACAAAACTGGAATTCCCCCACTGATGCTGAATACTCCTTTAACAGACAAACAGCCCGATAGACGTATGGTTGCTAGATACTTGGACTTCAAAAGGAGGACATAGAGAGACAAAAAGAATGACATATTTAGTGTTTCACAATCCACAATCAGTTCAGTTTTATTACATTAGCTGCCAATAATAGTATATTAGTAGAGTCTAAAACTGACCCAACATTTTATTTAATGTAGAAAGAAAAGCAACTTGGGCAATTAAAACAACAACTTTGCACAGCATGTAAGGTTCTTTTCGAAAAACGGTTAATTTTCTTGCCGGACGTCTGTCAACCCTAGATAGATGTGTCTGGGATTGTATTCATATTCTACAAATATTCTTTAAATGTGTATAACATATAGATTCCCCGTGTAGGTATCGGGGTCCTGGAAATGACCAGGTGAAAGAAAAACCCCACTGCTAAGTCCCACTTGCATGTCGTCAAAGGCGACTAATTGTGGGATGTGCATTGGGTATAACCAGGTGTTACGTCCACAATCCCCTTGTGGCCAGAGCTGTGTAGATCTTGCTGATAATTCTCGTTAGTCCTAGGGGAGACTTTAATTATTAGTATTTATGTTTCAGTATTACACGAACTCTTCTTATAGTCCTGGGCACAAATTCAGTATTTGTATTCCAACATTTCCTTTCTTGTACATTAGAGTAGTAGATAAATCTTATTGTAATGTATACAACACAATAGAATAGTAACTTGACAAGGAAGCTTCAGTGTAACTGTTGTTGATAGTTTTTTTTCAGGTGGTATGTTCAATATATACAATATATCTATTATGTACAGTTAGAATAAAATAGTGCAAACACAAACGTTCTCAAAGGAACATATTTTGAAACTCCCTGTCTTTCAGACAAAACAAATCATTAAATACTATCCGAGTGGTGCAAGGGATAGACCCATTACCAGTAGGGGTGAAAATCATGGTATCATTACAAAACTCATAACAAAAACGATATGAACTTCCCCTATTAAATAATGAGTCGTTTCCAGACTCTGAGAATTTGAGATCAACTCAGAATTTCAACATTACCTAGAACCTTTTGTTTTCCTACTAAACGTCCTAATATTGTGTGTAGTAAGAAAAGAGAGAGAGAGAGGAATAAACATTGCGTGTTCCAATTCTTGGAAAAACAATATATATGACACAGGGCACGTAAAACTTGTACCCCCCTTTGTGGTGCTTTTTGACAGAGGTCCAGATTGTACTACCCTGGATAGAGGTTTTGCGCAACTCCTGCTGGGGGGCTCTGGTGTTGGTAGCATGGAGATGGGTGGGTGTAAAGTCGTGAAGGGGCCTGGATCCAGGATGTGACATTTCCACAGAGTATTCCCAGGATCTAAACCACTAAATGGCACAACTGAGTGTCATAACCATTTGAAGCGCTCTGTGCATGGCGGAGATTGGACCATAGGCCAGCCGCACTTCAGCACAACTCAGCCCTGACTCAATGCAGCCCGATCCTGGAGTACAACTCACAGGTGCTGGGCGCAGAACCGAAAACTTTTTTGAACTGCGGGGTTTGAAAAAAGCCACAAAGGAAAACCCAGAATAACAATGCCATTTTGTCTGACATTGACTGCAAGAGAGCAAACTGCTCTGCAGACTGGCTAACAGAATTTTTTAATCACTCCAAATAATGGTTTACTCATATAGAGTGCCCATAAACTAGTTAATATTACACATAAATGTGCAGTCCTTTGAAATCATGTGTTTCGCATTTTCGGTTTATTTTTCGGTTTCGGCCGAAGTTGTAGTTAAACTTTTTGTTTCGGTTTAGGCCGAAAGTCAATGCATAATATTTGGTGTGGTTTCGGTCGGTCTCTATCGTGGATCAATTAGTTTTAGTCTCAACTTGATTTTTTATTTATCGATTTATTACTGCAAAATCATCTGCTAGTACAGCCACTTTTTGAACATCATCGTCTTCAAGATCAGTAAAGTGAGTTCTGACATCGATTTAAATATTACTTTGTAACTTCTCCGTTAGTATGTGGTTTCTCAATGTGTCAAAGTTGGAGCAACTTTATATTCATTGACTTTATCCATCTTGGGAAATATTTTTCCTTTTTCGTTAAGAATGTAATAAAAGTCTCTCCTGATTGTCTCTAAAGCTCTTTCTATATACCACAGGAACTAGCTCGAATGCTCTCAGTGTAACCTTTAATTGGGTTGTTCACTAGTTAAAGTTATATATGCTCCAGCTGCCTTTCCAGTTTCTAGTGTTGTTTATAGAATCAATGTTAGCTCTGGATTCATTTGTGAACTTGACGAGCTCTAAATTGTTATAACCTGGGTCTTCTGTCGTTCGTCTAAAGCCTGATTTACTATGATATAATACACTAAAGCCACTCGTTGAATGTTTAAAGAAGAATTTAATGCTTGAAAATATGTACAATAATAACATTAAACACTGGTGGATGATAGCTAGCTTCTTTATTGTTATGCAAAACAACAACAAACTATACCTCTCAGTGCATGTGTAGGTTTTGGTGCGTAAAATGCTAGAATGGATTTTTCTTTGAGGTTTTCAGAATTCAAAGAAATCGCAAAACTAGAAAGTTGTACAGACTACGAGATAACATGTTGATGTTATTACGTCATAATAAATAACTATCGATACAATTGTACACACATAATCTCGACGCCATAAATAAATAACTCTAAATTAATTATCTAATCAATTCTAAATATAATATGAAAACTTTGTAAACATGCTTTAGTCATATAACACTAATATTTCAAATTCTATTAGTAAAATAATTTTATTTTTAGTTTTTTCCTGGGACAAGAATTTCAAAGAAACTGGTGCTATAGCAGCCCCTGCCTGCTGTTTCAAGCAGGTTGGTGTTTAAATTGTTTTTCAATCAAAAGATCTAATTTAAGAAAAGACACATAGCAATGAACTTTAAGGTTAGACTAATTCTCTGATGATCACAATAGGCTTTAAAAACCTGATCGCTTTTTAAATTACATTTGATCAAGATATATCCATTTACTTATTTAGTTCTAGTCTGAAGAGAATTCTGAATTTCTCATTTCTAGATATATTGATAATTGAATATTTGTCTATGCATATCACTATTTAGTCTGACACACCACCAGCCAATGAGTTCAGCAAAGGGATGAAACTTGAAGCTAAAGACCCCAGAAACCACCTTTCCAGCTGTATTGCCACTGTAATAAATATGCAAGGACCACGCCTGTGTTTACGGCTTGACTTTAATGGTGACCAAAATGATTTTTGGTGTTTGGTCGATTCCTGTGATCTGCATCCTGTTGGCTATTGTGAAAAAAATAATGAAATCCTCCAACCACCAGTCGGTATGAAGCAAATCAAAGTTATACATAACAAATGTATTTTCTCTCTTTAGCCTATATACCTCACATTAGGTCATCTTTCTGTACTCACTATAGGCTTTCAACACGATTGTTCAAAGTGGCCAGCCTTCTTACGTGATACATTAGAAAACGCAACTCTAGCACCAGGGCACTGTTTTAAAAAGGTAAGCAGTAGCATCATTCTATTGTGTAGTACACATTTCTACAATAGCATTTCTTCTTTATTTCAAACTAAGCCAACGTAGGTTGACTCATTTTTAAACATCAAGTGTATTTTGAATAGTGCGACTTAGTGTTAAATATTGATTAAAGAACAGCTACAAGCAACATTTAAAACTGTTGCAAAGAATCATAATACTGTTATAGAAGTTTACAGAAACATAGAGCTTATAATACAGATGATTTCAGGCAGACTGTCCCGCGTAGGAGAATGCACGTTGGCCAGCGGACACTAGCTTCGCACGAGGGATCCGAAGAGTCAGCCCGTCAGAAACCGAGCGAAGTGGACGGGATTGGGTGTAGAGCTCATGACAGGAACGAATGTAATCCAGGTGTAATGTTGTGACAGGGGATGGCGTGACAAACAGGGTGCAAGATGTCGCACGCCCAATCGGACCGTGTGGTATGGAACCGTGTAATGGTACTGCCCCTAAGGTCACAACGCCCGCACACACTATTGGCTTGTTGGTCTAAGGGCGTGATAGCCGAGCTAGTCTTCAGCACTATTTCACGCTGCCCTATATTTTTTATTTGACGGACCAGCAACTTTTCACCAGTACATTCCAGCATACACACTCGCACACCAGGAAAAACACTTCACAAAGTACACTGTTTATATATATTATATGAAGATAATTATGTTTATTGGCACGTACAAGTTTCTTTTATTGCTATGGCTAAATTCCCATCACACCAAGTATCTTGTTCTAAATTCTCACTACTCACATAGACTTATGGCAATACACAATTTATGATATCACAACAATTGTTACTTAGAGTCGAACATGAAAGAAGATCCACTAATAGGGTTAATCATGAAAGTCCACTAACTAAATGTCCAAGTCCTAAATAGTAAAATAATTGTCCCATATAAACAGAGAGCATACGAAATAATCCAATGTTCAAGTAGCGTTGCAACATCTTGAAAACTCGGAAGTACTTTCAGACGTGCACAGTCGTAAGTCTCTCGTCAAAAGTTAGACTAAACTAAAAAGGTAATCTGTAGACTTAAATCCGCTGTCAGAATAGGTGGGGCTAAGGAAGAAGACCCGCCCACTTAACCAATGAAAATCAAAGTCCACCGCTGACGTCAGCGGTCAAGTGGTTTTGACAATGTTGCGTGAGAACACGAGTCATGAGAGGAAAGGGGTGGGCAGGAGTGTCGTTCGGGGTGGGGCCTCTGGTTACTACGGTCAGTCGGAGGAACAAAGACCAGTCCAACATTTTAACACATTGGCTAATTCTCTATTGTTCCATTATATCTCAAGCAAACCCTGTGACACCTAAGTTTACACTAGCTCACAATGGCGATATAACGAGACGACCACGGCATCCCCAGGTGGCTTATCAATAGGGGAGATTACAAAGACTTTTAGGTCAACAGGGCGATGCAATTGGGCATGTCGCCTTCCCCCCTCTTCCCATTCCATGGGGTGCGGTGGGGGAGAAACCGGCCATTCAGGACGATTGAAGGGGACTTAACAAAGCGCCTAAACTACTAAGATTGCACACTAATTAATTACCTAGCTAATAAGCAATCGCTTCGTCACACCAGGGCAGAATCATTCAGGCACTTGTAGCAGAGAGAAGCCAGCTTATATGAGATCGGGTTGTTGATGGGTAGCCAGTGCAGAGATCGAAGCAGAGGAGTGATATCATCTGACTTCTTTTTCTTGAGGACTAGTCGGGCAGCGCAGTTCTGGATACGTTGGAGGCCCTGAAGGGAGGAGGCCTTAATATAATATATATAGCGACTGGCAAGAGACCGCGGAGGGTGACGTGCTTTGACAGAGGCCCTATGTTCCACAAGGAACCCAAAGGACAGATGATGATGATGAAATAAACAACGTGTAACCCTTACAAATAAGTTCTAAATTATACCATTATGAAACTAGGGGATATAACTATAGAAAAAAAAACAACCCATCCAGTGTAACCTGCATACGCCACAAATTAAAATACATTATATCTTTAAAATTCATTTCTAGATTAATAATGTAGGGCCTACATAATTATTATAAAACAGTGATTTAGTAAACTGTTGAATTAAGTGCTGTTGTTTATTTACCAGGAACCTCCAACACCAGCAAACAATAAGTTTGAAGTAGGGCACAAGTTGGAGGCAGTAGATCGTAAACATCATGCCCTCATCTGCCCTGCAACAATTGGTGATATTAAGGAAGACGAGATTTATGTCGTGTTTGATGGTTTTCATGGACCGTATGACTACTGGTGCCGTTATGATTCCAGAGACATTTTCCCAGTAGGTTGGTGTGAGAGAAGTGGCCATGAACTTTCAAGTCCAAGTGGTAAAGGTGGGTAAGAAGAGCTTAATAGCTTAAACACAAAAGTCTTCGTAGGGAAAATTTAAGTCTGGGTAGCCTATTAATACTAATTATTATTTGTATTGAATTCCAAACCGTTCACTTAGCACTCCAAACTGGTTGTTTCTTTTATTTTATTTTGAAAAGTAATGGAATTCTCTGTGAAATAATAACATTCTAGATCTAGGTTCATTCACAAAATTGCACAAGTCGGCTCTTAGCTTCAGAACTTCAGATGGTACAGCTTACTTACCTTGCCCTCTGGAGCTCTGTCGAACCGCACTAAATTCAGGAGCGAAGCCAGGGGATAGGGGGCTGAAGGAGTTAAGACCCCACCCCCCTGACATTTTGGAAAAAGCAATTTTTACGGCTGAAAAATTCAATTTGTGCGAAAAAAAACAATCAGAGGACGATCGAATCGATTCTTGAGTAGGCCTATACGTAGCTATAAAACCCCATGTGCAGTGGCATTCAATTGATTTTCACAAAGCAATATTATAAAATTATAGCCGCCTTGGTTCAACGAAAGATTATTCAGCAAATTAGGGTTAAAACTCTTAGCATCATTTCAATTGGTAAAGCTCGCTGTGCTGCAAAGACAATTTGGATGGCTTTACAAAGGCCTTCAAACTCTTGTTAAAGAAAAGAACCCCATTTGCCAGGTATATGTACTGCGCAGCACTTCTGGGCCCACAAGTTAAACCATGTCGTTGTTAGTAGTATAGTAGGGTCTTTTCGAGTCGCATTTGAGGCGCGCGCCTCTGCGCCTCAGTTGACCTTTGACCTTTGACCCGGAAGTGCCCTTTGACCCCGTCACCGGAAGTGACCCCAATCGAAAGTGACGTCATCCAAGATGGCGTCTTGTCGTGTTGTTACACGACCGACCGTGACCTAGTGACCTAGTGACCCCTACTGGAAGTGACGTCATCCAAGATGGCGTCTCGTCGTGTTGTTACACGTTCGGCCGTGACCTAGTGCCCTTTTGACCTAGTGACCTTTTGACCGCGCGGTTATTTTGTGGTATTACACGTGCTTTGAGCACGTGCTTTAATTAAAGATGGCGGAACCAAGATGGCGTCTTGTCGTGTTGTTAACACGTGTTATTAAATTATTATTTTGTGTGATTTTATCACATGTTTTAAGTATTACATGTGATTAATTATAGTGTGTAGTGTTATTACACGTGGTTTTATCACACGTGGTTTAATTATTACACGTGATTTGTTCACATGATTTCATTATAGTATTACACGTGATTTAGCACGTGGTTTAAGTATTACACTAATTAAAGATATCGACAACAGTACGACATATAGAAAAAACAAAAATAGGTTTAACGTTATATATGAGTTTTATTCACAGTATTATATAGGCATAGCGCTATTGTAGACAGTGCTGATTTTATTTACAACACTACATATGTTCCATTATTGTATTTACAGCAAACAAAAAGTTTATTTATAGCAATCAAACAAGTTCATTTATTAATAATAATATCATGGTAATAAACAAGTTTATTTGTAATATACATATATACAATAGCAATACATATATACAATAGCAATACATAATCCAATACATATACACAATAGCAATACATATTATATTATATACAAAAGCAATACATAATCCAATACATATATAAAATAGCAATACATATTATATATACAATACATATACACAATAGCAATACATATATACAGTATTATGTATGTACATCAGAAGACAATTTTTATTTTACAACTATGAAACCAGTCCAATGTCGTCAATGTCGGCCCCTAAGTGTAGTCTGTGTGTATGCCCTAGACACTCAACTAATTAAATGTCTAGTGGTATGGTTGTAAATGCGTCTGCTTGTACTTGTCTTTTGATATAGAAATATGAAAGTGAACTGCGGTGTTGTGTGTATGTAAAGACTGCGTTTTGATGTATTTTGAATCCTATATTTGTACCACCCCCCGCTTTTTGTGTGTTGAGTACATGCATGAAGTGTGTGATGTCTAATGGGTTGTGATGTTTCGACAAACCTTTCGTGGATGTTTTATTATTCTCGCCGAAGCAGTGGTAAGTTTTGCTGCATAGCGAGACCATACCCACCCCTTCATACTCTAACTTAAACAACCCCGGTGTTCTCTTTTCATAAAGTTTCCTAGCCCTACACTGCTGACAATTTACAGTACCCTTATCACTGCCAAACAGCTCTTTGTGTTTTTCGCAAAATTCAGAGGGGAACCAGTTGTCGTGTTCTTTGTAAAAGTCCTGTCTTTTGTTGGGTCTAACAACCTCAGTCAAGTCAGGGGCACTAAGCGCTAAATATAAACTGTCCGTATCCATCTCACAGAGTTGAAAGTCGGCCCTCTCAATGTACGTATCTAGGAAATCATAATAAAAGGCTAACATTCTAAGCTTCGCGTATTGATAAACAAAAAAACCTATCTGAAGAGGGAGATCCCAATTTATATTTGTCTTTAACATCTCTACTTCAAAAATGTCCGCGTCGCCTAGCTTTGTCATTTTTTTAAAGAGCGGACTATTTACTAATTTACCAGTCGCGTCACCGCAGCAATAAGACATGTCCGCGTGTTTTGATTTGTTTGTCAGTGTCTTGCCGTACGCCGCGTTTCCTAACAATTTCATCGTCTCGCTAGTTATCGTGTAATTAGGGTCACTATCGCCTTTGCGTCGCGCGTCAGACACCTTTTCCCCAAAGGACTTGAAACATGCATTAGGATTATACTCTACTATCTGATAAATTTTGGTTACCTCCAACCCATGTTCTAAATACCACTTTAATAAAGGTGTCGCTAATAAAATCTTTTCCCCTTTATATGAACCTACTAACGTCCGTCGGGCGGACGTCAAGAGCTTGTTTTGCTCTGCGTACTCGCGCATGAAAGGGCCGATGTCGTCTCTACCAACAGTTGTGTTTTTAAAAATAGGTGTCATCTCACTAAAATGGTCTTTTAAATGGTCAGGAACGTTAAGGTCAGCCTCAATCAGTCCAAAAAACGTCTCATTTTTAACAGCATCGAGGATCTGTTTTTCTGTCATGTGGCCTTTGAATTTATTATATGTCGGGGCAACGAGACTCGCCGAAAGCGTCTTGAAGTCAGCTACAAAATCTTTCACACTAGGATCAGTCTTTTTACATTGTTTCCACTCACACTCCCACATTTCCACTAGATTAACTTTAATTGTCTCCCTCAAGTACGTACTAATTTCTTCTGTCTTCGCGAACAACTCTGTGAGAGGTTTGTCATTTTTGGGATTAACGTCTCTATCTTTGGTAATAGGGCACTCTGGTCGATGTCCATGAAACAGGCAGCCATGAAACTGATATACTGTCCTAGTCTTTGCGTCCCACCCATCTACTCTAATGTACCTATTTCCTAAACGCATTTCTCCATTTGTGTCCTCTGTCTTTAGTTTCCTTTTTGTCGTATGGGAAACCCACGCTAGCCATTCCCTACACTGCTGTCCATAAAAATCTTGTTTACGCGGTTTAAAACTATCCTCACTCTTTCTAATAATGGGGCGATAGGTGGGCATTTTTTGCATAAGTGCCCATAAATATAGGGCATTGGCATCAAAGCCTTTGATCCCCTGGACCGGCTTGTTCCCATTCCCTCTAACATAAGTTTTACCCTTCTCATGGTACCTATGAAATATTATAGCCGGTCCCCCAACTATATTATTCCTGATGGTTGTATGTAAATCTCTATCACGTTTAGCACATAAAGAAAAGTGAACCCCATCTGGAATTGTCCTAAAAAGATAGTTTAGAGTTATCCCAGGGACGGAAACGGCTTGTTTAAAAATATCGACCCCTAGCTCCTTGTAAAAACTAACTTGTCTTTCTAACGCTTGGATAAAGGGAACCACGTCTTTGTTGTTATACCATACTAGAAAATCCCTTACAGTTTTCATGTCCTTTTCCACCCAGATACTTTGACAATAGGCATATTCGTCTTCTGAAATGTTACTGTTCTTAAGGGATGAAAAGAAAGCACTATGTGGGGGCAAACTAGTCTCGTCTAGGACTCCTAGGTTCCTAACATACTCATACGGAAAATGTCCTTTTGTTTCCTTAATGTCATAGGCGGCTAGGTACTTACTATAGCTAAACCCAGGGGCTAGATAGTTAACAATGTCTAAAAACTTTAAGTCATCTGTCGCTACGCACATAAAGTTATTATTCCTCTTAATGACAAAATTAAAGGGGGACTGTTTGTCAAAGTCAGTCGGTTCATCTGTCGCTATATAGGGAACACCACCCGCTTCTTCTTCTAACCCCTCTTTGTCTTCTAACCCCTCGTCCCTGTCTTCTTCAACTGTCGTCCCACCCACCTTTCCCCCCACGTTCTGAGATCCCACAAAATACTTTATAAAATAATGTTTAATTAAATTAAAATCATATTTTCCTGAATTAAATCCTATCACTGGCAGCTGTTGTAAGTAACCCTCTAATCTAGCCCAGAGTTTACCAATCATCCCAGCCCCCTCCCCTTCTTCACCCCCTGCTTTCTTACTAGCCTGGTTAATCAATTTACCTAATTCCTTAAAAACCCATTCAAACTTGTCTTCTAAAATTTCAAAAGCTGCCTCACTTATATCTTGTAGTTTTTTTAGTGCCCTATTAACCAAATCTTGTTCATTTCCGGTTGAAATAAAGCAGAACGGTCCTTCTTGACCAGGGACATTTGAGGCGATAGAGCAGGATAAGGGTACATGCTTTGCTACTAAATTAGTTACGTTCCCTACCAGACGAGCTTCCGAGTCATCAAAGTAGCACTCGAAGTCGAACGTTGCTCTATAGGGATACACATAATTGATATCGACATCAATGCCTTGTGCTGCTAATCCCTCCCAAATGGTCTCTTGCAGTCTATACATGCCACCCTTATATCTATCTTTTGGTTTCCCACCCTCACAGGTCTTTTCGTGTCTATTTAATAGTTTTAATAGCGGCCACAATTTCCCGCATTTAGCACATGAGAACGCATGCCCCACAGCATCAATATCAGAAATGTACATGAAATGCTGTTTAAAAAGTAACAGGTACATGGTCTCATTAAAGCTAGTCCCACCCCGGAGTTTTGGTATAATTTTCTCTTTCTCATTAAATTCAAATACATCTATATTAACCCTAAAACACTGTTCTAAATCTGGTATCTCTTTTAAACTAACCCCACTAAACCCATTCGAGGTCTCTACACCCCGATAGACTTGCCACTGCATCAACAATTGTTTTGTTTGTGTCCTAAGGTCTTTAATGGGGTGTCCTCTGAATGCAGCTAAACAGCGAAAGAAACAAAGATTGTCTGTATATGGTTTTGAATGTGAGTCGAATTGTAAAATGTTAATGGCCCTATTATGTTTAATGAAATTGGGTATGTCTGTGAGAGTGCAGCCTATAGGAAAGTCTTGAAGGGGGTATATGTAGAAGGTCGTAGCTGGAATACTCTCTACCTGATAATTAGTATTGGGTCTGTTTTGAAGTCCTATATCTAAAATGTCTGTTTCATTTAAGTGTTCTATGAATGAGTGAAAATCATGTATATTATTAATTAATCTTGGAGTGTCTAAGGCAGTTGCGTTGTTAACTGAGCTATGAAAGAAACGAAGTTCATTTGTCTCCTTATGTCTTAAAATGAGATGGTGACTGTAATTTATTTTGTACCGTTTTGTTTGTTGTGTGAATAGCTGGTCTGTTAGTCGTGTCTGCCAGTCAATGGGATGTTTACTTAAGGGACTATGGAAATAATTAAAGGTTGAAATGTGCTTGTGGATGTTATGGTGCGTTTGTAGAGCAGTCCAATGATCGATATACGTAGCCCTTTTGTCTTGTGGCAAATGATCTAACAAGTCAAGTTCGTCTTGAATGTCCATTAAATCAATGTCATTATGTTGGCTGTCTAATACGGTAAGGTCTAATAATTGTCTTTTGGTTGTTTGCTTTAAATCATTATTTGCCTTCCTTTTTTGTGTAGTTGTTGTCTCTGTAGATGTGGACGCTGCTGTTGTTGTCTCTGCCGCTGTTGTTGTCTCTGCCGCTGTTGGTGTGGTTGTTTCTGATACACCAACTGTGGAAAATATATACAGAAAATTATAACATTATAATATATTAAACAATTATAAGTAGTTTTTATGTAACTTCTTAATAAACACACCAATACATATAAGTTAAAAAATATTTATAACATACCAGCAACAGTCTGTGCATGGGTCTTCGTATGTCTATTTAAATTATCTAATCTGGTGTAGACACGGCCACAAATATCACAAGTATGTCGTGTTCTATCGTGGACTGAGTCATTGTGTCGCTTTAAATCACTATTCTTGGTGAACACACGCGTACACAAAGTGCATGCAAATGTTTTGAGTGCTTCCATCTGTATATAATTATAGAAAAAATAATTCAAATCCAGTTTAGAATATATAATAGGCAACTTACTTTAGCCTATACACGATAAGAATAAAAACCAGTTAAAAATATTTGTACAATCAGACTAATATTTACGTTTAAAATACTCGACAATAAAAAAAAATATAAAAAAATTTTTTTTTTTTCCAAATGGTTAGGGTAGGCAATATCCCCTTAAAAATATTTTTTTTTACAATGAGACTAATATTTTAAAGTGTTTAAAAAATACTTACTCTTCAAACAATAATTTAATACACCCAATACACGCTGGGGATACATATGTAAATGTATTAAACATAAATAACTTATAAAGAGAGACTGCAAAATGGTTTTATTCTATAAAACAATTATATTTATTTTCAAAATATTAAAAACTCACTTACTTTATTGTTAAGTACTGATAAGCCGCTATTTAAAATATTTTAATGCATTTAAAAAATACACAATTAAAAAAAAATAATTTTTTTTTCAATGTTTAGGGTGGTCAACACCCCTTAAAAATATTTTTACAATGAGACTAATATTTACATTTAAAATACTCGACAATTAAAAAAATAATTATTTTTTTTTCCAATGTTTAGGGTGGTCAACACCCCCTTAAAAATATTTTTACAATGATACTAATATTTTAATACATTTAAAAAAATACGTACTCTTCAAGCAACAATACTTTTATATTAGAATAAAGTTCTGTTACAAGGAATGTATGCCCTGGGGATAAATATAAAATGTATTAAACATATAAATAAATTATAGAGAGAGAACGCAAAATGGTTTTATTCTATGAAAGCATTTTCAAAATATTAAAAACTCACTTTTTATCGCTTGGAAAAAGTTGGTCAGCCGTTAGACAGGTCTTCGCAGAGCTGCTAGGCAAAGTGTGAAGGAAATAAACTACCGAGCTGTATTTATACACACCAAACACACATGCATTAACGCACCTGTTCGTGAGTAAAGCTATAATCAAACATTCCCGAGAGCAGGGTAATGGTTTCCCTGTCCAGATGGTCCATTAGCGTGCCATGTAATTAATGGTTTCCCTGTCCAGATGGTCCCTTATCGTGTCATGCGCGCTGCGCAAGGTAATTAATGGCTTCCCTGTCCAGGTGGTCCCTTATCGTGTCATGCGCAATTAATGGCTTCCCTGTCCAGGTGGTCCATTAGCGTGTCATGTAATTAATGGCTTCTCTGTCCAGATGGTCCCTTATCGTGTCATGCGCACTGCGCAAGGCAATTAATGGCTTCCCTGTCCAGATTTGATCGATAAGCCAAAACCCATTAAAGCAACAATGTTGACCTTAGTGTACTAAAACCCATTAGTGCAAAAATGTTAGTAGCCACGTGGACTAAAAAAAGAGTTTATTGATAAACCAAAACCCATTAGTGCAAAAAGTTGCCCTTTAGCCCTGCACTAAGTGCCTTAGTGCAACAGCTGGTGACCAGCAAGAAGCTCTGTAAGTACACATGCCGATTTTCAGGTGCCAGATAAGTCAATTTTTGACCAGTGCAACGAGTAAAATGCACTTAGCGTATGACGCCAGCCAAGTGATAACATCGGAAACTGTCCATTACCTATCCAGCGGAGACTCCTGTATGGCAGTCAAAATGATTTAATATACGCAACCAAAATTAATGCGTTTAGGTGATGTGTTAATGCATAAGGCGGTCAGAACACGCTATATATAAGGTAGCTATTCTCAATGCTTATTACTGCACTTGTTCCAGTCTACAACTAGTTCAATTGCCTGTTGCTATATACAGAAATATGTAAGTATTTTTGTTTTTATATCACATGTTAACTTAATTCGTTATATAGATAGCTGTACAGAAAGGTATATAAGCAACTAGATATATAAACAGCTAGATAGCTAAAAAGATATATAAACAGCTAGATAGCTAGATAGGTGTACAGACAGGTATATAGATAGCTAAAACGCTATATAAACAGCTAGATAGCTAAAAAGATATATAAACAGCTAGATAGATATATAAACAGATAAATAGACAGGTATATAGATAGATAGACAGGTTCACTACATTTTTTTCTAACATCATTGTACTCAGTGTAAAACATTACACATAGAGAGAGAGAGAGAGAGAGAGAGAGAGAGAGAGAGAGAGAGAGAGAGAGAGAGAGGCAGAGAGTGGGAGAGAGGCAGAGAGAGAGAGAGAGAGAGAGAGGTAGAGAGTGAGGCAGAGAGTGAGAGAGAGAGAGAGAGAGAGAGAGAGGCAGAGAGTGAGAGAGAGAGAGAGAGAGAGAGAGAGAAAGAATGAACGAGGGTGGGAGATAAACAAATAGATAAATATATTATCTCCATAAATACTAATTCAACTATATATTCTGTTCATAGTTTAGTTTGCATTTACTTTATTTATAAATCTAAGCCAAATGACTCCAACAAATGCTTAATAAAACATTCTTTATAACACAACGCTTGTATTCCACAGGTGTGTTTGCCTGTGTGTGTGTGTGTGTGTGCGAATCTTTCACTGACCATCGTCCGTGGATTTAGACAATGTGTGTGTGTGTGTTTTTCCCCAGACCAGTATACCAGAGATTCAATGAAGCGCGCAGCGGGAAGTCCACCACAGCCTCCCCGCTCACTAAAGAGTCTGTAATTTTTTTCCCCTGACTGTGTGTGTGTGTGCGAATCTTTCACTGACCCGCGTCCGTGGATTTAACAATGTGTGTGTGTGTTTTTTTCCCCTGACTGTGTGTGTGTGTGTGCAATTAGCAAGCCGTGTCTGTGGTAAACCAAAGATCCCCCCACCCTCCCCGCTCTTTACAAGAGCCCTGTATTTTTTCCCCTGCCCAGCACAAATGCAATCTATAACACCTGTTCATCGCGCGTATGTCTGATCGTGTGTGTGTGTGTGTGTATGTATGTGTAGAGCTGGTTGTGTGTTTGGTTCCAGAATGCTAGGTTGCAGCTTGCACTACGTATGCTAGTACATACATTAGTTTTCAATAAAAACAATAATTATTATTAATTTTTAATATTATTAATTACAAAAGCGGAGAGGGAGAGTGTCCGCACGTATGGCTGCGTGTGTGTGTGTGTGTGCGTGTGTGTGTGTGTTTGCCTGTGTGTGTGTGTGTGTGTGTGTGTGTGCTAGACTGACATAGTGAGTTTATTCTTACTGTAAACCCTTGAAGATTTAACATGCTTACAATTTATATATCTACTATTATTACCGTATTTATTTCAGATATTGTCACCACTAACAGAATAACAGAATCAATTTTGTGTGTAAGTTCTTTTATTTACGCTTTTGAAAATATAATAATACTTATAATACACAATGTTTACATTTAAACTATTTCACGAATAATACATATTTTATAATACTCTTTTAAAAAGAAATTGCTGTTTACATTTAAATAATACACATACAGAATTATATAATGTTTACGTGAATATAATACATACAATAATATACATTTAAATAATATACATTTAAATAGAAATTGATGGTTACATTTAAATAATACATATACAGAATTATATAATGTTTACGTGAATATAATACATACAATATTATACATTTAAATAATATACATTTAAATAGAAATTGATGTTTACATTTAAATAATACATATACAGAATTATATAATGTTTACGTGAATATAATACATACAATATTATACATTTAAATAATATACATTTAAATAGAAATTGATGTTTACATTTAAATAATACATATACAGAATTATATAATGTTTACGTGAATATAATACATACAATAATATACATTTAATAATATACATAAAAAAAAAAAAAAACATATACATACAACATTAAACTAAAAAATATGTTAGCACTAAGTTCTGTGTGATTGTTCTAGTTTTTCAAATGCTTGAAGAATATCATCTTTTAGCAAAATTAAATTTAAAAACCCTTCTTTTGTTAACACCAGGGCGCTTGGTGAAGGCATTAAATTATCTCTTTTCCCGTGATAAGATCGCAAATGTAGCCTTGGTTTATTCATGAATAATGAGACACAAGCCATTTTCGAGTCTGTCTGGTTTTTGTCTCCCTTGACTACCCCAGCCGGTCTCGTTGCAAAAACCCATGAATCAGCCATCTTGAAATAAAACGTCTAAATCAGATCGTTTAGTTAATCTTTTCACAATTCTTAAAATTATAATGTCGTTAAGATATTGTCTTTGTGCTGAATTTGAAAATGGGTATAGCACTCTTTGTAGACTGAACCCACGGGCCTTTGCTAGTATGAAATAAACAGCGTACAATCCACACGTTTTAGAAACAATTGTCTGTAAATGCCAGGTATTATATAGCAGTGGTCTTGTTGAATTGTTTTTAATAAACTCTACAATCTCAGAAGACCGTGGTCCAAACCCAAAACTATCGAAGTACGTAAATTGTCCAAGTCCGTTGTAAAACAGAGAAACCCAGTGCGACCCAATTTCGACTTGTTTGTCTAGGTTTATGATAAATCCCGAGGCTTTGTCAGCAGCGAGGCAGACTGGAAGTTGATCACATGCTAAGACGAGGGTGAGTGAGAGTCGGCGTGCAAAGGTATCAGAATCAAGTATGGCTTGTAGGTGGTGTGTGTTCATTCTGAAGGGTTGGCGGGTTAATAACAGTGTTTAGGCTGTATAGTCTGTTAATATTTGCCTCGTTTTAGAGATTTCAAGTATAGAATCTTGTTCGGCATATATGATGAGTTGAATCGGTTCCTTTGTAACTGTTGCAAACTTTAATTCAATGGATATAGGGCCACTTTTAACCATCTCAAGTTGATTCCCATCTAATAGACTGGGAGTTAAGTCGAATGCCATGAGGCTATTACCTTTCCGGAAGTCATTTATTGATATTGAGTTTCCCGCATCTCTTCCTATATAGCCCAGGGCTAAATTGGTTTCGAAAAAGGCGCGCACAACTTGATTTTTGTCGAATGACATCACCAATGGTTTGGAAAAAGATTTACCATCCACTGTTACGTTCAAATAAGATAAATCAAAATGTTCGAAATGAAAGGGGTTTAAGCCATAAGCGCCATTGAACGCTGAAGCCTTAACTAGTCCAATAACTATCCGGGTGGGTGTCTGACTAAGAAACAGATTATCTTGATGATGCGATAACATTCCTTTTGGAATACAACAGGTCTTTATCACAACTCGTTTAAATGGATATTTGGCATTCATTCTTTGTAATGCTTTTTCATGCGCTAATGAAATGGCTGGGTTTAATTTTGCTTTTCTGACCAGTAATTTGGCATACGTGATTACCGATTTGTAACCAAGTTCAGGTTTGGAAGTCAAAAGGTTAAATGTGTCTTTTGATGGGGACAGTTTTATTTTTACATCGACTCCATTTAAAAGGTAACGGTCTTGAACACAAATATCTGTATGCAGACGACCCATTAAGTCAATTTCAGTACTGTTTGCGACAATTTCCTTACGGGTTTTGAAACCACTATTAGTATCGTTGAAATCGTTGAAAAAAGAGGGTGAATCTTTGTAGTACAGCGCTGCCGTTAGAGGTCCTTGTTTGGCATCTAGTCCGTGATTTAACGTTGCTTCAATATAAGCACGGTAGGGATACGTATTTTCAGATGGTGAAATAAGTGTGTCATTGAGCGCTATGTCAACTTGACTAAATAAACCGTGTAAGAAATAATTTACAGGACCTACGTTAGCGTCGTCAGGTAAATTAGTGCCGTCTGGTAACGTTACTTTGACACGGATATGAATAAAGGTGTTGAACAAATCTAAATAATCCTCACTGTTTCCAGAGATTGAAAATTCTATAGGGGCCCCGCCGGCCAGTGAGGCTAGAGGATGTATCTCAACAAACTGACCATCTTCCACAGCTGTTTGTGTTGGTGGTACGCTAAACAAATCCAAACCAGAATGTAAACATTCACAAGAACTGGGGTGTAGCAAAGACATTGTTTAGTCAAAAATATCAAAATGTTTACGGTGTTGATTGTTCTTGCGCTGGGTCTTCTTATGAGACGTGCCTGGTCTGTGAGCTGTTTTTATCTGTTTACCGCGAGGTTGGCCCGGCGGTGCACCGCGTCGTCTCTTTCTAAAACCACTTCCGGACTGACTAATATGATTGACTGCGCCTTGTAGTAAACGCTTACCCGCTTCTTTCGAGTGTTCTCTAAATGACTCTCCCACGTTTCTACCAGATAATGCGTCGTTCGCGACTTGCAAGCCCGTGTTTACACCCTCTTTAAGTAGGGCTTTGCCGCCTGTCTTTAACCATGGAAGCACCATTCGTCCTAGTCCACTAAAAAAAGAGCCAATCCCATGTCCTCCCTGATTCCGACCTCCAATAAAAACAGGAAGTCCTTGTCCGCCTTGATTACAATAAAAATCTTCGTATAATTTGGGATTGCGCTGTAATACTGTATGTCTCACCATGATTATTCTAGGTCAAAATGTCTCCGTGTTCTAAAATGGAGTGTCAACACCGACGTCCCACTCGTAAATGGAATAGGTTGTCCTAGCGCATCCGTTAAAAGTATTTCCACTGTGTCGAAGGAAAAACGACTCAGGGGTATGTAGTGTGGTTTGTCGTAAATCCGAAAAACAGAAAGCGGTCTTTTATCGATGATAGGTACAGTTCGTAGTAATGGGACTAACACATCTCCCACCACTCTCGAGGCGACTAAATCACAATAGACGAATACCGTCTTTATATTGGTATCGATCTCTTGATCACCAATATTACTGGTTAGTTTTTGTGCTCCGTTAAAATATCCAAGAAAATTAGTCAATTTATCACTAAGGATAATTACATCACCTGGTTCGTTTACTTTTATAACAACTTTCTTTAAGGGCTTGTCACAGTCAGTCGTAATAATTCTGACTTTTCCATCCCGTATTTCTTCTTTTAATGTTAGTTTTTCCAATGTTTCGATAATTTTGTCTACAGAGTGAAATTTCCCAGGTGGAATGGTAAGGATTAAACGTGATTTCGGTTCTTCGCCGTCCTTGTTCGAGTCATGCTGTACCCACAATTCATTTTCTTCGATAAGACAATAACGGTTCGGAAATTGTATCTCGACCAAACCAACTTCATAATTCGCTGTGATATCAATCGTCTGTGGTAGTTTGACAAAAAAGTGATCTGCCTTGTTATTTGGAAAAAGTTTTGGGGAAGAGTTGCTTGGTAGTGTTATATAAAAACTCATTGTGAATCTTTTATTCTTGAAAGCTTGGGGTTAGGTAGTATGTATCCTAAGCAGCTGGATAATAAGACGACCCACAATTTTTCCTCCTGTTCGTTTCCGACACCACGTGAGAGATTGAACAACGCCACGAAGATGACTGTGTATATAACGATCATTTGTGAAATGAATATGGCACCTGGTCTTACTTTTATTTTACCCAACCAGGTCACGAGGGTGGATGCGAATGATGATCCGGACGTAGAGGAGACGGGTCTGTCAGATTCAATTGTTGCATCGCGATATATGGCTGGTTCCATCGCTAGTCTTTATATTTCGAAATGTTTTTGTCTGAGATCCAGCTATCGAATGACGAGTTGTAACCAAACCACTTGACTAAATACTCTTTTCCACCGCCGGCGCGTTGTCGTTCTTGTAATATGTTTTCGATCCTGTATATTTGTGTGTCTCCTACTTTTTGTAGTTCTTCTCTATAAAAAGAACCTTTTAGTTCTTCACCGGCATCATCTTTCAAAATGTAAACTATTGGCTTTGTTGTTGACTTGAGCCGACTGATTGTAAACAGCTCCTCTGTCCACGCAGGTGTGTAACCCTTTTTAAAATTTTGTCGGGCTTGTGCGATTCTGACCCGGTCACCTTCTTCAAACCCTTTTCGCCGTGGGGTATTAACAGGGGCGTATAAGGTATTCCACACTTGTTCTTGATTTTCTAAAGTAACATTCACGGGCGCCATTTTAATGCTTCTGTGGAATGAGCTATTATAATTTTGAAGCAATTGATCTAGTACATCAATGTAACGAAGACTATTTGTTTTCGTAAAATAGCGCCACATTTTTTCTTTTAAGGTGCGATTGAATCGTTCTACGATAGCGGCCTTAATATCTTCGTTCTCCGTGGTGAAGAAATGCACACCCTCATCTTTGAGAAATTTTTGATAAGTCTTGTTGGTAAACTCGCTCCCTTTATCGGTTTGAATCTGAAGTGGATTCCGCTTTTCAAAAATTTGTCGTGTTGCCTCGACTAGTGCTTTAGCTGTTTTTGTCTTTATCGGGATGGCCCAAGCGAATTTACTAAATACATCCACACATGTCAGTATGTACGAAATCCCATTATTATATTTTCGTAGCCCTTGCATATCTATGAGATCAGCTTGAAATTGTTGGTTCATACCACCTGTTATAGTTGTTCGTCTTTGAAAACGCCGACGAATCGGTTTGTGTAATGTATACGTGTCCTGGTGACTTAACCATTCTTTAATTTCCTTTGTTTTAAATTTTGGATGTTTAAAAACACCACCGAAAGCGCCAGGACGAGCCGGTTCAAAATAATATCTGCGTAAGTTTACCACTCCTCCCATTGACCTTGTTTTGTACTTTTAGCTTTCCTAGTTCGCTTAGGTTTAGGTGGGGTTATTTTGTCTTTCTCTGTGTTTTTCTGTTTCTTACTTTTCTTTTTTGATTCGGGAATCACGATTGGTGTTTCTTCTTTTTTAGGTTCAACGTCTACTTTTTTAGGTTCAACGTCTAATTTTTGTTGTTGTTGGTCCGACGCTGTTGGTGTATTTGACTGTAGCGTTGCTTGAGGCTGAGGTTTCATATCTAATAATCCTAGTGGTTTTTGTTTGTACTCGCCAAGACGAAATGTATAGCGTTGTAGAATTTGTTGGTACTGTTTGACTTTGTCGCGCGGTGATAAATCTTCCCGCTCTAAGATCTGTTGCATTTGGTTATCCAAGTCTCTTAAATTATCGTTAAGTGTATCTGGTGGTACATATGTTTTTTGATTCATAGATTCCAATAGTCGTGGGTCAATCAAAACCATTTTCTTGGCCATCTTTTAGAAACCTAGAACACCTTTAAGAACACTTAGAACCGGTCCGAGTAACGCACCTATGAAACCACCGCGTTGAAGTATTTGCTTCCGCTTTTTTACGGATAGTTTCTTTTTGGTAAGTTCTCTTAGACTGGTTTTGTGTCGACGTAAACGAAGCTTCTGATGTTTTGTAAGTGGAACGTTCCCTTTTAATACATTGTGACAACACTCGCACAGTGTGTGTATGAGTTGGGGTGTGGCATTTTTCAAAATTGCCTTTATGGCAGGTGGCTTAGCCCGACATAAACACCTTAATAGTTCTCCCTGTCGTTTCGTCTTTTCAGACATTTATTTAGGTACGTAGACAACTTGTTTCTCGTAAGGAAATATATTACTCCGTAAGCGCAAGTGATCCGGTGTGTCTTGTCGAAGGTCGAGCAGTAAATAACCATGAGGGGTCGCTGTTGCATCTTTAAAACTTTCTTGTACATAAGAAACACGCCCAGGGTACATTTGTTTTGCCAAATTTGTAATCTGTGCTCCGTTGCGAGGATTTTTAAAGAGCACTATGTAATGTGAATTTAAACTGATGGTTCTTTGTTCTTTGTTTTTTCCAAACAAGTTTTGTACAATGTATAAAACACTGATATCTCGGTGATGACTCCCTTTAGTAAACAATTTAGTAATCCGATCATCGGTTTCGGCCATCAAATCATCTATGACAACCAGACGACGTTTCTTATCTCCGACCCCCCATTGTTCCATTTCAGGAAGACCTTCCACAAAATGAACACCTTTCATGGTCTCGTATATCGGTTGCCATTCGCCATAACACCAAATGATCTCTTCTGGTACAGGGTCCACCATATCAGATAGATGTGTCAGTAATTTGTTTACAAATACTGTTTTACCGCTACCGGTTGGTCCGGCTATAAGCGCTGTGAAGGGATGTTTCCACCTTGGATCCATTGAGAGAACTGGTATGTTTTAAGCAGTGTGATTCTATTTTTTATATTTTGCTAATATGTTTTTCAATCTCTCATAGAACCATGATCAATCAACGAAATATCGAGATAATCTGGCGCCGCCTACAGGACGCTCTGATTGGTTAATAATTTAACTGGGAAGTGATTTTGAAGAATGTCAATAAAATAATATATAACGTTAAACCTATTTTTGTTTTTTCTATATGTCGTACTGTTGTCGATATCTTTAATTAGTGTAATACTTAAACCACGTGCTAAATCACGTGTAATACTATAATGAAATCATGTGAACAAATCACGTGTAATAATTAAACCACGTGTGATAAAACCACGTGTAATAACACTACACACTATAATTAATCACATGTAATACTTAAACCACGTGATAAAATCACACAAAATAATAATTTAATAACACGTGTTAACAACACGACAAGACGCCATCTTGGTTCCGCCATCTTTAATTAAAGCACGTGCTCAAAGCACGTGTAATACCACAAAATAACCGCGCGGTCAAAAGGTCACTAGGTCAAAAGGGCACTAGGTCACGGCCGAACGTGTAACAACACGACGAGACGCCATCTTGGATGACGTCACTTCCAGTAGGGGTCACTAGGTCACTAGGTCACGGTCGGTCGTGTAACAACACGACAAGACGCCATCTTGGATGACGTCACTTTCGATTGGGGTCACTTCCGGTGACGGGGTCAAAGGGCACTTCCGGGTCAAAGGTCAAAGGTCAACTGAGGCGCAGAGGCGCGCGCCTAAAATGCGACTCGAAAAGACCCTACTATACTACTGTTGTTGCAGTTTTAAAGAATAATAACTAACTCTGACGTTTTTTTCTAAATATTCAAAACATCTACAACAATGCAAGTGCATCTAGCAAGAGAAGAGATATGCTTCGTGATATTGTCTGATATATTTACAGACTCCCTTAATATAAAGAAAATTATTGCGTTCTACGCTTATCAGTGGTCGGAGTTTAGCCTTGCATTTTTATTAGTATTTTAAATGACGTTAAGCCACTCATTTTCCTGGTTTGTTCAGGCAACCCATTTTATGCCCGAAGGCTACTCGGGAAGAAAGAGTGCTTATGTGCATTTGCTGTCGCTTAAGGAATAAGGAAAGGGTAGTAATGAACCATGCATTAATAAAGTTGATCCCTGCAAAATCTCAGCCCCCAGCACATGGAAAAAATCCTGGCTTTGTTCTTGACTACATTACAACTATTTACTCAACAGGTGTTTAGTCACCTATTACGCCATGTATGCGAGACTAAACATTGGAATTAATCTATCACCTGGGGCATATCTAGGATACGAAACTCTCATGGTATAATAATGTAGCCTAAATTGAAATTCAGTTTTAAAATATGTTAACTTTATACATTGTCTTTAATGTTTATTTGTATCATATTGTCTTACCCCCTCCAAAGGAAACTCATTGGTTTTTAAATAATAGATGGGGTTAGAGGACATGCCCTTCCTTGGCCTTGTCACTGAAATATATATTTACACGCCAAGCTTTATTTTTGTAGCTGAAAACTACTCAAATGCAAATTAGTATTCCACTCTTTTACAGGCACTCCAAGAGAAAAGCGCCATGATAAAAGACAATCGCCTAGATCAAACACCTCTAAGCTAAAAGGTATTTAAAAATGTGCTCGAATAAATACAAGTATTAGAAATACTGCCTGAAAGGTGAATGCAATGATTAAATACCTTTTTTTCAACAATTATTATGTGTCAACAAGTTTTGTAACTTCATTCTAAAAGAAGACTAACCTCTCACGCTATGAACAATATGACACATACTGATATTAGAAATAACACAGGGTTTGCGTAACCACTAAGCAAAATTAGCTCCTGCTTAGTGCATAAAGGGAAGAGGGCACCACAGACATCTCCAGTTTCGCAATTATATTTTTTAGTGAAATTTTGAAAAAAAAAAAAAAAAAAGAGAAGTATTAAAAAAACATTTATTTGCGTCTTATTGTAAGTTGTCTTTGATTTAGTAAAGTTTTTGTTTTAAAGAATTGTGCATTACCCCCCCCCCCCCCTTTCCACCTCACGTGTTTTCGTTTCTGAATGCAGGCAGTACTTTTCTATTAGTACCAAAATGCCATTATAGCCATTAGCTAGTGTCTACCATATTGAAGAGACCCAATTATGTAACATGACCTACAGCAGCAATTTATAGCTCTGCCATAACGTGTAAGGGAGCACATGCAGCTAAATATTATCAAAGATACAGACTTGCCGATTTCAACTTTACATGCCTACCTTAAACTATATATAGTCTATAATATAATAAGTTTATAAGTTTTTCATAACTTATGGTTATAGTCTTAGTTAAATGCGAATATTGTGTATTTATTAAATTCTTACTGGTAAGCTAAACAGTTGTTAAAATAAACCTATTTAATAACATGCAGCAAGAAGTGCTTTGACTATAAATAATTTTGTTTCAACGAGGTGTTCTCTTTTATAGCTTATAAATTATGTATTAATTATTATAAGTGACATAGATACGAATCAAATTCAAATAAATACGTCAATAAAATATTAACATATAAATTATATGTGCAAAATAATAATAACTGCACACCTGCTGCATTGAGCAGTCTTAACGATTATGCAAGCATGGTAAACTTAAAAGGTTTTAATAAACCAACACTTCCGGTCCTATTCGTTCATTCGTGTGCTGTGTTACTGGTTGCGCTGCGAGTAAGAAAAGATGTAGTGGATTACATTTTATTTCATTTCCAAAATATTTGATATTGCGATGGATTGTGATCGTCAGACGTGAAGAATCCCCTATTTTTATCCCAAACTTATTGGTTGATGTAAAATATTATTTTTGACTTTATGTATCTAGAGCAGTAGCGTAGCCAGGGGGGGGGGGAGAGCAGGGGGAGCAGCCGCTCCCCCTACGACCATTTTTTGAAAAAAAAAGGGCCTTTTCGGGAAAAATAATTTTATAATTTTAACAAGCCACGAAGCACAATTTATACTTTTTCTTAATTTTTAAAAAAATATAAATTGCATTTCAACCATTTAATTTGTTACAATATGATTAATGAACCTTGTTTAAACTTGTTAGATCTAATAAATTTTAGTTTAATTTGATACCAAGTGAAAGTCACCCTCTAGTGCAGGGGTCGGCAACCTTTTGCTAATGGTGTGCCAAGCTAGGATTTCTAAGTCATTCAGCGTGTCTACAGCCTAAAAGTCAACCTTGTCTATTATACTTGTTTTCTTATAAGACAAGAAGTTAATTTAAATCCGTAGCCAGACAAAGGCCAAAATCAAAGGAACTCTATCGAGAAAATCATTAAAGCGTTTTATATTAACTTTAAATAAAATAATGTGTATGTGATTTATCATCCTTTTTATTAGCATTTATAACAAATACAAAATTATGTTACCAAACTGTTACATTTATGGTAACTATTTTGTAAAGGTTATCATTTAGTTGTCAAGTTACATAATGTTATATCTAACAACTGCTGATATGGATTATAATATTTTGTTCTTAGTTTAACTGAGATGTTCTTTACTTTTTTTCAAGTTTAAATTTATTAGAGAATTTAAATCATAGGTTCTCAACGGGGGCGATATCGCCCCCCGGGGGGTGGTGAGATGCTTTTGGGGGGCGCTGACATTCCCGGGGGCGATTGGGGGGCGGTGAAGGGCAAGTGGGCGGTACAAACGTACCTGATATATTTTAACACCTCAGCTATTGGACTCGATTAGTTTTTGAATGAAATGTGATGTAAACGCAAGTGCTGCTAAATATCTGATATCCCCCAACAGTATGCCTACATATTATTGTATTAATAAGGAATAGGAATCGCAGTGACTTTTCGATGAAGTAGGGGTCAGTATTTGGCAAATATAGTGTGCGGCCGGCTTGTCCTGTGGTTGTTTCACCAGACTGTCAACCTGCTGACCGATCACTGTCGCCCTAATATCTGAAAATATTAATGATATTTTGATCTCAGTTTAACCGAGATGTCTTTAATGTGTTTCAATCTATAGTATGTAGTACTATGCAATTCGTCTACTGAGTATTAGGCTATCTTGATCTAACTACACATTTTCAAGTTTTCTAAATACCTATTTTATATGAAAAACACAACATCAACACTCACACATTATGCCATATCTTCTCTTAGCTACGTATTAAAATCATCTATGCTTTGTCAACAATTTATCAATTCGTCTTTGTTCTAACTACAATCTTTCAGGCTTCTAAAAACTTCAGTTGCGTTTTTAGAAAATTTATAGTCTGTTGACATAGAATAATATAATATTGAGATTTCTTATATAATATTGTTAAGCGGTATAGAAAAGTAGTAATCATACAAACGGGGTAGTTTTTGTAATGCTTGAAAATATACATATAAATTCTTTAGTCATATAATATTTATATAATTTTCAAAAACTTTTTACAGTTTGATCATTTCAAAGTTATAAATTGTAAGCCATTTATTTTGTATAGAAGAAAAAAAAAACAGAAATATTAGCTCAAATAAAACGGGTTATTTATCTCCCTTTAATTAAAAATGTTTCCACATTTGATTCAATAGTGATGCCGAACAAGTTCTATTTTGTAATATAACAAATATTACTGATTATTAGACCTAAAGGCTTTTGCAACCAAAATTGAAACAAAAAAAGACAAATTGCTAGCAACACACTAGGCAAACGATTTACATTAATATTGATTTATTTAAACCTTTTGTTTAGGCAATTTTTTTATCTATTAATTCTTGAAATATGTTTGTTTCCTTTTCAAATTTTTAAAGATAATTAATCACACAAAAGTCTAGTCCGCCAAAAAAAAAATGCGGAAACTATAGCCTAGTCGAGATGGGCGGAAGGGGGGGTCGCTAAAAGAAAGTTTGGGGGGGGGGGGGGGCTGTGAGCGGAAAAAATTGTAAAAGGGGGCGGTGAGCCGAAATTGGTTGAGAACCAATGATTGAAATAATAACATAATTGTCGTTGGCGAATTGATATATAGTAATTATACAAACTGGGTAGTTAATGTAATGTTCAGAAAATGTGCATATATTATATTAGTCATATAATATTTATATAATTTTTGAACTATTTTTTGACAATTTTGTCATTATAAAGTTATAAATTGTAAGCCAATTAATCTTTTATAAAATAAAAATTAAAAAACATAATAAGCTTATTAGAATTATTAGCGGAAATAAAAGTAGCTAATTATCTCCCTTTAACTAAAATAAAGATTCTAAATTTGATTCAAAAGTGATGCCAAAGAAGTTATGTTTTGTAATATAACAAATATTACGGACTAATTATTATTTCTTTAAACAATCATTATAAGATTTAATTATTAGAGGTATAAAATTAATTTACGTTAAACAGCTGTAGACTCATAATTAAACATTTCCTGCATTAATTATTTGTCCATTCAACCTTTAGGAGTTTATCTCTTAAACAATTTGGCACATTTCGATGCCCATTTCATTAAAGGTTTAAAATTCAACTGTTTACGTTTTAAAATCGCCAATATCCCTACACTTAATAAAAAAAAAGCATCTACATCTAAGACGTTCGTAGTAAGATTAAGCCAGTTGTGCTTGATTAGATATGAAAAAATCAATTTGAAAGTCTTGAAACTCCGCTTTGAGTGCTTCGATGTGCTTCTGAAAAAGCCCAACTATCTATCTTAATATATGCCTTTGTAAAGGGAAGTAGGCTACATATAGTTAAATGTTGTAAAATTTATTTCACTCAATATAAATATTACTGAAAAATATAATTGTTTTTGTTTTCATCAATAATAAAACACCTCTTGGAGGTCTCTCGCGTGCTATTGAAAATCGCTATGCGTGCCTTAGGTTACCAACCCCAGCTCTAGTGGATACCAGGTCCGAGCCCCAAAAGAGTAAGATTGCTCGCATTCTCAAAAAAGTACTAATACGACTTAAAGCGCGCTCGCTTTCTCCTTCTCGGCCGTATACGCGTAGTGATCGAAAACTTGGTTACATGAACTTCGCAAAAAAATAAAAAGATACCCACAGAATTTAAAAGAAAGAAGAAAAGAAGCGAAAATTTTTTTTTTGAAAGAAATTCTGTTTGCAAGGATATAACCATCGGGCGTGGTGTTTTAATAGCTGAGAGGAAAAAATTAGAAAAGAATAGAGCGTTCCTATAACGTATCATAGAGACAGTGTTATGTAACATAGACAACATAGACACAGTACATAAAAATGTTGAAACTGTATTTTTTTCTCAAATCTCTTTCAAAATGTCAATATTGGCGATTTATCCCGTCTTTCAAAATTATAAGAAGGAGAATGCAGTCGTATAGAAGCATTCGCATTGATTCTATAAATACTTTTCGACACTATTGTGTGATGTTCATCCCGAAAATGAGCAGTAGATGCAATCAATTTTGCAGAAATTCCCATCACTAAAAGTTGCTAGTAAAAATCGTGGATTGTTAAAAAAAAATACTGCACTATTATACAGCGTGTGCGTGTACCCTGAGGCACAGGATATTCTTATAACACTTGATACGTTCAAATTCTTATTTCTTCTATTAATCTGGAAATATTGCTAAAAAAGGGGCCTTTATCCTAAAAGTTCGCTTCCCCTAGCGTCAAAACCTGGCTACGCCACTGATCTAGAGATCATAAATTTTAATAGCCAGTAACCGCTCCTCTTGACCACTTAATTTTTAAAGCAAACTAAATTTAACGAAACACGACTAACACGTCAACTATTAATTATCGTATACTCCATTTCAACTGTTAAAAACGGATTCCTCATAACTAATCTTGTAGCCTTTGGATATTTATAAAAGAAATGGACGTCGAGGTTGAAAGGAATTGTCAAGCGCCAGCAAAAGCTATACTTGAAACAAGTCAAAAACATGAACCGGAAATTCATGAACACGATAACACCTGGCCTATGAAAAGATTAGGCCTCATTAAGACTGGTCTATGCATATCCTATAACTTTTTTGTTTAAAATGTAAAAAAAAAATATTGTTCGCTTAAAATCTAAAAAAATAATATTTACTTTAAAATCTACAAAACAGATAACGAAACAAGAATCGCTACTGAAACGAATGTACTTACAAGATTTCACAAACAGGTTTATAGGCTTCTGACACTAATGGCGCCAGCGAGTAATTTAGGAGAAGAAGCAGATATTGAAACTGTTGTTGACACTTTAATAAACATTAAAATAAAAATGAAAAGTGTATCATCATAATTGTTCGGCTAGTATTACAGGCAAATATATTATATGAATATTAGCTTACAATCATGTTTTTGTGTGTAACGCAAATGTAAAGGCAAAAAATATAAATTTTAAAGTAAAAATAATTAACTACTTTATCGAATGCTTTTGAATTATCCACTAGCCAGTAGGCCTATTAATTTATTATCTTTTGATCTTGTCTTAAAAACGCTCCTTCTTTAAAGAAGATTATTGCGTCCTACTCTTATCCGCAGTTTGAGTCTAATCATGTAAGACTTAGTTTGATTAACATGTTAAGTTGTTGGTTATCCTTGGTTTGTTTACGTAACACATTGCATGCCCGGATGCCACTGTGAAAGAAAGATAACATAGGATATGCGTTTGTTTTTACATACGGACACATTTTTTTATTCTTATGTCTAAGTAGTGTTATAGATTGTTCTATATTTAGGTTAGAATTTAATACTTCATGTATTATTACTATTTTGATCAATGCCCTTCTATCATCTATAAACTTGACCATCATTATTATTAGGGCCTATCTAGTGTTTTCTTTAGTTGCTGTGTGTCAAACGAAAAAAAAAGACATATTCTAGTATGCCGAAAAGTTCTAATTAATGTTAGGCATCATTTAAGATGTATTTTTTTTACAATTGTATCAATTCATTTTTATGAATGTTTAAATTTAATTTGATTTTTATATTATTTTATCATCATATTGAAATAATTAGCAATGAAATTTGTCATTTATTATTAGCCTACACCTATATGTAGCCACTTAGCATTTCTAGTTTGATTACACTGTTTTCCTTAACTGAAATAATTTGCATGTGTGTATTCTTTTTTCTCTAATGCACTAAATATTTGGCCTTTTTCTGTTTGTAAAGACATGGCCTACTCCAATTAAATTCGCATTTTTTTAATTCCCCTAGTTCTTTTTGTAAGAGTTCATAATCTTTCTTCTACTATACTTCCTGTAAATTATATAACCATCTGCAAATAACCTTATTTTTTTTCTTGTTTTGATGCTATATTATACGTCATAAATATATAAATTAGAAATAGTAGGGGGGTATAGAACAGTTCCTTGTGGAAAGTCTTTGCATAATAACGGTGATAATTTAGAGCCATTAATTATTACAGTTTGTTCTCTACCTATTTTTTAGTAACCTATCAAAAAATCTAGATTCCAATAATGTAAATGTAATGCACCAAAAAGGCAAAAAAAAAAGTTTCTTTTTAATGATTAATATAAATGAATATCGACAACTTTAAAACAAATCGAGCAACATTACATCTTTTCGATTAATATTATTTAATCAGTTGGACGATCCCTAGTAGGAAGGGGGGTCAATTTGACCCCCTTGTATATTTTTGATAATTACTCTAAAACCATTCATACAAATACTTTAAGCTTTCAGATATGCTATCTATAAAGGGTTTGCTTTATTGTGGTGGTAAAATTTTATTTTTATGTCTAATGCACGCGAAATTGTGAGCACATTTATTTTTACTATGCCTATTAATTATTTCACATAAACTTTTTGTTTCTGAAACCTTTTATTTGTGTGGGCACAATGCTTTATATATCATATTTATATGTCTAGTAGGTGGTTGACTATACTACCGGGTACTATATTATATTATATTATATTATATTGACTATGCTAATATATAGATTATAATATAAACTACAGTATACAAATATATTTATGTTCTAGTATTTTGCATGTAATGCTTGTAAGTGGAATTATCTAATCATTTATATACTTTTTCTATTCAAGTTTTTTCTAGGGGTTTACATGATTCTAGTCTAAAGCTAGGTGACTGACTGGTGATCATAGAACTAGGCTACATGTATTTTATGATTGCATTTTTCCAATGATGTGTTCTTTTATCCAAAGGGAGTTTACTAAAGCCTGATCATATGATACCTAAAACCTTTGTTTTTAAGAATGGGTGAAACTCATTATTTAATTCCTAAATTAAGCTTTTTATCTGGTAATTGATGTGGTCCAAAAACTTTTAAGTTTGTAAAATATATCTTGTTTATTCCTTTTTCATTTATATATTTACTAAATCCACGATTTTTTATATATTTTATTGAGATGTCCGACTCGCCTAGAGCTGAATATATTTTGCATTTTGCGTTCTTTATTTTATTATTATCAATATACGTTGTTTTTTCACCTATTAGTGGAACGGTTAGGTTATCTATTGTATAGTTGTTTTATGTATTCATTTTTCTAATACTGTAATGTTGTTTGTTATGAGATTTTTTGTTACCCGTTAGCTTTATTATCTTTAAACTTTAGGCCTATATTTTTTTCACCTATTAGTGGAGCTGTAATAGGTCAATTGCCAATTGTGTGATTGTTTTATCTATAAATTTTCTAATACCATAATGTTGTTTATTATGAGATTTTTTTAAGGTGGGACATTTTGTGCCATTTAGTTTTAGTGTCTTTAAACGTTATATCTTTTCACCTATTGGCGGAGCCTTAATAGCTCACGTCTATTTAGTCATTATGTGTTCATTTTTTAATACATTAATTTAAGGCGAGACATTTTGCTCCAATGGAATCTTTGATATTAATGGACACTTGTCCAAGTTGACAATATTAAAATTTATTATTTTCTTAAATTTACAACAGCTATGCATATTTTTTTGTACACGTAGTTAAGGGATCTGCTGATATTTACTTTATTTAATAACTAAAACCTATATGCAATAAAAATAAAGGTTATTAAAATATTAGCAAAGGCTTATACTAAAGACTAAAAAAGTATATAGGTGGTCTATTGCACTACAGAAGTAAAAACTGCACATTTTTAGTATGTACTTCCCTACAATCTCCAACGGTCCATCTTTCAAGTGCCAGAGATGCGACAGAGCCTGTCTCTCAAGGATAGGTCTCAACAGACACAGTCAATTTTGCAGGGCTGGCCAAATCACAGGAGCGCAAATCTAATCGTCTTTCGAGACTATGGAGCCAATGATGACTTCCCTACAGTAGTAAAAAGTTCCGTTTTGTAGTATATACTTCCCTACAGTAGTAAAAACTGCACTACAATAGTATATTATATACTGTGACTGCGGTATTAAAAAACTGCACAACAATAGTATATTATATACTGTACTACGGTATTAAAGACTGCACAATAATAGAATGTACTTAACTACTCTAGTAAAACTGCACAATATGGGTTGTATAATGCACAACTATTGTAAATACTATATGAACTGCTATACACTTATCTTCATCACACAATTGTATAAAAATATATGCAGAAAAGTAGAAATTGACTATATGGGGAGTGCACTAAATATCTAAACAGAGTAAAGGTTACATAAAAAAAATGATTTTGTCTTGGTCTTGTTATTTTTTTAATTTACTGTTTTGCTTTGCTGAATTAATTAAGGTTTACATTAGAACAGTGAGAATGGAGCACACTATTAAGTTTAGGGAATTATTATTCATCTATGTTTTCGCTACCAGTCTAGGCTACTAAATCCATAGAAATAAAATGGATTGCCAATGTTTCTTCACATTAGATTCAAAGCAGATCAAAGCTTTTTATTCCTTGAAGGAAACAAGAACAGTTGGACTAGATTCTAGATCATCTAGATTAACTAATATTTTCAGGTGATACGAAATAATTGAATTAGTGAAATATTTAATTTTTATTTTGGATTATTAAATGTCTGTTCTAGTCCTGGTGGGATTCCTCTCTCTCTCTCTCTCTCTCTCTCTCTATCTCTCTCTCTCTCTCTCTCTCTCTTGCACTTAACTGCACCTTTTTTCACTGTTCATAGGTAAGTTTTTATGTCAGTGTCACAGAAAGTAAGCGAGTATTACCCATCTCCCTATTTTTCACTAAGATTGCAACAAAAAAATGATTGAAAATAATGGGCTGAAGAGCTTAGTCATAATATTATACTTAAAAACTATTTAGTTTGTCTACACCTGGACTCGGCGGCATACTGCACGCATCCCATACTTGGCACGCGCAAAGACTTCCCCCCAAAAAGCATATCAATCTCTTCTACTAGAAATAGGTAGCTAGAGCAGGATGACCTCTAGGATGGTGGCACACTGCAGGATTAAGAAATCTCACTTTGACACACTATTATCAAAAGATTGCCGATCCCTGGTGTACACTACTCTCCAATACCTTCATGTTCAAATTAACGATCAAATCGGACGATTTGGCGGGAGAATACGTCACTCACTAGTTTTAACCAATAGGAAGCATTCGTAATATGCAGTTAATTAACACAGTCAATTAACCCCCTTGTGCATTAAAAGAAAATTAAAGTGTAATCATTAAATGAGAAATAATTTCTTCTTTTTAACTGAAAAAGATTATCTTTAACCAAACTTTGTCGTGATTTAATAAAAGGACACATTATTAAAGGTGAGAATTCTGGTAGAGTAGTGGATATTTAAAGAATTACTATTGAATCAATTAAGAGCTTAAACAAGGCTATTTGTACATTAAACATTCTCTAAATTATATAATATAAATATAAAATAAGTATATATGTTTTTACTAACTTATAGTTATAGTCATAAATTAAATACGATCATTATGTATTTATTAAATTAATTTAAATTTGGACTATTATGCTATGCTAAATAGTTGATGAAAAAAATAAATAACTTGTAGCAAACTGTGATTACCTTACACATATTATAAAAACTTTTCTTTAAATACCATGGGTACTTTTCTAGCTTTCAGGCAATTATAATAGATGGCATAACCTAATTTAGTATTCATCACATTCACATAAATATTACTATTTATTACAATAACATATTAACAGATACATTTTATAAGTAAATAATAATTATAAACATGCATTTCTTATAACTTTAAAAAAAATTGTTTGATTTAAATTTAGAATATAAATATTTTCTTTACAATCTATAAAACAGATAATGAAACAAAAATTGCTGCTGACACGAATGGACAAGATTTCATGAACAGGTTCATACACTTTTGAAACTATGGAGACCAGAGGAGAATATAGGAGAAGTAGCAGACATTGAAAATGTTGTTGACAACTTCATAATGATACATCCTTTATAATCATAATTTTTTGTATCACAGACAAACATTTCTTTTGTTTTGCTGTCATCTAAGTGTAAAGGCAAAAAAATGTAATGTTAAAAAGTATGCCCTAAAATAAGACAGTGAACTTTATCTAAAGCTTTTGAATTATCCAGTAATGTTGCATTTATTTTTTTAGCTTTGTATTTTGTTTGTTGACATACGCACCTTCTACTTCTAAGCTTATATAGAAGATTATTGCGTTCTACGCTTTGAGTCCAATCATGTATTTTGGTTAGAGTAATAAGTTGTTGGTTTTCCTGGTTTGTTTAGGTAGATCATTATAAAATGTATTTTTAAGAATGGGTATAATTAATTATTTAATTCCTAAATTGTAATGATACAGTACTTTGTTAAATATATTTTGCTTATTCCTTTTTCCTTTATATATTTACTACATCATCTATTTTTTTGTCCAACTCGCCTAGAACAGAATAGATCTTGTATTTTGTGTCATTAGATTTATTATCTGTTAGGTTGTCTATTTCGTTGTTGTTTCATGTATTCATTATTAAAAAATACGTATAATTTTTCAGTTTCAGATAATTTCTTTTTAAGGCAGACCATTTTTCTAGTATGGAATCTTTGATATTAATGGACTTTTGTCCAAGTTTAAACTATTATACTAAGGGGATATTAAGAGAATAAATATATTATATTATCTATTCTCTGGTTGTAGTCATTGTTTTTCAAAAGGTGGGCCATTATCCAGATTCCTCCCCTAATTGGACATGCACATGTTTATAACGAACCCTATAAAATCCTTTATTAGTTTCAGAATAAGTCGTGCCTTTTTTTATTATTTATTATGTGCATAATAATTATCAAATGTTTAACTATCCCAACAGAAAACATGTTTTCTTTTTTTTTGTTTCAGTGCCTTGGCACACTATTTTAATGATTTTTTTTTCATTCTTATCTCATTTTAAACTAGTTAAAATGCACCATTTTTAGTTTTAAGTTTACACTAGTTGTTTTGTTTTTTAAGTTACTTTTTATTTGAAAAAAATAGACCTACTATGAAATGTAATTAGTTTTCATTTATAACAGATATATACTTTTTTCAATTAGTTTACGGATCTTTTTCATTTACTGTGTTTGTGTCACTAAAACCTATCTCCAATACACACTATATTACAGTTACTATGGGCAATAGCACTATATCACAGTTATTAGTAAAATATTAGCAAACTAAAGTGCACTACAATAGTAGGGCCTATATACTTCACTACACTAGTAAAACTGCACAACTGTTTATACTGAAAAACAATTGTTTATATACTGCACAACTGTAGTAAAAACTATGGGAACTGTTTATACTTATAAAGCTTTATTACGTAATTCAATTATATAAATGCAAAAAAAGTACTATTTGACTATATGGGGAGTGCACTAAATATATAAACAGTAGATGACACATTAAAAAGTATATTCCTTTTTTTTTTGGTGTCGTTGTTTTTTTCTTTGCGCTTTGCTGAATTAAGGTTTACATTAGAACAGTGAGAATGGAGCACACTATTGTGTTGAGGGAATTATTACACATCTATGTTTTCGCTACAAGTCTAGTTTATAAAGTCCATAGAAATATAACCGATTGCCCATGTTTCTCCACATTAGATTCAACAGCAAGCCGATCGAAGCTTTTTTTTACTTGATGGAAATAAAAAAACAGGCCTAGATTCTATATCATCTAGATCTAGGCAAAACTTACATTTTCAGGTGATACAGAAATAATTGATTTAGTGAAATATTTCATTTTAATTATGGATTAAATGTCTGTTCTAGTCCTGGTGGGATTCCTCTCTCTCTCTCTCTCTCTCTTCCACTTAACTGTACATTTTTTCACTGTGCATATGTAAGTTTTTACGCCAGTGTCACAGAAAGTAAGCGAGTTTTAACCCTCTCCCCTTTTTTCTCACGAAGATTGCAACAACAAAAAAGTTCACAATGAGCTGATGAAATTAGTCGTAATTTTATACTTCAAAACTGTTTAGTTTGTCTACACCAGGGCTATGAGTCATACGGCAGGCTCGCGGAAGACACCTCCAAAAAAGCAAATCGTGTCTCTTCTACTAGAAAAAGGGTTGCTAGAGCAGGATGACCTTTAAGATGTTGGCACAATGCAGGATGATCTTTAGGGTGTTGGCACACTGCAGGATGATCTTTAGGGTGTTGGCACACTGCAGGATGACCTTTATGATGTTTGCACACTGCAGGATGACCGTAGGATGTTTGTACACTGCAAGATTAAGAAATCTCACTAAGCCACACTATTATCCAAAGATTGCTTTTCCGTGGTCTACTCTCATCTCTAATATCATCATCCCCAAATGAACGATCAGATTTTAATATTGGGGGGGGGGGAACACGTCCCTTGTGCATTAAAATTAAAATTTCAACGGAACAAGATTATCTTTAACCAAAATTTGTTATGATTTAATAAAAGGACAAATTATTCAAGGTTCGAATTCTAGTAGATAAGTGGATATTTTAAGAATTACCATTGAATCAATTAAGAGCTATCTTGGAGGCACAAAAAGCAAAGTCACCAGTTTCCAAAAAAGTAATGTATTCCCCTCAGACCAAAAGACCTATGATCTAATCCAGGGGTCGGCAACCTACGCGGAGGGCCCCCGAAAAAATGTGTTTATTAATTACTTCTGTGGGCCTTTTTTTTTCATTAGCTCTCGCTGTTCAGACTCTGAATATAGTTTATTTAAAAAGAAGTACTTTTTTTCTAAAAAATAAATTAAAATAAAGCCATTTCATTCTTTTTTTTGCCTATTTTAAAGAGTTCAAATTCAGTCGATAAAAACTAGTCTTGGCGTTCATCAAAGGGTGCTTACATCAAAAGAATGTGCCGACTACTCTACATTTGTTTGGTTTTGTTTGTATTATATCGCAATACAAATAATTAACTGACTTGTTTTTTCGCGATTCCAACTATGTTATTATAAAGTATCTCTTTCAATTTAACGTCAAAAAAATAGTGTGCCATCAAAATAATAACTCCATCCCCCCCCCCCCCCCCCCCCAAAAAAAAAAATAATAATTATAAAAAATAAATAAATAAACAAAAACCTTGATTGATTTCAGATTTGATATTTAAGTTTTATCTTAACAGGAGCATATCCTTCAAATTATTATAATATCTGTAGGCTTATATATATAGAAAACTTTAACAATTATTCAAAATGTTATATTATGCGGTGATATATCAAGTTATAAGTATAAGTGCCCATTTGATGGCCGAAAATGACAAAAGCGCTGTTGCGAAGGTTGGGAAACACAAAAGATTTGTGAAATTTCTTGTAAGCCACATTGGTAAGCTGCTTTTAAGCTTCCATTGCATTATACATCATGAAAGTTTGTGTGCAAAGATCTCTTGATTGGACTTGCGCTCCGAAATGGAAACTGTTGTTAAAATAGTCAACTTTATAGTTTCCCACTCTTCGTTGATTTACCGGCAGTTCCAATCTTTATTACAAGAAATTGAAAGTGAATATGGAGATCTTCTGCTTCACAGCAGTGTTTGCTGGCTTTGTCAAGGTAAAGTTTTGAATAAATTCGTTTCGTGTCTGGAAGCAGTTTAGATGTTTCTTGGTTAAGTTAGATGTTTCTTGGTGAAACAACTTTTTTCGGAATCGATTGATGGAAATGCCTGATGAAGCTGATGTTTTTGACAGACTTGACGACTAATTTAAATGAGTTGAACTTGCGTTTGCAAGGACAGGATCAAACATTTCTTGAAATGTTTGGTTACTCATTGTTACTGGAAAGAACTTGGCTTGAAACTGGACATATTTATCCTTGATATTAACTCTAAGACATTGAAGTACTTCCCCAATGTTAAAGCTCATTCATTTCTATATACATTACATAAAGATGAGCTTAAGAAGAACATTTGAAGCACTCAAAGTGGAGTTTTCTGGCAGAAATCTATTTTAAAATGCAGCAAATTGAATTTAAAACATCCGATTTATGGACATCAAAATTTGCCGAATAGCGAAATAATCTGAAAGAAAGCCGTTCCTTTGTTTGAAAATCGTTGCATTAGAAAAAAATTATTGTTGTAACTGTTAAAAAACATCAGCATGTATACGAGCATTATATTACGTAATTGTGGTAATTCTGTGTTGAATTTTGTATGGTTTCTTAGTAAAGCTCTTTTTTTATCACACTACATACATTTAATAATAATTGTTTTTAAATAATAAATATGGCAGAGGTTGACATTTGGCTGTTGGCACGCCGAGTGAGTTAGAAATTTTACTTTGGCACGCCGCTATCAAAAGGTTGCCGACCCCTGATCTATAGAACAGTTATCTGAGATACCTCCGTTCGCCAGGACGTGCACAAGTCCCAAGGTCAAATTTTTTAAGGTCATGGGTTCGAATCCTGGTGCAGGCTAGGATTTTTTTCCCGGATCTGGAGGGTGTTCTTGAGTCTAACCAGCTCTGATGAGTTGGGGGATAAAATGTTTGTTCTAACAAAAAGGATACAATTCTTTGATAGTGGTCTAAGCTTTATTGAGCAACTCTAATTAAAAATATTTTAACAATTAATTTTAGTTTAATGCTTTGATAATTACATAAAAGTTGTTTAAGATTTGATGACGACTTTGGGCACGAATTCATAATTTGCTGCTATTGTCCCTTCAACCACCTTGCACTATTTGCCTACACCTCCTTCCCCTTGCGTTATGGTATTGATTATCAGAACAACACATATCCTAATAAACAATCAGAGTCATTAATTTAGTGAAACTTTTTTATGAAAATTGCCTTTATTTATTTTATGTGACTTCACATTATTTAAATATACCATACTTTCTCGTTACATACTGTCCCACCGGTTGTAAGCCATATCTTGCTGAGGTTTTATTTTTTCGTGATTTGTAATAGAAAGTCATGATGTAATAAAAAAAATGATAGTTATTTTTGGAAAAAAAAATTTTTTTTTAATTATTGAGATTTTTCAAAATGTCCTTAAAAAAGGACGCCAGCAAGAATGTTACCGTGACATTGCATGTTTGCAAGAGAAACAGACCCTCGTATCTCAAGGATAAATACATATTTTTTAACAATTTAAGTTAGAATGTTTAATTTATAGCTTTTCAAAACAATAAGATAAGAAAATAGCGCAATAAAACATTGCCATTCGAGTGGCATCCGGGCACGGAATGGGTTAACTGAACGAACTAGTAATAATAATAATAATCATAATAATAAGACTTGTATAGCGCATATCCCGTTTGAAAGAGTTCTAAGCGCTGTCAACAGTTACAGACATAGTACAGACAACGAATAAAAGACAATAATGTATAAATGAGTAATAATAAAATAGTAAAATAATAAACTGTTAATTGAATAGGTAGGTCTTCAGCTGGCTTCTGAAAGTGTCAAGGCTAGGGCACTGTCGAAGTTGTAGTGGGAGGGCATTCCATGCGGACGGGCCTACCTATGAGAAAGCGGACACCAGTTTCACACGAGGGGTCTGAAGAGTTAGCGTATCAGAAGCCGAGCGGAGTGGACGGGATTGTGTATAGAGCTCGAGACAGGAGCGAAGGTGGTCGGGGGCTGAGTCATTAAGGCACTTGTAACATAGAGACGCCAGCTTATATGAGATCCGGTGGTTAATGGGTAGCCAGTGCGGAGATCGGAGCAGAGGAGTAGTATGCGTCGAATTCTTCTTCTTAAGGACCAGTCTGGCAGCACAGTTCTGAAAACGTTGGAGGTCCTGAAGGGTGGAGGTCGAGAGGCCAGCCAAGTGCGAATTGCAGTAATCCAAGCGGGAAAAAAGGAAAGAGATGACAAGCTTAACACAAGCTTCCTTGCACAGATAGCGACGGATGGCAGCAATGCGACGCAGATGGAAAAAGCAGATTTTGGTGAGAAAGGAGATGTGAGGCTGCATGGACAGCGTAGAGTCGAGATAGACGCCAAGGCTCTTGACAGTCGGGGAGAAAGGTACTGTTACGTCGGCCAGTTGGAGATCGGACTCAGTAAGGGACGCGACCCTCTGTCTCGTACCGACGATAAGAGCTTCAGTCTTCTCACTGTTCAACTTCAACTTGTTTTCTGTCATCCAGTTCTTTATGTCAAGGAAACAGATGGAGATGGAAGAAAGAAAAACCAATAACAGCATTTAAGACACTAATAAAAAATGCAAGACTAGACTCTGACCACAGATAAGCGTAGGACTCAATAATCTTCTATACAGAAGGAGCGTGTGTAATATATAATATAAGATTATATCAATCATATATAATTTTTTTTTAAATTATGCTGTATATAATATTATCTTTGTTTGTTTGCATAATATGCTGTAGATATTTGTCCAAAGAAATATAGTCTATAATGGCATCTCCTCGTATTGTTTTCATCATACTGCATTGTAAATATAATATTCCGTATTAGTATTCTGGGCATCGGATAGGTCTTCTGGGCAACGGATTGGTATTCTGGGCAGCGGATTTGTATTCTGGGCATCGGGTAAGTCTTCAGGGCAACGTATTGGTTTTCTGGGCAAAAAATTGGTCTTCTGGGCACCAGACTTTAAACCTCACTTCACCGGAGTGATCGAATCGAGACGAATCTCTTAGGATTCGGAGGACAAACACACTTGTACTACATAGCACAGCTAAATCACCATATAGGTTCGGTGCAAACTGTTGACTGTTCCCATCCACTCTTTCCTCCTGCAAGGCAGGGCAGTCTAAAAGCAAATGCTCGACCGTCTCTTCTGCTTCAAAGCAATGTCGACACCGCGAAAATTAGTTACATCCTTTTTATTACATACATGGCGGCTGTATAAATATGTGAATCTGGCTGTTAATGTGGCTTCCGCGGCTTGAGTACCCTCGCGCACTTTGGACCGCCAGGAGGTGCGTTGCTCAACAACACTAAATGTAAGATATAAGATGAGAATAAAGATAGGAATGAAAGCAACCCTAAATTTAACCATAGAAAGTATAAGAATAGAAGTGAAGTTAAAGCTCTCTGGCTCAAAACACACAATTCAAAGCTTGAGAAAATTATCCCTTAAAAAAAAGAGCACAAAAAAACTAACCCTCTTCTCCATCACAGAAGCAACAAAAATAAATCAAAAATATCATCTAGACAGAATCACAATTTAACCCTTTCCTCCTTTTCGTGGGGATTAGTTATCAAGGATATAAGCTCTTAGATGGGGTATATCAATAAAGGGCTATGGCGGCTTTGGGTAGGAGCATTTAGAGACGGTTCGTAAAACGCGAAAATTGGACGAAGGCAAATGTATATCAATTTGTAAAATGGAAATCAAATTAAGAAAATATACCACTGGGAGAAAACTAGATTCCCTTAAATAAAGCTAATTTAAGCTTTAGAAACAACCATCAATATCCCCTTTAATTAATGTAATACCGTCGCAGAGGGCTTTGACGACAGATGACTATCACCTCTAGCACAAAACTGCATGTAAAGGAAACCACGTCGCCATTTGTTATTGCTTATTGTTTCAATTCTTTCATTAATAAAATAAATTATTCAAAGTATGAAAAAAAAATCATTTCGGAAATTCCCCTAAAGTAATTTATGTCGAGCAATGCAATAATGGGTAATTCCTTTCTCACGGTTCTTAGCTTATTGTGAGTCGTGAGTGACATGGCGTCGAACGGGGAGAGAGATTCTATGGATGGTATATTGCCGAGCAAAGTAAATATTCTAATTAGTTTAATAGCAACACAACAATATAAAGATATAGTTATATAGCATCTATATAAAACATTTGATGATTTATAAAATATTTTTTTTGTGTGTCGGTTTAAAGTTCGCATAAACAAACGACCTATAGTACTTCCTTGTATGTGGCCTAAAATACAATATTTTTTCGCGCTGTATGATATAAGTTCGTTTTACACTTCTATGATACTAAAGCAATAGGGACTAAAAATAAACATTTACTCGAAACGGCATCTAAAGGCTATTTTTTTATTATTATTACAACGAACATTCAACTGAATTTGTTCATTTTATTAAACCCCCTCCCTCCCCCCCCCCCCCCCCCGATCCTTTCCATTTACGTTACGCCCTGTATTAAGAACCGGAAGCTTCGTGAAGATTTGAGAAATATTATAAATCACTTAAGCCAGTCCCTGTTTCCACCCTCACCAATTGGCAGGCCCCACGAGAGGGGGGTACAGCCGGTACGCCGGGGCCCATGAGAGTTTAGGGGGGCCCATGAAGCCCATGAATATTGAAAATTAAAATTAAATTGGCAAATACGCAATTATTTTTAAATTGTTGCTCTTAAGCTAACAGGAGATGCCGACAAAACCTCCTACAATCTCACGTGGCGCTGGGACCCCTTAATTTTGATATTCTTTGTATCTGTACTTGAACATTTTGTTAAATATGCAATGAAGCCTTTATAGTTGTAATAAAGGGCCTAATTATTTTCAATAGGGTTTGGGATCTATTTTTTTTTCTTTTTCTCCAGTGACACATACAAATATAGACCTTTGAGCCTTACAGGCTTACAGTTCTACCTGTTAGCTTAGTATCCTAGGCCTAAATACTCTATATCGTTGCATACAAGTACTGCAGTCAAAGCTAATTGGTCGATCCTTTTACACTTTAATGATCTCCTGTGCGGTAGCCAAGAGGGGAGGTTGAAGGTATCATATGTTTAGACAGATGTAAATACACATTATTCAGTTGCATCCTCAAGAGGTGGGAAATACTGTAAAAGCTTCATGGCATTTCTAGCACCATATGGTCAGATCGAATTGAAAGTGTAAAACCATTTGTAGCTTATCTACCAGGTGTTGTGTTGGCTTTGGAAGACCTGTTAAAGCTGAATCTTACTCCGAAAACCAGATACGAATTCCATGAAATGTATATATTATGTCGGATCTTTCACTTGCATCATAATGTCAGTCGTGTGGCACAACATATTAAGTATTATATATAATGACATAAGTTGTGAAGACTTTCTTAGGGAAATAATTCACATAACAATGGTTCACAATGCAAATTTTGGTAAAAAAAACAGTTGGGTGCAAATTAGAAAATATTTTTCCTAACATAAGTGTCAGTTCGAGGATGTCCCTTACAGCACCAGCCACAGTAGCATCATCAGAGAGGAGCTTCAGTAAACTTAAGGTCATCAAAAATTACCTTAAGTCCACCATGAGCCAGGATCGCCTGAACAACTTGGCTAGTCTCAATATTGAGTCTGGCATTGCAAGATAAATAACATTTGACACTGTAATTCGAAGTTTTGCCAAGAAAATGGCCCGCAATTTAAAGCATCCCTGTTTTAATAAAACTAGTCTTTTTCTTTTCTGTTTTTTTTTATCTTTCATGTAGGCCAATTGATGTATTTTTTGTTGACTATTTCTTTTCATTCAAAATATGACCGATTTGGGTATATTTGTAAATAATTAATGATTCGACAGTCATGCATAATATGTGATTAAAATGTATATTTATGAACTTTTTTGTTATAGTAGGCCTACCGTATTGAAAAGTTATGAAGTTGTTAATCGTTTATACTTTATATAAATACAATTTAAATTGCATTGAACTTGAAGTCTTTTCAATTGACTTTCACATTCAAATTAATCCATATTAAAACGAATTATGGCACGTTAATTGAAAATTTAATTGTCCAACTTAAAAACCTTCTCTAGTTCTTTTTAACCAAATTACCTATTAATCATCAGTGAGAGTCATTTTTCCCATTTTACATCTTTGTAATATTTGCAAGATCAATTCTGATTAATACTCAAGCGGAGTAACAATTAGGTAGGCTATACAACAAGTTTAACTAAGAACTATGTACTTGATTTATGCATTTTTGTAATAGACCTGTAAGGCTGTGATTGAAAGGATTACTCTCTAATGGTAAATGGTAACATTTATGACAGTTTCACAAAATGATCCACATACCTTTTAAAAAGATTCCTGATTTTTCAATGCATTTCAACGTATGTAATACAAAACAAATCATCTAGATATGACTAGTGTTAGAAAAAAAGTGTGTTGGTAGACGGGGGGGGGGGGGGCCTTGGTAGACCGGGGGGGGGGGGGCAGAAAAGATTTCGTACCGGCATCTTTTTTTTCTCTCGAGGGCCCTGCCAATTGGTAATTCAGATCTAGATCTATATGAGTAAAATTCATCTGCGAGTAAACTAATAGCCTAATGATAGTTATTGAAAAAAATATTGTCTATTGTTTGAGACAATAATGAGACTGAAAGTGAAATTGAAAATGAAACTGAAACAAATAGTGAAATTGAAACTGAAAGTGAAAGTTAAGCTACAAACGCAGTGGGCACAAACATCAACACGTCTTCTCAGTGAATACGGCTTTCGTTGTGAGTCGGTGTTGGTGACACTATTTAAACCTTGTAACCGCACGCAGTGAGTTCAACACGACTTCGGACTTCAACAACACGCCTTCGCACCAACTTTTTTGACGACAGTGCACAAATGGCTTGCTACATCTCATGCCTTCGTTTTTTTCACGATTGCCAGTAGTCGCCTCCACCTTGAATATGTGACGTCATATGGCTGGACTAGGGTAATTTTCACTGTCAATTTTCTCATCGAGGAAGCATCGCAGACAATATCTGATTTCATTTTTGAATTCAGCGACCAAAAATCAAGGGGAGATTCGAGCAGAATTTGAATTTGTGAAATATTTAGCGAGATAAAAAAAAAAAAATAATACGGTAATAATAATTCACACTGCCGGGTATCGTCTGGCGCCGCGGCCACCAAGAGCAGTACATTTAAATGTTTTCGTTTAGGACTTGAAAAGACAATCAAGAAGCTATTTCTTTTTTCCATAATATTAATGATTATATACACCACATTGGATCGGACTTTGATCAATAAAAAGTTACAGTACTTTATAATAATCAGTACGTTTTCTTGTTGCTTCTGTTTTTGCTTTGTTCTGACTTGTTTGTTTTGTACATTAATTGTTGTTTTATTTTTGTCTGTTTGTTTGTTTGTTGTGATCATGGACTTGTATGAGTATTGGAGCTCATAAAGTTTAAGTGGTCCGTAAGACCTGTACAGCCATGGCAGCCATGCTTTGTACCCTGGGGACTGGAGGACCTTAAATGTACCTCAAGATTCTGCTAAGTGCAGATGATGATGACTTATCTCAATGTAATCAAAAGTCGTTCTCTTGGGGACAACGGTTTTCGGAAGTTTGTGGTGCGCTCGGTGATGCTTGGGATCACTAGCTCTAAAAGTGTCCGAACAGTTGAGGGTCTCATCCTGATGTACGCGATACATTTTTCCTCGTCGTTCAAAACCTCGTCTAAAAGATGATGGTATTCCCTAAACCTTTCTCTTTTTCGAAATATGTGATGAACCCAGTACCGTTGACGTTGAGCCAATAAAATAGAACAAGCTGCAATGCTGCAATGCACAGCGCCTCCATTTTGAAATGACCTGCGCGTCACATTATCTCTAGGCTCTCGCTGGCTAAAAGTTGAATGCACGTCGTATCGCGCACTGCGTTTGTGCCAATCTCAGTTCAATCGTACAACTTGCGTTCGGCTTAAGATACGTGCCGAAGGTGTGTTGGTGTTTGTGCCCACTGCGTTTGCAGCCTTATAATGATACTGAACAAACCTATCCTCTTAACAAGTCTAATACAAACCTTGAGCTTAGCATGTACTGCTTTAGAGCTTATCGTATTGGCCCAGTATGGTTAAGGTTTTGATTTTGATCGATGCCCTAGCAGGACCTTTACATCACTAATTAAGACCGAGACCAGTGTAGCGTCGCGGCCATTCTACGGGGGTGATGGGGTGTGAGGATGTCGTGTATTGGGCACACGCAAGGGTTATTTGGCTCGTGTGGGGGCTGATATATCGATGTCACAATGGCGTTGGTCTTTAGAAACTTTATAGTCCTTATCTTGTGTGGCCAACACGAGTGCTGGTGGTTTGATTAATCCTACAAGACACAATACTCCACAATAGCACATACACAAAATACAGAGTGACTCAATGGCGGAAATGAATTTCGAACTCTGTTATTTAGGCATAAGTCGATAGACAGCTGAGGTAATCCACAATAAAAATTATAGTATATCAGTGTCACAGTTCTGCCCGTAACTTTGACAATAGCACACATAGATAGATAGTAACGTAGAAAGTCAGACCATAGATTAGCGCAATTTAGGATAGGAAGATGGAGAGGAGTCTGGCGTCAGTATCTCTCCCTCTCTTACGCAATTGCAACCCTCCAACCACTCATTATCACTTTCCTTAACTTCCACTTCTATTATATTAATTCCTCGACTCAGAGTTTACTAATTAATACGGCCGAAATTGGTACTTAATCTGGGATGAATGAGTGTGAATGTGTTAGTTAATGAAGTTACAATGTATATATTTTATCATGTGTTATTTTAATGTATTTATATCATGTCTAATGTATTAATTCATGTTGCTATTTAACGTAAATGTTGTGTGTAGGCATTACGTCAGTAGACCCAAATACTCGACCCCTCGCTTCAATCCACCCCGCTCGCCCCTCCCGCGCCCCCCCCCACTTATCTCCCATTCACCCACCCAACTCACAAGCGAAGCAGCGGCTTATTAGTTATTCCTTTTTGTCCCACTGGTTCCAGGGAAGTGATCAGCGAAAAGTTTACGCACCTACATAATATTCCTCGTCCGAATCCAGCCCCCATCCCCGTCACTTGACATCGCCATCGTAAAACTCTTGCAAGTGAGATGAGTCGCTTTCCCCTCCCCTTCGTCCCCTTTCCACTCAGCTTGTGGTCTGTATCAATTACCTTTCATCTAAACCCCCACCCGCGGTTTTGGCGGTATAATTGTTCCACCGACCCCCACCCCATTTCCCCCCCTAACTAAGTCGTTCCTTTACGCAAGAATACTTTCGAACTGACCAATGGGAATTATATGTAAATCTAAATTGATGTAATCATCCAACCAAATTGACCACTGGTCACGTGACTTGGGTTCACGAAAAGCCCGCTCGACTAACTTTAGTCAGTGTTGCCCCCGCTCTCGGCCAAGAAACATCATTTTTGCTTAACTTGCACCCTTTTTTGCTCCGGCTCTGGGCGGATTAACTACTCTGATTTTGACCCTCTGATTGTACATCAAGTATTATATCACCCCGCATGTGTATATATAGCTGTTTAGCAAGTAATCGTATTTTCATCAGTATAGTTGTGTACCCTAATGTTGGATTACATGACAATACCATATACTAAGTGTTAGCCATTTCTGTGCAAATTCATATATATTTCAAGTATTATATCGCCCCACATGTTAGATATATATATATAGCTGTCCAGCCAGTAATCGTATTTTCATCAGTATAGTTGTGTACCCTAATGTTGGATTACATGACATTACCATATACTAAGTGTTAGCCATTCCTGTGCAAATTCATATGTATCTCACCATTGGATATTTGAAACGTAAATAAACACCTGAACTGTAACTAGAGATTTGCTTGCATACCTTAGAACTGTCTGTTTATGTACGTTATAACATCTAAACGAGCCAGGAGAGGATTAATCATTGTTCCAGGACGATTACAGCATCGGTACCTCATATTCCCACGACAACCAGCTACCATTACCCCCACTCACCCACAACCCCGCACCCCTCTCAGTGTCCACAACATGACAATCAATATAAATGGACAAGTCGAGACACATCTATTCTAGTCTGTGGTCTCGACTCTAATGGCGGTTTTCATTCTGCCTTAAACTAAAATGCCCTCTGCAGGGAGGTGAGGATGGCGATAAACCTAATGTCTTTAATGATGAGGCAATGGTAGGGGAAGGGGGTACGAGAGGCAAGTGGGGAATCTTTACTACCCTCCAGTCGGGAGTGTAGAGTGTAGAAGGAAATATTACATATGTGTAAATTGACCGGGGAAGTTCGATCGTCATACCTGCGTCGGCCGTGGATTTAACATGTATTCGATTACTTAGTCATATGATAATTATGATAGATTTATTACTTTAAATCATTGCACATGGAAATCATTTTTAAACACCTCATTTAATAAAAATGAATTACACTTAAAAATATGTCAATAACATTTCGTAGAATACGAAAACTATTTAAATGCCCTCATTGCAATCTTCTAAGCCTCTTTTTGTTTGTCAGCATAAACTTCACACATAAACAAGTGTTATGCTACATGTCCATCTGCCTAATATACCATTGGTCTATGAAACTTAATAGATAAACATGACTTCTTCATATGTTATATTTTATTTGTAAGTATATATATTGGTAATAGGCTAACTGTTGTTTTTTTTTGTTTGATTCATTGCTTTAAGATCCATCCAAGTTATTTACACGCTAATTCTAGAAGCCACACCTGGGCCTTCAGTGCTATTGCAGAGTTAATAGGTTTGCAAATGTTCATATTTTAAAATTATTGTTCTTAAAAGATCTTACTTTTAAAAAAAATTATTTTACATGCGGAAAAAAACATACAATTTTATTTACAACTATTATTAGATCTAGAATCTAGGTGAACGATAACTTATGTTTTTAAAAACCATTAAAATATATTTCATTCTAGGCCTATAGTTTATTATATCCTGAATATATTATGTATATTACAACAACAAATAACCGCACTAATCCACTCATATAGATTTTGATGCAGATGGTACTAGAAATGGATTTTCTCGAACTCTTCCAAGTGAACAAAAATGCATACTAGAAAGTAGATGAAATTACGAGAAAGCATACATTTATTGTTTTACATAATCATAAATAAATATCTCTCAACTAAAACAAATATACTTTCTGCGCGTAAATCAAATGCAAATAAACAACTCTACATGAACTAGCAAGACAATCTCAAATACAATATATAAACTATTGTAACATATTATAACAATTTAAAGCAGGCTTACAATTTTCTTGCTTGTCAATTTTCGCAATTTTTCTGTCAAAACCCTGTCAAAAATGAGAAATATCGGAAGACTTGAGTTTATGTTGTTAAATAAGAATTTTAAACAATAAAAAAAAGTACGAATTAGCCATCGGTACTATACTAATTATCCCCCTATATTGTGCTATTAGTTTCTATAACTTTTTTTATTTAATTAATTACTTGTACAATAAATAATACAGCTTGTCTACGGGGCAAAACATCATAACACAATTAATTCACGCACCAATCGGATACATAAACGCACTACTGAAAGATAACTTAGCGTCTACACAAATATGGAAAATAAAACTAACCGTCATAGATGGTTGTTTACACAAAAAGAAGTACCTGGTAATGCGCTCATTTGAATTTGTGACGCGTTCTTCATGGAACAGTTTCCCTCAGACACTGAGAGAGTCTCAGACAAAAAAGTCTTTTAAAAAGAACATAAGACCTTTCTCTTTGACTACTACGCCTGCCACTGCAATTCATACCAAGAGCGCACTGAGCATGTTAAATTAAATAGCATGGATAGATGCGCTATAAGAAATGACCATTATTATTGTCCACCCACTATAAAAAGTGATATTTTATATAAATATGTATTTACTGATATCTTTTTTATGCATCTTCAAGATAATGCATACGACCCTGATGTTGATGCTAAAGAACTTTTTATTGATAAAGAAATAATTGATGGCCAGTCATGTTTAGTATTTCTGGACAATGGAAATGGCATGAATAAAGACAAACTTCTCAACATGCTCAGGTCGGTATTTGAAGAATATTGACTCCATTTTGTGTCATTTTAAGTTCCTTAAGACGGTATTATAAACTTATATCTCCATGACTTGTTTTTTTTTCTTAAAAAAAATGTATTGCGTTTTTTCTTTCTTTTTCAGTTTTGGTTATTGTGAGAAAGATATGTACAACGATAAAAAGAACCACAAGCCTGTTGGTTTATATGGTAACGGCTTTAAATCAGGATCAATGCGTTTGGGAAAAGATGCCATAGTGTTTACTAGATATCGTGAGACTGCTTGTATTGGTCTACTGTCGCAGACTTACTTAAAGAAAATTGAAGCAAAAACTATCATAGTGCCTATACTAGAGTACACATTACCAAGACATATCCTTTTTATTCATACGCTTGTTAAATTATATATTTGTATTAAATTATAAAATATTTTTTTATTTTTAATCATTATAAAGTAAAACTGATAATATCAATTACAATATTATATTTTTTTTACAAGGCCTCTAGCTTTTTAAGCATTTTTTCATAATTATAAGTTAAGTGAATAGGTCTGTAAGCTTCAACAATAAAATAAAAAATATGTGATAAATTATTTTAAACAATAAATAAAAAGGTTTACTAAAATGATAATTACCGTAAATAAAGAGTTTTCATTTTCCATGATATTTTATTAGATCTATATTATAAGCTACATCATATTACTAAAGTTTTATAAATAAAGTACATATGCAATGTACATACGGATATTATTTTGAATCTGCAAACTGTTTAAAAATAAATCTCTTTGTTACATTCTCAAGTGTTAGATATATTTAAATGATTTAAGAAAATGATTTAAAAATTATATTTTTAATTTTAGTTTTCCCTTGACTAGCAATAATGAAACTGGTGGAGAGTGTCAATCCGAACAATCTTGATGCTTTTTTGAAGTATTCCCCATTTAAAACTGAAACAGCCCTTAAAGATATGCTGAGTTCCTTTGACTCATATAGAATGGGAACTAAAATAATCATCTATAATCTCAAAAAGTTGGTTCTAGATTTTTTACTTTATTGTTTTATTGTAAACATAGAAAAGTGTTGTTTTTTTTGTCACCTATATTAAACAACTTGTAAAAACAAAGTTTTTCGTAAAATCAATAACGTTTTAGTAAGATATTTAAATTTCAAAAGACTCTCCACCTACAAGAAAAAAAAAGAAATTTAAAAAGCAAAACAATAATAATTGGATCTTTTAATTATTTACAACTTTAAAAAAAACGAGTGTTAGTCAGGCGCGTCCAATAGCGTTTTACCAACGCGTACCTTATAGTGAAAAGTAAAAAATAAACGCCAATGATTTTAGGGAGGCTGATTAGTGTGGCTCGAACATAAATATTGTTTAAAAGTTCAATTAATTGTTGTTTCTGGGCAATAGGGTTACGGAGGCGTGGGGTATGTGTAGGCCTACTGGTTTGGTTAAGGTGGGCCGGGACTGGCGGTTGTTTCTGAGTGGCACTTACCTAGACTTTATTCCAATCTATATATTATACACATTCCAACTGTCTCCATAACTATTGTAAATCTGACTGCTCTGCACACATTCTCAAAATATGACTTTGTAAATATATGACATTTACTCACGACAACAGCTAATATATTCTTTTCCTTTTAAGTCAATCGAATATTCTTTGCCATTAAAATGTACCAACTTCTACTTTCTCGCCTTCCCTGTTCATGAAGTCTACAGTAAGTAATTATAAGGGCCTATAATTTTTTCACTAAATTGGGAGAATCTGTGTGATGTGTGTATGAAGTTTAGTTCCTAGGTAGTATGATTATGTTCTTCCTAAATGCGCGCGTCAAGGTGTGATTATTCCAATGTACAAATTTAATACATACGGGAAGGCTATGTTTATCCCCTATCTATTTAATTAGAGTCAGAGTCACAGGAACACCCTCTAGATCCTGGAAAAAAATACAAGCCTTTGTTCCTGTCAGCTGGAGTGATCGAGTAGTGTTTTGTTTAGAACTATTAGGAGGTACATGGGTGATTTGTCCATTTTAAAAGTAATAAAAGCCACTCCTCCATTATCCAACTCTGTCTTTTCTTTGAGACTATAGATATGCGTATACTATTTTAAACATTTGATTTCGAGCCGTATTTGTAACACTGTTTGGTTTTAAACCTGGAACTGCTGAGCTAATCATCATGTAAGTTTGTTTAAAAGCATTTATTTTTTTTTAAATTTTATATTTGTGTGTGCAGGCTGCAGGATGGAAGCGAAGAACTCGATTTTGAAAGTGATCCCGATGACATTCGATGTCCACAAGCTTTTGCAAGATCTTCTGAAGATGTTGATCATCGTCCTACAGAATACGTTCCAGAATATAGGAAATCACTCAGAGTAAGCGTGTTATATTTCACTGTTAGTGTTATTTTATTTGTTAAATTAACTTTGGTAATTGCAAATTTTAATAAAAAATAAATAACACGAACAAAAAAAATCATTTTATTTGAAACGTAAAAATAGTGATTTAGATATTTTATTTTTATATTTCTGGCTGACTATATTGCTTTCAAAACTAATATAACTATTAGACATTCCTAAAAATATGGCCATAACATAATTGACCTAAGCTTAGTTGATCTGATTTTAACCAATTTTTAGGCACTATGAGACAATGAATATATTATTAAAACAAGAGGAGCTAATATAAAAATCTCATCAGTAGAGGCTAATATTGTTGTTACTTTAAATAATAAAAGATGTATAATGAGCATTTTATTTAATTTAAATTATTTTCATACAAAAAAACAACAACAGCAATTAGATATCTATATAGGCTAATAATTGCGTTATAATTTTATTGCATTCATCATTAATCAATCTGTTCAACATTTTTAGGCTTACTGCAGTATTTTATATTTCAAGCCAAAAATGAAAATATTCATTCGAGAAAAAATAGTTAAAACAAAATACATCGCAAAGATGATGAATAAAACCAGAACAATGAACTTGGTGAGATGATATTTAACCTATAGGCCTACACAAGATTTGATTAAGATCTTGTTTTTATTCAAATTACGTTATTTTGTATGTTGATGATTGTGAGGTTTGTAACGAGATAGAGAATGTGTCTGTAACTGAAAGAATGTGTCTTTGACTGCTAGAATGTGTCTGTCAACTGATAGAATGTGTCTGCCATTTGTGAGAATGTGTCTGTCAACTGAGAGAATGTGTCTGCCATTTGTGAGAATCTGACTCTCAACTGAAAAAAAAACATGTCTGACAACTGTGACTGCCAACTTAAAAATGGTGGCTTTTATGTGGGCTAATTTTGTATAAGCATGTACAATTTTAAAATTTCTATTTTTTTTTAAAGAATTATGCTACGTTTACCTTTTGTTCATTCAGCTAACTATCACAAATTAAATTGCAACTAATCTTTGTAATAATATTTGTAGACTTGTGGACATTTTTAGAATCATTTTGATGAGCTTACATTCCAAAGTTATATTTTATTCTAGGATATTCATGTTATCACAATTTGTATATTAGTTATACGTGCTAATTTAACGAATTAAATAATGATGTTTCCTGTATTTTATAGATGCTGAAAACTGAAGGAAAACCCATCCAAATAGTTTTAGGTTTTTTGATTGAAAGAGACGGCAAGCAAAATTATTGCGTTTTAATGTACAACAAAAACAGATTGATTCAAGCTTATGAAAAAATAGGGTGCCAAAAAACGGTAAATTGCAAATACTGTTTCTTTTTAAATATGGTTCTGTATTAGTGAAAACATTCTACTTCCAATATAAAAACTAGATACAATTTATCATATTTTATATCCACATAGAACAATGAAAAAGGTGTTGGTGTAATTGGTGTCGTGGAGTTGGATTTTCTAATAACAGACCACAACAAACAAGGCTTTTTAAATTATGAAAATTATAAGTAAAAACTTTTCTTATTCTATGATTTACTTTAGAGTTAGAGCTACACTTTTACAGCCATCTAAAGTTTGAAGTTTTTTCTTTACTATTTAAGTTCATTAGAAGACTGATTGTACGGGTTTTAAGTTGCGTTTATTTAGAAAGTAAAAAAAGTTTTAATCATGATTTAGACGTACGTTATTATCGAAGGTCTAGTTACGAACATTCTTGAATTTATAGCCTAATTATTTCACTGCCAAAAAAAGAATTTTTGTTAGAGTTTGAGGCAGGGATGATACCATGATCGTAAGGGTTACAATAGTTAATAAAACAATTCCTGAAACCTTTCGTTTCTTAGAGAATATATTAAGTTAATTATCGTGATCGACCATAAGAGTTTATTGGTGATAAAACTGTCTCCAAGATAAAATATATTTCTGACTTTTCTTCTTAGCATACTTTCAGTACTTGGGATACTATGTAAATCTACTCAAGTAGAATTTATAAATGGGTCTATAAATCGCCATCAGTTGAACACAAATATACAACATTTCTATTGAAAAAGCGAACACATCATTGAGCAACGTTTGCTTTCTTTAAGAGAAAAATGTTCTGCAATAATCATAAGAATAAGAGTAATTAATTTTTTTTGAGCTACATAGAAGATCATGAAGTTGGCAAAGTCTTCTATTGGTGGTTTTGTTGCTTCAGGTTACGTTTTTTTGTCTTAGCAGTGATATAAATGTTCAGATAAGTGTATAAATTTAGCAAGAGACTGCACAAAATAAATAAAAAATATCACTAATTTATCTTTAAACTATTGTACTTTTATTTTTTATTTCACATGTGCCTAATTGACTGTAAAGTCTCTTATAGATCAAGGGCTACAACAGTTTTTACATTGAATTTTAATTTTCATAAGTATTGGTTAAAAAGTTTTTTTAATATCTCTACTTTCTTACTTACGTTTAAGAATTGAACAGCGTGCAAATATTAAATATTACATTCCCTTGTATTTTTTTTTAATCAGAGCTGTTGAAAATGAAATAGCTTGTAAGCTGAACGATTACTGGAATGAAATTCAGGGTTCTAACTCTAATGTTGAAATGTAGGTAGTTTATATTCTTTAACAAAATGTCATATTATATTTTAGTAATATTATTAAAGCTTTAAAGTAACCGAATTACCAAATAGTAATAACAAAAATTGAGTTGTGATGGAAGTTTTAAGTTACAATAAATATTCTGTCAACAAAAAATGCAATGAGCAAATAAAGGATCTAAGTTTGTTTTCTTGCAATAACTTGTAACTTGTTGTTATTAGGACAGTACTTACTTTTTGTTCTAATCAGATTTATGACCCATTTCGTCGATCAAACTACCGTTAATTGTTATGAAAATATTTTTATGTAATATTAGTAAGCGTTATGCCAGTCCATTGATTTTACTCATTTATGTTTGAACAGTAGGCCTAATGAACCTGACTGGAACTGGGCACAGTGTGACAGGTGCCGAAAGTGGCGACGTTTGCTCAGAAGGACACATCCTGAATCAATTCCTGATAAATGGTTTTGTTACATGAATGAAGACGAAATGTACAAGTAAGAAATTGCAGTAAAATGTTAATGGGGATGAATAGGTAGTGTTACGACCACAAGCCTTTTGTTGTCAGAGCCGTGTAAATGTTGTTGATAATTCTCGTTAGTCTTAGTGTAGACTTTGGTTATTATAATTTATATTTCAGTATTACACGAACTCTCTTTATTGTCCAAAGCACATACTCAAGATTTGCGTTATGACAGTTCCTTTCCTTGACGTTGTAGTTGTAAATAAATATATTATCGTAATGTAAACAATGAAACAAAAAATAGAATAGTAACATGACGAGGAAGCTTCAGTGTAAATGTTGTTGATAATTTAATTCAGGTGATAAAGGATGTACAATAAATGTAGTATTTACAACAATAATAATATAGTGCCGATACAAGCGTCCATATCAAGCTCAAAGGAAAGTATCGACAAGCTCACTGCCTTGAAGACAACACGAATCATTATAATACTCGCGGAGAAGAGCTGAGAACAGACCTATTACTAGAAGGGGTGAAAATAATGGTATCATTACAAAACTCATAATATAAACGATAGTTCTAACATGAGCTCCCCTGTACGAGAAATAATAAACTATTCATAGCCATTCCGAGAATTTGAGTTTCTCACAAGAGTGGATTCCTAGAATAGTCTAGGCTTAGTACCGCCCACAAAACTTGCGTTGAGAGAGAGCTGTGGGTGCTATTAATATGTGACAATAGTAGTAGCCAAAAGTGCCTTTGTGCTTCCCCCTCGACGTTTGCAAAAAAAATAAATCGTTTTTTCTTGAAATATCGAGGATTAAAAATGTTACTGTTTTTTTTTTGTTGAGCCACTATAATAACCATTTTAGGTATTTATACAGAACCAACATATTTTACTTCATAATATACACCAGTGTCGTAGCCAGGTGTTGCGGCTAAGGGGGGCGAACTTTTATAAATATCGCCTACTTTTAGCCATTTTCCAGATTATTAGAATAACTAAGAATTTGTACGTAACAAGTCTTAGAAGAATACCCTGTGCCTTAGCATACACACACTGTATAATAGTTCAGTTTTTATTTAACTATCGACGATTTTTTTTCTTGCAACTACTAGATATGGGAATTTCTGCAAAATTGATTGCATCTACTGCTCATTTTCGGGATAAATATTTAGTATCGAAAGTTATTTAAAGAATCAACGCGAATGCTTCTATAGCACTGCATTCTTCTTCTTTTAATTTTGAAAAATGAGATAAATCCCCATTATAGACATTTTTAAAGAGATACAAATAAATAGAGTTTCAACATTTTAATTTACTATGTCTATGTGTCAATTACAAAACACTGTTTCTATGACACGATTCTATGAAACGCTCTATTCTTTTCTATTGTATTCCTCTCAGCTGTTAAAACACCCGGCCCGACGGTTATATCCTTAACAAACGGAATTTCGTGAAATAGAGATTTTTCTCTTTTTTTTTTTTCTTTTTAATTCATATAACCAAGTTTTGGGTCACTTCAAATATGCGGCCGAGAAGCAGAAAGCCAGCGCGCTTTAAGTCATATTATTACTTTTCGGTGGGTAAAACAGACTTAAAGCCCACTTATTTTTCAGAATCCTTGCGAGCTTACTCTTTTGGGGTTCGGAGAACTAACTCTGATCTATCACGCACCACAGATATAGGCCCTATCACCGTAAACGTTTGGCACAAACGGTTTGTCGTTCTCTTCCAATCTAAGATCCTGCTTATTACTTAGTATCCACTGAAGGGTGACCATCACTTCTTACCTAGAGATCAAATCCGAAATAGCCGATAGCTTCCTAGAGAATCGCTCGGATCAGGTCCCGAGGCTGTCGATTGCCTGCTGCATTGAAAGAGTATCATTGGCGACGTCTATATTGTCTATCACTTCCGAACCATCTACAAACCTTTCCCCGATTACCTCGATGGTATGTGTGATGGTCCCCACCTCTGTCTCGTAGCTGCAGATTTCTCGACAAAGCCCGTACACCTATTTTCTGCGGGTACCCACTCTTGCATGTAGCACAACACAGCACGCTTCTCAACATCACACCTAGACACTGCCATCAGTAAATGCCATAATGTAAGCATGATAGGAGTGTACAGTTTCGAGGGCGGTAGAAAGCTTCTCAGCGCAGCTACTCTGTTTTCCGACTTCGGGATCTATCAAGCACATTCGTACCTCCGGTAGATAGGGAGAAATATGTGGATAAGGCTCTACTCCCGTCCATAGGGTCATGGGGTCCATTTGGGATTTCAATCTCTCTGCTTATCTAACCGCGCGAGTAGATCATAAGTGATTACATAAAGACCTGCCCTCTACCCTCCCAAGAGTTTACCTTCATCTTGAGAGGTAAGCTCTCCTGCAACCGCTTATACCTCTCAAAATGCAGTGGTAACGGCGGTGAATAAACTATCCAGAGTCATTTTTCACTATTTAAAAAAGTACCTAATAGCATTGAAATGACTCCTAGTATCATTTTTTTTTATAAAGACTATCTATTATGAATCTATTGGGTATTGTATAGTTGTATCAATGATTGCATTAAGTCTTACTCTGTGTCCCTTTCATCCTCCATAAGAGACTTGATCAGATTTTCTGTGAAAGCAGTATCCTATACCTGAACAGTCCGGCAGCCGGAGCTATGGTGTTCTTATTAGGGCCTAGGGTCATCGAGCGGTTTTGAAAGTGACGTCATGTTACAGAAAACCAGCAACCTTTTTCGCACATTTGATTACTCTTTGGACGATTTTCACCTTTTTTTGTTCCATCCAGACCATTAGCACCACTTTATTATTAGTATTATTTTGTTTTTCTTCATCATAGTTTATTGTTTGTCTGTAGCTTATATAGCTATTTTGTTTTAAGACAGCAGAATCGTCAGTTCAAAGACTTTCGTGATTATGTGTCCAACATATTTAGTCAGTCAGTCTATAAAATATAGTTCTCACCATTCTGTCAGTGTCAAGATCAGAGAGATTAGGCTTACTCATCACCCCCCCCTAGTAATTGGTCTTGAATAGTCTCCTTTTTCTTTCTTGAAAAGACCACACTTTTCGGTCATTTACAATGACTTTTAAAAAAATTCTTAAATAGTTTACATTTATTTATTAAAAAGACCTATTCTTTGTACTTGAAAATGTCTTTATTTTTTCTTGAATAGAGGCCACTTTTTAAATCTTAAAAACTTAATTAATGTACCTAGGATAACTAAAGCAGCTTAAATCAGGAAAATGGTCACATGAATCAAATTGTCCACACCCCCAAAATGACATAATTGTAGGTTAAGCTTAAATGTTGAAAGCTATATACATTTTTCGGCCTCGTAATTTAATATTTCGACAAATGATTTTGTTGAGTAAATTTAATATGTAAAGAGAAAAAGCTGTATAGAAAATAGTTAGGTTAGATTTAAAGACATTCAATTTGTGTCTTCGATAGTAATTTAGTGTATGAGTCGTAAGACATTTTTAGAACCCACATAAAGAAAATAAATATAATTATAATAAAAAAACAACCTATGTCTAAAAATTACAGAAATATATTAAGATATATAAGTCATGTTTATTGAGAAAAATAAAGCGTCATATATTTTAATCAATTAGAAATAATTGGATCGAAGCATACCTTCCACAATGTTTGCCTAGCCACGGAACAGTTTTTATTTAAAAATATATAATATATATATATATATATATATATATATAAAGACTCCACTGAAAGAACACACGTAGTCACAGATTTTCAGTTTTGAGAAAATTGAATTTTAAACTTTAAAGACTTACCAAAGAAATACTTATTAAAAAATTAAAATAAATTTTATATTTACTAAAAGGCCATCCATTAGTGAATAAGAAAACAGAAAATCAATTATTTGTATGTACAAATACAATTTTTATGGTCAAATTTCGGAACACACCCTAAATTGAACTACGTGCGTTCTCCCAAAGTATTCAGAAATTTTATAATTTTTTTTTTTTAATAACAATAAAAATTTACCAAATATGCCTTACGATTATTGTTAATTCTTTGCTTTAGTATTTTAAAATGTAAGAAAGTAGAAAGCTTGTTGTTAAAATCGTCTTTTTTCACTTTTTAATTTTTGCTAACTTGACATAAATTGTCTTCATGTGACATTGCTTTAAAATATTCCAGCACTTTTAAGAACGTTTGTAAAAAATGTAATAATTTTGAGGCAGTCTTATATACTAATATTAAAAGAAACTAAAGAAAATAAACCAGATGTATACATAAACAAATATAATTATGAAGAAATATATTGTACATGCTAATATTTCTCTCTCTAAACATTTGGGTAATTGTACCCACCCCCACCCCTCACCCGCACATACCCTCATTATTGGGTTAACATTTAGAAATAAGAAAAAAAAATCAAAATTAAATTGATAAAACTAGAATCCATATGTTTTTTACTCATATATCACATTGAGTCCCAATTATGTTGAGCATAAAAAATAAAAATACTAAAATAATTGAAGGCTTAATAAGAGCAAGTCTAGTCCTACGATACATCATAATGGAACAGCGAATGCAACTTGTTTATGAATATTTAAAACAGTGTTAATTATCTATAATAACTGTAGCTAGCTTGCTAAGTAAGTTTTGATTTTTAGGTTGTTCCAAACACTGTCAAAAATTGCTTTAAAGAAAGCTTCAATGCTTTCTTCCTTAGGCTTTATTATAGACTGTTATAGCCTAGGCCTATGCTACCAGAGAACTAAAACAGTGTAGGCCTATATATATACTTTCACACATAACATAACTTGACATAATTTATTATTCAATAAATACTGAAAAGGTAGATTCTGATTTTCATTTCATGGAAAAAATATACAATATAAATAGTTTGATGCTGCCCTATTTGTAACAAAGCGTGTGTGTGACAAGATTAAAGGATAGAGATGAGCTCTTCTCAGTGTGTCTCAAGGGATTAGGGAGGGTCATTGGTGGGCGCGGGGGGGGGGTGTCGACGCGCATCAGAGACACACAAGTTTCCTTGACCCGCAGAGAATCGACGATGGAAAGTTGCGGGCGTGATTTCTAACATCGCCATCTGATATCATTACAGGTTGAGGGGGGTGGGGTAATGAGTTGGTTGAGGGCCATGAGAAGTGTATATATATATATATATATATATATATATTTTAGATTATACATAAATTTATCACAAACATAAATGGACTATATGGGCAGAATTTAGAATTGAAATTCTATCAGTATTAGTAATAATAGACATTAATGAAAACAGTGCATACTAATGACATTATATTTCCTATTTTGTCTGTAAATGCCATTTACTTATCTGGTTTATGATACAACTTTGAGTAGAGAAAAAAATACAAACTAAATACGAGTAGCTATTATCAAGTTAATATATATGTCATTCCCTAATGACAAAATAGATAATACAATATTAAAGAGTTGGCCAAAAAAGAAGTAGAATTTAACTATAGAAGAGATAAGATCAGAAAGAGAGAGGGAAGAAAAACTATATTATTACATATGTATTATAAATACATTGTGGTAACGAAGTGTATTAATAAAGACAATTGATATATAATATATCATGGAAAAAACTTGAATGAGCTCTGGCATACAGCGAAAAAAAAGCCCTCTAAAATATTTATTTTTGTTGTTGGTAAAAGTAAAGTCCCGTCGGACCGAATTGATCCGGTAAAGCAGCATTCGCCAGTTTCTGTCGCCACGGCATACAAGGTGATTGTTTGGCCAGCACATCCGCCCAACTAAGGTCAGGTATCCATAAGAGCTGGGACACCCTCCAGACCTGGTATAAAAAAATCCTAGCCTGCACCAGGATTCGAACCCGTGACCGTACGCCAGCCGATCGCGCTGCCGCACGGCCACCGTGCTCCAATTATATTTTGGTATTTGACATCTATTCCAGAAATAATGATGACAAAAAGAACGTGTTGACATATTTAGCATAACATCATTACATTTGTTTCAGTCGTTGCATATTTGAAGAAGAACCTGATAACTTGGAAGAACCAGAAAAAAGGTAGGCCAAACATTTTCACAATTACAATATCATTAACAACATAAAATATAAATCTTTTATTACACATTTTAAAGATTACATGTTGTATAAACAATAAGTAGATGTAAGAAACAACATTATTTAGTTTCTAAATAAAAAATGATAATTTAGCAAAATTAAGTTTAATATTACTAACCGTGATTTGCTTAAGGTATAAAAACAAATTCGGATATGTTAACAAAACAACAGAGTCAGCAGAAAATTGAGGACGAATGTATGAATCTAACTAAAGCATGTTTTTTCATACAAAGAAATATGAGTCAAACAATGAACACGATCCACAAGTATGGCATTCAATAATATTTTTTAAAAATGACAAGTTCCTAGAAGTAATAATAAATGAAAAAGTATCAAAGAATCCACACGTTGATAACGTTTTTAAAAATTTTAGCAACTATTTCCATCAAAGGAAATTGGTATAAATGTAACAAAAAAATAAAATAAAATGATACCTATAATTAGCTAGACCTATACACTATTATAATGCTCTTGGTCCTATAGGGGATAATTATATGGGTTTCTTTGCACAATTAATTATTTTTGTTCAAAAGAGATAGATCTACATGCTAGTTTTACAATTACTTTAATAATATAACAACGTTTATATCTAATGATGATAGAAATAGTTACAAAATTTTAAAATTTAATTTGCATTGTGCATTGTTTTATGTTCTATTAGTATAGAGACTAAACAGATGTCCACTCCCAAGTCGAAAGGGAAATCCAAAGGTAAAACATCTACCAGGACCCGGTCTGAGTATCAATCGGAAACCAGAAGTGTACCCAAACCAAAACCAGGATGTTCCAAAAGGTCTATTGACAGTTTATTCTCAAAGGAAACACCAGTTAGAAAAGCTCCCAAAAGACATGCCGATAGCATCAATTCAACTGAACCAAGACCAGGAATTTCCAAAGATCCATATGAATTGGTTGGTGATGATTTGAACAAAGCCTCTGCCAAAAAACCCTACAAAGGAAATACATTGAATCGATCTGTAAGGGGAAATAATGAAAGTATTTCTAACAACTTGAACACTGAATTAGAGGAACTTAAAAAGGAGCTACTACAGAGTTCAGGAGCTCGAACTATTGAAACAATATCGGTTCCATGTATTAAAGAAAAAAGTAAATATTTGTCGGCCTATATTCTATTTGTTTATAATTGAGCCATACTTATCTTTTAGTTTAGTAGTGCGTGCTATACAATAAGATATTTGTTAACACCTATATACTAACGTACGTATTCGCTCTTAAAATTAATATAATTTTTATTTGCCTAAAGTGTTATAACATTTTTGCTTAAATTATGTATGATGAGGGAGGGGCAGTTAAAAGCCCAATCATTAAGAAGGGTGGATGTTTTGCTCTACATTTTTATTTATATTTACACATTTATATTATCCCATGATTCATGATTATGTACATTATGTACATATATTTACTTTTTCCCATAATTGATATCTACAAGAATAATATTTATATTTATTTATATAAACATGTCTTTGCCATTCAACACTACTAGATCCATATCAAATTCATAATTAGGTTATTCCTGGGACAAGTATTTCCAAGAAACTGATGCTAAAGCAGCCCTTGCCTACTGTTTTAATCAGGTAGGTGTTTAAATTGTTTTTAATCAAAATTTAAAGATCTAATTTAAAAAGAAACACATATCAATGAACTATAGCATAATTCTCTGTTGATGACAGTAAACTTTGTAAACCTGGTCGTTTTTTTTTTTAAATTACACTTGATTAAGATGTTTCTATTTAATTATTTAGTTGTAGTCTAAAGATAATTGTGAAATGCTTGATTGATATTTGAATATTTTTATATGCATTTTACTGTTTAGTCTGCAACACCACCAGTCAATGAGTTCAACATAGGGATGAAACTTGAAGCTAAAGACCCCAGAAATGACATTTCCAGCTGTATTGCCACTGTAATAAACATGCAAGGACCACGACTGTGTTTACGGCTTGACTTTAATGGTGAACAAAATGATTTTTGGCGTCTGGTTGATTCCAATGATCTGCACCCTATTGTCTATTGTAAAAAAAAGAAAAAAGAGACCATCCAACCACCTTTCGGTATGAAGCAAATCAAAGTTATAGCCTACATATTAGTATTTTTATATCTTAAGTTTGTCATATATTTGTATATTTGTATATATATAAATATATATATATATATATATATATATAATATGTTGTAGATTGTAAGTGTGGGTTCCGATCCCCATTGATTAATTTAAAGACACGTGACCTTAACGTCTCACATTTATTTTGACTTTTGCCACAACGCGTTGCTTGCAGAGTGGTTATTGTATCCGACTGCCATGCGGGCGACCTGAGTTCAATTCCGTATTGATATTTAAATATTTTTTTCTACTCCTTTTTTAAAAATGTCCATTAATATTAATTTTTTATTTATTTTAAAGATTGTAAATAATTTAAGGGCTTAAAGCTTTCCTGCAATGTTTTTAGTGAGTAAAATCTATATTTTAGACGCTTGAGGGACACAGGTTTTCGATTCTCATTTACGGGGATTATATTCTTAACTTTTTGTTAAATAAAAAGACATGCTTTTTTTTTTAAACCCAATTACAATATTTATTTTAAATCACTTTCTTAAATTCTTTCATAAAAAAATAATGTGCAAATGTAAAAATTTTTGTAGTTCATTGTAGTCTATATTTTTTTAATCTGTAGTGACTGTAGAAAAGGGGGAAAAGGTATCAGTGGAGTATCGAACCCAGGTAAGATACGCTAACCACTGAGCTACCCAAGACGCATGTGTGACGCGAGATAGATACATTAAAATATGCAATAAGGTCACGTATCTTTAAATAAACCAGTTTCATTGTTAAACCCACACACAGAGCTTTATATGTATATATGTTTAGTCACATTAGTTAATTTATCTGTACTCACTGTAGGCTTTCAACATGATTGTTCAAAGTGGCCAGCCTTGTTACGTGATACATTAGAAAACGCAACTCTAGCACCAGGACACTGTTTTAAAAAGGTAAGCAGTAGCATCATTCTATTGTGTAGTATACATTTCTACAATAGCCTTTCTTCTTTATTTCAAACTAAGCTAACGAAGGTTGATTCGATATTAGTCATTATGTGTAGGCTTGTTTTTAAGTGACTTAGTCTTAAATAGTGATTAAAGAACAGATGCAGTCCACATTCGAAACTGTTGCTAAATCATAACTCTGTTATAGAAGTTTTACAGAAACATATAGTACACATGATTTTGTACAATGTAAAGCAGTATAAAATTATTAACACCCAAACATAAATCTTTATAATAATTATTCAAATAAATATACCATAAGCTAAGATTATAATTAAATGTAATATCTCCTGACTTATATGCCAAGCTATTCCCAAAATAATAAATAGGATTTTTTTTCAAAAGGAACCATAGTAGTGACTTCAATAAAAAAATTTGAATTAATAATTCAGTCACTAAACTGAGCTTTTAGATAGAACTAGATTATATCTAGTAAATGACACCTCATTTGTCTTTCTAGGTGAACTGGCAACGGACAATTAAAAAGGGGGAGGTTTTTTTATAAGATAATACTGATTATTTTAGTGATCTTATTAGGATTAAAGTTGGCAACATTTGCACAGGTAGTAGTTCCATTAAATCCTAATAAAGCATGCTTATTTTCAGATAATAAAGGGGGGAGGGCACTGTTTTAAAAATTGAGTAGCAAAAGTCTGCATCAACTTATCTGATAGAAGTCTGCGCAGCCCGACCAGTCCGCAAGAAGAAGAAGTCAAATAATATCACTCCTCTGCTCCGATCTCTGCACTGGCTACCCATCAACAACCGAATCTCATATGAGCTGGCTTCTCTCTGCTATAAGGGCCTGAATAACTCCGCCCCGGACTACCTTCGCTCCTGTCTTAAGCTCTACACCCAATCCCGCCCTCTTCGTTCGGCTTCTGACGCGCTTACTCTGCGGATCTCTCGTGTGAGGCTAGTGTCCGCTGACCAACGTTCATTCTCCTACGAGGGACGGTCCGCTTGGAATCACATCCCACTACAGCTTCGCCAGAGCCCCAGCTTCGACACCTTCAGGATCAGGCTGAAGACTCACCTATTTCGTTAGCAGTATTTGCGTATACATATATACATTTTCATATGTTGTTCGTTGTCTGTATTCTGTAACTGTCTTCAGTGCATATAACTGGCATCAACGGGATATGCGCTATACAAGCACCATTATTGATAATGGTTTATTTACCTGTAACCAATAAACAACATAACGAAATTGTCTATCACCAGTCTCTTCGTTTGGTAGTAATTAAAATTCACAGTGTAATTGTTGTAGCTACTTATTTTCAGTTCAATTTATTTATATATTCAATGACACAGTTATTGCAGCACAAATAACTTTTAATTCACATTATAAAATACATGTATATAGAATAAAACATTAGTTCCAGGTTTACGAAAAACATCTTCATAACGTTCAAACGTTCTAACACTCTAAGTCCAGTTTATATTTCTTTCTTTCACGTATGTCTTTCTCAGACCAGAGCTAAGCAGTTTACTAACTTCTATTTCTTTCTCGTCACATGATCTCCCGAACCTTCCACTCATTTTCCTCTTGAATTGCAAGACTTAAACATGACATCGCAGAACTAACTACGACTTAAAATCCAATGATTGTTGAAGGCCATACAATCAAACATCATTCAACGGCAATAAATTGTGATGAATTAATATTACATTTTGATTAACTGAGTTATTCCCCTTAAACTATAACAATTATTATTATTATTTTTTATTATTATTATTTATTTATTTTTAAAACAGATATGATGAAAAATTGAAATTACCGTAATTAAAAATACTTTTACTTTATAGCTTTTAAATGATTTTTAGCAATTTAACTTCTTTTTTTTTTTGGAATGCGATAATTTTCAAAGAACAAGCATAAATTTACGGACTAACATATTTTTATCTTTAAATTGATATTTAGATGTTGTAGTTTGTATTATATACCCAGTTTTATGGACATTGGAGCTTGACAATATTTAAGAGACGCCATTAAATCTGGTGCAAAATTACAAAAGTGGAAATTCATCAATTTTGACATGCCGATATTGAAGTCGCTAACAATAGACATAATTAATTAACTAACAAAATTGTTCTTAAATTATCTGCAGTTAGGGGAGGAAACAAATTGCGTGGTTGGAAGTTGTACCACATATTTAATAATACATAAACAACATGTTACCCTGTCCAACGATATTTGAAGATTCCGATATGAGCCTCTTATACTAATATGTAACAGGATGTTTGCTATTTGTTAATTGAGACCACGTTATGTATAGGCCTACTGCATGGGAAGACACTTTATGGTTTAGACCATAGGTTCTCAACGGGGGCGATATCGCCCCCCGGGGGGCGATGAGAAGCTTTAGGGGGGCGCTAACGTTCCCGGGGGCGATTGGGGGGCGATGAAGGGCAAGTGGGCGGTACAAACGTAGGCTACCTGATATAATTTCAACACCTCAGCTATTTGAATCGATTATTTTTTGGATGAAATATGATGTAAACGCAAGTGCAAGTAAATATCTGATATCCCCCAACAGTAGGCATTCATATTATTGAACAAAAAAGCATCGCAATGACTTGTCCATGAAGTAGGTTGTCAGTATTTGGCAATGGACAAGTCTTAACGTGTATGCATGCATAAAAGGTCACGTGCAAAAACATTTCCGTTCTTATTCGATCATTTTATTCGAAACAATGTCTGTGTGCTACTTTACTGGTTGTACTCAAATTTGTTGGGGATTAAAATTTATTTCATTTCCAATAGATGTTTACAAAGCAAAACAATGTATTGTGAAAGTCAGAAGGGAATAATCACCTTTTTAAATATCAAACTTATTGCTTAACGCAAAAGAATTTTTGTTATTCGTTTTTATGAATTTACGCATTTTGTTTTTCAATAACCAAGAAAACGCAACTCTGGACTCATTTATTTTGTAAACAAATAAAAATTTAACGTTACGCGACTAACACTAAGTAACACTTGAGTATTAATGATCGCCTGTTCACTTTTGATGTTAAAAACGGATTCCTCATAACTAATAGTGTATCCTTTGTATAATTCTAAAAGACTAGAACTGGCCGTCGATGTTGAAATCAATTGTCAATCACCAGCAAAAGCATGCTTTGTTTGTTATTAGTTTAAAAATAGAACAGGAAGTTCACGAACATTCGGGTTCAAAAGTTCACGCCTCATTAAGACTTGTCCATATGCGGCCGTCTGGTCCTATGGTTGGGTTTAGTGGACTGTCGCCTTAACATCTGCGAATATTACTCATTTACTTGAGCTGTTTTAACGAGATGTCCTTAAATGCGTTTCAATCTTATGTACTGAAACAACTATAATAGCCGACGGGTATAGATACTAAGTAATCATACAAACTGTGTAGTTATTGTAATGCCTAAAAGTTTTCATATACATTCTTAAGTCATATAGAGTCTAATATTTATAAAATTTTCAGATATTTTTTTATAGTTCTATTATATCATTTTAAGGTTACAAATACAAGCCACTTAGTTTTTTATATAAAAAAAAACATTAGAAATATTACCACAAATGAAACGGCATAATTATCTCCCTTTAATTAACAAATGTTTCCGCTAAAATTAAGTTGGGGGGCGGTGAGCGGAAAACAAATTTAAAAGGGGGCGGTGAGCCGAAAAAGGTTGAGAACCTATGGTTTAGACTGTGTCTTGACCTGTTGTCAAGGAGTAATAGCCGCTTATCTGCCTTCAATTTCTAAGTTGATACGTCAAACAAATTTAAATAGGCCTAATTTGGGTCGTTAAAAAGGGTCATTCTTCACTGATAAAATGTAACTTCACACATAACATCACTAGATATTTATTATTCAATAAATTCTGAAGAGGAAGGTAATTTTCTTAGTCATGTTTCATAAAAACACTGTTAAATCAAGCTTAATTAGATAAAATACTTACATCTTACAGTGAACAAATCCAATTAAGGAAGAGGCATGGAATATAAATCCACAGGAAATATCATACAGAATAGTTGACCATTGACCAAAGTCCAATAATATCCAAAGAATCGATCATTCAAAATAACTAATAACTATTTATAATCAACTGTCTCCTTAACTTTTGCGAGTCCGGCCCTTCTCCGCCGATTCCCAAAAAGGACTTCTTAATGTATGATTTCTCTATACTCTATACAGATGAAAACTAGCTATTTTAAAATCCTTAACAGCGATTGGCTTTTGGCTTATTGACCAAGCTAAAACTAATAGTCGATTTGATAAGTTTTGCAAGGGTATGGGGGGGGGGTAGAAAGATCAACACTGTCTAGACTTGAAACAGAGCGTGTGTATGCGACTAGAGGGAGACAAGATCATGGGTGGGGAGGGTAGGAAGGATAGCAAAGGAGGGGAGTGCATACATGGCGATGATCTCTTGTCCGATAGACAGTCGGCGCCAGTAAAGTTTGTAATGTATATATAGCGTCATCATAAAAGATGGTCTGGTACAGAGGGTAAGAGCAGAGAGGGCGGAGGCCATTTGAATGTACAACTCATATATTAAATGTATCAGAAACATAAATGGACTTACAACAGCAAATTTTAATACATGGGTAAAATATAGAATTGTAATAATATCATCATTAGTAATAATAGACATTAATGGGAACATTTAATAATAACGAAATTCACTCTCAATTTCTTTCTTTATTAAGATACAACTTCAAGTAGAGCCAAATATATTAACTAGATAGGCCTACATGTAGCTATTGTCATGTAGGTAATCTGTAATTAATATTTTATTTACTCATGTTAAACGAGTTCTAAATTTAAACAAGGGGAGATTACAAATAGGAAAACCCACCCGTCCAATGTAATCTGCATACACCACAAATGAAATATATTATATTTTTAAAAATTCATTTCTAGATTACAAATGCACATACATATTAGAGAAAAATAATTGATTTAACAAACTATTTAATTAACCTTGTGTTTGTAATTGTCTTCCAGAAACCTCAAGAACCACCCCAAAAAAATAAGTTTCAAGTAGGGCATAAGTTGGAGGCAGTAGTTCGTAAACATCCCGCCCTCATCTGCCCTGCAACAATTGGTGATATTAAGGAAGATGAGATTTATGTCACGTTTGATGGTTTTCCTAGTGCGTACAACTACTGGTGCCGTTATGATTCCAGAGACATTTTCCCAGTAGGTTGGTGTGAGAGAAGTGGCCATGAACTTTCAAGCCCAAGTGGTAAAGGTGAGTAAGAAGAGCATTAAGACAAAACAATTTGTAAGAAAGATTTAGTTTGATAGCATATCGTTATTTTTATAGAATTTCATGCCGCCCACAGAGAACTCCAAGCGTTGTTTTTTTTTTGGAACCCTCTGTGAAATCATAAAATTTTAAGGTGTACCCATTCTAAATCCAGATTCAATCACACAATTTCACAAGTTGGCTCTTAGCTTCAGATATTACAGCCAACCTTTCCCTTCACCCCTCCGCCCCCCCCCCCCCAAACAAACAGCGAGAGCTCAAATTTTTTCTTTAGTAAAGTATGGTGCCCTCTAGAATTCCGTCAAACCGCACTACATCCCATCTATATGCTCGGGTTTAAACTATATGCACAACGGGGTTTAAGTCATCTATTAAGTCCTGTATGCGGGATTACACAATTGAGTTGTTATTCTATCACCTGGGATTTATCCAGGTTGCGAGATTCACCTGATATAATAATGTAGATTCAAATGCCGTAATAACTTTATATCTTTGTCTTCAGAATTTTTTTTAAAGTATTGTCTTATCCCCTCCAAACGAAACTAATTGGATTTTAAAAGAATAGATGGATTTCCTAGAATAAGTTAGAGGGAAGTATGCCCTTCATTGGATTTGTCACAGATATATACCGTACCGTATTTACACGTCAAGCTTATGATTTTAGCTGAAAACTACACAAAAGTAAATTGTTATTCAACTCACAGGCACTACAAAAGAAAATTTTCATAATAAAAGACAATCGCCTAGATCAAACACCTCTCAGCTAAAAGGTATTTTCAAATTAATGTACTCGAATAAATAAAAGTATTAGATATGCTCCCTTAAATGTTAATTTAATGATTAAATACCAACAAGTTCCAGAGCTTCATTCTAAAAGAAGTCTCAAGTCTTCCGCCATGAACAATATGACACATGCTGATGTCAGAATGATAATTAGAGCTTGGGAAATTACTAACCAAAATATGCTCCTGCTTAGGGCATCAAGTGAAGATGACACCACAGACATTTCTAGCATCGCAATAAAAAAGAGTTTGTAGTAAACTTTAAAAAAAAAAATTGAAGCATTAAAAAAATGAAATTTGTTTATGTCTTATTGTAGGTTGCCTTTGATTTAGTAAAGTTTTTTTTTAATTGTGCAATAGACCCCCTTTCCCCCTTCCCCTTGCTGATTCGCCTCTGAATACAGGAATCATTTCTATTATTATCACAATGATATCATAGCCATAAGCTAGTGTCTACAACATTGAAGAGACCTAATCAATACATATAATTACCGTGAGTTTCTTTATATGCATCTTTGTTTACATATATAAGTATATTGGTATATATATATATTTATGACACATACTGATATTAGAAATAACTCATGTTTTGCGTAACCACTAAGGATAATAAGCTCCTGCTTATGGCATTAAAGGAAGATGACACCACAGACATTTCCAGTTTCGCAATTATATTTTTTAGTAAAATTTGAAACAAAAAAAAAGCGAAGTATTAGAAAAAAACATTTATTTACGTCTTATTATAAGTAGTCTTTGATTTAATAAAGTTTTCATTTTAAAGAATTGTGCATTACCCCCCCCCCCTTTCCACCTCACGTGTTTTTGTTTCTGAATGCAGGCAGTACTTTTCTATTAGTACCACAATGCCATTATAGCCATTAGCGAGTGTCTACCATATTGAAGAGACCCAATTATGTAGCATGACCTACAGCAGCAATTTATAGCTCTGCCTTAACGTGTAAGGGAGCACATGCAGCTAAATATTGATTACCATCAAAGAAACAGACTTGCCGATTTCAACTTTACATGCCTACCTTAAACTATATATAGTCTATAATATAATAAGTTTATACGTTTTTACTAACTTATGGTTATAGTCTTAGTTAAATGTGAATATTGTGAATTTATTAAATTCTTACTGGTAAGCTAAACAGTTGTTAAAATAAACCTATTTAATAACATGCAGCAAGAAATGCTTTGGTTAGCCTATAAATAATTTGTATTTCTTTATAGATTATAAATTATTTGTAAATTATTTTAAGTGACATAGATACTAATCAAATTCAAATAAATATTTCAATAAAATACTAACATATAAATTATATGTGTAAAATAATAATAAATTTATACCTGCTCCATTGAGCAGTCTTAACAATTATGCATGCATGCTAAACTTCAAAGGTTATAATAAACCAACACTTTCGGTCTTATTCGTTCATTTACTAACAAATAATGTCTGTGTGCTGCGTTACTGGTTGTGTTGCGAGTAAGAAAAGATTTAGTAGATTACATTTTATTTCATTTCCAAAATATGTTGCCGAAAGAAAACAATGGATTGTGATTGTCAGATGTGAAGAATCACCTATTTTTATCCCAAAACTTATTGCTTGATGCTAAAGATTATTTTTGTCTTTATGTATCTATAGATCATGATTTTTTATAGCCAGTAACCACTACTCTTGACTACTTTATTTTTAAAGCAAACTAAATTTAACAAAACGCGAATAACACGTCAACTATTAATTATTGCATACTCATTTTTCACGTTAAAAACGGATTCCTCATAACTAATCTTGTAGCCTTTGGATATTTATAAAAGACCAAAACTGGTCAAGGTTGAAATAAATTGTCAAGCATGAGCAAAAGCTATAGGCCTACTTCAAACAAGCCAAAAACTTTATTTGTTATGTGTTGACGGAAATGAACCGGAAATTCATGAACACGATAACACCTGGCCTATTGAAAAGATCAGGCCTCTTTAGGGCTGGTCTATGCATATCCTATACCTATAACTTATTTGTTTAAAATGTATTAAAAAAAATAATTGTTAGCTTAAAATATTTTTTTTAAAAATATTTGCTTTAAAATTTACAAAACAGATAACGAAACAAGAATCGCTACTGACACAACTGGGCTTACATGATTTCACAAAAAGGTTCATAGACTTCTGAAACTAATGGCACCAGCGAGTAATTTAGGAGAAGAAGCAGATGTTGAAACTGTTGTTGACACTTTAATAAACATTATAATATAAATGAAAAGTGTATCATCATAAATGTTATAATAGGCTAGTATTACAGGCAAATATGTTATATTATATTAGCTTACAATCTTGTTTTTGTGTGTAACGCAAATGTAAAGGCAAAAAATATACATTTTAAAGTAAAAATAGTGAACTACTTTATCGAATCTTTTTGAATTATCCACTAGCCAGTAGACCTATTAAAATTTGTTATCCTTTGATCTTGTCTTAAAAACGCTCCTTCTATAAAGAAGATTATTGCGTCCTACTCTTATCCGCAGTTTGAGTCTAATCATGTAAGACTTAGTTTGATTAACATGTTAAGTTGTTGGTTATCCTTGGTTTGTTTACGTAACACATTACATGCCCGGATGCAACTGTGAAATAAAGAGAACTTATAGGCTATGCGTTTGTTTTTGCGTATGGACAAATGTTTATATTCGTATGTCTAAGTATTGTTAGAAATCTATGGATTGTTCTATATTTAGGTTAGAATTTAATACTTCATGTATTATTACTATTTTGCTTAATGCCGTTCTATCATCTATAAACATGACCATTAGTATTATTATCTAGTGTTTTCTTTAGTTGCTGGGTGTCAAACGAAAAAAATACATATTCTAGTAGGCCCAAAAGTTCTAATTAATGTTAGGTATCATTTAAGATGTTTTTTTGTGTTTTTTTTTACAATTATATCAATTTATTTTTATGAATCATTAAATTTAATTTGATTTTAATATTATTTTATCATCATGAAATTATTAGAAATGAAATTTGTCATTTATTATTAGCCTACACCTATATGTAGCTACTTAGCATTGCTAGTTTGATTACACTGTTTTCCTTAAATGAATTAATTTGCATTTATTAATTCTTTTTCTCTAACACACTAAATATTTGACCTTTTTCTGTGTGTAAAGACATGGCCTACTCCAATTAAATTCACATTTGTGAAATTCACCTAGTTCTTTTTGTAGGAGTTCATAATCTTTTTTCTACTATATTTCCTGTAAATTATACAACCATCTGCAAAAAACCCTAATTTCGTTCTTGTTTTAGAGCTAATAATTATTACAGTTTGTTTTCTACCTATTTTTAGTAACCTATCAAAAAATCTAGAATCCAATAATGTAATGTACCAGAAAGGCAACAAAATAGTTTATTTTTAATGATTAATATAAATGGTTATTGACTGCTTAAAAAAAATCTAGTAATATTGCATCTATTCGATTAATATTATTTAATCAGTTGGACGATCCCTAGTTGGGTCAATTTGACCCGTCTATGGCATTTTCTTTATAATTACTCTAAAACCATTCGTCCGAATACTTTAAGCTTTCCGATATGCTATCTATAAAGGGTTTGCTTTATTCTGGTGGTAAAATTTTATTTTTATCTTTAATACACGCGAAATGGTGAGCACTTTGAATTTTACTATGCCTATTAAATATTCCACATAATTTTTTTGTTTCTGAAGCCTTTTATTTGTGTGGGCACAATGCTTTATATATCATATTTATTTATATGTCTAGTAGGTGGTTGACTATACTACCGGGTAGTATATTATATTATATTATATTATATTGACTATGCTAATATATAGATTATAATATAAACTACAGTATACAAATATATTTATGTTCTAGTATTTTGCATGTAATGCTTGTAAGTGGAATTATCTAATCATTTATATACTTTTTCTATTCAAGTTTTTTCTAGGGGTTTACATGATTCTAATATAAAGCTAGTTGACTGGTGATCATAGAACAAGGTTGCATGTATTTTATGATTGCATTTTTCTAATGATGTGTTCTTTTATCCAAAGGGAGTTTACTAAAGCCTGATCATATGATACCTAAAACCTTTTTTTTTAAGAATGGCTAAAACTCATTATTTAGATCCTTAATTAAGCTTTTTATCTGGTAATTGATGTGTCCAAAAACTTTTAAGTTTGTAAAATATATTTTGTTTATTCCTTTCATTTATATATTTACTAAATCCATGATTTTTATTTTTATTTTATTGAGATGTCCAGCTCGCCTAGAGCTGAATATATCTTGCATTTTGCGTTCTTATTTTTATTATCAATATAGGCCTACGTTGTTTTTGTCACCTATTAATAGTGGAACGGTTAGGTTATCTATTGTATAGTTGTTTTATGTATTAATTTTTCTAATACCGTAATGTTGTTCGTTATGAGATTTTTTTCTACCCTTTAGTTTTATTATTTTTAAACTTTATATTTTTTCACCTATTAGTGGAGCTGTAATAGCTCACGCCTATTTAGTCATTGTTTTATGTGTTCATTTTTTAATACCTTAATTTAAGGCGAGACATTGTGCTCCTATGGAATCTTTGATATTAATGGACACTTGTCCAAGTTGACAATATTAAAATTTATTATTTTCTTAAATTTACAACAGATATGCATATTTTTTTTTGTACACGTAGTTAAGGAATCTTCTGATATTTACTTTATTTAATAACTAAAACCTATCTGCAATAAAAATAAAGGTTATTAAAATATTAGCAAAGGCTTATACTAAAGACTAAAAAAGTATATAGGTGGTCTATTGCAATACAGTAGTAAAAACTGCACTTTTGTAGTATGTACTTCCCTACAGTAGTAAAAAGTTCCGTTTAGTAGTATATACTTCCCTACAGTAGTAAAAACTGCACAACAATAGTATATTATATACTGTACTACGGTATTAAAAACTGCACAATAATAGTATATTATATACTGTACTACGGTAGTAAAAACTGCACAACAATAGTATATTATATACTGTACTACGGTATTAAAGACTGCACAACAATAGTATATTATATACTGTACTACGGTATTAAAGAGTGCACAATAATAGAATATACTTAACTACTCTAGTAAAACTGCACAAAAATGGGTTGTATAATGCACAACTATAGTAAATACTATAGGAACTGCTTTACACTTATCTTCATCACACAATTGTATTAAAAATATGCAGAAAAGTAGAAATTGACTACATGGGGAGTGCACTAAATATCTAAACAGAGTAAAGGTTACATAAAAAAAAATGATTTTGTCTTGGTCTTGTTATTTTTTTAATTTATTGTTTTGCTTTTCTGAATTAAGGTTTACATTAGAACAGTGAGAATGGAGCACACTATTGTGTTTAGGGAATTATTACACATCTATGTTTTCGCTACCAGTCTAGGTTACTAAATCCATAGAAATAAAATGGATTGCCAATGTTTCTCCACATTAGATTCAACAGCAAGCAGATCAAAGCTTTTTATTCCTTGAAGGAAACAAGAACAGTTGGACTAGATTCTAGATTATCTAGATATAACTAAAATTTTCAGGTCATACGAAATAATTGAATTAGTGAAATATTTCATTTTTATTTTGGATTATTAAATGTCTGTTCTAGTCCTGGTGGGATTCCTCACTCTCTCTCTCTCTTGCACTTAACTGCACCGTTTTTCACTGTGCATATGTAAGTTCTTATGCCAGTGTCACAGAAAGTAAGCGAGTTTTAGGCCTACCCCTCTCCCCTCTTTTTTCACTAAGATTGAAACAAAAAATTGAATGAAAATAATGGGCTGAAGAGCTTACTCGTAATAATATACTTAAAAATTATTTAGTTTGTCTACACCAGGACTCGGCGGCATACGGCACGCATCCCATACTTGGCACGCGGAAGACTCCCCCCATAAAGCAATTCAATCTCGTCTGCTAGAAATAGGTTGTTAGAGCAGGATGACCTCTATGATGTTAGCACACTGCAGGATGACCTCTATGATGTTAGCACACTGCAGGATGACCTCTATGATGTTAGCACACTGCAGGATGACCTCTATGAAGTTAGCACACTGCAGGATGACCTCTATGATGTTAGCACACTGCAGGATGACCTCTATGATGTTGGCACACTGCAGGATGACCTCTATGATGTTAGCACACTGCAGGATGACCTCTAAGATGTTAGTGCACTGCAGGATTAAGAAATCTCACTTTGCCTCACTATTATCAAAAGATTGCCAATCCCTGGTCTACACTACTCTCCATTACCATCATCCCCAAATTAACGATCAAATCGGAAGATTTGCGGGAGAAAACGTCACTCACTAGTTTTAACCAATAGGAAGCATTCGTAATATGCAGTTAACACAGTCAATTAACTCCCTTGTGCATTAAAAGAAAATTAAAGTGCAATCATTAAAAGTTAATGAGAAATAATTGATACTTTTTAACAGAACAAGAGTATCTTTTACCCAACTTTGTCGTGATTTAATAAAAGGACACATTATTAAAGGTTTGAATTCTGGTAGAGTGGTGGATATTTAAGGAATTACCATTGAATCAATTAAGAGCTAAAACTTGGAAGCACAAATAGAAAGGTCACCAGTTTCCGAAATAGAAAAGTATTCACATCAGACCATTATGATCTAGATCTAAATCTATAGACTATAGAATAGTTTTCTGAGTTAGGCCTACCTACATTCGCCATTCACAAGTCCCAAGGTCAAAACTTTTCAAGACCTTAAGGTGCTGGTATTTTATGCGCCCTCTGCTGTATGTGGCGTTTTCAAGAGTCAAACGTTAAAAGCAGTTTGAAAGTTCTTATATAGATTACAATTAAATTAGTATTTTATAAGATCGGTGGGTTAATTGTATTTATAAGTTTGAAAAAAAAGAGCTAGTCTTTTGAGCTTATTATTGGGCGTAGTTTTTTAATAATTTATTTTTGTTCGTACAGTTGTACACCAAGAAATGAAGGTCTACAGCAGAGTTTGCCTCAAATATGACTTTCTATGAGTAATGATTAGGTCTATAATAAACTTATAAACATGTTTATTTACTAGTTAAATCATCATCTAGCATACATTTAGTTCAAGCAAACATTTAGTCCTAGCATAAATTTAGTTCTAGCATACATTTAGTCCTAGCATACATTTAGTTCTAGCATACATTTGGTCCTACCATACATTTAGTCCTACCATACATTTAGTCCTACCATACATTTAGTCCTAGCATACATTTAGTCCTACCTTACATTTTGTTCTACCATACATTTAGTTATACCAAACATTCAGTACTAGCATACATTTAGTCCTACCATACATTTAGTCCTAGCCTACATTTAGTCCTACCATACATTTAGTTCTACCATACATTTAGTTCTAGCATACATTTAGTCCTACCATACATTTAGTCCTAGCCTACATTTAGTCCTAGCCTACATTTAGTCCTAGCCTACATTTAGCCCTAGCCTACATTTAGTCCTACCATACATTTAGTTCTACCATACATTTAGTTCTAGCATACATTTAGTCCTACCATACATTTAGTCCTAGCCTACATTTAGTCCTAGACTTCATTTAGTCCTAGCCTACATTTAGTCCTAGCCTACATTTAGTCCTACCATACATTTAGTCCTAGCCTACATTTAGTCCTACCATACATTTAGTTCTAGCATACATTTAGTTCTACCATACATTTAGTTCTAGCCTACATTTAGTCCTACCATACATTTAGTCCTACCATACATTTAGTTCTAGCCTACATTTAGTCCTAGCATACATTTAGTTCTAGCCTACATTTAGTCCTACCATACATTTAGTTCTACCATACATTTAGTTCTACCATACATTTAGTTCTAGCCTACATTTAGTCCTACCATACATTTAGTCCTACCATACATTTAGTTCTAGCATACATTTAGTTCAAGCAAACATTTAGTCCTAGCATAAATTTAGTTCTAGCATACATTTAGTCCTAGCATACATTTAGTTCTAGCATACATTTGGTCCTACCATACATTTAGTCCTACCATACATTTAGTCCTAGCATACATTTAGTCCTACCTTACATTTTGTTCTACCATACATTTAGTTATACCAAACATTCAGTACTAGCATACATTTAGTCCTACCATACATTTAGTCCTAGCCTACATTTAGTCCTACCATACATTTAGTTCTACCATACATTTAGTTCTAGCATACATTTAGTCCTACCATATATTTAGTTCTACCATACATTTAGTTCTGGCCTACATTTAGTCCTACCATACATTTAGTCCTAGCCTACATTTAGTCCTAGCCTACATTTAGTCCTAGCCTACATTTAGCCCTAGCCTACATTTAGTCCTACCATACATTTAGTTCTACCATACATTTAGTTCTAGCATACATTTAGTCCTACCATACATTTAGTCCTAGCCTACATTTAGTCCTAGCCTACATTTAGTCCTAGCCTACATTTAGTCCTAGCCTACATTTAGTCCTAGCCTACATTTAGTCCTAGCCTACATTTAGTCCTAGCCTACATTTAGTCCTACCATACATTTAGTTCTACCATACATTTAATCCTAGCATACATTTAGTCCTAGCATACATTTAGTCCTACCATACATTTAGTCCTAGCCTACATTTAGTCCTACCATACATTTAGTTCTACCATACATTTAGTTCTAGCCTACATTTAGTCCTACCATACATTTAGTCCTAGCCTACATTTAGTCCTAGCCTACATTTAGTCCTAGCCTACATTTAGCCCTAGCCTACATTTAGTCCTACCATACATTTAGTTCTACCAAACATTTAGTTCTAGCATACATTTAGTTCTACCATACATTTAGTTCTACCATACATTTAGTCCTAGCATACATTTAGTTCTACCTTACATTTAGTTCTAGCATACATTTAGTTCTACCATACATTTAGTTCTACCATACATTTAGTCCTAGCATACATTTGGTCCTACCATACATTTAGTCCTACCATACATTTAGTCCTAGCATACATTTAGTCCTACCTTACATTTTGTTCTACCATACATTTAGTTATACCAAACATTCAGTACTAGCTTACATTTAGTCCTACCATACATTTAGTCCTAGCCTACATTTAGTCCTACCATACATTTAGTTCTACCATACATTTAGTTCTAGCCTACATTTAGTCCTACCATACATTTAGTTCTACCATACATTTAGTTCTAGCCTATATTTAGTCCTACCATACATTTAGTCCTAGCCTACATTTAGTCCTAGCCTACATTTAGTCCTAGCCTACATTTAGCCCTAGCCTACATTTAGTCCTACCATACATTTAGTTCTACCATACATTTAGTTCTAGCATACATTTAGTTCTACCATACATTTAGTTCTACCATACATTTAGTCCTAGCATACATTTGGTCCTACCATACATTTAGTCCTACCATACATTTAGTCCTAGCATACATTTAGTCCTACCTTACATTTTGTTCTACCATACATTTAGTTATACCAAACATTCAGTACTAGCATACATTTAGTCCTACCATACATTTAGTCCTAGCCTACATTTAGTCCTACCATACATTTAGTTCTACCATACATTTAGTTCTAGCCTACATTTAGTCCTACCATACATTTAGTTCTACCATACATTTAGTTCTAGCCTACATTTAGTCCTACCATACATTTAGTCCTAGCCTACATTTAGTCCTAGCCTACATTTAGTCCTAGCCTACATTTAGCCCTAGCCTACATTTAGTCCTACCATACATTTAGTTTTACCAAACATTTAGTTCTAGCATACATTTAGTCCTACCATACATTTAGTCCTAGCCTACATTTAGTCCTAGCCTACATTTAGTCCTAGCCTACATTTAGTCCTAGCCTACATTTAGTCCTACCATACATTTAGTCCTAGCCTACATTTAGTTCTAGCATACATTTAGTCCTACCATACATTTATTTCTACCATACATTTAGTTCTAGCCTACATTTAGTCCTACCATACATTTAGTCCTACCATACATTTAGTTCTAGCCTACATTTAGTCCTAGCATACATTTAGTTCTAGCCTACATTTAGTCCTACCATACATTTAGTTCTACCATACATTTAGTTCTACCATACATTTAGTTCTAGCCTACATTTAGTCCAACCATACATTTAGTCCTACCATACATTTAGTTCTAGCATACATTTAGTTCTACCATACATTTAGTCCTAGCATACATTTAGTTCTAGCCTACATTTAGTCCTAGCATACATTTAGTCCTATCATACATTTAGTTCTACCATACATTTAGTTCTAGCATACATTTAGTCCTACCATACATTTAGTTCTAGCCTACATTTAGTCCTAGCATACATTTAGTCCTAGCATACATTTAGTCCTAGCATACATTTAGTCTTAGCATACATTTAGTCCTACCATACATTTAGTCCTAGCATACATTTAGTTCTAGCATACATTTAGTCCTAGCATACATTTAGTTCTAGCATACATTTAGTCCTAGCATACATTTAGTTCTAGCATACATTTAGTTCTAGCATACATTTAGTCCTAGCATACATTTAGTCCTACCATACATTTAGTTCAAGCATACATTTAGTCCTAGCATACATTTAGTCCTAGCCTACATTTAGTCCTACCATACATTTAGTTCTACCATACATTTAGTTCTAGCCTACATTTAGTCCTATCATACATTTAGTTCTTCCATACCTTAAGTCCTAGCATACATTTAGTCCTACCATACATTTAGTTCTAGCATACATTTAGTTTTAGCCTACATTAAGTCCTAGCATACATTTAGTCCTACAATACATTTAGTTCTTCCATACATTAAGTCCTAGCATACATTTAGTCCTACCATACATTTAGTTCTAGCCTACATTTAGTCCTACCATACATTTAGTTCTAGCCTACATTAAGTCCTAGCATACATTTAGTCCTAGCCTACATTTAGTCCTAGCAAACATTTAGTCCTACCATACATTTAGTCCTACCATACATTTAGTCTTAGCATACATTTAGTCCTACCATACATTTAGTTGTACCATACAATTAGTTCTAGCCTACATTAATTTCTAGCATACATTTAGTCCTAGCCTACATTTAGTCCCAGAATACATTTTGTCCTATCCTACATTTAGTTCTAGCATACATTTAGTCCTAGCATACATTTAGTTCTAGCATACATTTAATCCTAGCCTACATTTAGTCCTAGCCTACATTTAGTCATACCATACATTTAGTTCTACCATACATTTAATTCTACCCTACATTTAGTCCTAGCCTACATTTAGTCCTATCCTACATTAAGTCCTAGCATACATTTAGTCCTACCATACATTTAGTCCTAGCATACATTTAGTCCTAACATGCATTTAGTTCTACCATACATTTAGTTCTAGCATACATTTAGTCCTACCATACATTTATTCCTAGCCTACATTTATTCCTACCATACATTTATTCCTAGCATACATTTAGTCCTACAATACATTTATTTCTAGCACACATTTAGTCCTACCATACATTTAGTTCTTGCATAAATTTAGTCCTAGCCAACATTTAGTCCTACCATACATTTAGTCCTACCATACATTTAGTCCTACCATACATTTAGTCCTACCATACATTTAGTCTTAGCATACATTTAGTCCTACTATACATTTAGTTCTAGCATACATTTAGTTCTAGCATACATTTAGTCCTAGCATACATTTAGTTCAAGCATACATTTAGTCCTAGCATACATTTAGTTCAAGCATACATTTAGTCCTAGCATACATTTAGTTCTTCCATACATAAAGGCCTAGCATACATTTAGTTCTACCATACATTTAGTTCTACCATACATTTAGTCCTACCATACATTTAGTCCTAGCATACATTTAGTTCAAGCATACATTTAGTCCTAGCATACATTTAGTTCTTCCATACATAAAGGCCTAGCATACATTTAGTTCTAGCATACATTTAGTTGTAGCATACATTTAGTCCTAGCGTACATTTAGTTCAAGCATACATTTAGTCCTAGCATACATTTAGTTCTTCCATACATAAAGGCCTAGCATACATTTAGTTCTACCATACATTTAGTTCTACCATACATTTAGTCCTACCATACATTTAGTCCTAGCATACATTTAGTTCAAGCATACATTTAGTCCTCACATACATTTAGTTCTACCATACATTTAGTTCTAGCATACATTTAGTCCTACCATACATTTAGTCCTAGCCTACATTTAATCCTACCATACAGTTAGTTCTTCCATACATAAAGGCCTATCATACATTTAGTTCTACCATACATTTAGTTCAAGCATACATTTAGTCCTAGCATACATTTAGTTCTTCCATACATTTAGGCCTAGCATACATTTAGTTCTAGCATACATTTAGTTCTAGCATACATTTAGTCCTAGCATACATTTAGTTCAAGCATACATTTAGTCCTAGCATACATTTAGTTCTTCCATACATAAAGGCCTAGCATACATTTAGTTCTAGCATACATTTAGTTCTACCATACATTTAGTCCTACCATACATTTAGTCCTAGCATACATTTAGTTCAAGCATACATTTAGTCCTAGCATACATTTAGTTCTTCCATACATAAAGGCCTAGCATACATTTAGTCCTACCATACATTTAGTTCTAGCATACAATGTCTTAATTCATTTGATGCTTTACGTTGTCCAATCAGTTTTGTTTTAATTTATTTAATGCTTTGCGTTGTCCAATCAGGTTTGTTTTAATTTATTTAATGCTTTAACAATGTCACGTCAGGTTTTTCCTAGCTTGGTTTATTACGGCTTGAGTTTGAATGTGGGAAATTTATCTGGAAATCTGTACCTCAATTTCTTCTTGTCTGGCGTCGTGGAAGTTTTCTCTTACACCTTGTGCTTGCTGTTGCTGGACAGAGCAGGCAGGAAACTGTTACTTTGTCTCTCCATGTTGACGGCAGGCCTAGCCTGTATTTGTACATTGTTTCCTGTCATCTATGGCAATTTAGGTGATATTATACATTTACATTTTCTTTACTCATTTACTCTTTCCAGCAAATGGTAATTTTTATCCACACTTCAAAATTTACTCTAGTTCTCTTTATACAATAACTTGTCTTGTAAGGGTTAAGCTAGTAAGAAATGGAATGAACTTCGTTCCGGTAACAGAAAAGTCAATTTGTCAGACAAAAGTAATTCGTATTATAATTGTAAAAATCATGATACTATATTCTATATGTTGTGAATAGTTAAGTAATAAATATCTTTAAACCATGTTTTGTCATGGGAGCAAGTCAAGCAACGTAAGCTACACCAGTTATATTTGGTATGAGATTATGTTAGCAGGTTTTGCTTTCCCTCAGTATAATCGGGTACCCATCGTAGCTGGGTAGATTCAGGGATACCGTATTAATTTCTGTATAGACAAACCAAGCAATTTGGCCTGAACGGTTTTTTATAATTGTGATCTAAGGAATGTCTTTTGAATGATGGGCTACTATTATAACGCAATATCTCGAGCTGTAAAAAAAAGGAAAAGTTGGTCAAGTCTGTGTATCCATGGGATATTAAAGTTCTAAAAAGAAACAAATACATCATCTTTGGAAACGAAATTAGGGATAAAAATTGGTATTAAAAATTAGTTATTCTAATTATAATAAGCATAGAGGTTCTCGAAATTGTTCGGCCAACAAAAATTTTCTACCATTCATCGACCAAAGAATATTTATTGCAAAATAAGTATTTACTAATGTTCAAATCTGTAAAAATTATTTTAGAGAAAATATAGCTTATGATATTCTATTAGTCAGTCAAAGAGTTCGATGTTTCCAACAGGTACTTCCTGGATAACTACGGTACTGTCACTTGTTGGAAAGTTTGCAGCTTCTGCAAATTTTGCTGTTGTCTACATCTATACAGTAGAGGTGTTCCCTACAGTTATGAGAAACTCAGGGCTTGGAATAAGTTCTGTAATGGCAAGATTTGGCGGGATTCTCGCACCTTATGTTGCTGATATTGTAGGTTTCAATTTATTACATTCATTAACTCTAGACTAGGAATGATACATTTTTAGGTATTAAATACGTGTAATAAATATGTAGCTGAAAGGTCTCAGTTTACATGTTTTCAGAACTACATATGCTTTTATATTCATGATATTTAAAAATACTATGAAACTAATGTTATTTAACTCACACAATGTTAATGAAGGGCTTTATTAAAGTATATTACATACATGAATTTATCTTATATTATTTTAATATCAATGTACAAACATATCGTATTTACAATTATGATGAGCTAATTAATTTAGTATTTTCTTATTACCATCAACAGGGTTATGTAATTACTGAAGATATGGCTGTAGTTCTACCTTTACTTATATTCGGTGGAGCCAGTATAGCTGCTGGGCTTCTGGCACTTTTACTGCCTGAAACAGCCAACCGGATGCTACCAGATACAGTGAAAAATGCAAAAAACTTTAAAAGGTAAGATAAATTTGACTGAACAGAGTTAAACTTAAAAAGATTTGATGGTCCATTGGTGGGTAGGGGCTGTGAGAATAGATGGATAGATAAGAAAGAAAAAAGTTAAGTTGTTTTAGGCATAAAGTATTAATGCTTTTAATTTTCATGCCCAGCTTTATGACGAGCTATGTATATTTCTAAAGAGAGACTAGAAGACTACTGGTTGTGTGACGTTTTAACAATACTTGTAGTTTGAGGTTTTGAGATGTGCATTTTGTGCGTAAGTAAAAATAACATACGCTATGATTGGGAAGTAAAAAAAACAACTAATATTATTAAATAGGCTTACCTCAGGATTTTCACTGCCAATCATTTTAACAGATTAATAGATATACTAACATATACTTAGATATACTAACATACATACTAATATATACTTGACTTTCTTTTGCTTTTTATGAGCTTTTGTAAAAATGAGTTGGTTATATATCTTGTAAAAAAAAACGTTCAACCAGTTTTGAAGAAAAAATTGTGCCGCAAAAAATATTTTTATCCCATATAAAGAAATATAGCAAATTTTAGGTAATCATCAATATATATATAATTATTATATTGGAGCAAACATTCACATAGAACCCGGAGTCGGGCCCGCATGTAACATTCGCCTTCAAATGTGTTGTGTTGAGTCTCGACCTGATGTATTTTAACGGGTCCGTCTAGCAGGATGATTAGGCCTATTGGTTCATTGCCATCTCTGATGGTCGAAGATTTCAAACAATGTTTCAAACTGGACAAAACAATTGATTTAAAACGTGCAGATAAATTGAAGTGAGTCCGTGGTAGCCATTCAATCTTTAATGAACATAACTTGCAAAACAATTCAGAAAATGCAATATGTAATTACAATGCTATATACATTTGTGAGCGACAATCCAACAACTTCTTAACACTACGAAAGCAAATCCATAGCGCATTAAGCTAGAATATGCTGTGGAAAAAGAAAAGGTCAGAGTTCAGACCAATCACAATCAATAGCCTGAGGACAACCTCATTTCAAGCCATTATTACATTTAGCAGACAAGAGTGTAATCACATCACTAGTTTCAATAATAAACAGTAGATATTATAAGTTTGCCAATTTTACCGTTGACAATTTTACGGCTTTGCAAGTTTTGCCGAATTTACCTTTGCCAAAATCACCTTGCCAAAAATACCGTGTCCGCTTTAAGCCTTGCCAAATTTACAGTGATTCGTCTTCGATAGCTAAGTTGTTTACATATCGGACTGCCATACGGCCGACCCGGGTTCGATTCTCCAGTTAGTCTAATACCTTTTTTTTCAATTAATATAACTTTTGAAAAAAAGGATTGTAAATCTACGAGCATCGCCGGGCAATTTAGATTTTTGTTAAATAAAAGACTTGCCTATTTTTTTTACCCGATTAAAATATTTATTTTAATTTACTTTCTAAAAGTCTTCAGTAAAATATTAAAATTGCTTTTATTTTAGTTATTATTAGATTTATAGCTTCTGTTCATTGTACATGTAGTTTATATATTTTTTTATCTGTACTTTATACAGGCCTGTTTTATTCTCACACGGGCAATTTAGCTTGTATAATGAGACGAAAAATCGATAAATGTAAAAAACAAAATTGCAGTCATTTCATACGTTTCACCGTCATTTTGACGGGCATAAAAACTATTAAAACCATATTTTATTATCTTCATAAATTATGCTAAAATTCCACTTATATAATATGACATGTTTTGAAAATGAAATTTTGTAATTCATGTAGCCAGTAAATACTTCTACATGATATAATGTGTTTTCTTTCCACAGGAAAAACACTAAAAACAGTTTCGATCTGAATGTTGTAGCGTCTAGTGAGGAGAAAAATGGAATCCATCATTTTCTAACGACTCTGAAAACAAGAGTTGTAGCAAAGACTAAACAAAATAATTATTCTCGCTTTTTGTAACCAGCGTCAATATTAAAGCGCGAAAAAAAATATAAAGACAAATAGAACAATACGTTTCCTACAAAGACTGACATTTGTGTACACTTTTCTGCTTAAGATATTGTAAATATCAGATCGCCATAGGTGTAGCCACGAGTAAGGGGAAAACTACGTTTCTCTCCTACAGACAGTTATATAAATTGACTAATCGCATTGTTATACTTTAAATAAATTAGATAACTGTTCTTTACATTAGTTTTAATATTATTGTTGTAATGTATGACTATTTTATGCTGTTCTAATTTGTTTTTTAAACTTTGTTTTTTTTATAGAAATGTTTTGATCATGCTGTATCAGTGTTTCAACTAGCCTTTAATGTGTTAGTGCTGTGTCCTTATTTATAACGCATGGTTTTAAATAAATAATGTACATTTAATTTTGTTTTACACAAATATGTTAAGAAAATAATAAAATTTGAAATATTTCATCTAACTTTTACTTTTCAACTCTCCTATCCCACGCCGTGCACTATAGTCTATACCACACCGTGCACTATAGTCTATACAATACCGTGCACTATAGTCTATACACAACCGTGCACTATAGTCTATACACAACCGTGCACTATAGTCTATACCACACCATGCACTATAGTCTATACCACACCGTTCACTATAGTCTATACAATACCGTGCACTATAGTCTATACACAACCGTGCACTATAGTCTATACACAACCGTGCACTATAGTCTATACCACACCATGCACTATAGTCTATACACAACCGTGCACTATAGTCTATACACAACCGTGCACTATAGTCTATACAATACCGTGCACTATAGTCTATACAATACCGTGCACTATAGTCTATACACAACCGTGCACTATAGTCTATACACAACCGTGCACTATAGTCTATACCACACCATGCACTATAGTCTATACACAACCGTGCACTATAGTCTATACACAACCGTGCACTATAGTCTATACCACACCATGCACTATAGTCTATACACAACCGTGCACTATAGTCTATACCACACCATGCACTATAGTCTATACCACACCATGCACTATAGTCTATACACAACCGTGCACTATAGTCTATACACAACCGTGCACTATAGTCTATACCACACCATGCACTATAGTCTATACACAACCGTGCACTATAGTCTATACAATACCGTGCACTATAGTCTATACAATACCGTGCACTATAGTCTATACACAACCGTGCACTATAGTCTATACACAACCGTGCACTATAGTCTATACCACACCATGCACTATAGTCTATACACAACCGTGCACTATAGTCTATACACAACCGTGCACTATAGTCTATACACAACCGTGCACTATAGTCTATACAATACCGTGCACTATAGTCTATACCACAACCGTGCACTATAGTCTATACAATACCGTGCACTATAGTCTATACCACACCATGCACTATAGTCTATACCACAACCGTGCACTATAGTCTATACAATACCGTGCACTATAGTCTATACCACACCATGCACTATAGTCTATACCACACCGTGCACTATAGTCTATACAATACCGTGCACTATAGTCTATACACAACCGTGCACTATAGTCTATACAATACCGTGCACTATAGTCTATAACACACCATGCACTATAGTCTATACCACAACCGTGCACTATCTATATATATAAAAAGACAGTGTTAGGCCCCGCGAGGATCCCCATTGGTCAATTTGTAAACACGTGTGTCACTGACCTATCTAGGCCTAGCCCAATATACCGTCTAATAATTTTTCACATCGGACATGTGTCTTCGATAGCTCAGTGGTAAACGTAGTGGACTGCTAAACGGGCGACCAGGGTTCGATTCTCCATTTAGACTATTCGTTTTTTTTTCGACAATTAATTTTTCAAACTTTTAAAAACAAAAGACATTGTAAATCTATAGGCAATATAGATTTTGTTAAATAAAAATATTTGACTATTTTTTTTTACCCTATTACAATATTTATTTACTTTCCTAAAAGTATTCAGTAAGTGTAGTTTATAAATTTGTTATCTGCACCCCAGACAGTCCTTTTGTTTTCACCCGGGCAACGCCGGGCAATGTAGCTTGTAGTCTATACAATACCGTGCACTATAGTCTATACCACACCATGCACTTTAGTCTATACACAACCGTGCACTATAGTCTATACAATACCGTGCACTATAGTCTATACACAACCGTGCACTATAGTCTATACAATACCATGCACTATAGTCTTTACAATACCGTGCACTATAGTCTATACACAACCGTGCACTATAGTCTATACCACACTGAGCACTATAGTCTATACCACACCGTGCACTATAGTCTATACCACACTGAGCACTATAGTCTATACCACACCGTGCACTATAGTCTATACCACACCGTACACTATAGTCTATACCACACCGTGCACTATAGTCTATACCACACTGAGCACTATAGTCTATACCACACTGAGCACTATAGTCTATACCACACCGTGCACTAAAGCCTATACCACACCATGCACTATAGTCTATACAACACCGTGCACTTTAGTCTATACCACAGCGTGCACTAAAGCCTATACCACACCATGCACTATAGTCTATACCACACCGTACACTATAGTCTATACCACACCGTGCACTATAGTCTATACCACACTGAGCACTATAGTCTATACCACACCGTGCACTATAGTCTATACCACACTGAGCACTATAGTCTATACCACACCGTGCACTAAAGCCTATACCACACTGAGCACTATAGTCTATACCACACCGTGCACTATAGTCTATACCACACTGTGCACTATAGTCTATACCACACCATGCACTATAGTCTATACCACACCGTTCACTATAGTCTATACCACACTGTGCACTATAGTCTATACAAGACCATGCACTATAGACTATACAACACCGTGCACTAAAGCCTATACCACACCATGCACTATAGTCTATACAACACCATGCACTATAGTTTATACCACACCGTTCACTATAGTCTATACCACACCGTGCACTATAGTCTATACAATACCGTGCTTTATAGTTTATACAACACCGTTCACTATAGTCTATACCACACTGTGCACTATAGTCTATACCACACCGTGCACTAAAGCCTATACCACACCATGCACTATAGTCTATACCACACCGTGCACGATAGTCTAAACCACACTGTGCACTATAGTCTATTCCACACCGTGCACTAAAGCCTATACCACACCATGCACTATAGTCTATACAACACCGTGCACTATAGTCTATACCACACCGTGCACTAAAGCCTATACCACACCATGCACTATAGTCTATACCACACCGTGCACTATAGTCTATACAATACCGTGCACTATAGTTTATACAACACCGTTCACTATAGTCTATACCACACTGTGCACTATAGTCTATACCACACCGTGCACTAAAGCCTATACCACACCATGCACTATAGTCATACCACACCGTGCACTATAGTCTATACCACACTGTGCACTATAGTCTATACCACACCGTGCACTAAAGCCTATACCACACCGTGCACTATAGTCTATACAATACCGTGCACTATATTTTATACAACACCGTTCACTATAGTCTATACCACACTGTGCACTATAGTCTATACCACACCGTGCACTAAAGCCTATACCACACCATGCACTATAGTCTATACCACACCGTGCACTATGGCCTATACCACACCATGAACTATAGTCTATACCTCACCGTGCACTATAGTCTATACCACACCGTGCACTATAGTCTATACCACACCATGCACTATAGTCTATACCACACCGTACACTATAGTTTATACCACACCGTGCACTATAGTCTATACCACACCGTGCACTATAGTCTATACCACACCGTGCACTATAGTCTATACCACACCATGCACTATAGTCTATACCACACCGTGCACTATAGTCTATACCACACCGTGCACTATAGTCTATACCACACCGTGCACTATAGTCTATACCACACCGTGCACTATAGCCTATACCACACCGTGCACTATAGTCTATACAATACCGTGCACTATAGTCTATACCACACTGTGCACTACAGTCTATACCACACCGTGCACTATAGTTTATACCACACCGTGCACTATAGTCTATACAATACCGTGCAATATAGTTTATACCACACCGTGTACTATAGTTTATACCACACCGTGTACTATAGTTTATACCACACCGTGCACTATAGTTTATACCACACCGTGCACTATAGTTTATACCACACCGTGCACTATAGTCTATACCAAAACATGCACTATAGTCTATAGCACAACGTGCACTATAGCCTATTCCACACCGTGCACTATAGTTTATACCACACCGTGCACTATAGTCTATATCACACCGTGCACTATAGTCTATACAATACCGTGCACTATAGTCTATACAATACCGTGCACTATAGTCTATACCACACCGTGCACTATAGTCTATACAATACCGTGCACTATAGTGTATACCACACTGTGCACTGTAGTTTATACCACGCCGTGCACTATAGTTTATACCACACTGTGCACTATAGTCTATACCACACCGTGCACTATAGTCTATACCACACCGTGCACTATAGTCTATACCACACCGTGCACTATAGTCTATACGACACCGTGTACTATAGTTTATACCACACCGTGCCCTAAAGTTTATACCACAACGTACACTATAGTCTATACCACACCGTGCACTATAGTCTATACCACACCGTGCACTATAGTCTATACCACACCGTGCACTATAGTTTATACCACACCGTACACTATAGTCTATACCACACCGTGCACTATAGTCTATACCACACCGTGCACTATAGTCTATACCACACCGTGCACTATAGTTTATACTACACCGTGCACTATAGTCTATACCACACCGTGTACTATAGTTTATACCACACCGTGCACTATAGTCTATACCACACCGTGCACTATAGTCTATACCACACTGTGCACTATAGTTTATACCACACCGTGCACTATAGTCTATACCACACCGTACACTATAGTCTATACCACACCGTGCACTATAGTCTCTACCAAACCGTACACTATAGTTTATACCACACCGTGCACTATAGTCTGTACCAAAACATGCACTATAGTCTATACCACACCGTGCACTATAGTTTATACCACACCGTGCACTATAGTCTATACCAAAACGTGCACTATAGTCTATACCACACCGTGCACTATAGTTTATACCACACCGTGCACTATAGTCTATACCAAAACGTGCACTATAGTCTATACCACACCGTGCACTATAGTTTATACCACACCGTGCACTATAGTCTATACCAAAATGTGCACTATAGTCTATAGCACAACGTGCACTATAGCCTATTCCACACCGTGCACTATAGTCTATACCACACCGTGCAATATAGTCTATACAATACCTTGCACTATAGTCTATACCACACTGTGCACTATAGTCTATACCACGCCGTGCACTATAGTTTATACCACACCGTACACTATAGTCTATACCACACCGTGCACTATAGTTTATACCACACTGTGCACTATAGTCTATACAATACCGTGCACTATAGTTTTTACCACACCGTGTACAATAGTTTATACCACACCGTGTACTATAGTTTATACCACACCGTGCACTATAGTTTATACCACACCGTGCACTATAGTTTATACCACACCGTGCACTATAGTTTATACCACACCGTGCACTATAGTCTATACCAAAACATGCACTATAGTCTATAGCACAACGTGCACTATAGCCTATTCCACACCGTGCACTATAGTCTATACCACACCGTGCACTAATGTCTATATCACACCGTGCACTATAGTCTATACAATACCGTGCACTATAGTCTATACAATACCGTGCACTATAGACTATACCACACCGTGCACTATAGTTTATACAATACCGTGCACTATAGTGTATACCACACTGTGCACTGTAGTTTATACCACGCCGTGCACTATAGTTTATACCACACTGTGCACTATAGTCTATACCACACCGTGCACTATAGTCTATACCACACCGTGCACTATAGTCTATACAATACCGTGCACTATAGTCTATACAATACCGTGCACTATAGTCTATACCACACCGTGCACTATAGTCTATACAATACCGTGCACTATAGTCTATACAATACCGTGCACTATAGTCTATACCACACCGTGCACTATAGTCTATACAATACCGTGCACTATAGTCTATACAATACCGTGCACTATAGTCTATACGACACCGTGCACTATAGTCTATACAATACCGTGCACTATAGTCTATACAATACCGTGCACTATAGTCTATACAATACCGTTCACTATAGTCTATACCACACCGTGCACTATAGTCTATATAATACCGTGCATTATAGTCTATACAATACCGTGCACTATAGTCTATACAATACCGTGCACTATAGTCTATACAATACCGTGCACTATAGTCTATACAATACCGTGCACTATAGTCTATACAATACCGTGCACTATAGTCTATACCACACCGTGCACTATAGTCTATACAATACCGTGCACTACAGTCTATACAATACCGTGCACTATAGTCTATACCACACCGTGCACTATAGTCTATACCACACCATGCACTATAGTCTATACCACACCGTACACTATAGTCTATACAATACCGTGCACTATAGTCTATACAATACCGTGCACTATAGTCTATACAATACCGTGCACTATAGTCTATACCACACCGTGCACTATAGTCTATACAATACCGTGCACTACAGTCTATACAATACCGTGCACTATAGTCTATACCACACCGTGCACTATAGTCTATACAATACCGTGCACTACAGTCTATACAATACCGTGCACTATAGTCTATACCACACCGTGCACTATAGTCTATACAATACCGTGCACTATAGTCTATACCACACCGTACACTATAGTCTATACCACACCGTACACTATAGTCTATACCACACCGTACACTATAGTCTATACAATACCGTGAACTATAGTCTATACCACACCGTGCACTATAGTCTATACCACACCGTACACTATAGTCTATACCACACCGTACACTATAGTCTATACCACACTGTACACTATAGTCTATACCACACCGTACACTATAGTCTATACAATACCGTGAACTATAGTCTATACCACACCGTGCACTATAGTCTATACCACACCGTACACTATAGTCTATACCACACCGTACACTATAGTCTATACCACACTGTACACTATAGTCTATACAATACCGTGCACTATAGTCTATACAATACCGTGCACTATAGTCTATACAATACCGTACACTATAGTCTATACAATACCGTGCACTATAGTCTATACCACACCGTGCACTATAGTCTATACAATACCGTGCACTATAGTCTATACAATACCGTGCACTATAGTCTATACAATACCGTGCACTATAGTCTATACCACACCGTGCACTATAGTCTATACAATACCGTGCACTATAGTTTATACCACACCATACGCCATTTGCTCCCCCTCCATTTTCCTGTTTTAACGTTTTTGCCCTTCTTAAAATTCTGGCATTTGAAATTCTTTACTTCTGCTAGTTGTTGTTGGTTCATTATGATGTACATGTATGCACTTCTGGCATATTTGGCGTTTATCATTATTTAGCTTCTTTTTCTTAGCTGATTTCCATTTTGTCAAGCAGGTTATAGACTTAGTAACCCAAACGAACAAAACTAAATACCTCAGCTGAAAAAAAAAAACAACACAAGTGTGACAAGGAAATTTTTTAAAAAAGTAAAGTATCCCGTCCGTCCAAATTAATCCATATTACTGGCTAAGCAGGTTTCACCCGTTTCTGTATTTACGGCCTACTAGGGGATTATATAATTAGTACAATGCCTAGACGCCTTTACTTTACCCCGCTATAATCAGGTACCCATCAGAGCTGGTTGTAGTTAGACTCAAGGACACCCTCCAGTACTGGGAACAAATCTTAGAGTTCAGCGGAATTTGAGCCCAGAACCTACAGTACTCAGAAAAAAAACAGGGTCACAGTGCGAATGTAACTCACTCCGACCACTTGGCTGTTAGGAGGTTGTCTGTAAGGGATTCCCACTTATAGTGATGTGCTCAATTTCATGTTAAAGCACATTGTTTTTTTTATTTTTGATGAGTTCCTGCTCTAAACGAACGTAATATGTCGCAGATAGCTAGAACTTCACTTTAACATAAAAATCCATCGCATAAAGAGATATCTTATGCCGTAAAATATGTAAAAAAAAAAAAAAAGAAACATTCTACGCAGTAGAAAATGGGAGGGACTTATTATTACAATTTCTTTTGGTTAGATCATTGGTTTAAACTCTTTTATTGACAGAGGTGGAGAGACGTGACGGGAAATGTGGTGAGTTTGGGGGGGGGGGGGGGGCTTAGAATCATGGTCACTGTTGACCGTGGAAAATTTACTATGACCATGTTAATTTCTTCTGAACTAGTACAAATGAAAGCGTTGAGTGGACGGGTTGGCGGCGGAGGGGGGAAGGTCAGATCGCGGATTACTCAAGTTATTACGTTGCCTAATATAGGCCTACTCGTGAGCAGAGTGAGTACAACAGTGACGTACAACAGTAAGAATACAAAATATTGAAAGCAATAATGGGTTAAACATAGGAATAAATAAACATATTAAGAAATTGGCATAATAATGAATACAAATTTAATGTCATGTGTCGAATAACATCGGCTTAAAGTGTGTACTTACAGAACAAATTTAGTCAAATAAATGATATTTACACAAAGTCACTTACATTAATTAATTCTTGAAATTATTAATTGACTTTAATTGGTATACAGATAACATGTAGAATCAGATAATATTAGCTTTTAAATTATCTAATCTTAACCGACCGAAATGTGATTAATTTCATAATATCTTGTGCCCTTCTTAAAATGTCCAGACACCACAACAAGTATTATAATTTAACAGCAACTAAGTCTTTATAATTGTATTAAAATTGTTTATAATTGTATATAAAAATGCAAAAGCTAGTAAAAAAAACTTTGAAACATAATTAAAATTCGATTAGAAACATTAAACAACATCAAAAATGGTGTATAAAAGCTTGAGTACAACAGTAATATATGAATGTATTAGGCTAAAAATAGTAGTAACATACTATTAAAGTAAAGTACCCTTCGAACCAAACTGATCATAAGGATGGTGAAGCAACCTAAACATACTATTAAGTAGAATAATAATAACCATATTAACATAGAATTAACAAAATCACATTAATCGATTCCATGTTAAAACATGGTACAGCAGCTTATACCTTCAAAAAGTACTTTGTATCACTCCCTCTGATAAATGATGGTGATTCAAAACATACTTTTATGTAAATGCGTTGTAGTGATATTTAGATTTAAGTGCGCTTTCTTATCCCTCTATTGCAATGAATGCTTTAAGAGTGCTGATTTTATTTGTAACCACCTAGGAGTGATAAGAGTGAGATAACATTCTCCTAGCTATTAATATTACAAAAAAATATATATCGACAAACCGTTTTCATACATCAATCGACATGAGAATAGACCTTGCCGAAACTAATCCAAACATAGATAGACTGATTCGGGAAAGCAGATGCATTGAAATTTTAACTAAAATATTAAATTTTCTAAATACATTACTGTTTGTAAAAAAAAAATGTTTCATTAACAGAAGGCCTATACTATAGGCTATATTCTAGTTAATTTTTATATCGTAGAATTTTTTGCGAGCCCTCCATTTCTACGAGACCGTGAAATGAGAAACCCCTCCAAAAATTTAAGAACCACTGGGTTAGAGATTATGAGTTTTTGTTTGTTAAATTAGAAAATTAATGTTTTGCTCTAAATTCTAGAATGTCAAAGACGAATGTGTTTCAGTGATGTCATTTGGATTTGTTTATTATTTGTTTGTTTTTAAATATCTCGCAATATCTTTAAAAAGCCAATATATAAACGAGAGAAAATGACTATGTTAGCCTACTGATTAATAATAAAATAATTAATGTCAAAGAAAAAGTTATAAAAAAAACAAAAAAACATTTCAATATATTAGAAGTTAAGAAAAAATACTTAATTTTTTTTTCAATAACAAAATTTATAATATTTATATTAGTTACACAATAATTATTTTAGTGTAAAGAGTATTATTGCACGTGCAATGAACAAACAATACGACAAAAAAGTTCATTTTTTTTAACTTAAATCGTTTTATTACTAGCATTAGTTTGTTATATTTTGGACATGAATTTAGAACTCAACTTTCAAAGTATGCAAAGAGCAGAACATTGACGAAAAAATAATGAGCATGAATTATCGGTGGCGTAACCAGGATTGCAAGGTAAAGTGAGACAAATAGTACATGTTTGTGGGAGGTTGTGGGACAAGAAGGGACAAATAGTGTAAATTGGGGAAAGGAGATGAGATGGTAGCAAAATAGGCAAGGGGACATAGTGCAAGGTGGGAAAATGGTTAACAGGCTCATTCTAAACAGTTGCATGAAGAAAAAGTGTTATATCCAATTATCGATTCAAATTAAAAAATGAAAACACCATTAGACCCGACATTTATTTGTTTTTTTATTCAGAAATATTTGTAAAAATCCTCGGTTTTGGAAAAGAAAGGAGGTATTGGACTAGGTGGGGTTGGGGAGGGGAGGGCGGAAACGTCTCTTTTCTTGCAAATTAATTTTTTTTAAATCTGTTTTAAAGAGTTTTTTTTTAAGTATGTTGTATTTCTATGTTGAATTAAATGCTTAAAATTTTAATAGGATTGCTTTTATTAATAACTGATGCATAGCAAGATAAACAATATTATAAAGTCTGACAATGTCTGCCTTAATAAAGCACATCATTCGCAATATTCATGATTATGATAAGCTTAAATGCATTGCGTTTAACTTTTTAACATTCTTCTCAATTTCTTTTAATCCACCTTCCAATGCTTTTGGTACCAGGAAAGTCAGAACTCTATGAACGTCTTTATGAAATTCTGTGAGTCCACTCTTGTCATACGTAATTTCTGTTTGTGTAGCGTTGTCAACTACAATACAGATTAAAGTAAAATATGCAGTATAAATTATAAGCTGATAGGTTATTTTCAAAACTAAAGCCAAACATGTAATTTTTTTTTTAAAAAGGTTTCATTTTACGCCATCAAATACAATTTAGTTTAAATAAAATGTAACTACTAAAAGTATTCACCTTTCCCTTTGCTATTGGGCTCATCAGAGTCTTTGTAACACCCTGGTCTTGGTTCAATTGAATGTCCGTTATTAGATTGACCTTCACACTGGCTTTTATTGGTTATGGCAGATTTGTGTGGCCTTTTAGTGGTCAAAGGTGTTTTATAGCTGGTCTTAACTTTTAGGACAATTGGCTTGATCTTTTTTTTTTTTTGGGTAGATCTTTTCTTAGCGTTAGGCTTAGTGGAGGTTTGTTTAGCAGATTTTTTTATTTTTTTGGATGTGTTTCTTCTAGACTGGGAGAGTGATTTCCTCTTGGACATTTTTTTAGATACTTTTGACGGTGGAGACGATTTGGAACTTCCCAATGACCTTTTTCCTTTCTTAGAGCTGAAATAAAATATAAGATAGTTGAATAAAATGTAATAAATACTAAAAATAGCCCGTGAGGAAACCACTGGGATAAAGAACTATATATTTGTATATATTTTTTTTTCCATTTTTGTACGCTTTCTTTAAAGTAGAAAAAAATGTCTTAGAATAAAGGATGTAATACATTTTAGGATCCCCTTCAATTCTTGGGATGCAAAGAATATCACATCAATTGCACTGGAATAAAATTTCTGCATTTACCCACTTAGTATTGATTAAAAACATGGCAAGCAGACACACTGCCATTGCCATTGCTTTATGTGTGTCTAATTATAAATGTTATATTTTTTACTCTCAAGAAATTACGTCATTACTTTAAAGGGAAAATATTGAAAATATAGATTGTTTTCTAATTTATCTTATCGTATATGTCAAAGACACTTCGCTTTTTCTATATAATAGAAGATTATGAAACTTCATTCGCATATCTCTGGTTGCAACTAGTTCTGAATTTAAATGAGAGGTTTAATTACATGCTGTCAATGTGATTTGTTTTCCCGTTTCTTCAGTCTATCAAGTTTTAATGCACTAAGTTTAATATAAAAAACATGATTATACCCAAAATCAGTTTCTCAATAACAATTACATAAATTCAAACAAAAATGCCTATGCTTAATTTTAACAAAACCAAATAGTTCTAAGTTTTTATAAATTCTTTATTGCTATAAAGTACTAAAAGCTCATAGCTGAAACACTTCCTTAAAAACAACGATGCGTGAGAATTGGTGTTTATTCTGTAGTAGTTGTCCAGGTTGGGGAAATTCACAATTTGGGAATTTGTATACTTCTTTATCCAAAGCAACATAAAGTGTTACATGTGAAAAAACTTCAGTTTTTAGATCAACTTCGAAATTATCAAATATATGTCCCCGGGATTCGATAGTTATTACAAAAGCCGGAATTATCTGTAAATTGCCCAGTTCGTAGAATTAATGACAGAGTAGTGTCGCATGGTGATAATTCAATTAGTAATAAAAAAAAACAATACCACGATTGCATCCTAAGATAATTTCTGCAGTAATAAAGTTGTAGTAATAATTGTAGGATCGATCATTCCTTTGACAAACTTAAATAGGTGTGACATTTTCAAATAGAAGAGATCACGAACTTCCGGTGCATTTTCCCGCCATTTTTGTACACAAAAAACACGCTTTTGGTGATATTTGACAATTGATTTCAACCTCGACGGACAGTTATGGTCTTTTAGAAATTTTAATATACAAAGGATACAAGATTAGTTCTGAGGAATCAGTTTTTACCATCAAAAGTGAATAGGCGATCATTAATACACAAAGTGTTAGTTGCGTTAGGTTAAATTGAGTGTTGTTTATAAAATAAGCTAGTCAAGAGTTTCGTCGTTGGTTATTAAAAAAACACAATGCGTACATTAATTAAAAAGAAAATTCTTTTGCATCAAGCGATTAGCTCGGGATTATAAACAGGTGATTCTTCAAATCTGACATCCACAATCCATCGTTTTCTTTTCACGACATCGTTTGGAAAGGAAATATAATTTAATCCCTTACAACTTTTCGTACAACCAGTAACGTAGCACATATACATGTTTTGAATCAAATGATCGAATGAGACCAGAAATGGTTTCTTATTGACGACCTCTTATGCTTGCATAACCGTTAAGACTTGTCAATGATTACACCTCTCTTTGGATTAGAATATGAGAGGGCATTTCTGAATCAATCTGATAGTTGTAAATTTCGACTGGATAGCTTGCTGCATCATTTGGACGTTATGTGTATGTTTGCTTGTGTTTGTGGTAGGTGAAGTGACATACACATACATACAGGGTGTTGTTACTAACCAATAAATAAGCTAAGGTGGCAACACCAAACACGGGAAAGGTCAGCACAGGTGACCATTGAGGAATGTGTAACGGGCGGTCAAGAAAGAGAGTGATTTTGGAGTGTGGAGGATCGTTGTTAGAGATATTGAGATATAGAGTGTTTGAATAGAGAACGTGAAGTGAAATGAGCTTAATGTATATCCTGGCATATGCATACTATTTGTATTGTTGATACGCAATAAATTGATTGATGAAAATAGACTTGTTAGAAGTATTTATAAAAGTCGGCACTTTGTCAGTTATAACGTCTCGAAAGATGTCACATCTGTCACGACAATAACACCATCAATAACGGAAGTGACAGGTTTATAGTTTTAGCCCATTCGTGTGTATAGGCCTATTTAAAGATATGTGTAAAACAAAGGGCCTTAACAATACAGTTAATGAATACAGGGGAATGTCCAACATTTTCATTAACCAAGATTACATTTCAACAGGAGACCACATATGAAGAGCCTACGTTAAGCCACCCTGCGCCATAATATTTTACACAATTTTTAAATATACAACATCAAAAAACAGCATAAAAACAACACCAAAAGAAATTAAGTTTGTGTGTGTTATTAAAGAGACAGAGAAAGAGAGATATCGATAAATCTATAGTTTAAGATCATACACTTGTATTTAAATGGGCAACTTTAATCTACTCACTTTGGACGCAAACATTTAATTAAACTGGTTTCTCCACTTCTATAGATATTACGTCATCTGTCTATAATATAAAAACCAAGTCGCTAAGCGTTCCGGATACACTGATTTCTTTGGGGTTTTATCATATACTAGAAACATCCCGTGGAAAACCACGAGGGTAAAGAATTTGCTTATCAATGTGTTTTTATTATTTTTAGAATTGAATTTATATATGTGGTATGCTTTTTCAGAATTCGGGAAACAGGAGCCGGAAGTAAAGTAATCCTATGTCATGGTTTTTATTTTAAGAAATGCTGATTCTTATTAGTGATTTTATATAATTGTTTACTGAATAAAGTAGATAAATAAAACAGAAACATAGGTTGCTTTAACTGCCATTTTTCAATGTAAAAAATTCAAAGATGAAATATTTCGCTAAAAGCAACATTAATTGTAATTTCCTTTTTACCATGCAGTATTTGTCTTTTTAGTGTTTATTGTCTACACGCTTAGGACTTTTTTACCTAAAAAAAGCGACAAAACGTTGTACATATGAGATAACTCCGACATGATCGAATCTCTGTTCTTAAGAATTCTTAATTGCAATCACAAACGCCAGAATGATTGGAAATTGTAGGCGTCATAAAAATAGAATGTTGGTATTGACGAACCAAGTTGATATATTTGGATTAAAAGACTATTAGCTTTATTGCTTTCTGAAATGATCTCTGAAGTGTTAGAGATCAATTTCTCTTACAAGAATCAACTGCCATTGCAAAATTAATCTTTGGATTGAGATTTCTCAAAAGCATAATGATTGCATTAACAGCATTACTGTCAGACCATGTCTCCTTTGTTGTAAGATATCATTACCATTGCTGTCATATTTTTCCACAATTAGTGTGATACCGTACATTATAAGATCGGTTTGTGACACCGAGCGTTTGGCTAGCGCACAGAAGGTTCTAAGTATGAATCCTGATGAAAGCTATGGTTTGTTTTTGCGTCAGGATGATATTTCTGAGCCTACCCAGCTCTGATGGGTACCCGACATTCGTTAGGGAAAAATAAAGGCGGCTGGGAATTGTTCGTTTTGTGCTGGCCATGCAATCGCATAGTATTCCGTGGCCGTAGAAACTTCACGGTTCGTATGGATCAAATTGGTCTAACGGAGATACTTTTGTGAGGCTAAACATTATAACAATAGGCGTACCCACCGGGAAATGGAACAAAAAGGGGGGGATGACAAATATATAGGCTAAATTTTGTCCATCAACCACAATATTTTTTATACCAAGTTATTGTTCTTAAACAGCTGTGTTTCATTTAAATGTTTTTAATATCTGTAATATTACTTCAATAACCCGCTTTTTTCAAAATCAACTTTTGTTTCTCGTTGGGAGGGGGCGGGGTGAGGATAATATGCTGATAATTCTAATGCCAATTATAAAGATTTCTAGTTTATTAAATTGTGTTTGAGTTCTAATAATTATACTCTTAAGAAAAATTGTATATTAGCCATTCTAATTACTTTTGTATGTTAAAAAAATTAAAAACTCTAATGTTATATGGTTTTAGTTTCTGAACAAAAACTCCAAAGAACGAAGTCAAAATTTACGGAGAAAAAAATGGGTTAAAAACATGGGCCTAGTTTTATATTTTCTAAATTGATAGAGAAAAAAATAACAGATGGTGAGGGATCGAGCTTTAGAAATTTTACACGTAGATATCAATAAGACTTCTTAAAATTTCTAGAAAGTTTGTTTTGTTTTTATCTTGCATAGATGTGTGTGTATGTTTGCTTGTGACAGACAGACAGAAAGGGATAGGACATTGTCATAAAAATTTTTCTAATGAAACAAGAAATCAATTAGAATACAATCAGGTGAACTAGACTCTTGAATGAATATGCCGTTTGTGTCATAGATTGACCGTGTTTTGCTCGAGGGTAGGCTTACAAAGCCAAGCAGGTGGTCGTAAGAGCGGCTGTATCTAGTTATTCTTCGCGCGGCCTTTGTCTTGTGTTGTGTAAACATTGGTAGGCCATGATGGCGATTAATAAAGATTAATAATAATGGTCTCTCAGCGACAATCCGGGCTTAGACAAAGAAGCCCTTACCCTGTCCTATCTACGTCAAATCGACCACCCCCACCCCCTCTCACCCCACTCCGCCCCTCCCCTTAACTATACTTTGTTTTGGACAAAGGGTACGGGGGACAGACACGTGACTCTTAGAGTCCACCCACTGATTTCTGATTGGCTCACATCCTGTATATATATACGCCCCAGACGTGACGTTTGAGTGACGTTGGTCCCTTCTTGCTGTAGTCCTTTTTAGGACCAGGATTAACGCTCTTCCGTTTTATGTCCTTCTGAGGACCAGAATCTTGGGAAATCTATGTGTGACTATTGAATATTCCTGGACTTGGATTAATGTGTCATTTTCCATTACTGTAGCAGTGGTTTATATTGCCAATTGTGGTTTATTGTCGAGATTTAGATTCAATATTACTCTGTCATAGGAGTTTTGTATATCTTAACTTATCAGACATTGTAGTTGCGTCCACCTAGTGATGCCGTTGAAATACTTACGTCAGATCAATAAACGTGCGCCTTTGGCTCATTCGTAAACCAGCTTACTGTGGGGCTTATTTACTTATACCTGTTTTTGTGTATCAAGTTCAATGTTAGATAGCCTGTTTCCACAAATATAAATATCGGACAAATAGCACATTAGTTAAATAGTCAGTTCTATAGACCAACGAGCCAACAACGTTTGACTGGTAAAGCACCACTGGCCGGAGACTTCGCACTCTGCTGGCCACGCAATCCCCTGTTAATTTCTTGCTTTATTATTACTTGATGACACCCACATGCAATTGAAAAAAAAAATGCAATTGACCACATATCCCCTGGAAAAGATGGCATCCCATCTGAAATAATAAAATGCGGAGGCAGCATCTTGTCACTGTAGCTATGCAACATGTTATGTAAGAGTTGGGAAGAGGGAACAGTACCCCATGATATGAGAGATGCTAATATCAAAATCTTGTACAAAAGTTAAGGGATTAGAAGCGACTGCACTAATTACAGGGTTATATTACTCCTTAGCATTGTCGGCAATATATTTGCATTCGTGATCTTGGCCAGGCTACAGAAGCTTGCAGACATAATATACACAGAGTCGCATTGCGGTTTTCGCTCAGAAAGGTCAACTATTGACATGATATTCTCAGTCAGGCAGTTGCAGGAAAAGTGCAGAAAACAACAGAAACCCCTTTTTAACGCGTTCATAGATCTGACTAAGGCATTTGACCTTGTTAGTAGAAATGGACTCTTCTCCATTTTGCATTTAGAGAATCCACGGATGTGATTTATTTGCACGCCTTGTCAGATGGAGGGCTTTTCAAGTTGTCCAGACTGAGGGCAAGGCGAATTATTCGCAGATGACGCCGCCTTTGTCATCCACACTGAGAAGGCGCAACAATCCTTGATGACCCGCTTCTCTAAGACCTGTCAATATTTTAGTCTAACAATTAGTATAAAAAAGTCCAGTTCACATACCTTGGCTCCAAAATGACCAGCGATCCCTCACTGGGCTGAGAATATTAGCCAGAGAATAGGCAAGGCAAGATGCTGACCTTTAATACAAAAATAGCTGTGAACCGCATAACAACCAGCGATGTCTTGCAACGGGCTAGCATGCCTAGCATTGTCACTTTCCTTCGCCTGCGACGTCTCCGATGGTCTGGTCATATTTCCAGGATGGAGGATGAGCGAATTCCAAAAGACCTGCTATATGTTGAGCTCGCTGAAGGCAAGACAGCAACTGGCCATCCCCAACTTAGGTTAAAGGATGTATGTAATCGCGACACAAAAGCTATAGATAATAGAGGTCTGGGACTAGGAGAACCTGCCTCAGAACAGTAGTAGTTGAAGAAGTACCCAACTCAACGGTACAAAAAGAGCAGTGAAGAAAAGTAAAGAACATAGGCTGCCCCTGACTAACTCCAACGGTCCCGTTTTCAAGTGCCAGAGATGCGACAGAGCGACAGAGCCTGTCTCTCAAGGATAGGTATCCACAGACACAACCAATGCTGCAAAGCTGATGAAATCACATGAGATCAAGTCTTATCGTCTTCGAGACTATGGAGTCAATGATGATGATATAGTACATATAATATCAGGATGGCCTATCCTAGAAAAACGTCTCATAATAGTCAATATTATAAATATATATTAATATATAAAATATATTAATATATTAAAAATATACTGCAATGTTAATGTTTTTTTTTTAAATTGTAAAAATGGGAAATACATTTCAAAATAAACGTTTTGAAAAACAAACAAAAATTCAAGGAAAAAATATTGCCAATTAAAAATTGTTCCTTCAATGATAGTCACATTGTTTTCTCTCAAATAGCGAGGTTTGGTCAGATTTGTCCATTTTCTTGAAAAAATTATCTATATATTTTGTATTTCACTAGATTCGTATTAGAATTAACCTAGATTAGGCTAAATGTCCTCGTGAGGAGTTGCTGAACTCCCATCGGGCGCCTCCCCAGGAGGCGGATTGGGGAACACCCATCAGATATGGCGGGTACCGGGGAAATAAAATACCCGGGGCGGACCAAAATCAGCAACTGCTGCCTTGCAGTTAGTGTAGGGATCCACAAAGGCTAGGGAACCTTACCCGAACAAAGAGGCAGCTATCCCGAGAGATGTAAGGGGCAGCCCCCCAGAAGGTTGTGCGCAGGGCTAACAACCCAGTCACACAAAAACAATTGTTGCGAAAACTAAATCACTTCCAAACAAACCGACAGATCTTAATGGTTTACGACCCAAGCCTGAACACGGACATGATTTATGGATTGCGACATGAAATATACTAGGCCTCTATAGAGCCGGAGCACTTGCCCGCCTCGTGGAAGAACTTGCAAAATACAACATCACGATAGCTGCCCTACAAGAAACTAGGAGAAAAAACTCTGATACTCTAAAAACAAAAGACTACACAATTTTTTACAGTGGTAAGGGGACTGGATTTGCGGTCAGCAAGAAGATAGTAGATAAAGTCATAGGCTTCAGACCGGAAAATGAAAGACTCTGTACCATTCGAATAAAAGGCAAGATGTTCAACATAACTCTCATTAATGCACATGCCCCAACAGAAGACTCAGAAGATAATGACAAAGACAGCTTTTATGAAAAATTAGAAAAATTATATGACGATGCCCCACGTCATGATGTGAAAATAGTACTAGGAGATGCCAAATGCCAAAATCGGGAAAGAAAAAGCATTTAGACCAACTATTGGCAAAGAAAGCCTGCATGAGGATAGCAATAACAATGGAATGAGGCTGATAGACTTTGCCACAGGAAAAGGCATGAGCATTAGCAGCACAAAATTTCCTCACAAAAACATCCACAAAATAACATGGACATCACCTGAAGGTAATACTAAAAATCAGATTGACCATGTGCTTATAGATGGAAGACATGGGTCAGATATCCAGGATGTGAGAAGCTATAGGGGAGCAGATGCTGACTCAGACCACATGCAAGTCAAAATCAGATATAAGCAAAGAATATCCACTATCTACAACAGCCAGAATAGAAGACAGAAACACTATGACAGCCAAAAACTGATCAAAGATCCACTAGTAGCAGACAAATTTAAAACACATCTAAAACAAAAACTCATAGAAGGAATGACAGAAAATGAGGACGTGGACAACAGCATTAACAAACATTGGGATATAATTAAAAATACAGTAAAGAGCACAACGGAAGAAATAATAGGATACAAACAAAGCTATAAAAGAGGAGGATGGTTTGACAATGAATGCAGAGTAATTCTAGATGACAGGAACAAAACAAGAATGATGATGCTACAAAGAGAAACAAGAAATAGCAGACAACTATATGTCAAGTACAATTAAAATCATGGGAACGCTAACAAAATTATAATAATATCTTGCTAATACTGAGCTTGGTCCCACGACACAGCAACTCTAGCACAAACAACAGAATCGAGGTAGAGAGAGTCTAACAGGAAGATGTATACCTAGGGGCGGGTAACTATAGACGGATAGGGCGCTAAAGGGACAAAGGGGGAATCAAGGTTGGCCAAGACACGGGCATAAATTTTTAGATGGAATGTGGAAACTGACAGGCTAGGAAATTGGGGGAGTCGAGACGACTATTTAACTTATGGAGACTGACTTTGCGGCACAGAACTTTTGCTAAGAGGCTTGATGTTTGTATCTTGCTCAAGCTAATTTATCTGTCCGTAGACGAGACTTTGCCAGACCACCGAATAAAGAGGACACTGGACAGTTAATTTCTGACACGGGTAAGTTGGGTTTTACATCAATACTTTCCATTAGACAAGTTACATATAAATAGGACTGTACTTAGTACTTTATTGACTACTATTTAGGTGACGGCCAGTGTGTAGTGAAGGAAACGAGTAAGAGAGAGACGAGAGGACGACCACGATATTGACTGACTACTGGCAGCAGTTAGTTGCGCCACTAATACGTCGGAGTGGGTTGTCCGTGTCGTGCCATAGTGGACGTCGGAGGGACCAAGCAGGTGAAACGAAGGGAAGTCTTAACAGTTGAACTAAGGCGGGACAGACCCTATGCTATTGTTATACGAGATACAAACTATGGATATGGATAGCAGATTTTAATATTAATCACTTTTGTTATTAGATCTAATCTTCTTCTTATATTCATTCTCTATCAATTTTGTTAGCAGGCCATTTTATATTACGCATTAATGTTTATAAATTAATGTCACTCATACTTCTTCACTTATTTTTTTCATTAGTACTATATTGAAAGAATTTCTTTTAATATACTAATTTTTTCTTATATATAAGCTTATCATTTTATAATATTGGTTTTGATATTTGTTTGTTTGTTTTTCTTAAACTAAGATCAACATTAATAAAGTATAGTAAAGTAATCATTTTCTACATTTAAAAGATAGTCTCTGTCATTCTATTTTACGTTGTGCTACTTGTAGTAAATTGTTAGTGGTATTTAATATAATTATCATTGTATTAAACTTAATTAGTTGAGCCAGGATTTCTTGCTTAATTATTCATAATTAAGTTCCTGACATTGTGGGGGCCGTCCAAAGTAGGCTATAACTATAAGCCTGTATATTTTATTATATTTTCTTCCCTTTAAATTGGTGGTATATGCCTGTTTTATTGCCTAAACAAATAATAACATTTACTGTTTGATTTTATTATTTCATTTTTTTTTCTACTCTACGGATTGTTAAACATTTTTTTTTCTTTTGTTAACATTGTTTGGTTTTGTTTTACAAGTTATCTTTTCAGTTCCATATCACCATTTACAACTTCTGATCCAACTCTTTTCCTAGAGCGGTTTGTGTGTCACAAGTTCACCTGTCCTTTCTTTCGACTTCACTGGACGCTGGTAGTAATTACCTCCATACAGTTTCCGGATCCCACCCCTGCACATCACGTCGGACGGATAAGTCTGTTTTCCTCTCGTGTGTGTGTGTGTTGTGTGCTAGGAGTTGAGGGGTGAAGAGTTTCCCCGGTACGGGTTTTACGGGGTCACTTCAGGTTAAAGTATTTTTATTGTACGGCCGTCACGCCGTAGGGGTTTCCAATTACCACACCGAAACACTGCTTTGTTTGTGACAGTGAGTGTTATCTCCGATTTGAGACAAAAACAGTATTCTGTCAGGAGCATACTTGTTTGTGTTTTCTTTCCTACGAAATTTTAACACACTATACGCCGCGAACGGTGGAACAGTTAAAAGCTGAGGCCACCAGATATGGGTTAAAAGGAAAAAAAACTTACCCAGTATATAGAGGACCAAAGTAAAAAAGATTTAGATTCCCAAAAACGGTGTGCCCAACCAGACAAAAATAGTCAAAGCCACGAGCGAACAGACTATTCACAAACTAGCCAGTTACCGCCCGATGAGTATCATAGAAAGGGCCCTCAGCTAGACAAAAATTTTAAACGCCTGGAAGAAGGTGAGGACCTTGACTATTTCTTTCTCCTTTTTGAAACGACTGCGATAAAAGACAGACTGCCACGCACAACATGGCCTCTTCATTTAGCTCATAAGTTGACAGACAAATTGAAGAATTACATGATACTACACGACCTATTACACAGCGCTGACTATGACCGAGTTAAGGCAGAACTACTTAGCTTTGCAGGATACTCTGACGAGACATACAGACATAGATGGGACACTACAGTACCTAGAGGGGATGATTTTAGGGAATATGCTATGGTGCTAAAAAGGTCATTGGAAAGTTGGGTCAAAACATCGAAAACGCCCCGCACATATGAGGGTCTTATGGATCTACTGCTTAAGGGGCGGATATACAATGAAGTATCATCCAACCTTTTACGTGAACTTTTAATGAAACAACCACAGTCGCCAAACGAGGCACTCTCTATTATTGACTACTATAAAATAGCATCTAAAGGTGCCAATGTTAGCAAGGTACATAAACCCCTCCCATATGTAGCTGCAGCCACCGATGTGGCTGTAGGAGTTGTAGGCAATACTTTAACTTGCTTCCGTTGCGGGCAAGCGGGTCACTTTGCTAAAGAGTGTTTTCTGAAGCCGATGGCAAGTGGGGCTTTCCAAAAAGGCAATGATTTCCACTCCAACAAGCACAGGTCCCGACAAGTATACAATTCCAACAATACCTTAGACAAGAACACCCAACGAATGTGACTACCCTCGGTACACAAGCTGAACACAGACCATCCACAGTGTATAAAATGTAGAGATGTTATTCGCCAGTCAGAGACATTATTTGCTTGTCAGTCACATACAATGAGTTTATTAGAAAATAAAAAAGGGCATCATAGGTCCACGGGTACCTTAATAATTCATAATGGTTTTGTGAATAATCGTGCAGTGTCGGTTCTGCGTGACACAGGTTGTAGTATAATCGGGCTTAGAAAGGACCTGGTCCAGCCGAAAGATATGTTGGAAGGGCATTATACATTGAAACTAATTGATGGCCAGACCAAAGAATATCCCTTAGCGCAAATCAATATAGATACCCCTTTTCTTAAAGGTAGTTATGTTGCAGCCCTGTTTGATGATCCCGTAGTGGAACTAATTATTGGCAATGTCGATGGGGCTAAAATGTACCACTCAGCAGGGGCGGTAACTAGAGCGATGCATCAACACGCTGATGCCGTACCCTACGAATCTTCTGAAAGTGTCTTGGGGAAAGGAGATAAGGAGTTGCATAGTGAAGTGTTCTTACGAGAACAAAGGGCAGATGATACACTTAAAAGTCTGTGGGAAAAGGCTGATGTAGGAACAGTTCATGTCATTAAATCAGGATTTGTATCATTTATTACGAAACAGGGTTTTCTATACAAGCACTATCAACCTAAAAACAAGCCCGATGCAGCTATTAATCAGTTAGTGGTTCCCAAATCTAAACAACGTTTAGTACTCGATACGGCCCACAGTTCACCGCTAGCTGGGCATATGTCTGTCAGGCGGACCAAGGAAAGAGTATACTCACAATTCTTTTGGCCGGGTGTTGATAAAGATATAAAAGAGTTTATTAAATCGTGTCCAACCTGTAAAAGAGCCAAGACACCAGGTAGAGGAGGGAAGGCAGTTTTAGGAGTAATGGAAACAATTTCAACCCCATTTCGTAAGGTGGCGATAGATATCATAGGTCCCTTGCAGATGACTGATAGGAAAAACAGATATATTCTAACTCTTGTCGATACCGCTACACGGTGGCCAGAAGCAATCCCTTTATCTAATATTACAACATCACATGTAATTGAGGCACTGAGCACTTTTTTCTCTAGGATTGGGTTCCCAGAGCAAATACTATCCGACAATGGCCCTCAATTTAAATCAGAGCTTTATAATCAAATTTGCAGATTTTTCAACATTAAAGCTGTCAAAACTACACCTTACCACCCAAACTCAAACGGTATGGTTGAAAGGTTCAACGGGTCTCTAGAATCTATGTTCCGGAAGGTCGCACAGAAAGACCCTAACAATTGGGATCGTTATATTAGCGCCGCTCTCTTTGCTTACAGGGAAGTCCCAAACGATTCGACGCACTACTCCCCATATGAGCTTGTTTATGGAAGAAGAGTAAGGGGCCCAATGTCTATCTTAAAACACCTCTTCACGGATCAGTTTTTAGAAAAAGAGACTAAAACTGTGTATGATTACCTTCTAGATTTAAAAAATAGGTTGGCTGTGGCTAGCCATCTGGCTCTAGAAAACGACAAGGTCAGTAAATCCCAATATAAGGCCTATTATGACCAAAGTGCAACTGACAAAGACATCAATGTAGGAGATTCTGTCCTCTTACTCAAACCCAACAAGCAAAACAAACTTTCCTCCAATTGGGATGGGCCTTATGTTGTGCAGAAGAAAGTCTCAAACTTAAATGTGGCTATTAAGAAGGGCGGGAAATCCAAAATCTATCACATCAACAGACTGCTAAAATATCATGAACGAAGTAACGATGTCCTTTCTAACGTTGACGATGAGGTTAAGCTTTTAGACGCGTGCGCGGTTTCCGTCGTAACCGACTCCGAACATGACGAGGCAAATGACTGTGTCTCAAGTCAAATACCTGATCTTCCTACTTTAAATTATGGCGATTGTAATTCCATAGGGGAATTAGACATAAACCCCGAGCTACCAGCTTCACAAAAAGTGCAAATCCACAATATCCTTTCCGAATTTTCGAGTATTATCACTGATATTCCTGGAAGAGCTAAAGTGAAGGAATTTAAAATTGAACTGACATCTGACAAACCTATCGCACTTAAGCCCTACGCAGTACCAATACATATGAAAGACGTGTTAGCCTCCGAAATTGACAATTTGCTTAATTTAGACATAATTGAGGAATCAGATTCGCCTTATGCATCCCCTGTTGTGTTAGTGAAAAAACGAGACGGTACCATTCGCACTTGTGTTGACTTTCGTAAACTGAATGCCATTACCAAATTTGATGCCGAAGTCATTCCTGATCAGGAAGACCTTTTTACATACCTTAGTACTGCAAAGTATTTTACAAAAATCGACCTCACAAAGGGCTTCCATCAAATTCCAATCGAACCAGACAGTCGTCATTTTACGGCATTTAGAGTACCGGGAGGGCATTACCAGTTCAAATACCTTCCTTTTGGCCTAATCAATTGCCCAAGCTTCTTTAATAGAACAGTTCGCAATGTTCTAAAGGGTTTGTCGAACGTGATATTCTATTTCGACGATATATGTGTGTTTAATGATACTTGGGAATCACATCTAGAATCACTTTCCGCTGTTCTACACAGATTACGCGAAACAGGTTTTACTGTAAAACCAAGTAAGCTCCAGATAGCTCACAATGTTATCAACTTCTTGGGGCACGTGGTAGGAGAGGGAACTTTAAGACCTGACCCTTCAAATATTGAGAAAGTTTTAAACCTTAGAGTACCACAAACAAAGCAGGAAGTCCGTTCGTTGATGGGCCTAGCCAACTATTACAGTAAGTTTATACCTTCCTTCGCTAATCTGGTGTCTCCTATAACTGAACTTCTTAAAAAAGGGAAACCGCTTAAAGTCTATTTGAGTCCAGAGTGTGACAGTGCACTGAGAGGAATTCAGACTTGTCTTACAACATCACCTATATTAACGCTTCCAAATCCTCAATTGCCATTTGTTTTACAGACTGATGCCTCAAATATAGGTATATCCTGTTGCTTAATGCAAGTTGTTGACGGTTTCCATCACCCAGTGAAATTCCTCAGCAGGAAGCTACTACCAAGAGAACAGCGTTACTCCACTATTGAAAAAGAGTGTCTAGCTATTGTCTGGAGCGTGCAGCGACTGTCACGCTATCTTCTCGGCACACACTTTACACTTCAATGTGACCACCGACCGCTCTCCTATCTCAAAAGTGCAACTTTTGGCAACTCTCGAATCTGTAGATGGAGCTTGCTTTTACAAGACTATCATTTCACAATCCAACACATTAAGGGTGTTAACAACGTCAATGCTGATGTTTTGTCTCGGTTAATCTAGCTGTTTCTACACTAATCTTGCTATGCCGATGTTTGAGTGCACTGATTTCTTATGGTTTCTTGTACTGTACATTGTCAAGTGTCAGACTCTATTCCCATGACTTACTATTGTAATCTATGTTTAACTATCCATAATTTTTACACATGTTTTGAAACTGCTCATATTTGATTGTATCTAATATTATGATTACATTTATCATTTACATGTGACTATATTTAATCGTTAAATATAGTCAAGCGAAGGGGGGTGATGTCAAGTACAATTAAAATCATGGGAACGCTAACAAAATTATAATAATATCTTGCTAATACTGAGCTTGGTCCTACGACACATCAACTCTAGCACAAACAACAGAATCGAGGTAGAGAGAGTCTAACAGGAAGATGTATACCTAGGGGCGGGTAACTATAGACGGATAGGGCGCTAAAGGGACAAAGGGGGAATCAAGGTTGGCCAAGACACGGGCATAAATTTTTAGATGGAATGTGGAAACTGACAGGCTAGGAAATTGGGGGAGTCGAGACGACTATTTAACTTATGGAGACTGACTTTGCGGCACAGAACTTTTGCTAAGAGGCTTGATGTTTGTATCTTGCTCAAGCTAATTTATCTGTCCGTAGACGAGACTTTGCCAGACCACCGAATAAAGAGGACACTGGACAGTTAATTTCTGACACGGGTAAGTTGGGTTTTACATCAATACTTTCCATTAGACAAGTTACATATAAATAGGACTGTACTTAGTACTTTATTGACTACTATTTAGGTGACGGCCAGTGTGTAGTGAAGGAAACGAGTAAGAGAGAGACGAGAGGACGACCACGATATTGACTGACTACTGGCAGCAGTTAGTTGCGCCACTAATACGTCGGAGTGGGTTGTCCGTGTCGTGCCATAGTGGACGTCGGAGGGACCAAGCAGGTGAAACGAAGGGAAGTCTTAACAGTTGAACTAAGGCGGGACAGACCCTATGCTATTGTTATACGAGATACAAACTATGGATATGGATAGCAGATTTTAATATTAATCACTTTTGTTATTAGATCTAATCTTCTTCTTATATTCATTCTCTATCAATTTTGTTAGCAGGCCATTTTATATTACGCATTAATGTTTATAAATTAATGTCACTCATACTTCTTCACTTATTTTTTTCATTAGTACTATATTGAAAGAATTTCTTTTAATATACTAATTTTTTCTTATATATAAGCTTATCATTTTATAATATTGGTTTTGATATTTGTTTGTTTGTTTTTCTTAAACTAAGATCAACATTAATAAAGTATAGTAAAGTAATCATTTTCTACATTTAAAAGATAGTCTCTGTCATTCTATTTTACGTTGTGCTACTTGTAGTAAATTGTTAGTGGTATTTAATATAATTATCATTGTATTAAACTTAATTAGTTGAGCCAGGATTTCTTGCTTAATTATTCATAATTAAGTTCCTGACACTATACACAGAAGCTAGAAGGAAAGCCACTAATTTATGCAGAAAGAAAAAAAGGGACTGGGAAAAAGCTAAACTATTGGAGATAGAAGAATTGGCAAGGAGCTGAGATATGAGAGGAATGTACATGAAAATAAAGGACGAGAAAAATGGTTTTCAAGCAAGACCCCACATGTGTTAAAATAAGCAGGGTGAACTAATAACAGAAAACAGCAGAGTTCTAGAGAGATAGGCAGAATACTTTCAGGAAGTACTAATTAAACCAAATACAGGAGAAAATGACACACACCAATATAACCTGCCCTATGGAGGACCAGACCCTCTTGTAAACTCACCAACGCTAGAGGAAACAACAAAAGAAATAATGTCACTCAAGAACCATAAAGCCCCAGGAGAGGACCTTATCACAGCAGAGCTTATTAAATATGCTAGAGAGAGCTACACATAGAAATACACAAGCTAATAGAAAAAATATGGCAAGAAGAAAAAATGCATACAGACTGGGAAACGGCATTAGTAACACCAATACACAAGAGAGGATCTAAATTTAATTGTGCAAACTATAGAGGAATCTCACTTTTAAATGTTACATACAAGGCTATGTCTAAATTAATAGCAAGTAGACTACAACAATATACAGAAAATATACTAGGTGATTACCAATGCGTATTCCGACCTAACAGATCCACAAACGAACAGATCTTTACCATTAGATGTCTGCTTGAAAAATGTTATGAATATAATATACCAGTACATCAGCTCTACATAGACTACAAAATGGCTTATGATAGTTTAATAGAAAATATCTATATGAAACACGGGAATTCTTTGGGATCCCTAATAAGCTAACTAGACTAATATACATGACCCTACATAGATCTAGAAGTAAAGTCAAGGCCCAGGGAGAGTACTTGCGTGAATTCCCAATTCAATAAGGACTCCGACAAGGAGACTCACTATCGTGCATGCTATTCAACCTAGTACTAGAGAGAGTCATAAGAAACATTAACTTAGACACTAGAGGGACGATAACAGAATACTTCAATAGAGAAGCCCCAGGCATACACCCCAGCGGAACTCTATATAGCCAACCTCTGCAGTACCTAGCGTATGCTGATGATATAGCCTTGCTTGGAAGGAATAAAAATGCCATTCAACAAGCTCTTACAGAGCTGGAAGATGCATCCAAGCTGGCAGGACTTGAGATCAATGACCACAAAACAAAGTACATGGTGCTGATGAGGGATGATACAAAGGAAGAAGACAAGGAAGACTTCAAACCCAAGAATCGCACATTTGAAAGAGTAGATACTTTCAAATACTTAGGGTCAAGCCTTAATGAAAGGAATGAGATACTACCGGAATAAAAGAAAGAATAGCTTCAGGAAATCGTGCCTATTTTAGCCTCCAAAATGTATTCCGCAACAAAAATATCTCGAAAAGAACGAAGAAGGTAATATACAAAACCATAATAAGACCAGTGGTGATGCATAATGAAACATGGACAATGACAAAATCCATTGAAGTGCTGCTTAATACCTGGGAGAGAAAAGTGCTGCGGAAGATATATGGAGCTGTGCAAGACCTAGATGGATGGAGGTCAAGAATAAACGAAGAACTGTACACCCTGTACAAGGATCCAACGGTGGTAGCTGAAATAAAGAAGGGCAGACTGAGGTGGGCAGGCCAATTGGAAAGAATGACAGAAGGCAGAGCAGCCAGAACAGCACATCACCAGAGACCAAGAGGAAAGAGGCTTAAGGGCAGACCAAGACAAAGATGGCTTGAAGCTGTATAAGCAGATTTGCAAAAGCTTGGTGCGCGGGTGTGGCGAATTAAAGCCAGGGATAGGCCCGAATGGAAGGAGGTGGTGAAGCAGGCCAAAGCCCTACATGGGCTGTATTGCTAAAGGGATGGATAGGCTAAATGTCAATTCAATCTAAGTTAGATGGTATTTAGTCTAGTTTTAAAATTGTTATATTTTAGAGTTAGAATTTTTATTAAAGAAAATATTCTTAAGCATTGATATATCTTATATATTATATACGCATTTTAAATTAAGAAGATTATTGCGTTCTACACTCGTCCGCGGTCTGAGTCTAGTATTGTATTTTTTATTAGTGTTTTTAATGATATTAGATTACTAGTTTTCCTGGTTTGTTTAGGCAACCCATTCAATGCCCAGATGCCACTCGGTAAGAAAGAGCACTTCCATGCATTTATTCTTTCTTGAGGGATAATGGAATTATTTTTGTCCTTATCTGAGCATTGCAACATGTAAATGTGTTGTATTTCAAACATTCTTTCCTTAAAAATGAAATAAATTTAAGTTTTCATTATGACGACATTTATTTAAGTTATTTAAATGTGACAAACCATAGACTATAATATACATGGACCGCATGCTTTAGTATTTCTGCTATATGTGGACTTGAAACGTTGATTTTCGGAATTCTCGATTCTAAATATAGTAATTGCTATACAGGAAATATAGTTATTGATATACAAGCTCCGTTTTATTTAATCGCTATGATTTTCTCAATGAAAAATTAAAATCGAAAGTTGTACAGAGCGGAAACATTTATAGATTAGTGTCGTGTGTGCACGGAAAAAGAACATAAGCTCTAAAAATAGAGCAGGCGGTCCATCTTATTATAGTCAATGATAATAGGATTTATAGGCCTACAAATATTCATTTGAAGTAAAAAAAAATGCGATCTAATAAAAACGGAACTTGTATGACAATTACTTTATTTAGAATCGGAAATTGCAAAAAAGAAGATAATAGCATAAAAAAATAAAGCAAGCGGTCCATGTATATTATATGCTATGGACAAACTTATTACAATAAATGATCACCTCTCTTCTTGTGATTCCATGTGATCTGGTTCTTCCTCAGTATCGCAACGACTGAAACAAATGTATTGATTTGAATAATCACGATTCATTTCTTAAATTATTGTTTATTAATAAATTTAAAAAAAAGATATTAATATTTTTTCTCCATTTATTTTAAGAACATTCTATTGTTGCGGCAGACGTACTTATTTTCCATTTGGATAACAAGAATAGAATATTTTAACTTGAAGTGTTGTACTTGCATTGACTAGAGTAGGGGTGGGCAACTGCTGACACTTTTGCCAAACCTAACACGCTACTATTTTGTTTTTTGCTGACATTACTATAGTAGATGACTTTATTCCTTCTGGTTATTTGAATGAGTTGTCAAACATTTTGGTTCGCACACAAAATCATTTGGTCAGTGATTTTCCCCGTTTTGTCATTCACGTACCGGTACAAAAAAGGTTGCCAACTCCTATACTAGTGACTCCATCCATTTAATTGCCCTCTCGTCTCTCTTATTCTTTCTCGCTCCCCGTGGAAAAAAAGGCAGCAACAAAGTTCCGCCAGGCCTCCCTATCCTGGGCGAGCCATCTGAATTCATGCCATTTTTTGTTGGTGGCATTTGCTTCCTCGTCCATTGTCCTCCTCCATATACCCATTGGTCTTCCCCTTCGCCTTTTTACTGGTGGGGTCCATTTCAATGCACTGCTTGGGAGCCTCCTTTTGTCAATGCGGAGGATGTGACTTAGCCATCCCCATCTTCTTTTCTTGATTTGTTCGACAATGAAGTTTATTTCAGTTCTCTTTCGAACTTCACTGTTGGAGATGTGGTCTTCCCAGTTAATCTTTAGTATGCGTCGGAGAAATCTTCCTTCAAACCCTCTAAGACGGCTTTCGATTTCGGCAATGGTCTTCCAGGTCTCTGCAGCATAGAGAAGGACTGAGCGTACATTTGACTTGTATAGTTTCAGTTTTGTTCTTAGTTGCAGAGAGGATGACTTCCATATTTTTCCCAGTTTGTTTTTCCTGATTTGACCTTTAAACCAACACTTTTGGCTTTTTGTCCTACTTTTGTTGTCTTCTCCTGTATATCTGGTTGAGAATGAGAGAGCAGAGCTATGTCATCTGCAAAATCGCAGTCTTCTAGATAGGAAGTTAGTCCCCATACTAGGCCTCGAGGTTTGTCTGCAGTAGCTCTCCTCATGACCCAGTCCATTACTATTAAGAAGATAACAGATGAGATCACACATCCTTGTTGGACACCTGTTTTCACTTAAAACCATTCACTCTGTTGGTTTTCATGGCGTACACAGCACTGGTTTCTATTATAGATGTCTTTCAGGATGTTAATGACTTTGCCTGGGAATCCTTATGATTCCGAAATTGTCCTTAGCGTTGGGTGGTGGATGCTATCGAAAGCCTTTTCAAATTCTATGTAGTTGATGCACAAAGAGGAGTCCATTCCAATTAGTATTCCACTATGGTACGCAGGACAAAGATTTGATCATTGCATGATCTTCCAGCTCTGAAACCAGCTAGTTCTTCACGTAGGACTCTCTCTATTCCTGTTCTCACTCTCATCAGTAGGATTCTACACAAGATTTTTCCTGTTGTAGACAATAGGTTTATGCCTCTCCAATGCTCACATATGGTTAGGTCGCCTTTCTTGGGGACTTTGACAATAGTCAAATAGTCGTTTCCATGAGGTAGGTGCATGTTCTTTGTCCCATGTTTTATTAAAAAGTCCTACCAGTGTTCTTGCACACAGTGTTTGGCTGGACTTGAGCATGTCTGCCGTAACTCTATCCTCTCCTGGCGCCTTGTTTTCTTTGGACTGTTTGATGGCTTCTATTATTTCTTGTTCCATAATGGGCCCTTTTTACACTTTATTCTAAAAACTCATGTCTGTTTCATGGTCCGGTCTATTTAGGATATCTTCAAAATGTTCTGCCAACCTCTGGAGCTGGTCTTTCCCTATCGTCATATTGTTTCCATTTTTATCTTTAACAGTCGTCGATTTGCTCTTTAGACCTCCCGTAAGGGACTTAATAATTGTGTAGACTGTTTGGTTATCGCCTTTATCAGCTGCTATCTGTGCCTCTAGTGTCATGTTGTCTACATAATATCTTTTGTCTTGTCTTGCACTTCACTTTATTCCAATGTTGAATCTTTTGTAATCCTCTCTAGCTTCTGTATTTCTTTCTCCATTTTTTGTGAGCATTTTCTGCTTTGCCTCTTTCCTTTGTTCTATGAGGCTCCAGGTGCCATCGGAAATCCATTCCTTTCTTTGTCTTGTTTTGTGTCCTAGTGTTGTTCTACTGGTTTCAGTGTATACATTGAAAATCTTATCGCAGTGTGTGTTGATGTCGTTCTCTAAAAGATTTTCTAGTAGGCTGAATCTATTCCGTAGTTCCAACAGAAAACTGTTTTTACTAGTGTATCTTTCAATTTGGAAGAGTCATAGAGTTGGTAACTAGGAATTTCGATAACTTTCTTTAGTTTGAGTTTGCATAAGACAAGGTTATGGTCACTACCAACGTCAGCACCCCTAATCGCCTTGACACCTTTCATACTTGTTCTCCACTTCTGGTTGATAGCAATGTGGTCAATCTGATTCTTTGTCTTGTTGTCAGGAGAGGTCCAGGTGGCTTAATGAATATTATTGTGCTGGAAAACGCTACCTCCTATAACCAAGCCATTCTCTAGGCATATATCAATGAGGCGTTGGCCATTGTCGTTTCTTTTTCCCATGGCTTCCTTGCCCATGCAATACTCATAACCACTGTTGTCACATCCTATCTTTGAATTTAGGTCTTCCATAATTATCATAATATCGTGTCGAGGAGATTTATCTATCTGACTTTGCAGGTTATGATAGTAAAAGAACATGTCTTTTTCATCTTCTGATACTTGTTCTGTGGGCGCGTAGCACTGTATGACAGTAATCTAAGCATATGTTGAGAAAAATCTTGCTCTGATTATTCGGGCATCAATTGGCTCCCAGCACAATAGACTTTTCCTTGCCTTCTTGTACATGATAAGACCTACGTCTTCCTGATGCTGACCGGCAGTTCTTCCAGAGTAAACTACGGTTTGGCCTGATGCCAGAGTTACCATTCCCGAGACAGTCCACCGCATTTCATTTACATCCAATATGTTGACTTTATAGCGTACCATTTCTTTTTGTTACTTGGGTAGTTTTTCCTCATTCGTGCATGGTGCGAACATTCCATGCTCCAATTCTGATTTCTTTTCGAGAGGTCGCCAAGGATTGTGTAGGAAGAGAGACTTCCTTTCGGCTTTCATCTCGCCTCGTCATATCAGGCGTCAAAGCCTCAACCCTCAGCTGATCTCCCATAATAGTTTGGCTTTTGGACATGTCTGTTGCTGTTTCTATAGCTTTATGTTTTTTTTTACATGGCAGGTTGCTAGCCTAGCGCATAACCGTCTAGAAAGGAGTTCCCCTCTCAGGTCTCATGATAGCTGCCTTTTTCGGGTTATGTTCCCTAGCCTTTGTGGATCCCTCCACTTCCTGCAAGGCAGCAGGTTTTTGATTTGGTTCGCCCTCTCATCTACCAGCTTATTTCTTTAGTAATCTACTTCAAATAAACTAATTAGATAAGAACATATGAACATAAAGATATATTTCTTACGCATATGTATCGTCTTCATTCAAAATACAAAACCATTTATCGGGAAGTGAGTCACGATCCGTCCCTTTTGGCAAACGTCGCCACTTATCACACGCATCACATTGAACCCAGACCCAATCTGGTCGCTTAATGCTGTTGCTGCATAAATAGGTTAAATTCATAAACGAATTGATACATTAATGAATTTTATGAAATTGTATGTAAAATAATTCATTTTATTCGAGATAACGAAAGTTTAATTCAAGAAATTTTAAAACATTACCCATTTTCATTAAATATATATTTTGTAATGAAATGATCTCTTTTTGTCTTAGGCATATCATTTTTCCATTGAAAGAATATAAAATTTTATTACAGTTTAAAATTTCCTTACAAACTTGAAGTTACTTCTTTTAATACATGGCCTGTAAATATTTTATTTAGTTTTAGACTTTATCAATCTTTTAATGTCAGCACAAAATAACAGAAGAAGTAACTGTGAATTAAAGCTATAATACTGTTACTAAAGCGAAAAAAGTTATTAGTAAACACTATTCAAGAATATAGGCTACCTACATTTCATCGTTCGTCCCAGATGTCGAACCCATTGTTACATCCCAATATTGTGCCAACTTATTTTTCATTGTTTTAATGACAGTGCTAATAACAAGAAATACCAATACGTTGGGATGTAATTTCAAATATTTGCATGTTATCACATTCTCAAACATAAATATGAACATTTAAAAATGTCAATATCAAAGTTTATTTCAAAGTAAAAAAAAATGTTTAAGCGTAAATAGTGCACAATTGAAGGATTGCATACTATTTATTTTAAATAGTCTTATGATAAATTTATACACGGATAAAAGCATTTGTATTAAATCTAAAGAGAAGATAATGTATATAAAACCTAATGCGTAAGCTATACCAAAAACAGCCCTCTTCCTTTCATTATCACCTGTCTTTCAATGTTGGAAGTATGTATTTATATCAAGATTGCACTAGACTGATAAAATAGCAAATGTTCCTCAATCTTTTAACAATTATTTCCACGCCATAACAAGGTTAGATACAGCTGTTTGTATGCAACTTGGTGATAAATATAATATAAATCCTATTACAGAACAGATATTCCACGCACTTATTGATTGATGAATCACAACTGTAAGGATCATCACTGGCACTGACAGAGTTAATATTTTATAGGACACAGTTACACTATTAAATGTATTATCATAAATCACACTAATTTGCTTATGTTTTAGGGCCAAGGTCTTGTCTCATTTACTGTTGTAACCACAACCACCATGTAAACATCTCCGCTCAAAAAGACGAAATCTGGTTTTGACATTGACACATTTTGTACAAAATATGCTTTATATTAAATCATGCAATGATATTTGACAGATAGTCAACCTTTAATTTGTCCGCACTTTATACCAGGTTTTCCAAATATTTGCTAGGCTGGAAAGAATTAAGCTATGCAAGAATGTCCTTAACGAAACCAAAATATTATTTATTTTTAATCCAGGAAATAACGATCATCTACTAATTAAAAAAAACACACTTTAAAATATGTATGACTGGTATTCTAATTGTATAAAAAAAATACAGATAAATGTAATAAAGTTTGCTTAAAGAAATATATATAATACCAAAGAAAAAGTTATTACTTATATAGCTTTCCTTCAGTAAATTCTTGTTTATTGTGACCTGGTTTTAAACAATCCAGTTGCACAACGCCAATCACACCAACTCCTTTTCCTGTGTTCTAAGAGAATATAAAAAATTCAGCAATTACAAGTAAACTAATAAACTATGTTAAAATATATATCTCGTCTGACAAACTTGATCCGTAGGGCCGGTGAAGCATCGTTCACCAGTGTCTGTGGCCACGGCATACAGAAGATTGTGTACAATAGGTTGCACAATGCCCAGCCGCCATTATTTTGCCATATTTAAAGTCAGGAACTCATCAGAGCTGTGCAGACTCAGGGACACCCTCCAGATTCGGAAACAAGTCCTAGCCTTCACCAGGATTCGAACATAGAACCTCTTTATCGTGTAGGCCTACGCGATAGATCTAGCGCAATTCATAACAGTTACTCTTGCGCTTTACAACCACCTTATGATATTAAAATACAATTGAATACTTTTGCTTTTATTTTTATTTATAAAATGTCAGTATGATCCGCTTGTTTAATTGTGTTAGAAAGCTGCTTGTTTGCTGTAGTTGTTGATGATATTTGTTTGAACGCAGTAATTTTATTAATTTTGTAATGATAGTTTAATTAATATAGTTAGTAATACTGACCTGTGTTTGACATCCAATTTTCTCATAAGGTTTAATCAATCTGTTTTTGTAGTACATCATAAAACCATAATTTTTTTGGCTGTCTTTTTCACAAGAAAATCCAAAAACTATATTGATACCATTTTTCTTCGTCTCTTCATCAATTTCCTGAATTAATGGGAAAAACATCTTGATCTTAATAAAATTCTTATTTTTATAATACTTTGTAATTCTAACAAACAAAATTCATAAATAATAAATACTTACACACAATATCCTTAGTTGAAAATGCATAAACTAAAAACAAAAATTACTGAACAGTCATTATCAGATTAATACCATAATTTATTTTGTAGTGCCGAACCGTTAGCAGTACTAGATCTTATTAAGAAGATAGAAGTAAAATCTAATAAAAAATGTTGTTTCCATGTACAAAAGTTAGACCTTCTAATTGAAAATAAATAAATACATTATAAGAATTATATCTTTAAACTCTAGTCCTTATTTCAAAATCCGTATAATATACAGAAGGCGTAGGCATACATTTTATGAAAGTAAATGTAAATGTCACAAAAATATTGACTTACCAATGAAGAATATGGGTTGTATTTAAATGTTTTTCTATTGTGCAGACTCCTTGGAATACTTTTGGTCTTAACAACTACTTTTCTAATGAATATCTTCATCCTTGGCTTAAAATATAAAATGCTGCAATATTCCTAAAAAAAAACAAAAATCACCTAATTTAAAATATCAATAAATCTATGTTACAAACTGTAACTAATATTATTGTTGATGATTTTTAGAGAATTATAATAGATAATTGAGTATATTTTTATATTTTAAATCTGGAGAATAAAACCATACTTATTAGCTTTTCTTCCTATAGTTTTGTATGTAATCATTATATAATTGCTAGTTAATCTCCCATTGCAAGAAAGTTAAGCTTAGGTTCTATGACTATGCCAAGATTGGTTAAATTTAGGTCAACCATATCTAATATTAAATTAGACCTATTTAAAGAATAGTATAATATATTTGATAACAGTGAAGCCAAATAAAATTCAATAGATATTACAATATTAATTAATTTAAAATTAATGACACATTTTACATTCATTTTTATTTTTGTGTTGTCTACATTTAAAGCTTTTTGTTTCATTTGTTTCATGTTTCAATAACTGGGATAGCCATTGTAGATATTGATTTTTATAAATTGAAAACTAAACTAATTATGTAAAAAGTATTCAGTAATTGTATTAACCCATATAATGCTGGCGACCTTATTTAAGGACCTTTCGTAAAATGCGATTTAAGACATAAAATTACGTTAATATTTTGCATTTTCTTCAATGAATGTAAAGAATATATACTGATCTATCTAATCATTATCTTTATTTGTCCGCTTTTAGATTTTTTTGCGCTAGAAACAAATTTATATCGCGAGTTTGATAAAATTGAGGAAAAAAAGTCAAGTCTGAAAAAGTGAGACTTTTTTTTAAAGAAAATGATAACATTTTACGTAAGCTTTAACATAACTTTGTTAATTAATGTTCGAAGAAGGCATAAACATAGATATTAAGTTTAAAACAATAATAATAATTACACAGAGGTGTTAAAACGAACTGTCTTTTTTTTAAGGACGCCAGCAACAAATGATACAGTGACATGAAATTTAGTTTTTTAGTGTTTTCTTTGCTAACACATAGAAAAACGTGTGTTCTTTTTTTATTTCTTTTGGAATATATTTGGGAGTCTTTAACATTTGAAGCAAGTTGAGTAGGAATGATATTATTTTTTTCTATATTAACTAGTTTTAAAACAACATTGTACATTTATATACATAAATCTAATAATATTAAACGAGAAAAAATTGGGGGTATATTTGTTTGTGGGTTTGTTTGTGTGTTTGTGTCAGCGTTCTCGAAAAAGGGCCCAACGATTTTTGCGAAAACTGTCCTATTAATGTATTCGGGTGAGAAAATGCGTTTTTGATCAATCTCATTTCTTTTGAACCTCTGCTTGACCCTCAATTTTTGGAAAAACCACTGACCATTTCTAAAAATAGCTCTTAAATTGGGTTAAAAGGGAAAAAAAGCATGTCATTGGATTCCCCATATAGCGCGATCGCGTTCAATACAATTCTTTTGACGTCATAGCCAAGACGACTTTTATTTAGTATCCGCGTTTCGGTAATTCCCGTTTTAAAGCATTTAAATCGTTACCATTTTCGCCGCGCAATGAAATAAAATCAGCATGACATTGTATCATCAATAAAAAAAAAAGTTAAGATATGTTTTAACTTTGTATTTTGCGCTCCAATTAGTTTTTAATATGCTTCTTTCAAACTGAAAGTGAACTTTCATAAACATCTTTTAACTACATGCTCTATACACAAACTGTTTGCGATTTGTGGCGATGCATTCTTCTACACAGATATTATTATTTGTATTAACGGATACACTTAATAGTTTATGTTTCTGAGATGGGTAAGATTTAAAGCTATTATCAATATCTTTTTTTCTATCGTTTAAATGTGTATTTAATTTATGTTCAAAACTAATTTCTTTTTGCACTGGTTGATTGTAGTATAAATAAATAGATAAAAAAAATGCCAGCCTAGACTCGGACCACGGATGAGCCTAAGACGCAATAATCTTCTTTATAGAAGGAGCGTCTATAATGTATAAGATAAGATGGGGTAAGATTAGTTTGATAGTTTATATTATGATTGAAAGAGTTCAAATTGATTTAGGGCCCAACCCTTACCGATACATCAAACAATTAGGGTACTGTTAAAGTTTCGGAATACATTAAAACTTATATCGTTAATTGCATAGTTGTGATGGTAAGTAATTTATGCAGTCTTTAAAGTTATAACATTTACAACTTCAGGAAAATGCTTGGCAGACTAAAAAAGAATAATTATATTTTAAACTTGAAAAAGAGAAAGGCATGGACACAAGCCTATGTAGCGCCCCAGGGCAAAAGTTTCAGCGACGCACACTTGCATACTGTAACTGCTTCATTTAATACTATATTTAGGTATTATCTGCCGCCACCCCCCCCCCTTTTAAAAGTGTAGCCCCGAGCATATGCCCCCTCTGCTTCACCTCCCCCCCCCCTCCTATGTGAGGCCACTGCTGATGATAGTGCAGAAGCAGACACTATTTCAAAAATATTTCTTGCATGACTTCGGATATAAATGATTCAGGGGATACAAATGTAAAACCAAAAAGAGCAGCCTAGCTAAGGTGCATTAACAACAATTAAAGAATAAACAAATTTAAATGTGTACATTACAGCAACTAGAAAATGAAACTATAGATGAGACAGAAACGATATTGGATAATCAAAGAAAGCGTAGGACAAAACAATTAGAGGAAGAAACTGCAAAAGAACGATAAAAACAATTGGAAGAAAAAAGAAAGCGGAGGAAAAAAACAACTAGATAAGGAACTTAAATTCATGTTTCGCATTGGCTTCCTTTAACGTAGATGACGATCGGACAATCAATAGTCACGGAATCTACAGCTTCCTAGCAGCAGGAAAAGTCTACAAGAAGATGAATATGGCAGTAAATCCAACACAAAATGTTAAGGGTGAATTTAAAAGTCCACAATACGGACAGATGTACTTCTTAGATTCAGATGACGCCGTCACCGAGCAACTGAAACATCCACTCAATCATGAAATCAGTCAATCTCTAATTAATTCATTGGAACAAATCATTAGATCAAGCAACTCTCTTGCACAAACTTTTATGATGATGAGAGAAGTGGAAGAAAAGGTCAACCGTCATGCTACTGAAGAAGGACATGCACCACCGTATGTGCGGCTTATTTTCACATCGCCAGAAGGATCCGTATAAAAAAAAATAATGCACCTTTATCCGGCGAAGTATGTACTGTCGTGACATTTAGATCAAAGCAATCCAGATAACGAAATGGTGGTTCATAAGCGTGTCCAAAAAAAAATTACTTTGAAGAATTTAGACAGCCGCGTAGAGACTTTTACTTACCCGCTGTTTTTTTCTAAAGGGAGATTAGGCTTCTCTGTTGCCTTATGCGAGCCGACAGCACCTTACACGCTTTGAAATGGCCCAGTACCGTATTGCTTTTCCACCCCATCTTACCAAAAACATACATTCTAAAGCTGACTGTGTGTGGTTCCTGATATGCGAGAAATTAAATTCAATGCCCTGCATTTTGGAGGCCGGCTTTTTCACCAGTATCTCGTGGATACGTACGTTCGATTGGAACGCGATCGTATTCAGTAGATCAAGAACAATCAAAAGAAGATATATTCTGACAAATACATAGGAGTCACCCGTTTTCTTCAAGATCTTAAAGAAAATAATAATGCTGATATTGGTGAAAGTATTATTCTACCCTCTTCGTTTCCAGGCTTGAATAGAGACTACGGTGAACACTTTGAAGATGCTGTGGCTATTGTTCGCTGTTATGCTCTGCAATTTTGATTAGTCATAAAGAATCTCATTGACGATGGAGTTGTTCTACTAATAATATAACAGCTTATCAATGGGCATTAATTAAATTATATCACCAAGTAATTGTTCTTTTGAAAGCCCTTAAAGCAGATTACAATAGATATTGTAATGAAAAAGAAAAGAGATGACTACAACATACATTTGTAGGCCCATACCTGATTAAAAATCCCTGTAAATAGTAGCCTAAATTATAAGCACGTATCTCTATTGTTTTAAAGATCTTTGATGTTAAAGATATGTATCAAGATATTCTAACAATATTATTAATTTCACCCTATAAAGACCGATCTGACCCCGATATTATACATTATTAGACTACTTCTAGGATATATTTCAATTATATTTTATATTCTCTGCCACAACCTTTACTTAATTCAACATGCTATTACTTAAATAGAAGACGAAGATTATATAATACACTCAATATATTGATTCAGCCGCCATGTATGTAATAAATATGATGTAACTAAAAACATTCTAGTGAATTTCTAGATTCTAGCTCTCCTAATTATTATGTAAAAACAAATTCAAATAATGTTTAATCTGAGATAAGACTATTCAGCTTTGCAGATTGTTTTAAGCAAATTTATGTTGACCAAATTCTAGAATACATCATACAGCCGACAAAGAAAGGGTTCTCCTTTCTTAAGCTGGCTATTCTTTTTCTATTACAATAGGATCGACACAAACCTTTCTTGCTTTTTTTGTCTTTTGCTGGCTCCGATACATTGCCCAAAAGACAAAACATGCTTATAAGATTATTCGCCACAAATAAGACCAATATAATGACCAAAAGGACAATTGTTGCCCATAAAATCTGTCAAATGCCCTGAACACAAATCCTCTTCCAAGAAGACACATCAGCTGCCCAAAATACAAATATGATGCCCTAAAGACGAATGATATGACGAATAAGACAAATATGATGCCCATAACATCAATATGTTTCCCACAAGGCATCTGCTGCCCAGAAGACGAATCAGCTCCCCAAACAATGAATCTGCTGCCCAGAAGACATGTCTGCTACAAGGAAGACTAATCTGTGGTGTAAAAACTGCATGGAGGCGTTGGAGACGCTCGAACATGTGCTAGTCGAGTGCCCCGCTCTGCAAGGGCTCAGAGTGGAGGGGGGGGAGGCAACCGTTTGTGCCGACCCTTTATGGGGATTATCACATCTGCGTAATATTGCTAATTTCGTTCTCCGAGCCCTAAGAGAGTAAATCTCGGTCCGCTTTATCCTCGAGAAGAGGGGTTCAGGTCTAACTAGAGATGGAAGCAATCAGACATGCCGTTGAGGCAATAGGGACATAGTTAGATGATGAGTCAGAAGTGGGTGCTGACATCGTCACCTTCAATGATGCGCTTTCAGTCCTCCAGGCCATCGATGGTCGGGGGTCATGGCCCAGGCGTCTCTCAAATATGATCAAGTCTATCTCGGATCTGATCTCCAGGCACGGAGTGAATGTTACTCTCCAGTGGATTCCGGGTCATTCCAAGGGAATGAGATAGCGGACTCCCTAGCCAAGAGGGGGTCCTTGTTGGTACCGGACGTGGACGAATCGTGCTCGACGGAGACAGCAGTGCGACTCATCCGTCAATGGGAAATGGATCAGTGGTACAAGGGCTGGGACCAATCTGACAAGGGCAGGTGTGTTTGGCAGCATTTGAAGAGACCGGATCGTGCTGACGGGTGGTGGAAACTCTGCAGGAAAGACTCAGCTACTATTGCCCAGTTTCGAACTGGACATTGTGGTATTGGTGCCTCTTTCAGCAGATTTAGGCCCAATGTGGACTCGCGGTGTAGAAACTGCATGGAGGCTCTAGAAACGGTCGAACATGTGCTTGTCGAGTGCCCCGCCCTGCAGGGGCTCAGAGTGGACGGGGAAGGCCAACCGTTTGTGCCGACCCTTTACGGGGTTGTATCACAGCTGCGTGATACTGCAAGTTTCGTTCTCCGGGCCCTAAGAGAGTAATCTCGGCCTGTTGTCTTTGCGAAGAGTTCAAGTCTGGTGCCCAGAAGAGCACTTTGTTGCCCAGCAAACCAATTTGTTGCCCTGAAGACCTTCCGATGCCCAAAATACAAATCCGCTGCCCAGAATACCAATCGGTTGCCCATACGACCTATCCGACGTCCAGAATACCAATACGAAATAGGATATTTACAATGCAATAAGATGAAAACGATTCGAGGAGACGCCATCATAGAATATATTTCTTTGTACTATATAATGCATTATCGGAAAGAATATCAGATATTGTTATAAGCAATGAGTGATATCAACTATATATATAGCCTACGGTTGGCTCAGCTGCCTAATATATATATATATATATATTTATTTATCTAGGTGCTTACGCCGAACATCACAATATCTACAGCATATTATGCAAACAACATATATATTATTATATAAAGCATACTTTAAAAAAATTAAATATGATTGATATTTTCTTATATAATATATTACACACGCTACTTCTGTAAAAAATATTATTGCGTCCTACGCTTATCTGTGGTCAGAGTCTAATCTTGCATTTTTATTAGTGTTTTTAATGATGTTATTGGTTTTTCTGGTTTGTTCTGTTAACCCATTCCGTGCCCGGATGCCACTCGAATGCCAATGTTTTATTACACTATTTTCTTATCTTATTGTTTTAAAAAGCTATAAATTAAAAATTCTAACTTAAATTGTAAAAAAAATATGTATTTGTCCTTGAGATAAAAGGGCCTGTTTCTATTGCACAATGAAATGTCACGGTAGCATTTGTTGCTGGCGTCCTTTTTTAAAGGACACTTCAAAAAATTTCAATATTTCAATAAAAAAAAAAAATTTTCACAAAATAACTTTCATTTGTTTATTACATCATCTCTTTCTATTACATATGTAAAATTAACGAAAAAATAAAACCTCAGCAAGATATGGGACATTTTTGTACATTTTATTATTAATAATTTCATTTTAAATTGCAAGTTTTTATAGTATCTATCTATCATTCTCTCTCTCTCTCTCTCTCTCTCTCTATATATATATATATATATATATATATATATATATATATATATATAGTAGACTGTGTATGTGTTCATCCAATCATACTAGTTAATTTACCCCCACTGACCTTATTGTCTCATATTATTATTTTGCGATTTCACTTCGGACATGTGTCTTCGCTAGCAAAGTGGATAACATATCGGACTGCCATGCGGGCGACCCTGGTTCAATTCTCTAGTTGGTATAAACCTTTTTTACGAAATTTGATTTTATTTCTATTAATATTACTTTTTAAAAAAAGACTTTAAATCTACGAGCAACACCGGGCAATGTAGATTTAAATTTAGAGTTAAATAAAAATACTTGCCTATTTTTTTAACCGATTACAATATTTTTTTAAAATTACTTTCCTAAAAGTTTTCAGTAAAAAAATATTTTTTTTTAAAATTATTTGATTTATAGCTTTCTGTTCATTGTAATTTATAAAAGTTTTATAAATAGCTTATACAGGCCTGTTTTATTGTCCACAGGGCAACGCGCAGCAATTATAATTTATCTTATCTTATACGTTACAGATGCTCTTTCTATAAATTGTTTTAATGCTTGTGATCTGATTACACAGATCAATCATGTATTATGTTGTTCATGTATTATGGTGGTCTGTATACACTGCCTAAAATTAGTGTTTTTAAATTAGGTCTACTTATTTTACAAAAGAGTGACTCTACGTTATTATAAGATTCTATTTTAATTTCTTCTGCTATTAGGATAGATTTAATGGCTAGTAAGACTCCTCTATGACTGTCTGACCTATCTTTTCTAAAAAAATAATAATTATAAATGAATATCTCTATGTTGTATACATCTGTATTAAGCCATGTTTCGGAACATGCTATTATATCTGGTTCTTCTTTATTTATTTGGAGTTTCAAATCAGCTGTTTTGTTTTTATTGCTTACGAAGTTTATTGTTAGTGTTTTATGATTATGCTGATTCAGGGTTTCATGTAATTTAGTGTTAAAGAGTGTTTTTTAAATTATTTTGATTGGTGCTGATCTAGCTAAGGGTTTATTTAGGTCTAAGCAGTGGGGTATTTAGCCATGTTCCACATGTTCCTATGGAACAGGGGCCTCCACACAATAGCGGCCCTCACACATCCCAAAAATTTTTTTTATCTTTTCTTTTGGCAATTAGCGAACATTGAACAATTTATGTCCAACAGAGGACACAAGGCTGAAGAAATGTTCTTTATACAAGAAGCTTTGGAATATATTGCCGATTAAGATGACGAGAAAGCCATCACCTATTCACAGGCTGTTGGCTTTATTAACATACTGTTATCTTTGGAGGTGAGCCTATGTGCTGTATTTTAGCATTATGTTTTAGAACGTTTCAATGCCACAAGTAAAGCCCTTCACAACCCTATTTAGCTCAAGGAAAAGTGAAGTTTGGGAAAGCCGAATTTGTTAAAATAAAATGGATACCAGATAACGTCGTCGCAGTGTTTGTGCGACACCACTTGACTATGGACAGGCACAATAAGCAGAGTTATCACCAACAGAGAAGTTCTGTGTGGACAGTTTTTTCCAGTTATAGTCCAGTTGAAGCAATCACATGATCAGCGTATTAATGCATACAATATTGTTTGTGAACGATTTGGATCCGTTGGCCAGCTTAAGAATGTGACAGCTGATGAAATTCTAAATGCAGCTGTGAAATTAGTCCAAATTTATGACAAAGATATGGACGAACACCTTGGTAATGAACTGTTTCAATTTGCTGAAATATCCAAGCAACATGCTGATTTAATGAATGATAAACAAAACAGGGCATTGGATATGAACAGTTTATTTACAAATTGTTTGTTTATCAATTTCTAGATACTTTTCCGAACATTGAAGTCGCCTTAATAACGTATCTGGAACGTATGGTTGCCAATGCGTCTAGTGAACGATCATTCTCAAAATTAAATTGATAAAAAAAACAGGGTGTAAACAACCATGACTCAGGAAAAACGTCTGCCCTAAGTATTTTTTACATCACTTATACTTATTAGGATTCAGACCAGAATTAATTATAAAGAGTGTGGAGGTCATGTAACTGTCAGAAACAGTCAGATAGAGACTGAACTGAATTAGCAAATACTGCAACAAATACTGTGAATATAAGTGTTCAGACTAGCACCTCAAGTTAAATGAAGTAAAGTGCTCATTTGCTCACCAAATTGGCAGTAAGATTCGTAAAGAGTGGCTTACTGGTTATCATTCAGCATAAGCAACAATGTAAACAGGCTAACACAGCCATGTAGGAAGGCAGCTGGGGTGAGGTCACGAGGGGCCCCAGCATACATTTTGGAACAGGGCGCCCACAAACCTGAATACGGCCCTGGTCAAGTTATTAACTTCTGGACTTGTCAAAGCACTGTAGGGGTTAGTGGTATCCAGTTCATGAGAATTAAACAGACCTGAACTAAATTGTGGCAACCCACACTGTACACAGTGCCAAGAGGCATCTTTATTTCCTAACGCTATATAAATTGGGGTGTTCATATGCAAGCATGCAGCATGGTACCACTCATAACAGGTGTCACATTGAATGGCTCGTTTTTTTGTTGCGCATGACTTACTGCAAATATTACATCTTTCTCTAACTCTCTTAACTGGGTCTAGGTTAGATTCTACATCACCAGCCAAGAGCAACAATAGTATTAAGTGATTTTGTCTCTACCTGCAAATTTTTCGTTTAAAATGGTTTAGGGTGATTTTTTTAATGGTGATATAAATAAGTGTTTTTTCAATATCTTTAATCTTGTGTTGATTAATTATTATCGGTTTATGGACATTTTCATGTTTTGGTAGTTTTTATTCCCTTACCAGAAATAGGGCTAGGATTAGGATTAAGAGTTTGATTTCTTTACTAATAGTTTAATATATTTTATAATGAAATCAAATAGTCATAATTGACATTTATGTTTTTGAAAAAAAGCCTGTTACTATTTAGAATTTGATTTAGGTTAAGATTTAATTTGTAAACCTAGATGTAGTAAAGTTTAATTATTAGTTTTATATTAACTTCGACTTGTAACGTAGTTTGCGCTATAAGCCTACAGTGGCGATAGTATTGTTTAAATATAGTTTTTAATTTTGCATTAGACATCTTTTATTGGCTGCTTTATTATCCTAATAATAATAATATTACTAATAACGTTGGATCTATCGAATTATATTTTGTCTCTTTTATAATTAATTATGTTTTATAAATATAATATATGTGTATTGTCTTTAGTATTTATTATAAGTAGGCTTATATTATTATTTTAAAATACTGACCTAGACCTAGTCTATTCGTTTGTATTTTGTAAACAAACCATTTCAATATGGCGGTCTACGAAGCGCGCTTTTAGTAAATAATATTTTATTTTGCTTGAAAATTTATAAACTAGTGGTTTTGGGCGACAAAATGATGAAAAAACGAATGATTACAATGTGTTTTGTTAAAAGAGAAAGAAAAAAAAATAACTAACACTAATACAATAAAAAATGTAGTGAAAACGTATCCATCGTATTTTTTTTTTCGTTTTTTTTTATTGAGAGCATTTCAAAGGGAGATCATTTTGAAATGGCGCTCAGTTTAGAACCTTAACATACGGTGATTAGTAATAGGTCTAAGTTTATTTTAAAAAATAAATTAACGTATTAAGCAATATTGTTTATAATATAATAAAAATTTCTTTTGGAGGACGTTTCCACTGAATACATTATACATTTAAATGTTTTGCCGATCGGTCCCATGGCCAAGGATCATATAGCGAACAAATATATAAATAAACAAATAAATGTACAAATATATATTTATATACAAACTAACTGTAATTATATATATTGATTACAAAGTAAACTAACGAATTGAGCTATATTGATTATATATCAAAAATGTCTTATAAAGGACGTTTTCAATTTATACATTTAAATGTTGTGCCGATCGGTCAAACGATCTAAGAGCCTACAAACAAATATATAAACAAACTCACGGTAATTATGAATATTGATGATTGATATGCTAGTAACATTATTTTTAAAGTTCAATGGGTAAGAGCTTTCTGCGCCTGACTATTGAGCAGACGTCTTGAAAACAGGTGGCTGGTAGACATTTTTATTTTCTGTGTGTGAACAAAAATATTTCAATGTCACAAAAGTAATGCAGTTATTATCTCAAAACGTATGTAAAATGTTTCTGTTTAATAAAATTGAAACTAAGTTAAAGCAGTGTCATCGTTTCTTTATACTCTTTCGTCTCCAATTAAGAGGAAATATTGTTTTACTTCTGTATCGTATCAATGATGATAGGATTAACTGCAATAATTGTTAACGAAACATAATGCTAAGAAAGTAAACGGAACGCTACTAAAACAAATTTAAAGAAAGAACTAACAGCCATCGTTTATAGTTTTCCATTGATAAAATCATAGCGAATTACTAAACCAGATGTTCCGAAACAGAGGATTTCGAGTGATCAGATATATTAAAGCAAACGGTTCCTCTTATTAGACCTATAGTCTTTGGTTTCAATAGCTAATTGAGAAAAGAATAAATAATAACAGTGGTAATAAAAAATAATATTGTCATATATATTGTTTTTCCAAGAATTGGAACACGCAATGTTTATTCTTCTTCCCCCTCTTTTTCTCATTAAAACAGGATTTTGTGGGCGGGGCTTAGGCTTCCGATCGACTGGCGTTTAGTGTGAAGACAAATGATTCTACTTAATGCTGGGATTCTGTGTTGATCTCAAATTCTCAGGGTCTGGGAACGACTCATTATTTAATAGGGGAAGTTCCTATCGTTTTGTTATGAGTTTTGTAATGTTACCATGATTTTCACCCCTACTGGTAGTGGGTCTGTCCCTTGCACCACTCGGATAGTATTTAATGATTTGTTTTGTTTGAAAGATAGAGAGTTTCAAAATATGTTCCTTTGAGAACGTTTGTGTTTGCACTATTTTATTCTAACTGTACATAATAGATATATTGTATTTATTGAACATATCACCTGAAATAAACTATCAACAACAGTTACACTGAAGCTTCCTTGTCAAGTTACTATTCTATTGTGTGGTATACATTACTATAAGATTTATCTACTACTCTAATGCCCAAGAAAGGAAATGTTGGAATACAAATACTGAGTTTGTGCCCAGGACTATAAGAAGAGTTCGTGTAATACTGAAACATAAATACTAATAATTAAAGTCTCCCCTAGGACTAACGAGAATTATCAGCAAGATCTACACAGCTCTGGCCACAAGGGGATTGTGGACGTAACAAAATTTGGTGGTCTCGCCCGGTATATTTGAGTTCTACTTTTCCTGACCTAGGATTGACAAAATTTGGTGGTCTCGTTCGGTATATTTGAGTTCTACTTTTCCTGATCTAGGACTGGAAAAAAATTGTTGATCTCGTCTGGAAAATTTGAGTTATATTTTCCCTGACCTAGAAGTATTTTGTGACATTAGTAGTACTGAGAGCGGCATATTTGTGTTTCGTTTTCTAGGACTGTGAAACTATTCTTTTTAAAAAGAGGAGAGAACTGGTTTGCGTATTTATTCCTTGGGAAGTGTGAAGATTCCACGAAGTGTTTAATATTATATTGTGCAAATTTCTGGACAAATCGTAAGTTGGAACTTTATATTTTATTATACAATATATACTACTCTACTATCACAATTATTTCGAACGCTATACTATGGCTTCGAATATATCAAGTGAGGAACTTAATGCCATGTCATTTGCTGAACTAAAGGAGTCCTTTGGGATTGAGGCAGGACAGGCAAGACCTAATCGTAAGCGTTTGATCAAAGAAATTATGACATGTTTGAACGGGCAGAATGCCATGAACACTGGTAATGTAGTTGAAGTAGGACAGAACGATATCAATGAAGGTTATGTAGCTCTCAGTGGGGGCGAGGTAATTGCCCACGGAGACGAGGTAAGAAATATGTCATCTAGATCATCAAACCATGAAGAAGATGAAGGGTTGAGTGAAAACCTAAAATTCCAATTAGCTATGAAGAGAATGGAATTGGAAAGAATGAGGATAGAAACTGAAAGAGAAAATGAAAGAATTAGGATAGAAACTAAAAGGGAAAATGAAAGAATTAGGATAGAAACTGAAAGGGAAAATGAAAGAATTAGGATTGAAAGCAGAGAAAGGATAGAGATGGCACGCATGAACAGACCTGACCATCATAGGGACAGCAATGGTATGGATATTAGCGCAATGAAGCAACACTTGCCTATATTCAGAGAAGAATATGTTCAAGATTTCTTTTTGCTTTTTGAGAGGATAGCTGTAGATTATCAGTTCCCTGATGATAAGATGGCTTTATTATTAAGGTCAACTCTCAACAAAGGAAAAGCATTGGACGTAGTGTTAAGTTTAACACCCGAGGAAATAAATGACTATGAAGTGATCAAAGATAGGGTGCTAAAAAGTTATTCCCTGACATCAGAAAAATATAGAAAGCTATTTAGAGACAGAAAGAAGGCATATGATCAAACTCATGTAGACTTTTTGAGACAAAAGGAGAAAATGTTAGAACAGTGGCTAAGGTCACAGAATGTAAGTGAGTTTGATAAACTCAAGAACCTAATATTGTTTGAGGAATTCAATGATTGTATTCGAGTGGATATTAAAACCCACATCTCAGACCGAGGGGTTGAAGATGTGCATGAAGCTGCTAGATTGGCAGATAACTATGCCATAATTCACGCCAGCATAAAGCCATATTATGCTGACAAACCCAAAGTGCACAAACCAGAGTCAAAGAGGCTAGTAAACCAAAAGAGACAAGTGAAAACAATAATAAGAACAGTGGTGTAAATAATAATAGTAACTTAGTTCATTTCAGGAAGCAGACAGATGTAAATAAAGCAAAGGTGGTATGTTTCAATTGCAAGAAAGAGGGCCACATGAAGAAAGATTGTTGGATCCTTACCAAGAAGCAAGGTGCTATTCTACACTGTGCCAGAGTGCAGAAAGACAGCAAGCAGACAGAAGAAGTATGCAACACAGGGTCAAGAAACTCAAAAGAAATGCGTCCGGCATCGCCCATAGTTGTGGAGTCGATGGTTTTTGAGAACAGTCTATCTAAGGTAAAAGAGAATAGCTGTACTCAATCTATTATGCTTTCAGAAGGCCGTGAGGAACAGATGGTTCCTGAAGTCCCGGAAGAGGACGACCTATCCGATTTTCGACCCTTTGTCTACGAGGGGACAGTGTCGACAGAAGTCGATGTACTCAGCATGGAGAAAATACAGATATTACGTGACACGGGTTCTGCTGTCAGCGTGATCCTGGAGGGCAGTGTGCCGTTAACAGATGCCACCAGTACCGGTGAGTCTGTTGTGCTGAGAGGTGCTAGTATGGAGGCTGTGGAAGCTCCACTGCACAGAATAAAACTCGAGTCGGATATTTTTACAGGTAACATCGTAGTGGGAGTGTGGCGCGCACTACCCGTCAAAGGCGTTTCCATGATATTAGGAAATGACATTATGGGCGGCAGAGTCACTGTCGAGCCCATGGTTAAAGTGTTGGAGACAAAGATGGCGGAGGACAAAAACCTACGTCCTGCCAATGAACGCCCAACATGTACACTGACAAGAGCAATGCAGAAAAAGAAGTCGGTAAAGACTCCTGCTACGCCGTGTAGTGCAACGAAAGATGTGTTTGTCTGTTCTGAAGACACACATGCGAATGAAACAGTGATAACTGAAACACCTGACATCGATTTAAGTGCTACGTTCTTTGCTGAACTAACAACTGGTGATGCAACAGAGAACGATAACATTTTGTCACCAAAGCAGAAATTGGTGAAAGAACAATTGAATGACGAAGTAATAATGCAACTCAGAATGAAAGCTGTTGATGAAAAGACTGCAGATGCAATGGCGGAATGTTTCTACATGAAAGATGAAGTGTTGATGAGAAAGTCGAAACCGCTCAACTCAGGTTCAAACGAGTGGGACAGTATTCACCAGATTGTAATACCTAAGTGCTATCGTCAAGATATACTGCGTATGGCGCATGATCTTCCTTTCGCTGGTCACATGGGAGTCCGAAAAACGCACCACCGTATCCTCCCTTACTTCTACTGGCCAGGACTGAGAAGAGATGTCAAACAATACTGCAAGACTTGCCACGTATGCCAAATGGTAGGACGTCCTAACCAACGAATTCCTGTCGCTCCACTCCAGCCGATACCAGCGTTCGACGAACCATTCAGTCATATACTCATTGATTGCGTGGGCCCGTTGCCGAAAACAAAAGCCGGTTTTCAATACCTGCTCACAGTCATGTGTTCATCCACTCGCTTCCCGGAAGCCATTCCGTTGCGGAACATAACAACAGTGAAGGTGGTAGACGCCCTGACAAATTTCTTCACACGTTATGGCCTACCGAAGACAGTACAGTCCGACCAGGGGACTAACTTTACTTCAAACATTTTCAAACAAGTCATGGAACAATTAGGGATAAGCCATAGGCTATCAAGTGCCTATCATCCTGAGAGCCAGGGAGCTCTGGAAAGGTTTCATCAGACATTAAAATCGATGCTTAAAAAGTACTGTTATGAAAACGAGAAAGACTGGGATAAGGGTGTGCCTTATGTACTGTTCGCTGCAAGGGAGGCCACTCAGGAATCCCTGGGGTTTAGCCCATTCGAACTTGTGTATGGACACTCAGTCAGAGGTCCGTTGAAACTTCTACATGAAACTTGGCTAACGGACAGTGAACCGATTGGACTTTTGTCATATGTAGATAAATTTAAAAATAGGCTTTATCATGCTTTTAACCATGTGAAGATTCATTTTCCACAGATGCAGGAGCGTATGAGACAGAACTATGACCGTAAAGCTACAGCTAGAACTTTTGCACCAGGTGACAAAGTTCTTGTGTTTCTACCTTTGCAAAATCAGCCTTTAAGTACAAAGTTTAGTGGACCCTATGAGATAGAGTCAAAGCTTGGCGAGGTCGATTATTTGATAAAGACTCCTGACCGGAGACAAACGCAGAGGGTATGCCATATTAATTTGCTTAAGCCCTATGTTTCAAGGGAAAAGAGTAAATCACGGGAGGTCCCCATGATTTCATTAGCTAGAGTCCCGACGGACTTATCTAGGATAGAATATAACTTTGCAGAAAGTAAACTTAATAATACAGATGCCCTTAAGAGTTTAGATACAAGGCTAGAACATCTTCCGGTAGAAGATAAGGAGAAGATTATTGAGCTGGTACATGAATATAAGTCAATGTTTACAGATGTTCCCAGGAGGACACATCTAATAGAACACGATGTAGTATTAACTGAGGGTGCCAGGCCAATTAAACAGCATCCATATAGAGTTAACCCCATCAGACTTGAACATATTAGAGCAGAGGTGAAGTATATGTTAGAAAATGACATAGTGGAAGAATGTGATAGCGAATGGTCTTCACCCTGTGTGTTGGTACCAAAAGCCGACAACACATTGCGGTTTTGTACAGAATTTAGGAAATTAAATAATTTGACAAAGACTGACTCGTATCCCATTCCTCGTATTGATGACCTCATTGATAAGATAGGTGACAGGACGTATGTGACAAAAATTGATCTTCTCTCCGCGTACTTTCAGATTCCTTTGACGCCACGGGCACAGGAAGTATCCGCCTTTGTGACACCTGACGGACTTTACAGGTATAAGGTCATGCCATTCGGACTCCGTAATGCCCCTGCGACGTTTCAAAGGCTTATAAACACCCTCACTCGCGGTATCTTCCAGTGTAATGCCTACCTTGACGACATAGTGGTGTATAGTACAGATTTCAAGACACATGTCAGTCAACTACGACACTTGTTTGAACGACTGAATGACGCCAATTTGACAATAAACCTGGCTAAGAGTCAGTTTGGACATGCCACTATCGAGTACCTTGGACATGTAGTGGGTGGTGGAAAGGTTAAACCAGTAAATGCTAAAATAGAAGCTATTCAGAATGTCCCAGTGCCACAGACAAGGAAACAGCTCCGTAGTTACCTTGGAATGGCCGGGTATTATCGTAAGTTTTGCCAGGACTTTTCTACGGTAGCTTGCCCCTTAACTGACCTACTAAAGAAGAACAATCGCTTTGTTTGGTCTGACAAGTGCCAAAAGGCGTTTGATGAGCTGAAGTTAAGATTATCCAGGGCACCTATTTTGTTGACCCCGCGTTTTGATAGACCCTTTAAAATTGCAGTAGACGCGTGCGATACTGGGATGGGAGCGGTGCTGACTCAGCAGGATGACCACGGAGAGGAGCACCCGGTGTGCTACCACTCACAGAAATTCAATATCCATGAACGTAATTATAATACAAGTGAGAAGGAACTTTTAGGGTTGATCCTAGCGTTAAAACAGTTTGATTTCTATGTAAACAGCTCTGGGTACCCGATAGAAATACTGACCGACCACAACCCTCTGACTTTTCTCTCCAGGGTCAAGCAAAACCAGAGGCTTGTTAGATGGAGCTTATTCCTCCAAGCCTATGACTTAAACATAAAACACCTGAGGGGTAGGGACAACGTCACAGCTGATACTCTATCTCGGGTGCTACATGATTGACTGAATAACCCTATACTTCTTTTTCAGATCATCTCATTTATTCATTAAGAATGTGTCATGATAACCTATCATTTGTTTGAATTTTGATTATGGAATACCTATAGAATACTTGTATCATACAGAAGTCAAGTCTTTTGAAAGTATTAATAATTTTTATAATCATGTATAATATTGATGTTCTGATATATTTTAAATTCATTTGATTATGGAAAAGAAATTCCATTTAAATGTTAATGCATGATGCAATATATAAATATGCACGTATTTACTTGATATGGATGGATAAAAGTAATTGTCATCACATGCAATTAAGTGGGAAAACTTTGAGCTAGTTGATTTATTATATTGTTTTATTTTAGTTAATGAATGGAACTAAATAATAATATGTACAATTTTTATCTTAGAAAGAGATGTAATATCAATTGGTATAAATTAATAGATAATATTGGAAATCTATTGCTAAATTGTTATATCATGGTAATAGAATGGGAAAGACTAGTGGATATTCACTATGTTGTATAGGTTGTTATATATTCCATATATCCGGGAAAAGAGGGAAACAAAGGTACCTAAAGGTGTGCACTCATTCAACCCTGAACTAACTTTTATATTAAACTTTTAAATTTGCCAAAAACGCATAATATAGGATTACATTTTAATATTTAGATTACTGTAGTAATCGTAGCTAGAGCATATTTTTTCCTCACATTTGAGAAAAGGGGAAGTATCATCATCTTAGGTATGAACCCTGTTAATGTCAAGTTGACACTGTAATTTAAAGGGGGAGTAACCTATAGTTTGATTCGAGTTACGTATTATTTATCTTTTGGTTTGTATATTAGAAGTAAACTGTTGGAAATTGACAGAGTTTGAGCAATGTTATATTTGTTTAATAGATTTAAACTTTTTGCAAATTTTTGGTGGAAATCCACACAACTGTACTAAGTTAAAATAAGAATGACTAGAATATTTTGGAATTATTTGTACTTGTTGAGACATTAGTTAATATTAACGGGGAGATATTTGTCCATCACGTTATAATCACAATTACCATTGGGTAGTGACACTTTTTATAATTTAGTTGTGCCAGTGAGCCATGTTTGCTTAAATTGTCTTATAATCTTCCATTGATTGATGGTTGTTAAAACGATAATGATAAGTACGAAAAATGTACCATGTTGAGTATTACTTGGGTAATTATGGTACATTATCTCTTTCATTGGGTGGGGGCGTGTCATATATATTGTTTTTCCAAGAATTGGAACACGCAATGTTTATTCTTCTTCCCCCTCTTTTTCTCATTAAAACAGGATTTTGTGGGCGGGGCTTAGGCTTCCGATCGACTGGCGTTTAGTGTGAAGACAAATGATTCTACTTAATGCTGGGATTCTGTGTTGATCTCAAATTCTCAGGGTCTGGGAACGACTCATTATTTAATAGGGGAAGTTCCTATCGTTTTGTTATGAGTTTTGTAATGTTACCATGATTTTCACCCCTACTGGTAGTGGGTCTGTCCCTTGCACCACTCGGATAGTATTTAATGATTTGTTTTGTCTGAAAGATAGAGAGTTTCAAAATATGTTCCTTTGAGAACGTTTGTGTTTGCACTATTTTATTCTAACTGTACATAATAGATATATTGTATATATTGAACATATCACCTGAAATAAACTATTAACAACAGTTACACTGAAGCTTCCTTGTCAAGTTACTATTCTATTGTGTTGTATACATATTTACTATAAGATTTATCTACTACTCTAATGCCCAAGAAAGGAAATGTTGGAATACAAATACTGAGTTTGTGCCCAGGACTATAAGAAGAGTTCGTGTAATACTGAAACATAAATACTAATAATTAAAGTCTCCCCTAGGACTAACGAGAATTATCAGCAAGATCTACACAGCTCTGGCCACAAGGGGATTGTGGACGTAACAATATGAATATGCTTACTCTGAGTGACTTCCTGTATTCTGGAACATATTCTATAATGCGGTGTTCAGCATCTAATGTATCTTTTGCGTAGGCTTTTGGACATCGAATGTCAAAAGGATCACTTTCAAAATCTAGTTCTTCTCTACCATCCGGCAGCCTGTATATTAGAACAATTCAAAATACTTTTAAAAAAGAATGATGCACACTATTATTAGCTCAGTAGTGGCAGAATCAAATATTCTCTCATTAAAACGAACAAAAACAAAAAAGCCTGCATTCGTATTTTGCGAGAAAATTATATATTACTATTACAATAAGCTCTTAAATTAATTTTAAAGTAAAGCCTAAGGTTTGCCATTTTATTAAGCAATGGTTTCGCAAGGATTTTAGGGGCCGTACATTCCCATATCTTTTTTTTTCAGATTGACTGAGTACCATAGCCTATCAAGATAGACGAAGATATCACCGCTAACCCATTTCTTATTAAATAGGTCTGTATAAGCTACAGATAAACATTTAATAAAATACAACGAGCAGAATGATATAAGATTGATCTAATAATTTTAAAAATATAATTATTATTTTTGAAAACATTTAGGAAAGTGATTTAAAATACTTATTGTAATCAGGCTAAAAATAGGCATGTCTTTTTATTTAAAAAAAAAAAACTTACATCAAATTAATATAAAAAAAACAAGAAACTATAATATACTAGATTTATTCTTAACGAACAGACCAGGAATAGTAATAGATTATGAAATAATCTTAGGACTTTCAGTTAATGATATTTTCAGAGTGAATAACAAAATAAAAACCCAAATATGCAAGAAACCTAAAAGAATAATTTACCTCTGGAATAAATGTAACAGATAAACATAAAGACAAAAATACTTTTCTTATACCTTATGTGAGAACAAATGCATATAAGTACTCTTTCTTCCCGAGTGGCATTCGGGCATGGAATGGGTTGGCTGAACAAACCAGGAAAACTAGTAACTAGTAAACATCATTTAAAACATAAATAAAAATGCAAGACTAGACTTTGACCACGTATGAGCGTAGGAATCACTAATCTTCTTTATAGAAGGAGCATCTTTCATTTATAAGATAAAACTAAATTGCCCTGCGTTACCCGAGGAAACAAAAAACATAGGTTCTGGCCTAAAGCTACACATACAGTTTATAAACTACAATAAACAGAAAGCTATAATAACTAAAAAATATATATATAATTATTATTTATTTACTAAAAACATTTAAAAAAGTAAATTAAAATAAATAATGTCACGGAGCGTTGTCGGCAATTGCATGTTTGTGTGTATGTTCTGAGCTCTTTTATATGATAAATGCATTGTTCATTCGTGTATTATTTTTTTGTTAGATATTTTAGTGTTTTGTCTGTAGTAATCTCTAAGTCTAACCGATATGTACCGAGGTATGACGTGTTGTGAGTTGAGGAAGTGACGTCACGGGCTTGTTGTTGTTGGCTGTGGGATGAATGGCGGAAGGTAATCCCTTTTAAAGGAAGGTTGTGTTGGTATACTGTGTGTGATTTCAAAGGATACTATTTACTATTGGAATAGTCATACTTTCATTATTTTATTAGTTACGTTCAATGTATTCTTACTTAAGTTCAACTGAGTTTATTCTGTGCATACAAGCGTTTATTTGGTGTATACTAGCGTGTTGAGTACTGTCGCAGTCTTTTATATTATTATATTCTTCTAATACTAGAAATAGCCCGTGGGGAAACCACGGGGGGAAAGAATTTCGTTTTATGTGCTTTTATATTTGGTATGCTTTTTCAAAAGTCTCGGAAACAGGAGCTGGAAGTAAAGTAGCCCTAAGTCATAGTTTTAAATTTAAGAAATGACGATTCTAATTGGTGATATTTAAATTGTTATAGAATTACTGAGATAAATAAAACGTAAACATAGTTTGCTTTAACTGTCTTTTTTTTTTCAGTGTAATAAATTGAGATAAAACATTTCCTTAAAAGCAATATTAAGTGTAATTTCTTGTTGACCATGAATAGGGTCTAGTTGTCTGTTGAGTGTTTATTTTCTACATGTTAGGGACATTTTTCCTTAAAAAGTGATGAAAGTTGACTATAGATGAAAACTTCGACATGATCGGATGTCTGTTATTAAAATTTGATAATAGCTATCCCTAAAGCCAGAATTATTGGCAATTGTTGACGTCATAGATAACATGGTAATGTTCAGGAACCAAGTTGATAAATTTGGATTTAAAGGCTTTTAGCTATTGCATTATGAGTAGATTTCTGAAGTGTTCAAATTGCGATGAATTAACAGCCGTTGCAAAGACAATCTATAAATTGAGATTTCTCAAAAGCATAATGATTACATTTCGATTCCTGGTGCAGGCTAGGATTTTTTTCCCGGGTCTGGCGGGTGTCCCTGAGTCTACCCAGTTCTGATGGGTACCTGACCTTAGTTGGGGTAAAGTAAAGGCGGCTGTGCATAGTGCTGGCCACACAATCACCTATTATACCGTGTCACAGATCTGGCGAACGCTGCTTCACTGGCCCTATGGATCAATTTGGTCCGACGGGATACTATTTAAACAATAATTGTTATCATATTTATCACAATTAGCTTAATACCAGACATTATCATAACTGTTTGTGAATTCGAGCGTTCGCCTAACGTACCTGAGTAGGGTTTGTTCCTGGCTCTAAAAAGTGTCTCTTAGCCTACCAAGCTCTGACGGGTACCTGCCATTCGTTAGAAAAAAAATCGGGGGCTGGGTATTGCTGGCCACGGAAACTTGTGAACACTGCTTCATGTTCCCCATGGATCAAATTGGTCTAAAGGGGATGGATATTTTACCACAACTCGTGTGAGGCCAGACATTATAGCCATAGGGAATTTGGTAATAGCCTAATATATAGGCTTAGATGTGTCCACGAAAAACAATATTTATTCAGTGCCGTTGCTAGGGATTTGGGGGCCCGGGGGGGGGGGGCTTGGCCTCTTTGGAGCCCCCTGCATTTTGACATTCGACATTATGACATGAGAAAAAAACAATTCGGACACTCCTTTGGGGGCCCCCCTCAAGTAGGGGCCTGGGGGACTTTCGAATTTGGACCCCCCTATCCCTCCCCTAGCTATGCCACTGTATTTATTTTCATATCAAGTTACTGTACCTTAACTGTTGTGTTTCTTTTATAATTGTTTTAAATATCTGTACTCATTATCACATACACCCACTTTTTTTTTAAATAATCAATTTTTGTCCAATGTAGGGTACGTGGGGATAATGATAATAAGTTTCTAATTCTAAAGACAATTAAAAAGAGTTTATATTACACTTTCTAATTACTTTTGTACGTTATACAAAAATGGAAAACCTAAATGTTTTAAGGTTTTAATTTCTGAGCAAAAATTTCAAAGAATGGTCAAGTTTACGGAAAAACGATTTGGTGAAAGGAAAAATTAGAAATTGACTATCTAAAGACCAAAATACCGTAATGTATAAATAGTTTAGTTTTAGTTTTATATTTGTTAAATTGATAGAAATAAGAATAAAAGAGATATTAAGATATAGAGTTAGGATCGAACTTTAAAGAGATTTTATTAATAGATATCAACAAACGTTTTAAATAGTCAATAACTTATGTTTTGTTCTAATCTTGCATGTATGTGTGTATGTTTGCGTGTTATTGTATGTATGTATTTGCAAGTGAGGCAGACAGACATGTAGGCCCCAGGGGCATATTAATATTGTTTAGATATTTTCCAAAGTCTAAAATAAGATTGACCGCTTGCTTTGATATTTACGAATACAAACGGAATTATAGACCTAGGGTTTAGTAATTTGCTGTGATTTTATGAATGGAAAACTATAAACTATAGACCTAATTATCCCAGTTGTCTGTTATTGTCGAAGAATTTAAAGGAATATTTGAGACGTAAAATGCCGATGCATATATGTAAATTAAAACTATTCAATAATGTATTTGTAAAAGTAAATGTTTTAATTTTTCAATTTCTTCGTTTCATTACTTCTCATTAAGAAATTGTAGAATAATGTTTTATAGGAGGATCGTCTGTAATATATTAGACGCTTCTGTAATATATTATAAGTTTAGATAAATCGAAAGTTGTATAAGCTTACAGCAGAAGTCTTTTGGATCAAGCTTTATTTGCTGCGCACCAAAAAAACACGATTCATTGAGCTCTAAAAAAAGCGCACGCAGTCCTCTTATTATAGTCTTTGATATTACGTCATCTGTCTATACTCTCAAAACCAAGTCGCTAAGCGTTCCGGAATGACAGAATGATTAATTTGGGCTATTAATACAACTAAGAACACAGATACAATCTATAGGCTAAGAGACACTAAACTAGATGATAATTCAAAACTTTACAAACATAGAACAAATCAAAATACTAAAACAATATAACTGACCTAACATATAGGTAAGACAGTAGGGTTCTAAAGCATGTTAACTAAGATAAATATTGAAATAATAAGTTTTTAAGTTCTTTTTGAAGGAATCAATGGAGCTTGTTTGCCTGAGTTGAATGGGAAGTAGATTCCACACCTTCGGACCGGATATTGAGAAGGCTCTAAGGCCAACGGTCGTCAAAATAACCGGGGCACGTCCAGAAGCGATGAGTTGGCAGAGCGAAACGTTCTTTGCGGAACATATGGTTTAATTAGTTCCTTGAGATAGGACGGCATCTCATAGCTATAAAGGCACTGATGGCAAAGTAGCGCAACTTTATATTCAATTCTGGCTTTTACAGGGAGCCAGTGCAGCCGACGCAGGAGAACTGTCACAGAATCTCGCCTTGACTTACGCATGACCAGGCGGGCGGCACTGTTTTGAATACACTGTAATTCTGCGACCTTATCGTCAGGTATCCCTTTTAGCAGAGCACTACACTAGTCGAGGCGCAAGAGTATAAAGACAGCGGCAACTTTCTTTGCAGAGTCAAGTGACAAAAAAGATCGTATCTGACTAAGTCTACGCAGCTGTAAATAAATGCATCCGCATATTTTTCTAATGTGGGCATCAAAAGACAACTAACTGTGAATCAATAAGGCCACGTTTCTTTAAATTAATTATTGGGGATCGGATACGACACACAAGGGTTACTTTATAAATATAGATGAACAATTGAAATACAAATCCTATTTTCTATTTGATGGTGCTGAATTTCAAATACACGAATATGTTTAAAACAAAAAATCTAACCTGTGCAGATTATAGATAATTATTTTAGTGCCAATTGTAGAGGATTTAAAACATTGCAGCTGATCTATAAGTGCTTGCTCTGTTTTAAATGGAGAATACCGCAAAATAGCATCAAGATTGTTCTCAGTAAGGCTTTGCACTCTTTGCAGTATTTTTAGTCAAGGTACAACTATAATTTAAATAATTTAAATATATCTTACACTTGATAATAAAAGCAAGTATACAGTTATTAATAAAACAAAAAGTATGCATAATAGTAACACTACTTTACAGCATTAAAAATATCCAAACTCACAGTATTAAATAATTAAGTGTATCATTAATAGGCCTTATGGGCTAAAATATGACCTAAACAAAATTTAAAATGTAACTTCTTTATTTCATTGTGACACTCCACCACGAATTATTTGCATTGTGCCCTAGTGTCACATTTAATAATTCTTGTAGTAATGTAAATGCTGAATTTAATGGTGAAAACCTTCTCAAAATCGGAGAAATAGTCTCTTAGCTATAGGGCTCGATGGATCAGGTGACGCTCTTGGTTCAGAAAATGGCTGACGGGTTTCAGCGGAAAGAGTCTACACTAGCAGTGTTCCTGGATTTTAAACAGGCCTATGACAAGGTCTGGCGGCCGGGGTTGTTGTTGAAGCTACAGAGGCTAGGAATAGCCTCTAACATGTACAATTGGATCAAAATGTTCTTAACCCGAAGAACAGTTGCAACTCGTTACGGGAAAGCGGTTTCTCGGAAGCGCGTCCTGGAGCAAGGATTGCCCCAGGGCTCAGCACTGTCCTGTACATTGTTCCTGGCTTTTATCAACGACCTGCCGAACTATCTGGGAAGCTCGTCGCTGCTTTTCGCAGACGATCTTGTGGTCTGGTCGACCGGGAGGGAAGCGCGTGCTCTAGAGCGGACCCTCCAGCAGGATTTGAACGCAGTAGCCTGTTACGCCAAGCTTTGGGGTATGGAAGTAAACTGCCTAAAAACAGTTTATTCGCTCTTTACCCTTGGAATCGATATCCTCAAAGAGCCGATCGAGCTGAACATTGACGGCCGCGCCCTGGCATGCGACCAGAAGCCGGTCTATCTCGGAGTGACACTGGACCGAAAGCTAACGATGTATGACCATGTGAGGTTAGTCCAAGAGAAAGCTTCTTCTATGCTGAACATTGTCAAGAGACTGGCCAGTACTGGCTGGGGTGCGAAGGCGAGTGTGTTGAGAAATTTGTACCTAGGAGCGATAAGATCTCAGATCGATTACAGCCTCCCGGTGCAAATCTATGCGTCTGATACTGCTTTGAAGACGTTGGACTCTGTACAAAATCAAGCCCTCAGACTAATATGTGGAACGTTCCGAACCGCCCCGACATCGGCTGTTGAAATCATGGCAAACGTGCCGCCTCTGAATGGGAGAAGGAAAAGGGCCGTTATTACTGCTTACGAGCGGTATAAGCGGTTGGAGGAAAGTTCCCCCCTCAGGATGCTCGTGGATTCCTGGGTGGGAAGAGCCCGGATCTCAATGCAGTCCTTCATGCACCACGCACTGAAGCTCAGCGCAGAGATTGGACTCCCGGTCGACCGCATGCCCATGCGGACGGGAGTGGAACCTCCTCCTCACCTATCTTTCAACCTACCAGAGATACGGACGAACCTGATGGAAGCAGTCGGACCCAGCGCTTGCCTGACTGAGAGGCGCGCAGCTGCTCTAAGGACGGTACGTGCATACTCGGGATTCGTCGAGGCATACACTGATGGGAGCGCGATCAGTGGGACCGAAGCGCGTTCTGGGTATGGTGCTCTTGTGTCGTACCCGAAGGCAGAAGAAAAACGGGCTGAGCTAAGTGGGCCGTGTGGAGCAATCTGCATCTTTGATGCGGAGATGGAAGCCATCAGAATTGCTGCTGTGGCAATTGGGAAAACGTTCGAAGACACACCAGCTGCTCGTGCTGATGTAGTTATCTTCACTGATGCGCTTTCAGTACTCCAAGCCATCGACGGCTTGGGAACTTGGCCCGATCTGCTTGTCCGACTATTAGCTGCTATTTCCGATCTGATCCTTAGGTACGAGGTGAAGGTCATCTTGCAGTGGATTCCAGGTCATGCAGGAGTCCCTGGCAATGAGATAGTGGATGCCTTGGCCAAGAAGGGATCCCCGACACCCACTCCGGAGGGTCCGTCCACCTTCGCGAGTGCCCGCAGATCAATACGTGAGTGGGAGACAAGACAATGGAACAAGAGTTGGGACGAGTCTGACAAGGGTCGAGGTGTGTGGCAGAAACTAAAACGGCCAAATCGAGCTGATCCGTGGTGGAAGCTCCGCAGGAGAGAACAGGCTACGATAGCCCAGTTCCGTACAGGGCACTGCCCTATTGGTGCCTATTTCGGACGATTTAGGCCCAATTTCGATTCGCGGTGCCGACAGTGCTTTGAAGCAGAAGAGACGGTCGAGCATTTGCTTTTAGACTGCCCTGCCTTGCAGGAGGAAAGAGTGGATGGGAATGGTCAACAGTTTGCACCATCCCTTTATGGGAACCTGGCTGTGCTACGTAGTACAAGTGTGTTTGTCCTCCGAATCCTAAGAGATTAGTCTCGATTCGATCACTCCGGTGAGTGAGGTTTAAAGTCTTAGCTATAGGGGTTTTACTATAGTCTTGTCTGAAACCTGATTTTGAGAAATGTTACATTTACTATTTTGTTTTTTCCTATAATGAATTTCCCTAGCAACCATTCATGAATTGTTTTGAAAATCGGCACGCTTATAAAGCATAAAAAGAACAAGACCTATGTCAAATTGTGATTACAAAGAACATATACTTTTTAATCATCTAAAAAAAAAACTATAAAATGTAGCTTTATAAGTTAATAAAATCTTTACGAAGCTTGTTAGTAAGACCTAACTACATATTTTAAAACTAATGAAAAAAATGATCATGTGAATATTGAAAATTAAATAAACAGTACTGAACAACATCAGCCTTGAATAAAACTGATGGATATTTTTTTATACAATATAATTTAGTTATTAGAATGTCGTGTAGACCTCTTTTTTTTAAATATTAAAATGACGTTAGACCGTTAGACATAACGCATAAAGAAATTAAATGAACCCAAAATAAAGTAAAATCGTGCAAATCACAAATGTGATGAAAAATATCTAATTCCACTCTAGATTTTATACTAATTAGATGTATTGTTATAAGAAAAAAACTGATCTGATGAAATAGCCTTGCCTAAAACAAGCGATAAATGTATAAGTATAGAAACAGGCATTATAGTATTTACGGCATTACTAAAGCCTCTGCACGACCGCATCTGCTCTTGTTAGGAACATTGTCCCTCCATTGAGGGAAACACTTTGAATGTTGTCGAGGACTACACCTACCTCGACAGCAATAGCTTAAGTACACTGTCCCTGGAAAAAGAAATACAAAACATAATTGGTAAGGCAATATCCTTAATGGCAAGGCTCAACCAAAGAATGTGGGACAACGCCGAACTCACTGGCAGGACGAAACTCTCTGTTTACCAGGCATGTGTGCTCATCACACTCCTATATGGAAGCTAGACCTGGGCCACCTACGCTAAGCAAATATAGCAGCTCATTAGCTTTCACTTGCGTAAGATCCTCCACATCAAATGGCAGGAAAGATTCGTAAATGTGGGGGTGCTCAGGAGAAGATATTCTGATTATAAACTCACTCATGAGAGGTGCCTGCAGTGGATAGGTCATGTCCACATAATTGGCTCGGAACGTATCCCAGGAGCCCTGCTGTATTTAGAGATGGCAGTTGAAACAAGAAAAAGAGGTCTCCCTTGTCTGCGTTTTATTGACGCCAGTAAAAAAGACTTGCTACTGGCGCACATTGATCATAAATCATGAGAGGGCCTTTCTGAGGAACGCACCCCCTGGTGAAAAATGTGCACGAGGAGACTCAAGTCGCAGAAGCCACCCTGACAGAAAGAAGTGAAGAGATGCGAGCAAGGAGAAAGACGAGGGGCAGAGAAAAAAGGAGATTACGCCATCGTCCCTAGAAGACATTTAGGGATGAAATAAATACAATTAAGGAAAAATAACCTAATAACGTGCAAATATGATGCAAAAATCAAATTCTAAGCTAAACATATTTTTTTTACACTTATTGGCATTACGACAGGGTTTTAGGACATTTACTATGTCAAGAAAGCTGCCAATTTGGACAAAACAAACCTCGACTAATGCTTGGGTTGGTTGGATCAAGTCATGTGACTGTATCGTTCAATGAAATGGTGAGATTTCCTCCCTAGCATCGCTTTGAATATATGACTTTCCCCAAAACACAACTATTAATGTAGGCAGTTAGGTTAGTTTCTGTTTTTGAATAATATTTGATTTTAAAAATGAGAGACAGAGCTCTTTCCAACGATGCCAAACACAATGGGTCAGATTGAAAGGATTTCGTAGTAACAACCTTAAAATTATAGCTAGATTTACTAAATATTTATATAAAAATTACAAGGTGTTAGTTTTTAAAATATTTAAAAAAATAATCTATACTTTTTTATAGAATAAAAACTAACCAGGGAAATGTTAAGAAATAAATTAATAATTATAAATTATCAAAATCCGAAAATCCATATTTTATACCCCTACGATACATTATTTTTGGCTTTAGCTCGAAATAGCTCAAGGCACAATGCGACTCAATTCATGGAGGCGGGTCACAATTTGTATTCATATGATGTTTTGTATAAAAAAAATGTTAAATTACAAATTTAACAAAGCCTTTCAACGTGTAAACGTTAATCAAATGTTGATTTTAGATCAATTGTCTACTAAGTATTTGGAATTATTTTAATAGATATTTTTTTTTTAATCATTAAATTTAAACTAGAAATGGTTATAATGTTGAAGCTTTGAATTACTATCTGTCCATTTCTGTAGCTGAAAAAAAGTAACATGAACACACAAAATGGCCATTGGTCCTATGAAAAAAATAGTATAACAATGACACAAATATAAAAACATTCCTACATAAGCCCTATTTAGGCTATTTAAAATCGTTATCAATTGTTATTTATTGACTCATTAAAAATATAATATTTGCAGAAAAGGATATTTGTTGCTGATTTGTACTCCACAATCGGTAATAAGATAGTTTTTGCTCGTTCATTTTTTAAGTAAGTCTGTGAGAGTAGACCGATCCATGCACTTCCACGACGTCTAGTAAACACTATGACATCTTTTCCCAAACGCATTGATCCTGTCTTAAAGCCGTTTCCATATTGACCAATAGGCTTGTGCTCGCCTGTGTTGAAGACATCTTTTTCACAATAACCAAAACTAGAAGAAAATTACAATCCATTGTTTGAAAGTTAATCAAAATATAAAAAATTTCCATAATGCTACCAATGTTTCAGAATTTTAAATTACTTTCAATATATTTTTTTCAGAATATTCTTTACCTAAGCATTTTGAGCAGTGTGTCTCTGTCCATGCCACTTCCTTTGTCCGAAAATACTAAACATGACTGACCATCAATGATTTCTTTATCAATATATAGCTCTTTAGCACCAACATCAGGGTCATAAGCATTATCTGTTAGCATAGAAAAGATGTCAGTAAATAAACATTTGATATAGGGATATTCTATTGCTACAGAAGTAAACACTTTTCTTTCGTCAATGTTAATTTTAAATTCTATCATCAACGTATTGATGTCTTATCTATTATTTGTATGTTTATTATATGTTCTATGCAATTCAGCTGTGGACACATCGTATGCATACAAATGTAATGTACATCTAAAGAAGAATAGAGAGATCAATTATAGAAAAACAAATGGTACAGTAAAAGACCAAACAATCGGAAAGCAAGAAAACCCGTACAACACATTGAGGAAAAGCGAAGCTAAAGGAACGTAATTTAGATTTACTTTAAGTTTTTTTTCTAATTATTTTGGTGTAAATGTATTTAACATTTTTTAATTAAAAAAATATTTTAAAATTCAATAACGCCAGCTGGAAAACTTAGCTTTTGCGGCTCTTGTACGAAAGATGCATACATCAAAAGAATGCACCGATGGCTGGCGTTTTAGTAAGAGATAGTTGGGATTGCGAAAAAAACAACAACAGAAAACAAAAACAATTTGCCCTGTCTGAGACTATAATTTATAAAACGTTTGCAATGCGTTTAATAAATTTAATACATTTAATGAACAAATTTATTAAATATTGTGCGAATCCCACCTGAATATTTTCAAATATTTCCTTCCTTAATTTTTCCATCTGCAATTAACACAGTAAAAAAATCAATAAGATCTTTCAATTGCATTTTTTTAACATTAAATATGAAATGTACAAACCTATTAACTCTGCTATTGCACCAAGAGCCCAGACATGACTTGTGGCACAGGCTTTTAGTTGCCTTGGATGAGTCTATGAAAAGGAATCATACAAATATCAATTACTACAACTAGGGATCCGTACAAAATGCAGCACAGCACATAGTTATTACCGTAAAATCTCAATTCATAAGCCGCACTTCTGTATAAGCCGCAGTTAGGCGTATAAATCAGAAGGCAAATGCAAGAAAAATTGAAGTTCACAATAAATATGTCGTCGCTCTAAAAATCTAGTTAATATGTATAGGCTAATTTCTTGATCTACGTTTTTATTTTTCACTGTAGATGCTTGTGATATTTATTTCTTTGTCGTGTGGAATATGAAATATTGACTACATCATTATATATTATAGTATTTTAAAAGTCCACCATAAAAAAATACAACTTTAAAAAGTCAGTTGACTTTCCAGGAGTTTGTAATTAAGAACTCAATGTCAGGAAAAAAACGGGGGGGGGGGGGGTGTCTTACTTTTACGTGCTAGTGTGGGCGTGTATGCGGAGCAACAGGGATATGAACATGGCATTTTGATTACGTAATATATGGGTAGCCCTATATATGTAACTTATCATCATTAATTATTCGTTTAAAAAAAAGAACAAAATATTTTAAGTAAATGAAAGTACCAAATTGATCATAGGGCCAGTGAAGCAGCGTTCACCAGTTTTTGTGACAACGGCATACTAGAACTGGTGTGGCCAGCACACGGCCAGCCGCCTTTACAGCTACCCATCAGAGCTATATTGTAGTATCTACTAATCCAAATTTAAAGAACTTTTAAAAATTATATTGACCACACAATCTTCTAAAGGGCTTGGGATGTTGTGGCCTCAGAAACTTTTAAGCGCTGTTTTACAGACTCCTCAGATCAAATAGGTTTAAACGGTAAAGTGTACTTTATATAACTATTTGTGTTAGATTTCCTGATCATTATATTTTATTAGTAAAATGCTAAAAAATTATATTATACAGTGCATTAAAACATCTATGACAAAATATCGCACAAAAAACTAAAACAAAAATAAGAAAAAAATATTTAAGAGCACAGGGAAACCCGGAAAATACGAATAGCTAGTAATGAAAGCATTTTTTTCGGAACAATACATTTTTTTTTATGGCGCGACATTTTATATGCTTTACATAATAAGACTCAAACTTTACATAGCCCTTTTCAAAACACTTATTCTGTATTGATGTTACACCTGGACTATCAGCAACTGAAAACAAGTTTCAGGCTTTCGAAAATAAATGCATGAGAAAATACTTCGAATCTCCTACGTAGAACACAGGACTAATGCGTATGTGTAGGACAGAATATCCTCATTTGCAGGCCCTCAAGAAAATATTATGACAACAATCAAACTGCGCAACCTGACATGGTTTCGGTTTTGTATTGTGGCACAATAGCCTGTGGACGTCGGAGATAATGGTTGGACAATGTAAAGTATTGGACAAGGCTGCAGTTGACTCAACTATTGACAACCACTAAAGATAGGCAAAAGTCGAGAAAGTTGACTGCTGAGGTGTACATTGCTTAGGATTGAGCAATCTCTGTCCAGGCTCCAGCCACCCAACGTCACGCCGAAGGCGTGGCGTGCCGTGTAACGGGGAAGGTTTCCGCAGCCCAGCGATCGTTCACTGCGGTTCCCCTAAGGATCATTATTGTGGTCGTAACCTGGTAGAACAAATCCTATAGTCCTACTATAGGTACATGCATCCAGGCACCGGATGGTTCTCGAGACGAGATTGCATCGTGCATTGCTCCCCCCCCCCCACTGAGACCAAAGGCTTCTCGGCAGTGTAATGGACCTCTGACCCGCTGCGGGAGCTGTGCCCCATGCGTTCGCCCGCCAGTGTATTCTTAATGGGAATGTATCGGCGGTTTACACACTACGCCAGTCCTTGAGGCCACAATTTTTATGCATATGCCATAACATAAACTAAATACCGAAAGAAACATTATCAACACTGTTTTATTAATACAATAAGCAAGAACAAAAATTAAATACCAAAAAAAATCGTTCTCACTTTAGTTTTTATGGTATTGAAATATTATTTTCTATGCTTTTTTATTATTTATCTTTTTATTGTTTGGTATTGTGGTTTTTTTTCTTTTAGATAGTATATTTTTGTTAATTTAATAGGCTATTATTAATAACAAGTCAAGTCAACACAACTGTTCAATACGTTTTAATATCAGAAGCTTGACAGTAACAATTATTATGCATATGCCAGTGTCAAGGCGACCAGAAACAATTAACACATATTTGACATTACTTGCGTCCAATTTTGTTTGCTGGCATAAAGCTTATTTATTATATATTTAAAATAGTGGCTTTTTTCTATTCTGGACATATTTCTTTATGTTATTTATCCTCTTAAAAGTCATTTCCATTGCGTAGTTTTTTGTAGCTTGCATTTTTGAAAAACAGCCTAAAAACATTTTGTTCCACTTCAAACAGGTATGTGTAAAAAAAAAAAAATCTTACGTAATTAAGGCAAATAAGATATGTTTTTAAATACTTTAATCTATTCTGAATCCCATGAATATAAAAGAAAATGGAAAAACATCCATAAAATAAATAAATGCCTTTGTTCTGATTTATCTATTTCTTATGTTTTATTCTTCCAATACAAAAATAACTTATTCAATACACAATAGCAAGCATGTAATGCATTTATCATTAGAAAACCCCGTACCCCTCTCGTGTCCATTGCACTCCTCTGGGGTGCATCTCAACAAAACTACACGTACCCATTCGTGTCCATGCACTCTCCCAGAGTACCCCCCTGTAACTTTCGAAGAAAACAAAAACCAATCAAACAACCTGTATATACCGACTTTTTTAAACATTCTAACTAGGAAACACGCAAAAAACACAGAAAAAGTCATTCGGATATACTTTTGGGCATTAATGGGTTAAAAAGAACAAAAACTAAATACCGAAAAGAAACGTTCTTTGTCTTAATTGTAAAAGTCTCTTTTCTTTCTCTCTTAACAAACCACATTGTAGTAATTCGTTTCTCCGTCATTTTGACGGGCATAACCACTAGTATATATATAAACAAACATATAAACAAACTCACGGTAATTATATATATTCATATATATATAGGCCTATGCATGTATATATAAATTCATCGTCGGCATCGTCGGCATCCGTCCGTCTTGAGAGACGATAGTATAGCTTCATGAATGAGGTACCCAACTGCACACTCGAGAATGGCTGTTTAGACAAACTCGGGAGTGGCAATTCCTGTCGCACTTGAGGCATTTGAAGGCGGATGGCTGTTGTAGCTGGTGTTTCCGCCTCGCTATTTTCTGAATGGCAGTCTCATTACGACCAGTTTCTGCGAAGGATGTGCCACGCCTGACTGCGAGCCTCCAGGTTGGTCGGTCAGCGGCTTGACATTCCCAAGGTCCTTGAAGCGCAGTTTCGGGCGTCCTGTCTTCCTATGACCTTCGACCAGCTCTCCGTAGAGTAGGTCTTTGGGAATGCGGCCTGCATTCATTCTCTTTACATCGCCGACCCACCTGAAGCGTTTCTCGCTAAGCATGAAGGCTGCTCATGTTGGCTAACTCCAGCACATCTGTATTGGAGACCCTATCCTGCCACTAGATCTGCAGTACGCACCGTAGGCCTCGCATGTGGAAGCTGTTGAGCTTCCTTTCATGCCTCGCGTAGGTGGTCCATGACTCACAGCCATACAGCGAAAAGCATTTCGCGAATAAGGACCTTTGTGACTTTGGTCTTGGCATATAATTTATATTTATATAAATATATATATATATATAATTAAATATATATATATATATATATATATATCTATATCTTTATCTATCTCTCTATACATATATATATAGTTACGTGCATGCAAGAAGTCATTTGTCTGCACTAATGAGATGACGTAAGATCTCAATCTTAGTATTAAATTATACAAATGTGTCCAGGTGATATCTCGTAGAAACTTATAGTTTACTTCCTCCCTAGATGATTGCAACAGTCCTTCTATGTACATGGCTCAGTAATAGTTGTCAAGATTCTAGTGTATAACTTATTGGTTTTTCTGGCTCAAATCGGCTCAAAACGTCGAACAATATAAGGATGAACAATTCATATCGGTGCATCCATGATGTCTTGTTTCGAGTAGGGAGGCTGAAGATGGTGTTTGTTGTTAGGATGCCAAGTTCAGCACACATTTTCCGACCCCGTGCTTCCCCATCACTCCTTCCCAGGAAGAGTTGCCTCTACCGACACGAGCATTAAAGTCTCCAAGAATAATCAGTTTTTCAGTGGAAGGTGTGGCGCAGACGACAGTGTTGAGATCTTCAAAGAATTTATCAATGGTCTCGTCCGAGTTTGTCATTGTGGGTGCATATGCACTGAAAATTGATGCAAACTTCTTACCATGGCAGAGGGGCAGTCTCATTGTCATGAGGCGATCATTAACTCCTCTAGGAGAACTGGTGAGCTTGCAGGCAAGAGAAGATTTACTCGCAAAACCAAATCCAGCCTCGCGTTTTGCATTTGGGTCACGAACGCTCCAGAAGAATAAGTAGCCAGAAAGCCTTTCTGTGAGTTCACCTACACCAGCCAGTCTAGTTTCACTAAGGGCAGCTATGTCTAAGTTGTCTCTAGAAATTTCATGAGCAATGAGCACTGAGCGTCACTGGGGTATGTCTGTGATATCTCTGTCGAGAAGTGTGCGGGTATTCCAAGCTCCAAATGTTATAGGAATTTACTTTTACTTTATTTTCTTTGAGTTTCGACCGCATTAGTTGGATACCCGCCTACCGCGGTTTGCCGACCAGGGTCTAGGGAGCAGGCAATGTTTAGGGCACCTTTTCTAGCCCTTCCTCGTGCAAGGAGGAGAGCAGTGTTGTCCTGAATAGGGCTGCTTAGTGTCTGCCGGATTCCACGTCTGCTCCAGTCAGTGGGGAAACGACCTTATAGCCAGAGTCGCTTGTGTGCAGGCTTGTGTCTACGACTGCCAATGCACCACACCTATCGCTTCGCCGCTTACCCATCGCCACAAGGCTTGTGATGATGGATGGATGACTAATGATTTGCGCATATTAATTTGTTTAAAGTGAAGAGGAGTTGCGCAGTTGGTGAAACAGAGCGCATCCTCGCAATAAGCTTGTCAACCAAGTCAGGCAAGGTAAATATTCTTAGCATCTATGCCTCAAATTATGATCGCCTCAGGTAACAAAAGATCAGTTCTATGAGAAATGTGATGACGAAATCAAATCGATTCCAAAATTTAAGCACGTCTTCTTATTGGGGGACTTCAATACCAGATTTGGATAAAAACACAGTATTTAGCCTGAGTGCCTAGGTCACTTTAGAGTGGGGAAAATAAATGAAAATGGACAAAGAGTTCTGGAACTCTGCTCGTGTCATAGGTTTTGTATCACTAACACATATTTTAAGACCACGGCTCTCCTTAATGTTTCCATGGGACACCCTAGATCCGGACACTGGCATCATCTAGACTTGATATACATCAACTAAATGAATCATTTGTTCCAATTTACAACTAACTAAGAGCCTATATCAATATCAAATGACACTGTAATGAATGGTGAACTCAATGCTATACATAGTCGAAGCGCTCAGGGAGAATAAACCAGGACCTACCCTTTAGACACGTTTACACATAATTAAAATGAGTAAATACTAAACTCATACAATTATATATAATTGCTTTGCTGTATATAATCATTATACTGTTTAATAACACTTATGAAGAATAATATCAATAATCTTTCCTAATGGGGGCTCAAGCCAAAAATACATCATACCTAGGCCTATATTAATTCACTCAAATGCAAGTCATCTGAAAGAACTATAATATTAACATAACTGGTTGTCATAAAAAGATAATAATATAGACCAGTATACCTTCATCAAACTAACTTTCAGCATGTACAATGGTGAAGATGAACACCGTATAGCGTCGATGCAATACCATACGACTGGCAATTATGAAAGGATACCTGTCACGTCATTAGTAGTCTTGTCCGGTATTTTAATGTAATAGTTAATGGTCAGGTGGTAATGTAATAATATTAAAATGTTTTACTTGGCTAAGCGGTATTTCGTCCTCAGAAATTATCACATCTGCTATCTGTGCCATGCTATTGGTGATAAAGGTAGCCCTGGAACTCGTGGCGTAAACTGTTCTAGTTTAAATTTCTAATAGATTTTTTAATTAAGAGAAACGAGATGTGTATCTAGATATACTGTACAAGCAGTCGGCTTCCTTCTTCCACCAATCTTGTCAGACGTATTCGGGAATTTCAACAATTATGTAATCTAACTGCGACTAATAAAAGGATTTACCGAAATTATATTTTTATTACTTCCTTTATTTTAAGTTGCAATTTCTGTCTGTCTGCAATCATGCGTCGTGCAAGAATTGGCTTCGATTTTCGACCACTTCCCGTGGTCCGATCGAGCTGAAATTTGGACAACAGATTTGGGGCGCCTAACAATACAACCTATCAAATTTTCAGTTAAAACGACTTAATAATACTACACTTATGACAATATTCATTTCTTAAAAGGAAAGTATAAGAAATATTTTGATTTCGCGTTAATAATGCCTGTGCAACTTTTTATAGTTTTTCGGCGCAAAGCTAGAAAAAAAAATTATGCGCTAAGATTATTTTTAGAACAATTCATACGGAGTAAGGAGATATTTTTGAGATTTGCGACACAGATATTTTTTCTGTACGTTTCATTTGCAGTAGTCAATCAATTATTTGATTACATGATAGTACTTAGTTTGATAATAATGGTTTTCTTGTTAGCTAATGCTCTTGACGTGGCCTATTTATCGGAGCCGCCGTGGGGATACGAAAAGCCGATATTGGGTCTCTCTAAATTTAAAAGATGGGGGCCTGAGGATATGTTGTTGTTTTTTTTTGCTTTTTATTTGAGGGCCTTCCATATAATTTATGGAACATCTTTCTCAGCCTTTTTAACTTACACTTATTTTAGTTTCAGTCTGACAATACAAAGCTCTAAAGCCCTTCTTCTAGTTTCAATCTGACTATACAAAGCTCTGAAGCCACTCCTTTCACTTTTAATCTGACGATACAAAGCTCTGAAACTACTCCTTTCACTTTCAATCTGACGATACAAAGCTCTGAAACTACTCCTTTCACTTTCAATCTGACGATACAAAAATCTGAAGTTACTCCTTTTACTTTCAATCTGACGGTACAGCGCTCTGAAGCCACTCCTTTCACTTTCAATCTGACGATACAAAGCTCTAAAGTTACTCCTTTCACTTTCAATCTGACGATACCGAGCTCTGAAGCCACTCCTTTCACTTTCAATCTGACGATACAAAGCTCTGAAGTTACTCCTTTCACTTTTAATCTGACTATACAGAGCTCTGAAGCCACTCCTTTTACTTTCAATCTGACGATACAAAGCTCTGAAGTGACTCCTTTTACATTCAATCTAACGATACAGAGCACTGAAGCCACTCCTTTCACTTTCAATCTGACGATACAAAGCTCTGAAGCCACTCCTTTCACTTTCAATCTGACGATACAAAAATCTGAAGTTACTCCTTTTACTTTCAACCTGACGATACAGAGCTCTGAAGCCACTCCTTTCACTTTCAATCTGACGATACAAAGCTCTGAAGCCACTCCTTTCACTTTCAATCTGACGATACAAAAATCTGAAGTTACTCCTTTTACTTTCAACCTGACGATACAGAGCTCTGAAGCCACTCCTTTCACTTTCAATCTGACGATACAAAGCTCTGAAGCCACTTCTTTCACTTTCAATCTGACGATACAAAGCTCTGAAACCCGTCCACCTTAAAAACAAAATTCAAATCTAGTTTTTTTTTAATCACTCGTATTGTCGTGGAAAGTATTTAATATATCGCAGCACTCATGAAGTTGTAGGAAATAAAAAAAATTCTATCTATCTCTCCATATCCTCTTTTAAAAAACACTTTCAAAAAATAAGATTTAAAAACTCGTTTTTTTTTATAGTGTTATGGACTGTCACTATGATGACTATTATTACGACTCGTTAAATCGGATTCAATGTATAGTTGTATCTTTATTAGAAGTCTCTAGATTCTGCTAATCTGTAGCCCAAGCTAGGGGTTCCTTGACTGACAGGTCTATGCAGTAATGTAGTTATATTCAGTATAATTATCTTCAAAACCTTTCTCAACAATGATAGATCAAACAACTCCAGTTGTTGAATAAACAATTTTATTTAAATTGTAGACTCAATATAAACTTTAAATAAATGCATCAATTGAAGGCAACATAAGAGTTTCATAGAATTTCATATAATATACAAGTATCAATATAGCGACTTCTCTCTACAAACTTTCAAACTGAACTAGCTTTAAGGAGGTAGGCACTTTACAAAGAAAACTATTATCGAAGATTCTACAGGGTCGTAATACGCATTTCAATCTCACTGGTCTATAGGATACTGCGATCCAGATTAACCTTCAATTTCCACGGGGTTGGGCGAATTATTTTATTTAAACTGCCCTCAGGGCATAAAGGTCAAACTTTGGACTCTAATACGCACTTGTTAAGAGGTCAATGCCTTATTACGTCACTCATCTATGACCGACATACGTAACAATAGTTAGTCAAACTGTCTAACTCAAACGTCAGCTCTACAGAAATAATATATTTTTAAATAGAAATGGTTTTAACATTATTATATCTTAAGAATTCTTTATGATGTATGTATTTATTATGGTACTAGCTTGAGGTTATTTAATGTTTTTCTAAATTTCTAAATTTTCCATATAACTATTTTTTAGCAAGGGGCGTCATTGTTTTGACTAGCTGTCTAATGTGTTAGAGCTTTGTTAATATTTTTATGCTTATAATTAAATAAAGAATTCTTGAGAGTAATTATATTTTTTTGCGGGGATACAATCTTTGTTCTGAAAAAAAAGGATATAAAACTTTTTTAAATTTAAATACTCTAATTTTTAAAATGTTAAATATTACGTTACAAGCATTGATAATTAGCTAATACGTATTTAATATTTTATGACGAAATAGTGCACATGCTCATAATTTGCTGCCATTGCCATCCCCCACCTTGCAATACCTCATGCCCACTTTGCTCTATATGCCCCTTCCCCCCTGAGTATTCGATGATCAGAACTATACATATTGTAATGAACAATCAGTTTTATATATGTATTGAACTTTGTAATTTTCATTTTTTAGTTGACGTCACATTATTTAATTACTCCTTTCTTACTCTTCACATATAGTCAGTCACACATGTTTTAATCCCTCCCTCGCCTCTGTGTGAATCGTCATTTAACAGCCCATAATCATAGTTAGGCTATACGAAGAAAACAAATGTAAGACTAGACTCGAGCCACAAATACGCGTGGGACACAAAATAGCAATTGGCACTTTTAAAATGCCAGTAAAAGGTTTACAAATTGTTAATTACCTAATCCAACCAATTAGATCTAGACTAGTTTTAGGTTTAGTGAGTGTTACGGTAGGCCTACAAAATTGAATATTAAATATATATATATATATAAACATAATTAAATAAAAGATTGACAATGGTTTCCAGTTGGATTTGAACCCGGATTACCCAGTTGACAGCCCAGAGTACTAACCATTAGGCCAAGAAACCTTGATGTCAGGTTACAAAAACATAGTAACTAAGAATATAGGGCCAGTTTAGATTGGCAGGACTACCAATAGCCACCTAGAAGCTATTTGTAGTTAACTACCAATAGCCGCAAAGAAGCTATTTGTAGTTAACTTCCAATAGACACTCCCAATGTGGCAAAGCTAAAAATAAATAATTTGGGAAATTCCCCCGAAATGACGAAGTTCTCATTCAGTTGATGGGTATTCCCGTTCTCACGGTTATTTGATCATCTTGAGTGACATGGCGGAGAGAAGAGAGGAAAATTCTTCGGCTGGTATATTGCCAAGCAAAGTAAATATTTTAATTAGTTTAATAGCAACTCACCTATATAATGATATTGATATATAGCCTCTATATATAAAGTTAAATAATGTTTTTATTGATTGCATTTTGTCTGTTTATTTATAGCCTTAAAAATCAACATCATTGATCTAGATCACTTCATTGCATGTAGCCTTCAATACAAATGTATTCAGACCTTTATAGTCTATATGATATACGTTTTTCGCTTTACACTCGTAGGAAATTAAATCGATAGGGACTATTAAAAGAACATTAAATTTATTACAAGCGGTATTTTTATTACACATTACAACGAACATTGATTTGAATTTCTTGATTTCATTATCCCCCTCATCCCCGACCCATTATATTTACGTTACGCCCTGACTTAAAGACCAACTGAACAGGCTTAATTATCTCGAAGGCACGAGATTTGTATTAGAAGGAAAATAAATAAGCAAATCACGACGCATGAATCTATATTTAACCATTTGTTCAAACGTAAGAACAGGGCGAATATTCAAAACAAGTGGCAATAGATTCAAAACCCCTGACAATATTCATTTTCCCTATTTAAGTTCTTTTTACTGACGTCACTTCCCTTTGTTGCCGGAAATTAAACATCTCAAATGGCTACGAGATTTGGATTTTCCCTCCAAAAAGCACACACATTTAACTGCTCATATTAAAACTTAAAAGTTATGTTTCATATTTTGTATAAATGATTTTATTAATGGGATACTGAATACATTAGTAACCATCAAAATAAACTAAAAAATCAATTTTTTAAAAAAAAAGCTCTTTACGTGGTCTTTAAAATTAAGTACCGCAAGGCTCGTGCTATATTTAGAGACATTATAAATCAGTTAAGCCATTTTTTCCTTCTACCACAACCCCCCTCGCTTTCAATCCGTGTTTAGAATAGTTGTCAAAAGGGCAAGGAGAAGCAGTTGTTTTTTTCTACATTTTGTTCCTATGTAACTTCTTTTTTTCTTGTAGCTTTCATTCAATGTGTTACTCTGGCTTACGGGCTTTCCCTATTAAGTATCACTTTACAGTACTATTTTAATGTTGTTGAACTAGTTATTTTTCTTTTACTACAAAAACACATTTAGATCTAGATCTATAGGATCACAATATCTCATGTCAACTAATAATGAAAATAATTGTAGAAAATAGTATAGTCTATTGTTGGAGACAAATTCGAAACTGAAAGTTAAAGTTAAATTGAAATTGAAACTGAAAGTGATAGTGAAATTGAAACTGAAAATGATAGTGAAATTGAAACTGAACGTGATAGTGAACGTGATAGTGAACGTGATATTGATATTGAATGTGAACGCTTCAACCAACGAGGTCTACCTAACCGCATAAAAAACTAACTGTGTCTCTGTTGTCCCGAACACAAAACCCACTTTTATGATACGTTTTAAGAACATCCTTTTATTTTCTAATTATTTCTTTTACTTTTAAAAAGTAGGACAAGACAGCTAGTCTATACCATTAAACAAATTGAATTAAGTAGGAAAAAGCTTTTTCTTTCCTTTTCAATTGTGTGGGTACCTTTAGCTAAATTCTCGCAATCAATTTTGGATCAGAGCAACAAGCAGAAAGCCGGCGTGCTAAAATTAATATTATTAGCTTTTTAGAGAGTAAATCAGCTATGAATAGGGTTGCCAGACGTCCGGCAAAAGGAGGACATGTCCTCCTTTTTAGCCCTGTGTCCTCCGTCCGGCAGGCAAAGCTAAAAACCCTTAAAATGTCCGGCTTTTTTGTGCCAAAAGTTTTATAAGTCCTTAGTGCACTTTTTATGTTCTTATTTACTGTCAATAAGTGGATGCGCGGGTCGAGTATTTTTAAAGCATAACTCTGGAGTATTTAGCAGGTAATGTAATGAATTAGAATGTGTTATATAATGCAGGGGTTTGCAACCTAAAGCACTCGTGCCAAACTTGGCAGGAAATAGCGATTTTCAATGGCTCGCGAGAGACCTCCAAGAATTTTTTTATTGATGAAAAAAACAAACAAGAACAGTTTCCGGTTCTGAATCAGGAAAACTGACTTTTGAAGCCGATATTTCTGAAGTAGTTTTCTAACCAAAGGTAAGACTTACAAAAATGGGCATCCAAATGTGCCCATTTGCGGACAAAAATCTGAAAGGGAGCTTCTTATCTTAGGAAAGTCATCTGCTATTCTCAACTGATATGGATTCGCTCTTCTACTTTCAACTTTTGGTAAAACCTACACTTATAAAGAAATAAAAATAAGTCAGTAATATTGTTTATAATATTACAAACATAACTTGTTCGGCATCGCTATTGAATCAAATGTGGAAACGATTTTTTTAATTAGAGGGAGATAATTAAAACATTTTATTTGGGTTATATTTTTAGTATGTTTCCGTTTTTTTTTTCTTTTATAAAAACATTACAAGTTATAACATTGAAATGAAATGAACAAACTTTAATTTTTTTTTACAAATTGTATAACTATTTTATGATTAAAGAATTTCTATGTATATTCTCAAACATTACATTAGCTACTTAGTTTGTCTGATTACTACATATCTATTCCACTTAACGTCAGTATAGAGAATAAATGCGTAATACTTAAACACATTAAAGGACATTTCATTAAACTGAGATCACAATATAATTTAGATTAGTGTTAGATCTTCATCTTGAGTACGGTACCAAAATAATGTTAAGACTTAAGACAATAATTACCATAATTGTCTAAGTTATGTAGACTAATAAAAGATTGTAATTGATATAAATGCAAATAAAAAGGATGATAATCACAAACACGTTCATTTTGTTGGCCTTGGTCTTTCTACGGAGTTAATTTAATTGTCCTATAAAAATAATTTAAAAAAAGTATTATAGAATAGGTTGACTTTTAGGCTGTTGGCATGCATAATGATTTAAAAATCCTAGTTTGGCACGCTGTTAGCAAAAGGTTGCCGACCCCAGATCTAATTCTTTGTTAGGTTAATAATTGCAGTGGAGTGTTTTTTTTTTTTAAAGTTTCACAAATTCAAGTTGCTTTTCAGAGTTACTAAAAAAATTGTGAACTTTTTTCTGTTCCCTGGACTCAATGGTAATGTGAAAAGAGTGTTCTCATAGATAAACGTTCAATGGACAAAGGAAAGAAACAGACTTTTAGTTAACTCAGGGCATCAATCTTACAAAGTAAAACTTGAAAAATATCACATGTAGGCTAAACAGTTTTATAAATGTGTGCTTGTTAACAACGATCTTGTGCAAAAAGTTGGCTCGCCAGATAAATATTTTGTTTAATTAAGAAAGATGATAGTGTATTAACTGTAGAATTGAATGTTTAATTTTTCAATAATTTAGTATTTTTGCATTATGAAAAAAAAAGTCAATTTAATTCATATTTAATTTTTTTTTACAATACTTTTTCTTAGTGAATTTATTTACAAATAGATAATTATTGGCAACCATTGTAGTAAAAGTGTACTGATAGCTGGTTAAATCTGCATTCAATTAAAAATAAATTAAATGATTTAAATGAAACACTCAATGTGTCCTCCTTTTGGTAGCCATGTGTCTTCCTTTGTCCTCCTTTTTGTCTCTCAGTGTCCTCCTTTTGGTACCCATGTATCTGGCAACCCTAGCTATGAACTACCATTTAACTAAGAGAACTTAGTGTCTTAAACGCCGACCAAGCAGTCCAAACAGTCCAGAACTGGACAAAGGCGATTTATCCCCATCTTTTACGAAGATTCACCTGTCTAAAACAATCACATTTTCTCTAATGGCGACCACCGTCATATAAAGCTGCGTTTCCATGAGCTATTGTTTGCGCCATGGGAAGTTGGTTTAAGGAGACTTCCTTAGAAGACCCGGAGACAAGACTTAGGGTCAAGGGACGCACTCGCCCGCGTGTGCAAGGCAATTCTTCATCTGCGTCCCGAGACTAAAGTTTGAACTCAAGTCTAAACGTCACAAACATGGGACTTGTCCGTCGTAACGATAAGGTTAAAAGACAAACACCGTTTAGATTTTCCAACTCAGGCTCAATATTATAATCAAAGAAAAATATACATGAGTGTACGTCATATTTCCCAACATGGCCTAGAGTCTAGAGATGTTCGGCAGGTTAGACTACTCGCGCGTGGCAGGAGACGCCACTCTTTGCAGAAAGTATCCCATGGCCTCCACGGCAACAACCACACTTTCTGCATACAGGCATCCCAGGAGAACTAGGCTCGACCACCTTACGAGCATTGTAAGACCCCAAGCTCGATAAACATCGTATTGCATTTGCCAACCCTGGAGCCCGTTGTAGGACCGGATTTTAACAAGATCAATAATTACCATGCCGTCAGGACCTTTTTTTAAATACAAGCGCTCCATGCAATACACTTCGAACACAATGAGGCCTATTCGGTACGCGAGAGCTGAAGGAAAATCACGCCGACTCATAGAGGCAAGCCGCACACGGTCGTGGATCGAAGCCGTCGCAATAGAGTATTCAACTGCTGTGAAATCATCGTTCATGGCGTGATAGCCTCGCTGATCCATTCACTTTATCCTCGTTGCTTCTTCGAGGCAGAATACTGCCATACTAACACGAAATACAATGCACAGCCAGCCTTTACTTTGATTCAACTGACGTCAGGTATAGTTTAGAACTGCGTAGACCTAGGGCGACTGGATATGAACTCCACTTCACAGGGAGATAATGCGAATCGAGATTACTTTCTTAGGGCTCGGAGAACGAAATCCGCAGTTGTGATGCATTCCCGTAAAGGTTCGGCGCAAACGGTTGGCAGTTCCTGTCAACTCTAAGGTAATCTGCAATCACTTGCTTAACCGTCTCTTTCGCCTCCCTGCAGTTACTACACCGCGAATCTTATTGGGGCTAAACCTACTAAAGTAGGACCCTATCGGACAATTGTCCAGTTCGAAACTGGGCTATTGTAGATGATATCCTTCTGCGGAGTTTTCACCACGATCGGCTCGATGGGTCGTGTCCGATGTTGCCACACGCCTCGGCCTTGTAACGTTTCTGGAAGATAGGGAGATATATGAGGAGGAGGCTCAATTCCCATTTGATGGGGCATGTGGTCCCCTGGGAGTCCGATCTCTCTTCTCAAGTTCGCTGCTTGATGCATGAACGACTGCATTGAGATCTGTCGCCAACTAACACAGGTACTCTCTTCCATCTGTTTATACCGCACGACTTCAGCTATATCGGCGCGTTTCCTTCGCGTGCAATGTGGAGGTACTTTTGCCATGATTTCCGCCGACACCGTTGGGGCTGCCCTGAAAGTCAGTCTGAGGACGTAATTTTGTACAGAGTTAAGCGTCATTGAAGCCTTTTGAGAGGCGTAGACTTGCTACGGGAAGCTGTATTCAACCACACCTACGTAGATGTTCCTCAACACTTTCGCCTTCGCCCCCCCCCCAAGCTCGTACTTTTGCCAGTCTCTTGACAATGTTTAGCTTAAAGAGGCGTTCTCTAGGACTTGCTTAACATGATCGTACATGGATAGCTTACGGTTTAGTGTCACACTTAAGTAGTTCGGTTTCTGTTCGTTCTTCAGAGCCTGCTCTCCTATCTTCAGCTCGATCTGTACCTGTAACAAATTGATCCCTTGGGTGAAGAGCGAGTAAACTGTTGTTTTAGGCAGTTTTTCTCAAGATCCCACATCCTAGTAAAGCAGTTAATGATAGTCAGATCCAACGCATCCATCCCTGTCTTCCACATTACAAGATCGTTCGTAACTAGCAGATTTGATCATCCCAGTTAGTTCGGTAGGTCGATGATGAAGGCTAGGAACAATGTACAAGAGAGGGCCGATCCATGGGGCAGTCCCTGCTCCAGGTGCGTTTACCGGATATTACTTTCCAAAAACTTGTTGCCATCGTGCGCTCTTTTAAAAATTACTGATTCACATATGTGTGTTAGTGGAGACACCTAACCTATGTAGCTTTAACAGACCACGTTTAAAATCCAGGAATACTGCTAATATAGACTGCTTGCGTTGGAATCCGTCCGCCAGTTTTTGTACCTGGTCCTTCGAGTTCATTCCTGCTCTAAAACCAGCCTGCGATGGGGTGATTAGCTCCTTATTTTCTAATTATCTCACCAGCCTTCGATGTATAATTCGCTCAGCTACCTTCTAAAGCTTCTGTAGCTGTCGACTTGTCCCGGATCGGGGCTACCACTGTTGGTCTCCATAGTTGAAGGGAGGACACCTTCAGATCACGTTGGGTTAATGATCTACAAGATTTTTTCATTGGCACCGTTTCGACGTGCGTAATTAGATCTGAACCTGGTGTCTTTCTAGCTTAGCATCGTCTTTAAACATATTCCAGTGTCTTTCGGGAGATGTGCGCGAGAATGTGTCCGCCTCGCTCTCTACCATCACGTGTCTCTCAGATTCCTTCCGGACTTTATTAAGAGCCTTAGACACTCGTTCAACCACCTACTTTTCCCACACTTACTAAGTGCTTTTTTCGCCTCTCTGTCCGCTTGGCATCCATAATCAGGGATTCTGTACAGCTCTGAGTTCCTAGCAGTTTCAGCCCTCCCTAGGTGGGTGATGATTTTCCATGTCTTTCAGCTATCCGCGAGGACCAACCCCACATGATTTTCATTCCATTTCGTTAGCTTTGCCTCCAAAATCGCCCTTCTCAATTCAGCCGTCAGCTGATTGTACTCTCTTCGGCTCTCAGCCTTTTTCCACCTGCTCGCCTTACGCCAAGCAACCCTCATTTTGCGGACTAACTACTGTAGTGCTGATGTCCAGTATAGTCTTATTACTTCCACAATCTCCTTGGTACTATCGCTCTTGTGTAGATTGTGTGTGATGTATTTAGGCGATTTAACAATGGGGCACGGTGGTCGAGCTAGGCAGCGCGTTCGACTGGCGTACCGAAGGTTTTAGGTTCGACTCCAGGTGAAGGCTAGGATTTATTTTCTTGTCTGAAGAATGTCCGTCAGTCTACCCAGCTCTATTGGAAACCTGATCTTCGTTGGGGTAAAGTAAAGGCGGCTGTGCATTGTTTTGGCCACACATCAACCAGTATACCTTGACCACTGAAACTGGTGAACGCTGCTTCACCGGCCCCATGATCAATGAGGTCCGACGGGTACTTTTCTTACAATGATAAAGATGATTGTTGTTGTCTATGGTTGTGATCTGGTAGATTATTTCATCTGTGTGTCGCCTCACTAGGCCTTGAGACTTGGCAGTTACCGTTCAGTATTAATTATTTAGAACATCTGATTTAAAACTTCTTGTAAATGATGAATATTATTAGTCTAATTTGACAAAAGAACAATAGAACTGTTGGTACTGAAGCAATGATGTCAATTTATAGTGCATTATTCAAATGATTAATTTGTTTACATATAAACAAGCAATAGTAATCTAATACAGATATGTACAAAAAGCAATCGGAAAAAAAACACTTTTTCGTTCGGAAACAATAAGATAACTGACTTTCTGATTTCAGTTTGGTTCCAACCATTAGTCTATTCAGAATTCAGAGTAATTCCGACCGAAGATAGCTGAAGTCCCCCTCCCTTATAAATCAATTAGCAATTCCATAACATCGAGGGTTAAATAATAAAGTAAGATTACGTGTGCTTATTCTATATCGAGCATAGCATTCATAATAGAACGATCCATACAAGTTGTTATAGACTGTCACTATGATGACTATTATTACGACTCGTTAATCGGATTCAATGAATATAATTGTATCTTTATTAGAAGTATCTAGATTCTGCTAATCTGTAGCCCAAGCTAGGGGTTCCTTGACTGACAGGTCTATGCAGTAATGTAGTTATATTCGGTATAATTATCTTCAACACCTTTCTCAACAATTATTGATCAAACAACTCCAGTTGTTGAATAAACAATTTTATTTAAACTGTAGACTCAAGATAAACTATAAGTAAATGCCTAAACAGGTGGCTAACATAAGAGTTTCATAAAATGACAAAAAATATACAAGTATCAATATAGCGACTTCTCTCTACAAACTTTCAAACTGAACTAATTTTAAGGAGGTAGGGACTTTACAAAGAAAACTATTATCGAAGATTCTACAGGGTCCTACTACGCATTTCAATTTCACTTCTCTATATGATACTGCGATCCAGACCAACCTTCAATTTCCACGGGGTTGGACGAATTATTTTATTTAAACTGCCCTCAGGGCATAAAGGTCAAACCTTGGACTCTAATACGCACTTGTTAAGAGGACAATGCCTTAGTACGTCATTCATCTATGACCGACATTCGTAACACCCCCCTCCTTCAACATTTTTATAATTATTTCTTTTACATTTTAACAATACAAAAAAATGTTAATTTTAAGAATAATTATAAAAGAAAATATTCCGGTGAAAACAGTTCAATTGGCTATTCCACTAATTCAATCAAACTGATAACAATAACATATAATAAATGCAATATAAATTAATCTTATCAAATGGCTTAACTATAGTCATTCAATCATTCAATATTAATTCAAAACAATGGACAATTAAATTATGTTTATCTAAATCTTGTATACAAGAAAAACACATAAGCATTCTTAATAGGAGCCAATAAAATACAATTTAATAATTTCCATTACATTAACATTCCACGTTAATAAAAATTCATCCATTTGATTCTAAGCTAATATCTTTTGCAATGGTAATTAAACAACAAGAAAAATACCGCTGCATGAGAAAAGAAAAAAAATAGGCCTGACCCAATTACAAAAAAAAATGATCCTCGCTTAGACAGTATTTTTTTCAAGCCTGTAGACCTGACCAACACATTAGACAACAATGTCTATGACGGGGAGAAAAGATTTAGGTCAATTTTCTTCTCTCTCTCTCTCCATTCCCCTCCACTACTTTCTCATTCTCTCTCATTCTTCCGATGTTCTAAACAATGTTTACATTTCTATGCAGATTTCTATCCAATCACCGCTTAGGTCAGAAATTTCTACGCGACCAAAACGTTATCTTGACTAAATGAGCCTTATTTAACAATTATAATCTCAAAATTACATTCATTTTTGTTACATTTAAGAAATTAAACATGGTATGTTCAAGAATTAAGATAGTTTATAGAAAGATTCATTAAAAATATTTCAATTTTTCATTTTACCATGACCTTTCTACGTCATCAGTTTCTGTTTAAAATAGTGCACATAGTAGCAGTTTTAAAATTGAAAACATGGATTTTACTTAAAACAAATTGGTTAATTTACTTAATTAACTATCAATTAAAACAAGTTATATCATCTTCATACAATCTTAGATTAATAGTGTACGAGATTCACCCCACGCGCTATTTTTTGTATCATATATCAAATTGAAGGTTTACATGCCCTGATGACGAAACAATAGGTTTCAAAGGTCGCAAACGATTCTAAGGCTCTAGAAAAAAAAATTGAATTTGTCACGTTTTTCATTATACAGCAGCCACTTTCATTACACGCGGCCATTTTTACAATGTTTTTATGGAAGTGCGCAGCACAGAATAGGTATACTGTTTTTGCGCAGTGTGACTGTGACGTCGTTGTAGTATTTGATCATTTTCTATATTTGGGATATTCCATTTCTATAAGGAGGGGTTTTTAGGTTCATGTAGTTGTATTTTTTTCCTTTTAGTTATTTTTAAGCATAGGGATAGTGATATTTAGTTTAAGGGATAGTGATTGTTAGTTCTATAATAAGGATAGAGATAGTGATTGTTAGTTCTAAGGATAGGGATAGTGATCGTTAGTTCTCTATAAGGAGGGGTTTTTAGGTTCATGTAGTTGTATTTTTTTTCCTTTTAGTTAGTTTTAAGCATAGGGATAGTGATAGTTAGTTTAAGGGATAGTGATTGTTTATTCTAAGGATAGGGATAGTGATTGTTAGTTCTAAGGATAGGCATAGTGATCGTTAGTTCTAAGGATAGGGAAAGTGATGGTTAGAAAGCTGCACCCCTTCGCTAGGTTCTAATAGGTTATTCAATTAATTTCTGATAGACAAGACAAGATGGCTGGTTTGACGGTGACAGTAATAAACATTTAAATTCCTATTTAGAGACGAAGACATGAAAAAAGTAGGTTTTATCTACATATTAGTTTACTAAATAAATATCCAACATATTTATCCAACGTTACCATGCCTGCAATAAGGCTTTACTGTACTTTACATGACAAAAAGACTTGAAAATACGAAACCTAGCAGACATGACGTCACCGGCTAAGAGTCAATCTTCTTCAATGAACTGCAATGCAATGCGGCATTAATAGATTAGTACGATGTTTTTAAAATACTGTAGGAATAATCTTTTTTAACATAAAAAAAGCCTTTTCTTCTTTTTGTATGTCATATCGTGGTTTCTAAAAAATTTCAACTTTTTTTTGTTTGCGTAGAGCATATTTAATGATAATATAATAAAATGTTAAGGTTATTTCTAGTGACGTCACAGCAGCAAAAAAAAAACATTGACAAAATGGCGGATTTTTACTTTAATAAATAGGAAATTTCGGAAAAAAAAATTTTTTCAATTTCAATGCGTATGTTAACCTTGAAAATTAGTTTCCTCCATTCCTTAGACACTAATAATTGTGCTCCACGCAAAAAAAAAAAGTTGAAATTTTTTAGAACACTAAATTTAGTGGGGGGAGTCTCGTACACTATTACCTTTTGTACTAAACAGTAAGTACTATTCTCTATAAATTACATTAAAGACATTTCAAATAAAATATTATTGACGTACAAAAGATTAAAGAGCATACTATTATTTTTTTTCAGGCAGAAATTAATCTCACAATTTATTTACAAAACAAACTGCTGATCTGACTGTGGTCAAAACATTCCATCTCCACTCTTTTCAGTTTGTAAGGTGGGATACATTGCTCTTTTCCATGTTCCACAAAGGTCTCATTCATAGATTTTAGGTCCACCCATTCCTTTGGTTCAATACAATTCATTCAATCTATTTTAACTAATACAGAAAAGAAAAATATTAGTTTTATATCTTGACATGAAATCCTTAATTAATCATACATTTGTTGAACATTGGTATGTCAACATTATAAATTCTCAACCATAAACCAGAATGGTTTATAGTGTCAAGTCAGTGGCACATCCTAAATTTATACAAAACAAGGATGAGTTTTAGATTAGTTTCAACTTCTGATTTGCTGTTCATGTAACAGTATCCTAAAAGGGAAAAATCACATATAAATACATTTCTTGGAATCTTGTTAGTCATAGCTCTGCCTTGCTGCAACTATTTTTACCCTACATTATCATACATTCAATGATAATAGAACAAATGAATAAATTCATATAGAAGAAATTTGCATCCTGACTCAGTGAGCAATTATTTCAACAACAGTACATGATAAAATAAATTTCCATAGTACAATAATAAAACATTTTTCAATACTTTAGTGATAGAAAATTCTCTTTTCTCAAAATCATTTACATCTTTTTCAATCAAATTATCCTCTCTGCCAAATGTTTCAATTATCATTTCCAGAGATTCTCAAACATCTCTTATAATCAGTCCACATTATAATGTCCTCTGATTTAGAAACCAATTCTGCGGATAAAACTGATCTTTTTCTCTAATAGCAATTATTTTAATGCTCAATCTAATAAGTTTGTTTAGAAATATCACAATATAATGATATCTGTTTTAACAATACTTTTACTCAGTCCTTTTTCATCACAAGTAAGGCATTTAGTTTTAAAATAGTAAGAATTTGTCATTTAATTCATCCTGAACTCCAGGCATGAATTTTACAAATAGGAGTAACAATGTTAACAACATCAAGTTTGTTCCAATTGTTTTCAGAAGGTAAGGCTTTATCATTTTCAAATGATATAATTTCTTTGCCTTGCTTTCATCACACAACAATTGCATCTGCATGTGAGCAGTGTACAGTTTTTTTCTAACAAATACAGTTATGTCAGACAAAAATTTTATGTACTTATCTAGGTACTTGATCAGCTCAATGAGATCCATTTCGGTCTGCCCTGCCTATTGAAGTCGTTTGAGTGGTCCTCGGACAATGGGTTCAAAGATCGGTCCATAGGCTCCTTGACTCTCCGGATAGGATTCAGTTGACATCTCATGCTTCGTGCATAAGTTCGTTAGGACTGGATTGAAGAGTTTCGGGGCGAAGTTGGTCCCTCGATCTGTCGGTATGGATTGTGATAACCCATAGCTTTTAATAGTTTCGGTCCAGCTCTCAGCACTCGTTTCTTCAGTGATGCTCCTCAAATCTTCATCTGTACCGGCAACTGCAGGTTTGCATTGTTGTTTGAGCATACCGTGGTCTATATGTTCATAGACATCATTAGTAGGAGTTTCTTTCTCGTCGACAGCTTTCCCATGTAGCTGTAGCAACTGTGGGTCTACTTTCTGCTCAGCAATCAATTCATTCTGTGATGACTTCTTTGATTGTTCATTTCCTTTCGGACAATCGTCAATCATGGAGAAAAAAGTAGTATCAAGTTCCACTTCTTCTTCCTCTTTTTTTTCTCGTGAAAGAATTTCTTCTTTCTTTTTCTGTGGTGTCATACCTTTTATGACATCACCTACAGGATAAAGTTATTTTTCTTCACCTGTCTCAACATTAGGACTGGGGTCTGGATTCTCCTTCACAATCAGTTGAGGTATCTCCCTCCCTTTCGCCAAATCATTTGCTAGGATAACAGATATGCCATCAACAGGAAGTTTAGATATTACTTTAACTGTCACATATCCTGTTACCAAGTCAGATGAGATGTATATCCTATGTAGAGGTACTTCTTCTTTCCATTCAAAACCTCTCACTAGGACATTCTGTCCTGTCAATGTATTAACATTCAGTGGTAATACATCTTTAAGCAGCAGGGTTAATGATGCCCTCGTGTCACGTAATATGTTTACGGACTTCAGTGGTCCTTCCTTTTGTAAGGCCACACAACCTTCACTAATGAACGGTTGAAAACTGCACAGGGTCTCTGTGTCAATTTCATTCTTCCCTTGACCATGACTTTCGGGTGTTTCTTCATCTTTCGACGAATTCAGACTCTTGTTCGAGTCAAAAATACTTTGGTCTACTTTTTCGTCTCTGTGGACTTGGACAATCAACCCAATAGTAGCCATTCTGTATTTAAAAGCAGGATATTCATCCTCACTTTCTTCAGTTGTAGATTTCTCTACCTTCTGACTTTTGCTCTCAGGCAAATCCACCCTCAGTTTTTCTGGTTTAGAAGAATCTTTCATCGAATTCAGTTCGTTTGTATTTTCGCTTCCTTGTACATTTTGTTTTGGTGCATGGCTGGCACACATTACCACTTTATTAGTTCCTTTATCGCTCTTTATGCTCCAACAGTCTGCCAGGCTATGTCCTACTCTCTTACAAAAAGTACATTGGACGTTTTTGTTGACAGGTTTTTTATTAACATCATTTTGTTTCAAAAAATGCTCCTTTTCACGATGTTTTTGTTGTGTGTTTTTTGCTGGCCGTTGTGACCTATTAAAATTATTTGCATCAGCTGTTTTATGACACAGTGTGTATTGCTCCGCCAAATCAGCAGCTTTATGCGGGTCAGTGATGTCACGCTCGGAAAGATACATTCTCACATCCGGCCTCACTTTGTTAATAAAATCTTCTAAAAGAATGATATCTTTCATTTCTTTTAATGTGGAGACATTTCTGGATTTTATCCACTGATCCATTAACTTTTCTTCTGCTCGAAGGAAGTCTAAGTGTGTTTGGTAAGGGGACATTGTCAACTGACCGAACCTTTTTCGATAACTTTCAGGTATCTGGTTATATGCTTTCAGTATAGTGTCTTTTATGACCTCATAATCATTTAACGGTTCCTCTTTTAGTAATAGCACACAATCACGTGCCCTTCCTTGAATAAAAGCTGTTCTAACCAATATTCCCCATTTATCTTCTGGGAACTTAAAATCTCTGCAAGAAATCTCAAAGGTCTGGAAGAAATTTGCTATTTCACTTTCTTTATCAATGTAGGTAGGGATTAGTTTTTTCCATCTTGCCATCTCTACGTCATTATGAGATTCGTTTTTAGTAGCTCATATCTTCGCTAGTTCTATTCTTTCCTGACTTTCTGTTTCTCTTTGACTTTTCTTATCTTCCATTTCACGATCAAGATGTTTCTGTTCCATCTCAAGATCAAGACGTTTTTGTTCTATCTCACGATCAAGACGTTTTTGTTCCATCTCAAAAGTTTTTCTTCCATTTCCATCCTTTTCATTTCTAGCTGAAATCGGAACTGTTCGGACATAGATTTCGACGTCTGACCTTCAACTTGATATCCCTCCGCGCTTGATTCTACTTTCATTTTGCCACTAGCAATCAACTCATCTCTTATCTGCTGTGTCAACACTGTCCTTGATGGTGTAGTCTCAGTAATTTCTATCTTCAAGGTCTCAGCGATCTCTTTTAACTTCTTTATTGATAAAGTTTTCAGAACCTCTTCCTCTGGATTTTCAATAAACTCCATTCTTTAGTTAAAAGATTTTTAAAGTAGTAAATTTTTCCAACTTACGTTTTTCCAATCGGAAGAATAAATTCAGCGTTATTAGACTTGCTCAGTAGGTCACGGCTTTACACACAACACAACACAACTTGAATATATGCTTCACTATACAACTATATCGGACGCAAGCCCTCAACTTGTTATAGACTGTCACTATGATAACTATTATTACGACTCGTTAAATCGGATTCAATGAATATAGTTGTATCTTTATTAGAAGGCTCTAGATTCTGCTAATCTGTAGCCCAAGCTAGGGGTTCCTTGACTGACATGTCTATGAAGTAATGTAGTTATATTCGGTATAATTGTCTTCAACACCTTTCTCAACAATGATAGATCAAACAAATCCAGTTGTTGAATAAACAATTTTATTTAAATTGTAGACTCAAGATAAACTATAAGTAAATGCCTCAACAGGTGGCTAACATAAGAGTTTCATAAAATGACATAAAATATACAAGTATCAATATAGCGACTTCTCTCTACAAACTTTTAAACTGAACTAACTTTAAGGAGGTAGGGACTTTACAAAGAAAACTATTATCGAAGATTCTACAGGGTCCTAATACGCATTTCAATTTCACTTCTCTATATGATACTGCGATCCAGACCAACCTTCAATTTCCAAGGGGGTTGGACGAATTATTTTATTTAAACTGCCCTCAGGGCGTAAAGGTCAAATCTTGGACTCTAATACGCACTTGTTAAGAGGTCAATGCCTTAGTATGTCATTCATCTATGACCGACATTCGTAACAACGTTAATGACAACTTAACGGACTATCCCGAAACTTTTGGACTATTTCAATTCAAATATTGATATTTCTCCACCCCGAGCATTATACACAAGCTAGCGTTCATTTCCTAAATATAGCTTTTATCGATTTGTTAGACCAGCCCCCCCCCCCTTCGCTTGTCTTCTGAAAGCGCGAAATTTGGTTCCAAGTTTGAAAATAATGCCAGCGTATTTGTCAGTGATTGAAATAGAACATAATAAATAGTCTATGGTCGAAGAGAGATAACCAATGAAAAGAAGAGTAAACCTTGACCTTAAATAGCGAAAACAGACTATATTTATTTTACGACAAGAGAAGACTATAGTTATTGCGCAGTTTAGTGATTTGTTGTTAATTCACGTGTTGAAGAAAAAAAGGTTAGAGAAGATCGCTAGGGAAGGTTACGAGACTCGACCTTAGTCAGTGGTGGGCATCTAGCTTTTGTGGTGATGAGAGCTGACGTTTTTTTATGTGGATATTTTATAATGGATATAATATTGGAGATCTCAGTGAATCTATTCTGTAAATTCTATTATGTAAATTGCAATGCTAGTTAGTGAATATATATAATAATAATAATAATAACGGTGCTTATATAGCGCATATCCCGTTGGTGACAGTTCTATGCGCAGACGACAGTTACAGAATACAGACAGACAACGAAATATATAGTAATACGCTAATTCTGCTGACGAAATAGGTGAGTCTTCAGCCGGCTCCTGAAGGTGTCATAGCTAGGGCTCTGGCGAAGCTGTAGTGGGAGGTGATTCCAAGCGGACGGTCCTGCGTAGGAAAATGAACGTTCGCCAGCGGACACTAGCCTCACACGAGGGATCCGCAGAGTAAGCGCGTCAGATGCCGAACGAAGTGGGCGGGACTGGGTGTAGAGCTCCATACAAGAGCGAAGATAATCCGGGGCGCAGTTATTCAGGCACCTATAACAGAGGGAAGCCAGCTTATATGAGATCCGGTTGTTGATGGGTAGCCAGTGCAGAGATCGGAGCAGAGGATTGATATCATTTGACTTCTTCTTCTTGAGAACTAGTCGGGCTGCGCAGTTCTGGATACGTTGGAGTCCTTGAAGGAAGGAGGCCGGGAGACCAGCCAAAAGCGAATTACAATAGTCCAAGCGGGAAAATAGGAGAGAGATGATGAGCTTAACACAAGCTTCCTTGGTGAGATAACGACGGATGGCGGCAATACGACGCAGATGGAAGAAGCAGATTTTGGTGAGGAAGGAGATGTGGGTTTGCATGGACAGCGTGGAGTCCAGATAGACGCCAAGGCTTTTGATAGTCGGGGAGAAAGGCACAGTTGCATCAGCCAGCTGAAGATCGGACGCAGTGAGGGACACGACCCTCTGTCTCGTACCGACGATATATATATATATATCATTGTGCATGGATATTCACAGGAATTGTGAGGACATAAAAATATATGTGTGTGAATAAACTTATCTATATATATTTTACTGTTCCTGGAGAGTGTTATTAACTTTGTCAAAGCCGCGAAGAGATTGTTAGTGAAAGTGTTGAACAGTTACTAAATAACAACTTACATTGGTGGCACGCGGAAACTACCAGAAAGAAATGACGATGGCAAGAATGTAAAGTAATAAAAATATTTTTTGAATCATCGTACTATCACACTTCGCCAGTAGAAGCCCGGGGCAGGAAAAATGTGCCGACCCTGAATATTTTATTACAAGTGTATACTTCAACTTCTTGTAAGCTCGAGTACTAAAAAGGTACAGCAAACAGCAATGACAATTATGAAGTCAATTCATAAATAATAATCATTTGTCATCTGAAAATTTTAAGACCGGAAAAGACATTTTATTCTACCAGTGACTGAATTTATTTTTATATTAGAGCAAGATGGCGCACTAATAAATTCAAAATGGCGGCGCACTGTTGTGATTGGAAGTCTCCTTGTTTCAACATAACTGCAGTTCAACTTCAACTTTGACTAATTATTTTATTGTACATATACATCCCGACGTGACATCGAATGTCAGTAAACAGATTAGCCGGAAGTCAGATGTAAAGATCTTGTGATATACACAGTACCCTATTTTTTATATCCAGTACCTCATCGGAGATGGCAGAGTTCACGTGAAGTGAAGACAGATCACACATATTGTCATAGTGTGCCTACCATATGCTAGTCATAGATGGATATGTAATACTTTTATACTCTTCATAGTCGGAATATTGTGTTAACATTACATCAAGTCATTGAAGAAACTGACACTGATTGTTACTATCGTTACATCAAGTCATTGAAGAAACTGACACTGATCGTTACTATCGTTTCTTTCTTATGTGTAATTACTGCCTTTATTTATTAGTAATTACTTTGTTAAATATAATAATTTCATGTTATATGTATACAATATATGTGTGGGAGGTTGGAGGTAGTCTATGTTAAGACCTCAATACTTTTACTTCTGTCTATACTCTAATTCTGTTTCTTTTCGAGATTTTAATGTAGATGATTCTAATAGGGATATTTGTTTTATTTACAAATATAGTCGTTAGCTGTGTAAGTATTGTTTGTGATCGTAAATAATTGTTGTATTGTTATTAAGACATCATATTGTTTGGTCAATGTTTATATATTGTAATTCTTTTGTTGAATTCCTCTTAGTATTGTCTATTTAAAACAGCAATTATTTTTGTTTTGTGTTCATATGCATTTTATATGTTAAATTTGCAAATTTATTAGATCAAATCCATTATTTGTAAAGTAGCATGATAGGGTATTTACAAATAATTTATTATGCAAATAACTTTGGAGTAATATAAATAATATAATTAATTTTTTATTCTTTTATAAGATGCAATAACATATATAGTTGTGAAGTAACATAATATTGCGCACATACAGATTCAGTACATTGTATAAATAGTCACAAAATAAGCTTTGTGATACATATTAAATTTTGGGGGGTCCAGAAGTTGAAATTTCATTTGACTTTTCAAGTAATTCATGGTTAGTAAATATATTTTTTTATCATTGCACATTTATTGTCCTACTGCAAAAGCTTAGTGTGATTAGGTCAAGAAAGAGAATAGACATATAAAACATCAAGCTTTGACGAACTCTATAAAAATATAAATGTGAACAAATAATCATGTAAGTCATCAAGCTTTGATTATCATTGGGTCACATTTTAGTATAACTAATATATAGAATCTGTGTTTTTAGTCATATCAGTATATAATTAAGTTGGTCACAGTACAAATAAATTGAATTTGTGTAATAAATAAAAACATACTTTAAAATTGTGTAATAACAAATACATAATAACACTGCACAAATAAGCAAATAAAAAATGGCTTCGTTTGAAACTAATGCACAAATGTATGCCAGGGCTAAAAAATTAGCTATGGAATATGAAATAGAAAAAAAAGGCATCACGAAATTTATCGAAAAAAAGTTCAGGCTTGGACTTTAGAACAAAAACAAGAAAAAATAGAAATTGAAAATAAGAAAAGAGATAGAAGTGCTGAAGATAGAGAATTTGAAAAACTAAAAAAAGGTCAACAAACAGAAATTGAAAATAAGGAAAGAGATAGAAGAGCTGAAGATAGAGAATTTGAAAAAGTAAATATAGCTCAAAAAACATAAATTGAAAAATTGAAAATAACTCAGCACACAGAATTAGAACATTAAAGGTTTGAAATTGAATTAGAGTTAGGAAAAATAAAGGTCACATAATCTTACAATCATCATACAATTAATGACAAAATTAACGTACAGCCCTTTGATGGAAATGAAAATAATTTAGATAGCTTCTTATCTATTTTTGAGGAAAATTGTATAGCTAATAACTTACCAAAAAATAAATGGGCTGCGAAATTATTAGGAGCAGTTAAAGAAAAGGGGCTAAAGGCAGTAGGTGAAGGAATTGGTAGAACATATGACCAAATAAAAACAGCAATGTTCAATTTTTATAATTTTACACCTGATCATTATAGAAAACAATTTCATAAGGTTAGACTGGAAGCTAGTGACAACACTGATAGGTTCATTAATGACATAAGCCAATACCTAAAAAAATTGTTAACACTAAGTAAATTGAACATAAATAATCCCAGACATATATTAGACATGATAATTATTGATAAAGTTCTCACAATGGCGACTCCAGAACTATTTACATATCTTAAAGAAAGAAACATTAGAAATGTAGAAGAATTGAAAACAGCCTTAACTAATTACAAGGACAGTCATCCTGGTGTGTGGCATTTAGTAAAAATGAAGATACAAATAATTTGAATGCTTTTGAAAACAACTTGAATGTTTTCAATGCATATCAAAATCAGGACAACAGACCAAGAAACCAAAATAGGAGTAATGCTAGGAACACTAACTATCCTTTCAGAAGACATAGTTTGTCACCCACAAGAAACACTGATTCCAATAACCAAAATAATAGTAGATTTTTCAATAGAGGTAACAACAATAATAGAGGTTACTATAATAATAATAGAGGTTACTTTAAACAAACTAGAGGTAACAACGACAACAGAGGCTATTACAGTGGCAATAATAGTAGGGTATTTTACAATCAGTCTAGAGGGAATAGCAATAGGGTCAATGATAATCCTACATCAATAAAATGTTATAATTGTCAGGGTTATGGGCACATATCTTATGATTGTTCATCACCGTATCAGGGCCAACAAGCTGAACCTAAACAATAGTATGACAGTAACTTTTCTCAAAGTAACAATTTTTCAACTGTAGCACCACAAGCTAATACTGGAAAAAACTTTACTAACATGCATGAAGCAGGTGGACAGTTATACTTGTTCCCTTCTTATGTTAATCACATTCAGACCAAGACATTGAGAGATACTGGATGCTCGTGCTTAATAGTACAAGCTAATCTAGTTGAGTCTGATCAATATATTGATGACATAGAAGTAATTACACTAGGTGATGGGAGCTCCATTACATGCAAATTTGCAAATATTTTAATTGACACTCCTTGGATCGCAGGGAAAGTAAAAGCTGTCGTAATGCCAAAATGCAACGCTCCACTTATCATAGGCAATGCAACCAATGTTAAACCAGACAATTCAGTACACATTTTTGAAGAATGGATTAGGAAAAGAATAGATATAAAAGAAATTCAGAATCCTATGACTTTGAATATATTCAATAATGATCCTATCAGTACACTATCTCAAAATCTATGTATTTTAAAGTCAAATAATGTTCAATCACATGAATGGATAAATATGTTGGAACCTGTGAAGCTAAAAAGTAAAGAAAATAACTTCCATAATTGGAATGGTACTCAACAAATTGGTCAATACATAGATGATTTTGAAAAGAAGTGTAATGAATTGAGTGTTCCTGTTGAATTGAAATCTATAATTTTGACTCAACATGTTAGAAATCATGATAAAGCTTTAAAGATAGCAAATGATCATTTGGATAACTATGAAAACCAAAAAGATGTCTTAAAGAAACATTTAACTGTAGCTATTAGCAAGAAAGAGACATATAAACCAGAAATAAGTAATCAGGAAAAGAATCAGGTAGAGAAGCAAACATTTTCTGAAATAAACACTGTAAAGCATAATGAAAAAACAGTGCTAGAAATGGGTACAATAACTCATCAATTGTTACAAGCTGAACAAAAAAAGATGACTACATAAATAAATTGTTAGAAAACAAAAGAAATACTAAAGAAGGTGAATTCAAACAGAATAAAGGTATAGAAATAAAGAATGGAATAGTTATTCGATTCAATATAGATGCACAAATACATAACAGCGAAGAGCAAATAATAGTTCCCAAGACATTAGTCAATACAATAATTGTAGCTGGACATAGTAAACCACTAAGTGGACATTTAGGTACAGGTAAGACTTACCATACAGTAAAAAGAAATTTTTGGTGGAAGGGAATGAAAAGAGACATTCAACATCACATAAAAGAAAGTTGTAATAGTTGTTTAAAAAAAGATAAGAACACATCTACTCACATAGCTCCCATTCAAGAATTTAATGTGATAGGAATACCATTTCATAAGGTTGCAATAGACATAATAGGTCCCATGACAATGACTAAAACTAATAAAAACAGATTTGCTTTAGTTATCATTGACTTAGCCACAAAATGGGTAGAGGTTATTTCACTGAAAGACATAACATCTGAACGCATTTGTACGGCTTTGTTGTCGGTATTTACAAAGTATGGTTTTCCTAGGGACATATTAAGTGACAATGGAACACAGTTTGTTTCCAATTTAACGAAAGCATTCAATGAATTGCTAGAAATAACCCAGATATTTTTTCCACTCGATATCATCCACAGTCCAATGGATGTGTGGAGAGATTTAACCAGACAATTAACTAATGATACTAAAATGCTGTATAGATATCCTAAGAAATGGGATGTTTATTTACCTATGCTTTTGTTCGCATATCGTAATGCTATACACCAGACAACTAATTATTCACCATTTGAATTTATGTTTGGAAGAAAAGCCAATAGTCCTTTGGACAATTTCAAAAATACAACACTTGATAATGATGACATTGAGTATAATACAGAAGAGTATATTTAAGATTTAAAATCATCTCAACTTGGTTATGTAAATAAAATAGCTAATGAAAATTTAGAAATGTTGGAACAAAACAAAGAGAAATAAAAAACAAACATAGGTATTTGAGAACCTTGAAACCTAATGATCTAGTATTGGTTTTTTCACCAACACCAACAAATAGTAATAAAGAATGGCATGGTCCATATACTGTTAAGAAAAGAATTAATACAGTTTCATATGAAATCTCTGTAAAAGACTCTATAAGAAAATTTCATATCAATGATCTTAGAAAATATTCAGTGACAGCTGAAAACATTAACAAAATGGAACATAATGTGACGTCTGAAAATAGTAGTGAAGATTATGTAGTTATAAAACTGAATGATGACACAAATGTTTCACAAGTGCAAAATTGTAATGTACTACAAAATAGCAATACTAAACAAAGCTATAAAGACATTTCTTTAGCTCATTTAAAAGAATTACAAATCACAGAAGTGAAGGAAATATTAAAGAAATTTGACAAAGTAATTTCAGACAAACCTGGTCATACAGAGACAATAGAACACTGTATAGAATTAAATGATGAAACACATTTTAGAGCCAAAGTATATCAGGTACCCCAAATGCAGAAAGCAAATGTTGAGAAAGAGTTAGATACATTGTTAGAAGAAGGGCTCATACGCAAATCGATATCACAAATTTCGTCACCTATGGTGATAGTAAAGAAAAAAGATAATAGCATTAGATTATGCTGTGATTATCGAAAACTGAATGCAGTTACAAAAATAGATCAGGAAGGTTTAGCTAATATAGAAGACATTGTTAATGAGATAGGGAAAGGAAAAATATTCTCTACCTTAGATTTAACTAGAGGATTTTGGCAAATTCCTATGCAGGAACAATCTAAACAATACACGGCATTTACAACAGATCAAGGATTATATGAATGGAATGTAATGCCTTTCGGATTGATTAATAGTAGTGCGACATTTACTAAAATGATGCGCAAAATAATACCTAGACATCCCAATATTGTTTATTATGTAGATGATATTTGCATATTCACTGAGACTTGGGAACAACATTTGAAAGTTTTAGAAGAATTGTTAGCAATACTAGCTGAACATAATCTAACTATTTCACCACAAAAGATGAAATTAGCTCAGAATGAAATTGAATGTTTAGGACATAAATTTAAAGATCAGGCAATACAACCAATTGATAGGATGCAAGAAAAAATGTTGAACATAAAGAAGCCTGAAACAAAAATACAAGTCAGAGCTTTGTTAGGACTATTTGGTTACTATAGAGATGTCATTGAAAATTACAGTTAAATAGTAAAACCACTTGTAAATTTAACAAGAAAAGGTCAATCTAATACAAAAATAAATTGGACTTTAGAATGTGAAAAAGCAATGCAAAATTTAAAAATACTATTTTCTAAAGAACCAATTTTAACTACCATTTCAGCTAAAGATACAATCATTTTAGCTACTGATGCCTCTAGGCAAGGTCTTGGTGCATGTTTAATGAAACATTGTCTGGAGGAAAATAGTAATATGACAAATAAAAAAGAAAAGAAAATCATGGGTCTTTACAAACCAGCATTGTATATAAGTAGATCACTGACAAAAGCAGAGGAAAAGTACTCTGTAATTGAGTTGGAAGGTTTGGCCATTGTATGGGCAGTAACTAAACTAAGAAGATATTTGTTAGGTCGTAATATTACAATATTTACAGATCACAAACCTTTGATTAATTTAAATGTGAGCAACGTGAACAATAATAGGATCAATAAATTTTCAATGAAACTTAGTGATTACCAGTTTAACATACAAAGTATTAAAGGGACAGACAATCACATACCTGACATATTGTAAAGATTAGCCATGTAAACATTCACACACTCTTTGTACATAATTACACTTACTAACATTGTCTGCTAACAATAACTAACAAACTATACTAACAAATATTATTACATGTATGATTTATTTATATATGACATAACCTGTGTATTGATTTATGACTTATATGGATGTATTAATTATGTTTTGGATCTAAAAATGCCATGAATGTCATTTTTATTTATGGGCAAGGGGGTGTGTCAGTGATTGAAATAAAACATAATAAATAGTCTATGGTCGAAGAGAGATAACCAATGAAAAGAAGAGTAAACCTTGACCTTAAATAGCGAAAACAGACTATATTTATTATATGACAAGAGAAGACTATAGTTATTGCGCAGTTCAGTGATTTGTTGTTAATTCGCGTGTTGAAGAAAAAAAGGTTAGAGAAGATCGCTAGGGAAGGTTACGAGACTCGACCTTAGTCAGTGGTGGGCATCTAGCTTTTGTGGTGATAAGAGCTGACGTTTTTTGATGTGGATATTTTGTAATGGATATAATATTGGAGATCTCAGTGAATCTATTCTGTAAATTATATGTAAATCGCAATGCTATTGAGTGAATATATATATATATATATATATCATTGTGCATGGATATTCACATGAATTGTGAGGACATAAAAATATATGTGTGTGAATAAACTTATCTATATATATTTTACTGTTCCTAGAGAGTGTTATTAACTTTGTCAAAGCCTCGAAGAGATTGTTAGTAAAAGTGTTGAACAGTTACTAAATAACAACTTACAGTATTGTGCATTGATTTGATTACATGTAACAGTCTGAATTTGCGCTTCGTATAGGATCTCAGAATCCTTCTTCTGGCCGCCCCCCCCCCCCCTGTATGGCTTGTATGAACTCACAATACGTTGAGTCGAGATTTCTACTATAATGTACTCACACCCTTTCCAGAGCAGTTTTGGTGGCCTGTCTGTACTCGTCCATGCGTGCTTTCCATTTCCTGGACTCGTTCGAGTCCCTAAGGACTCGAATAGAGGTGCTTGCTACAAGATAGGCACTCACAGTCGTGAGATCTGTCTTGATTCGCTCCCGTTCCTTATTTAAAACAGGGTTGGCGGCGTGTCAATCGGATATTTAAAAAAAAACTTTTTGTCTATTAACTTTGGCAACAAAAAAGCCTCATGTTGGGTAAAATGCGTCGAAGTCCCCACAGACGACAGAGATAGAAAGAATTGGTTGTGCATCAAATCGAAATTCTTTAAGGCTTTTAGCCTTTCCGTTCATGTACATCTCTAGTGCTGTCTATCGGTATCGCATCCTTCCAGGTGTCTGCCCGCTACTCAAGCTTGTAGAGAATTACGGACTAGGGTCGCCAAACCTTGGCACCACGATAAGGTGTATTGGAAGATTTGGTACCCGTACAAGAAGAGACACGTTGTCTCCCTATCTCGCACTCCTGGAACATCGTACTCTGCGAGCAGTGTCTGGCTCTCTAGAGACTTGGGAATAAAGCCGATCACGTTGAGGTGCAGAACCTTAGGCTGTGAGATCGGGTTCCTACCTTAACACATGTTATGACTTCGTCCCTTTTTTTGGCCAGACGTGCGGAACGTGGGCTGTTTCGTTGCTTATTAGTGGACTCTTTTTGACGCGCGACTGCATCGGGGGACCGGAGTCTACCGGCCAAAGTCATAGTTTCCTTCCTCTCTACACCCCAGAAGGACCTTTCCATTCGGAGGGGGGGGAGGACTTCGGAACCAGCCGAAGTGCGGCTACCTCGGGGTACCGGGGTCTGCCAGCGTTTGTGTGACATAATTTAGGAAAGTGGACGCGGACCTGGTAGCATGTAAAGGTTGAGCCTCACAACATAAAGACAAGATATGTCCAGGGTGACGTCATCGCCGCGTTGCTAGAAATGAGAGATTTCGATCAAATCCTTGGCAGCAAATACGTCATACTGGATGACCTGCTAGCCCATGCTGCCGTTAGGAATCGCACACGGACCCAGAAACGTCGAGAAATTAGGAAAGAAAACGATGCATATGACCCGGAAGATGGCCAGCAATTCTTACTTCGCGCGCCTGAACGGGCCTCGGGACATACTTCGCGAGCTGGCTCACCAGAACTATACTCAGGGCCAGCGCCTTGAGGAATGAGTCCTGTTGAGTGGAGATAACATCATCTGCTGATTCACCTTTTCTCTCCTTTCCCTTAAGGGCCGGGAGATGGGAGTCCACATCTCCTTTCTGTTTCCTTGTTTTGTTGTCCTTTTATGATTGGTTTTTGTTTCTTATTCCTTCGGGAATTGTAAATATTCAAGGGAGATAATCAGGGATCTCTGGTACGCCCCGAGTTACCCGCCTCTCTCTCTCTCTCTCCGTCCTGAACTAATTCTTTCCTGCCATTAGACTTTGAAGTCGTAGGAACGATTTTTTTCTGTGGGAGGGTGTCATAAAGTATTTTCTAATAAAGCAAGAAATTAATTAGTACACAAATAGGTCGTTAATTAGTGTGCTATCTTAGTAGAATAGGCGCTTTGTTAATTCCCCTTTATATCGTCATAAATAGCAGGTTTCTCCCCCACCACACATATTGGAATGGGAAGAAAGGGGGTGGGGGAGACGGCATGCCCATTGCATCGCCGTGTTGACCTATAAGTCTTTGTGCTCTCCCTTCTCGATAAGCCACCTGGGAAGGCAGCGGTCATCTCATTATATTATCACTATTGTGAGCTAGTGTAATCATAGATCTCACCGAGCTTGCTTATGATATGTTGGAACAATAGAGAATTAGCCAATGTGTTACCATGCTGTACAGCCCTTTGTTCCCCCGACTAACCGTAGTGACCAGAGGCCCCACCTCGAACGACACTCCTACCCACCCTTTCCTCTCATGACACGTGTTCTCACGCAACATTGTCCAAACCACCTGACCGCTGACGTCAGCACTGGACTTGGATTTTCATTGGTTAAATGGGCGGGCCCTTTTTCCATAGTCCCGCCTCTCTGACGATAGGTATAAGTCTACAGATTATCCTTTTAGTTTAGTCGACCTAAGTCTACTTTTCTCGTCCAGAGACTTACGACTTACGTGAACGTCTGATAGTACTACCGAGTTGTCAAGACGCTGCAACACCACTTAGACACTGGATTATTTAACAATTTATCTGTTTATGTGAGACCATTATTCTACTATTCAGGACTTGGACATTTAGTAAGTGGACTTTCCAGATTAACCCGCTATTGTTAGATTTAAGATTCCCCGCTACTAGCGGATGTTCTTTCATGTACGACTCTGAGCAATAATCGTCGTGAGACCATTACAAGTCTTTGTGAGTAGTGAGAATTTAGGATAACATACTGAAAAGAAACTTGTTCAAATAGAGTTGTTTTGTGAAGTGTTTTCCTGATATGCAAGTTTGTATGTTAGATCTTATAGGTGAAAAGCTGCTAATCCGTCTAATATAAATATCGGGCAGCGGGTTCAATAGTGCTGAAAAATAGCTCGGCTATCAAGACCTTAGACCAACAAGCCAATAATGTTGTGCGGGCGTACTGACCTCAGGGGCAGTACCATTACGCGGAGTCTGTCTACGCTCAGATTGGGCTTGCGACATCTTGCACCCTGTTGGCCACACCATCCCCTGTCACAACATTACACTATCAATCCGCGCATGACCACACCCGCGTTTAAACATTTTGGACGTGAGTTCATGGTCCATGGTGCCCCAACGCCCGGGAGAGGGGCGTTATGACCCGTGGTTGGGGCGTTATGCCAGGAAAGAGAGGGGCTAAATTGGTGAGGAAGAAGACGAAGGCCGATCAGTGTTGCCAACGCACCTCCCCGCAAGAGCTCAGAGCTTACGAGTTCAGACTTTCTAATTCGTTCTCATGAGCAACTCTTTTACAAGACCTATGCACCTTCCATTGGTCTATGTACTAGACTGCAATGTAGGCCTAAGCATTTCTGGTAACAGGATATATATATCTATATATAGTTATTTATATTTATATATATATAATATATATGTATTTATATATAAGCTTACATAACTTACGCTTTTGCACGCTTCCATTTTGTTAACTGATTAATTAGTCTATTTCTTAATCATTGAAGACTTCTTTTCTGTATGTTTGTCTTGTTTATCATTTTATTCTTAGTGGTTATATTGTAATGGTTTTCTGCGACCAGCTGGGCTATACTCAAAAAGAAGTTCCTGGGAGTGCGCTCATTTGAATCTGTGGCGCCTTCTTTATGGAACAGTTTACCCCAGACACTGAGAGAATCTGAGACAAGAAATTATTTTTAAAAGAACTTAAAGACATTTTTCTTGAGCTAATGCATCTGCAACTGCAATTCCCACCAGGAGCGCACTCAGCATGCTAAATTTAATAGTAGATCTATGGATAGAAGCGCTATTGTAAATTACCATTATTATTTTTGAGATATGCTTGTTGGAGAGACCTATTGTGTAAATTCATATATAATATGTAATGATAATAATAAAAGACACTTTGACTTTGAGATGACATAAATATAACTGCAATATTGAAACAATCCTTTTTTTAAATTCATTTCTTTTAGATCCATCCAAAGCGTTTACACGGTAGTTCTAGAGATCATGTCTGGGCCTTCGGTGCTATTGCAGAATTAATAGGTTTGCTAATGTTAATATATTTTTTTTAATGTTAAGATCCTAATTTTTAAAAATGTATTTTATATGCAAAAGAACACAGAGACACTTTTATTTATAACGATTCTTCGATGGCAGCATAGAAAACAAAACAAATGAGATATAATTGTTGTTAAGCCTTTATAGTTTTTTATTAAGAAGGCTATATACTATATATCTTTTTGCAATATATTTTGAAAAAAGCATTTGTTATTTTATCAAGTCTGCTTCTTAACTGTTCTTATTTTATGTAAACAAACTTATATAGGTCTATATATATATAAATAGATCTACATATATACTGTGATTAGCTCTGTCACCTGGGCTAGGGTAATATCCGTATTCTTAGTTGTATGTTAGACGCGCTCTGAGCTTACATTATGTTTGTTGGCAGCGCTATACAAATATTATTATTATTATTATTATTATTAGAATAAAAACTTTTATTGCCGGCAAGTAAAATTAAAGTAATGCTCCTTGTTTTTAGTTCACTCCGTATAATAAAGTCGATTTTGAATTTCCCGACTTTAAGCATTGTTTTTTTTTTTAAGTTTATGTTTATATTGTACCGTTAGGTATGTAGAGGAAAGGTAGCAAATTACTACGCCTAAGGGAAAAAATTAATTGAAAAAGTATTTTAGATTAAAACCGTTATTGTTGACAATATAACACAAATAAAAAATGTCAAAGTATATTTATGAAAAGAGGCCAATTAAAAAACATAAACAAGAAAACCATAAAAACACAAATTTTATTATACTCCCTTTATTTGTATACTAAGTTTACCATTTCCACTACAAAACTAAAATATCGAATCGGTAATGTCGGCAAATACATATCTAATTATAATTATTCCGCATTTTTTGTAGTTACTTCCGTCAAAGGCAGCCATGTTTTTTCGTATAATATTTTCTTCGATTCGTAAATTGGAAGACGGTTTTCGTGACTATTCCAAAGGCTACGATGCTGAAAATTTGATAGAATGTATTGTTAGTCTGCTGCCCAAGTTTCAGCTCGATTGAACGACGGAAAGTGTTCGAAAATTCGTTGCAATGTATTGCTAAGAAACATCCAAGCAACCAACCAACCAAGCAGACAGACAGTGCGAGTTAAAAGAAAGGAAGTAAAATCGACGATGTGATACTATAAATTATTGCTTTAAGCTATGCGATACCACTAGAAACGCTAATTAGTACCATTGGGTAGGTAGAATATTTTTTTTAGGAGTTGACATGTCAATATTCAAGCTAAGGCATCTTATTCTAAATCTTTTTTTTATAACATAAATTTAGGCAGAAATTACAGGTCGAATTATCATTTGACACAGTTTGATAAGAATTCCATGCATTGTGTAGCCAGGATCTTTTAATTAACATTACATATTAAAACGCTTTTAATACGAACACGCAAACATGCACACAAATTATCCAAGTTTTAAACAAAACATACTTTTTAGAATGTTTAAAAAGTCTATTAGTAAAATCTCTAAAGCTTGATTCCCAGCTCTATACCTTTTTATCTCTTTATTCTTTTCTCTATCAATTAAGCCAATATAAAACTTTTGAATTTTTGTTCTGAAATTAAAACCTTAAGACATGAAAGTTTTTTTCCTTTTCTTATAACTTATAAAAGTATTTAAGATGCGTAATATAACAGTATTTTTTTAAAGAGTATAATAATGAGAACTCAAGCACAATTCAATAAACTTGAACTCTTTATAAATGACTTAAAAAATTATTATTCTTTCCCAACATGGAACAAAAATTATTTTGTTTAAACTTTTATTGGATTAATAGTACAGTTATTATAAACATTTATAACATTTAAAGAAAACAGTTTAAGAACAATAACGTGGTATAAAAATAAAAATTGTTGTTCGTAGATAAATTTTAACATATTTATTAGTCTTGCCCAGTGGCCTCACAAAGGGGAGGGAAGTGGGAGCGTATGCCCGGGGGCGACACTTCTAGGGGGCGGCAAATATAACCTAAGCTCATACCAGAAATTTAAGGGAGTCGAAGTGGAAATAAAATTTGAAACACAAATTGTGAACAAAAGGAATAATGAATAAAGATGGTAGAAGTTAACTTCTTATTTATTTACACTCAAACGGTTTCATACAAATGTTTCACTTTTAATAGGATCACAAAGGTTTCATAAAATATTGTCACATCCAATGTTAATTTATAATCTGAAACTTGCAATTCATTTTAAAGAACATTCTTACTAAAAAAAATGCATTTTAAAATTTCTTAAATCATAATAATTAACTAAGTGCAGGCACGAAACAAAAAAAATTAAAGCAGTTGCAGTATGCAAAGGGGCGTCGCTGAAACGTTTGCCCGGGGGAGCTACATAGGCTTGTGAGGGCCCTGGTCTCGCCCCCCCCCCCGCACCCGTTTTCCGGTGACTACGGCTATAGTTATAATGTCTGGCCTCACACGAGTAGTTGTAAAGTATCCCCGTTAGACCAATTTCATCCATAGGGACCGCAAAGCAGTGTTCATACGTTTAAGTGGCCACGGCATACTAGGAGAATGCATGACCTGCACAAATCTCACAATGCCCAGCCCCCTTTTTTTGCCAAACAATTTAAGGCACCCATCAGAGCTGGGTAGGCTCAGAGAGACCCTTCATATTTGGGAACAAACGCTAGACTTTTCTCAGGATTTATACTTAGAACCTTCCTTACGTCAGCCGATCCCTCAAGCTCAAAAATAGTTGTGATAATGTCTGGTATCAAACTAATTGTGATAAATATGACTCCAATGGTAGCACTGTCTTACGCCTTTCCCCTGTGTATTATACAAAGCAGGCTTTATCATTTTCTTGCTTGCTACTGTCGCAATTTCTCTTTCAAAAACGAAACTCATCTGCTGGTTGGGTGAATGTTGTTAAATGTGAATTTCGACCAATCAAAATAATATGTTTTAAATCATAAGCATAAACCGACTTATGCCTTATATTGTTTTTTACATCTATTGTCCATCAACAAAAAAACTAACTTTAACATATTAAGCTTATGTATATAAATATTTATTTACTGATATATTTTCCATGTTAACAGATAATGCATATGATCCTGATGTTGATGCCAAAAAACTTTATATTTATAAAGAAATAATTGATGGTCAGTCATGTTTAGTATTTTCGGACAACGGAAATGGAATGGACAAAGACAAACTTCTCAACATGCTCAGGTCTTTGAAGAATATTTAAAAAAAACATTAACACACTTTGTGCAATTGAAGTTAGTTAATTGGGTAAAAATTATGTCTTATAAAAACATTATTTATTATTTATCAATTGTTCTTTGAAATAATCTATACCATTTTTCTTTTATATTTTTTTCTAGTTTCGGTTATTGTGATAAAGACAATTACAATGATAACGACAGCCACATGTCTGTTGGTTCATTTGGTATCGGCTTTAAGTCAGGATCAATGCGTTTGGGAAAAGATGCCATAGTGTTTACTCCACGTCATGGGCATGGGACTGCTTGCATTGGTCTACTGTCTCAGACTTACTTACAGGGCATTAATGCAGATTCTATCTTGGTACCTATACTAGAGTACACTTTACCAAAACATATCCTTTTTTAATTATTCGTTTGTTAAATTATATATTTTTTACTGAATTACATAATTAATTGAATATTAGTTTTCAAAAAAATAATAAAATAACAATTGATAACATATATTTATTTTTTACAAGGCGTTCAGCATTTTTTTTTATAACTTACAGGAGTTTAACGTTTGTGAATAAGTCTGTAAGCTGCAACACCTTTGTCATTTTTTAAATATATATTTCTTTCACTCTAAAATCTTTCTAACCTTATTTTTTTAAAAATTGTGGCAATACTTCGTTTGAAGTCAATAAGAGATTAAATTATATGACTATTAAAATACATTAATATTAATCTCCACATCGTAGTAATAAAATAAATGATTAAAGAAATGGTAAAAAAAAATAGGTGATAATTTATTTTTTTTAAACAATGAATAAAATGGTCTACTAGAAACATCATTAAATTAATAATTTTTATTTATTCATGATATCTTATTACATTATAATCCACATCATATTGCTAACGTTTTTAAAATAAAGTAGATTGTTTTGCGTTGTATGTTCGGATATTATTTGAATTCTGCAAATTGTTTAAAATAAAGTTTTCGTTATTTGCTTGCTTTTATTATCAAGTTGTAGATATATTTACATGATTTAAAACAATGGTTTTTAATTGTAGTTTTTCCTTGACTAGCAATAATGCAACTGGTGCAAAGTGTCAATCAGAATAATCTTGATGCTTTTTTGAAGTATTCCCCATTTAAAACTGAAGCAGCGCTTAAAGCTATGCTGACTTCCTTTGAGTCATATAAAAGTGGAACTAAAATAATAATCTATAATCTCAACAGGTTGGATCTAGATTTGTTACTTTATTGTCTACTGTAAATACTGTAAACATTAAATAGTTTGTATGTTGTTGCTTTTTGTTTTTTTTTTGCACCTAAACCTCTAAAAAAACAGCGTTATTTTTAATAAATTCTTTACACACTATTAAGCTTCAACAAATTCTTCACCTACATAAAATAAAATAAGATTTATTAATAATTTTAAAATAGGAAAAAATGTGTCTACCAGGCGAGTCCAATAGTGATTGACCATTGACAAGTCTTAATGAGGCGTGAACTTTTGAACCCGATAGTTCGTGAACTTCCTGTTATATTTTTAAACTAATAAACAAAACAAGCATGCTTTTGCTGGTGTTTGACAATTGATTTCAACCTCGACGGCCAGTTCTAGTCTTTTAGAATTATACAAAGGGTACAATATTAGTTATGAGGAATTCGTTTTTAACATCAAAAGTGAACAGGCGATAATGGGCTTTATGCATAAGTATTTCCGGGTCACGTGAATAAAGTACCGGTAAATAAAGTAGGTCGGCCTTAAATCAGTTTATTTTTATGTAGGCTATGCCTACAATTTACTTTACTTTACACTTTTGTAAAGTCTTTACGTTAACTAAACTGTCAACTTTCTCTTCTTATCTTGTAGGCTACAGTTTTAATGAAACTTAATAAAAATAAGGAAGACAAAGCCTATAAAGTAATACCTACTTTTCCTGAATTGTCGAGTAGGCCTATGCTGTTCACATTTTATGCAGACCTTTTCTTCAATGTTTCTTCCACAAATCATACATATGGTAATTATACCATTACAAGTCGTACTCTGTAATTCTGTAGGCCTAGGTCCTATACTTCGATGTCGATAGTGTCGACTGTCGCTTCGAAAGTCATCACCCAATGGGTCTAAATCTCTCCATGATTAAACAATGCTTGGCTTTTAAAAACCACGTTCATGTAGATATGTTATAATCCCATCCATGTGCAGTGTTTAAAATATCTTTGCTTTTATATAATTGTTTCTAAATTCAATGTTTTTAATAAGCATTGATGCAGATAAAATAGAGGCGAAAGACGCCATTATTGTTATGTTTTGGGAGTATCACGTGACCAGGCTGCTATCGCTAAGGACTTGTGAATAAAGCCCATTAATACTCAAGTGTTAGTCGCGTGACGTTAAATTTTTATTTGTTTACAAAATAAATGAGTCGAGAGTTGCGTTTTCTTGGTTATTGAAAAACAAAATGCGTAAATTCATAAAAACGAGTAACAAAAATTCTTTTGCATTAAGCAATAAGTTTGATATTTTAAAAAGGTGATTATTCCCTTCTGACTTTCACAATACATTGTTTTGCTTTGTAAACATCTATTGGAAATGAAAAAAATTTTAATCCCCAACAAATTTGAGTACAACCAGTAAAGTAGCACACAGACATTGTTTCGAAGAAATTGATCGAATAAGAACGGAAATGTTTTTGCACGTGACCTTTTATGCATGCATACACGTTAAGACTTGTATATAGCGCACCACAAATTGTAAACAAAAAAAACATATCAAAACTGATTTTGGGTAGGGGTATTTAAGTGTGGAAAATGTTGCTGAAAATTTGATTTAATTTGTTGTGAAAGGCTTATTGTCTATGCGAATTTTGTCGGGCAATAGGATGATGGGAAAAATGATCAATTAGCTTAAGGCCATTTCATCCCTGCCAGCCAAGAATATAAATTGAAATGTTAATATACAGAATTTAAAATTTAAATAACACCAAGATTCAATATGTTTATTTATATTTTAAGTGCTTGTATTACGACAAGGGTGGGGTATTTGTAATGATTTGATTAAGGTGGACAGAGCTGGCGGCTGTTTCTGAGTTTGCAGTAGATCTAGTGCTAAATCCATAAAATAAATTTTAAACTTTAAAAAAAAAAGATATTTTGACTGAACATGTATAGCAATTAGGCCTATTTCAAAAAGTACTTAGAGGTCTATAGATTTAAAAAAAACATATATTTTAAAAAAGACATTAATTTTTCGTGTTCACATAAAAATAGGGTCTTGTAGCTCAGCTTACAATTTGATTTCGACCGCAATATAAAACTCTGCTTAATTTTAAAACTAGGACTACTGAGCTAACAAATATTATTACATTTGTTTTAAATTATTTAATATTATTGTGTGTGTGTGTGCAGGCTGGAGGATGGGAGCGAAGAACTAGACTTTGAAAGTGATCCCCAAGACATTCGATGCCCGCAAGCCTTCGCAAGATATTTCAAAGATGCTGACAACCGTCCTACAGAATATGTTCCAGAATTCAGACAGTCACTCAGAGTAAGAATGATATATCACTGCTATCGTTTTGTATTTGCGTAATGAATTAAATAAGTTTGGTTATTTAAAAAATACATAAGAAATTATTTGAACACAATAAAATGTCAGTTATTTTTATCATTTAATATTAAAAGGTTTTTATTTTCCCTTTGTTGCATGAGGTAAGAAGGAGTCGAGATACAGAGTTGATTTTTGGTACACAGTCTTCTATCAACATAAAAATAACTCTGAAAAACAATTTTTGACCTATCGTGGCTGGATGGGGGGTCAGAGTGTCCAATATATTGGACGCTATGAACGCCAGGATCCATTTTGTCCTATTAAGACAAAATAGACGAAAAGTTTTATTTTTAGTAGTCTGTAAAGTATAATCATAATTTAATTTGACTACATATTTTGAAACTTTTTATAATTAGCAATTAAACACATGTAAATATAGCATTTATCAGTTAGTAAAAGAATAAATATTATAATAAGAAGTGAGAAAAATTAGCTAAGTCAATGTAGTAAAATATGAAGAAAAAAAAGTTTATTCATTGCATGGTTTTTGGGTTACATTTACATTACATTTTTATATATACGGTTTCTTTTGAGCTGTGTACAATATATTACAATAAAAATTCTTCTCCTCTGACATTCTATTTCATACCTAGATACATACTAATTTTTTTTTATTCTACCAATACGCAGTAACGGTCCTCCTATGCATGGCGTCCAATATATTGGACATCCTATTAAATAGTACTTCCTCCTTGTATTCATGGTGTCCAATATATTGGACATGGCACTAAAAATCACTCTGACTTATAAATATCAAAATATATACGCTAGAATCTTTTTAGTTATGTAGCTGTAACATAAATACACACTTTCAATGGATTTTTAATTTATTAGAAGTATTGTGTTGAGTACAAAAAAAAATGTCCCTTACCTCTTAAAGGCATTGAACGTCTTCCTTTATAATTGTTATTGAAAAAAAAAATAGTCAAGCGTACAGACTCTTGGCTATTAAAAAACATGGTCCATATAAACATTAAGACACAGAACAAGATATATTTTGCGTAAAGAAAAAGGTATGGGAATAAAAAAAATTCGAAAAAGTGTCCAATATATTAGACGCTATGCAACAAAGGGATAATTAGTAAATTTAATTTAAATTATTAACATACACAACACAGCAATTAGATATCTATATAAGTCTTGCTTTATAATTTTGATTGCATTAATCATCAAATGAAGATCTTCAACTTTTTTTAGGCATACTGCAGTATTTTACATTTTAAGTACATATATAGATATAATTTGATATTTCTGGCCGACTATATCAAAACGACTATAACTATTAGACATTCCTGAAAATGGCCCTAAACTAGCATTAAGCTTAGTGGTTGTTGAACTGATTTTAACCAATTTTCGCATTAGAAGACGTAATGAATATAATTATGGTAAAAAATCTAGCTAAAAGAAAAAGCTAATTGTAGAGGCTAATAATGGTTGTGTCATTAAATATTAAAAGGTTTATTATTAGTATATTTAATTTAAATTATTAAATGCAAAACACAGCAATTAAATATTTATATAGGCCTTTCTTTATAATTTTGATTGCATTTATCATTAAATGGAGATGTTCAATCTTTTTTTTTAGGCATATTGCAGTATTTTATATTTCAAGCCTAAGATGAAAATATTCATTCGAGAACAAGTTGTTATGGTCAAATGCATCACAAGAATGCTGCATGAAACCAGAACAATGGTGTGTAGTGTTACCAATGTAATGTTTTATGATATGTTGGTGCGTGGGTTATAAGTTATAAGTAACATGACAAATACTAGATAACAAGAGCTTGGTTTTATACAATATCGATATGGCTGACCTCCATGTTGTATTATTATTAGACTACTAATTCGAATGTAACAAGGGCAGGCTACTCTATTAATTATTGGTGTACAAATATGATTGTCAAACACAACGTTGTCTAACTTAAGACATTACATTGTGAGATGATATTTTAACGACATTTACGTTAAGTCGTGGTGGACCTATATACAAGATGTGATTAAGATATTGTTGTGAGACGTTGTGAGTAACGAATCAGAGAATGTGTCTGCCAATTTAGAGAATGTGTCTGCCAACTGAGAAAATGTATCTTTCAACTTAACGAATGTTTCTGCCAACTGAAAGAATGTGTCTGCCAAATGAGAGACTGTATCTTTCAACTTAGCGAATGTTTTTGCCAAATGAGACAGTGGGTGTCTGCCAGCTGAGAGAACGTGTCTGCCAACTTAGAGAATGTTGTTTTCCAACTGAAGAGAATGTCTCTTTCAACTTTGAGAATGTGTCTGCCAATTGAGAGAATATTTCTTACAACTGAGCATATGTGTCCGCCCAATTAAAAGTCGTGGCTTTATATCATAGTTTATTATAGACCTATACTCCTATAGCTATTTAAAAGCCGTTTTTTAGACATAATTAATTTCAATGTATTTATTAATTTAGTTTTCTCTTTCAGGATAAGGCTACGTTTTTTAATGTCCTTTATGCCAACTATCTGATTTTAAAATGTAATTAATCTTTGTTAATCTTTTTACGTTTTTAGATAGTTCAGGGAATATTTAAGAGATTCAATTGTTTTATAGTCGTTATTTTTTATTTTAGGATATTCCCTTTTAATGGGACAATTTTTTTTTATTATAATTCAGCTAAGTAAAATATATAGTTTGTTTTTATTATTTGATTAAAAAAATGCAGCCACTTTTACTATAATTTATTGATGTGTTGTAAGTGCACTTTTTAACGATTTAGATATGAATTTTTCAATTATTTTTATAGATGCCAAAAACTGAAGGAGAACCCATTCAAATAGTTTTTGGTTTTTCTTGTGAAAAAGATAGTAAGCAAAATTATGGCTTTTTGATGTACCACAAAAACAGATTGATTAAAGCTTATGAGAAAGTAGGGTGTCAAAATGAGGTAAATTGTAGGCCATTGTTTTTTTATTTTTATATTACCCTACTGTTTTAGTCAAAACGTATCACTTCTAATATAAAAACTTGATCTTACAATCAATAATACTTGTATACTTGTGTTTCCCTATAGAACAATAATGAAGGTGTTGGTGTGATTGGTGTAGTGGAGTTGGATTTTCTAAAAACAGTCCAGAACAAGCAAAACTTTATTGAAAATGGACAATACAAGTAAAAAAATATTTCTACTATATGTTTTACTTGAAATATAATGTAATGTTTGCTTTTTATGAGAATAATGCAACCATGTAAGCATAAGACTTTTTCCCTTTTTTGAACTGGATAGAAGAGAATAAAGTTGAGGAGGCAATCATATGTGGTTTTGTTGTTCGGATTAAGTTTAATATATTTTAGCATTAGCAATAACATAAATGCTCAGCATGAAACAACTGCCAAATTAAGCACAATCAAATATTTTATTTAATCCTTGAACTTGTGTTTTAGTAATTTATAATTTCACAAGTTCCTGATTAAATTAAACTTATCTTCTAGATTGGGACGATGCGTTTCCTAATTAGAGAGGTTATTAGTTAGTCCCGATAATAGTAGTATAATACTTTAATAATTTACTTACTTTAACATAGAATGACCGGATTACGAGGCGATACGGAAATCGGTCATATGTATTCAATACATAGCACCCCATAGTGTAAAACATGGTGGCTACATCCCCCCTTGTGATCGTCTTTGTATTATCCTCGTCATTAAGTCTTTTGTATACGACAGATCCTATTTGACACTCCGGGTGACACTTGAGTAGGTACTGGCGATTAAGCCACACCTAACATTTTTTTATAGGCCCGCCGTGGACAGACCCAAATTTTGTTATATAGAACTAACTGTTATCCGTAAAATACAAATATCTCTCAACAAGTCCGACCACACCTAAAATCAAGTTATTTCATTATATGCTTAGACACATTAGCCAATGTTTGGCATATACAGTGCCCATGGGGAGAGTGATATTACTCAGCTCCAAGTGGGCGCACGGTAACTCTTGCACCCTGCTGGACACTACACACAATCCCCTTTCACCACATACATCAAGAGTTACCACTGTTTTAATTTTATTTTAATTTTTTTTAAGTATTAGTTAAACACTAATTTTGATATTTCAGATTTTTGTATATAATTTGCATTTAAGACAGGACCACCTTGTAAATATTTAAATTTACACCAAAGTCTTAATTTGTATTTTTTTTCTTTTATCAGCACTGTCTTAAAGACATTGTCTGATGAGCTTACAGAGTATTGGAATAGAGTAAAGGGTTCTAACTCTATTGATAAAATGTAGGTAGTTTGTATTATTCTTTAACAGTGTCAGATATTGTATATTGTAAAATTATACTCTAGTTATATTATTAAAGATTTAAAGTTACTGAATTCCATTATGGTATAATACTGACGCCGAAAATGTATGTTTTATGTAGTCTTAAAAAATAGTAGACCTAATAGTGAAAATGAAGTATAAGTTGTCGTGAAATTTTAAAAATTGCAAAAACTATTCAGTCACGAACAAAAATAAAATGACAAAAAAAAAAGGATCTAAGTTTGTTATTTTTTATACCGTTTATTTAAGCTTATAACATTTAACACATTGACCTCTTATCAAGTGCGTATCAGAGTCCAAGGCGACCAAGGTTTGACCTTTGTGCCCTGAGGGCAGTTTAAATAAAATAATTCGTCCAACCCCGTGGAAATTGGAGGATAATTCTGGATTTTATAGAGAAAGAGGTTAAAATGCGTATTAAGACCCTGTAGAATCTTCGATGATAGTTTTCTTTGTAAAGTCCCCACCTCCTTAAAGTTAGTTCAGTTCGAAAGTTTGTGGAGTGAAGTCGCTATATTGATTTGTATATTATATGCCATTTTATTGAAACTTATGTTGCCATCAGTTGATGAAGTTTATTGATCGTTTATATTGAGTCTACAATTTAAATAAAATTGTTTATTCAACAACTGGAGTTGTTTGATCTATCATTGTTGAGAAAGGTGTTGAAGATAATTATCACGAATATAACTACATTACTGCATAGACCTGTCAGTCAAGGAACCCCTAGCTTGGGCTACAGATTAGCAGAATCTAGAGACTTCTAATAAAGATACAACTATATTCATTGAATCCGATTTAACGAGTCGTAATAATAGTCATCATCATAAAGAGTCCATAACAAATTTGCGGTCTACGTCCGATATAAGTTGTATAGTGAAGCATATATTCAAGTTGTGTTGTGTTGTGTGTAAAGCCGTGACCTACTGAGCAAGTCTAATAACGCTGAAGTATTCTTACGATTGGAAAAACGTAAGTTGGAAAAATTTACTACTTTAAAAATCTCTTAACTAAAGAATGGAATTTATTGAAAATCCAGAAGAAGAAGTTCTGAAAACTTTATCCATAAAGAAGTTAAAAGAGATCGCTGAGATCTTGAAGATAGAAGTTACTGAGACTACACCATCCAGGACTGTGTTGACACAGCAGATAAAAGATGTGTTGATTGCGAGTGGAAAAATGAAAGTAGAATCAAGCGCGGAGGGATATCAAGTTGAAGGTCAGATGTCTGAACAGTTACGGTTTCAGCTAGAAATGAAACGGATGGAAATGGAAGATAAACGAGATCAAAAACGTCTTGATAATAAGATAGAACAAAAACGTCTTGAGATAGAAGAAAAACGTCTTGATCGTGAGATGGAAGATAAGAAAAGTCAAAGAGAAAGTCAGGAAAGAATAGAACTAGCGAAGATAGGAGCTACTAAAAAATAATCTCATAATGATGTAGAGATGGCCAGATGGAAAAAGCTAGTCCCTACCTACATTGATAAAGAAAGTGAAATAGCTAATTTCTTCCAGACCTTTGAAATTTCTTGCAGAGATTTTAAGTTCCCAGAAGATAAATGGGGAATATTAGTTAGAACAGCTTTTACTCAGGGAAGGGCAAGAGATTGTGTTCTATTGTTAAAACAGGAACAATTAAATAATTATGAAGTCATTAAAGACACTGTACTTAAAGCCTATAACCAGATACCGGAAAGTTATCGGAAAAGGTTCCGTCAGTACACAATGTCCCCTTACCAAACACACTTAGACTTCCTTCGAGCAGAAGAAAAGTTAATGGATCAGTGGATAAAATCCAGAAATATCTCCACATTAAAAGAAATGAAAGATATCATTCTTTTAGAGGATTTTATTAACAAAGTGAGGCCGGATGTAAGAATGTATTTATCCGAGCGTGACATCACTGACCCACATAAGGCTGCTGATTTAGCGGAACAATATACACTGTGTCATAGGACGGCTGGTGAAAAGAATTTTAATAGATCACAACGGCAAGCAGAAAACACACAACAACAACATCGTGAAAAAGAGCATTTTGTGAAACAAAATGATGTTAATAAGAAACCTGTCAACAAAAACGTCCAATGTACTTTTTGTAAAAGAGTAGGACATAGCATTGAAGACTGTTGGAGTATAAGGAAAGAAAAAGGACCTAATAAAGTGGTAATGTGCGTCAGACATGCACCAATACAAAATGTACAAGAAAGCGAAGATACAAACGAACTGAATTCGAAGAAAGATTCTTCTAAACCAGAAACACTGAGGGTGGATTTGCCTGAGAGCAAAAGTCAGAAGGTAGAGAAATCTACAACTGAAGCAAATGAGGATAAATATCCTGATTATAAATACAGAATGGCTACTATTGGATTAATTGTCCAGGTCCACAGAGACGAGAAAGTAGACCAAAGTATTTTTGACTCGAACAAGAGTCTGAAGTCATCGAAAGATGAAAAAAACACCCGAAAGTCATGGTCAAGGGAAGAATAAAATTAACACAGAGACCCTGTGCAGTTTTCAACCGTTCATTAGTGAAGGTTGTGTGGCCTTACAAAAGGAAGGACCACTGAAGTCCGTAAACATATTACGAGACACAGGAGCATCATTAACCCTGCTGCTTAAAGATGTATTACCATTGAATGATAATACATTGACAGGACAGACTGTCCTATTGAGAGGTTTTGAATGGAAAGAAGAAATACCTCTCCATAGGATATACCTCGCATCTGACTTGGTGACAGGATATGTGACAGTTGGAGTAATATCAAAACTTCCTGTTGAGGGCATATCCGTTATCCTAGCAAATGATTTGGCAAAAGGGAGGGTGAGAGCTGAACTGATTGTGAAGGAAAATCCAGACCCTAGTCCTATTGTGGAGACAGGAAAAGAAAAAGAACTATATCCTGTAGGTGATGTCATAAATGGTATGACACCACAGAAAAAGAAAGAAGAAATTCTCTCACAAGAAAAGAAAAAGAAAGAAGAAATTCTCCCACGAGAGAAGAAAGAGGAAGAAGAAGTGGAACTTGATACTACTATTTTCTCCATGATTGAAGATTGTCCGAAAGGAAATGAACAATCAAAGAAGTCATCACAAAATGAATTGATTGCTGAACAGAAAGTAGACCCAGAGTTGCTACAGCTACATGAGAAAGCTGTCGACGAGGAAGAAACTCCTACTAATGATGTCTATGAACAGATAGACCACAGCATGAACAAACAACAATGCAAACCTGCAGTGGCCGGTACAGATGAAGATTGGAGGAGCATCACTGAAGAAACGAGTGCTGAGAACTGGACCGAAACTACCAAAAGCTATGGGTTACCACAATCCATACCGACAGATCGAAGGACCAACTTCGCCCCGGAACTCTTCAATCCAGTCCTAAAGAACTTATGCCTGGAGCAGGAGATGTCAACTGAATCCTATCCGGAAAGTCGAGGAGCCTATGGACCAATCTTTGGACCCACTGTCCGAGGACCACTCAAACTACTTCAAGAAGCATGGCAGACCGAATTGGATCTCCTTGGGCTGATCAAGTACCTAGATAAGTACATATATTTTTTGTCTGACATAACTGTGTTTGTTAGAAAAAAATTGTACACTGCTCACATGCAGATGCCATTGTTGTGTGATGAAAGAAAGGCAAAATTATTATATCATTTGAAAATGATAAAGCCTTACCTTCTGAAAACAATTGGAAAAAGCTTGATGTTGTAAACATTGTTACTCTTATTTGTAAAATTCATGCCTGGAGTACAGGATGAATTGAATGACAAATTCACTGATAGTTAGTTACCAAACTTACTATTATAAAACTAAATCCCTTACTTGTGATGAAAAAGGACTGAGTAAAAGTATGGTTAGAGTAAATATCATTATAGTGTGATATTTCTAAACAAACTTGTTAGGTTGAGCATTTAAAATAATTGCTATAAGAGAAAAAGATCAGTTTTATCCGCAGAATTGGTTTCTAAATCAGAGGACATTATAAATGTGGACTGAGTATAAGATATGTTTGAGAATCTCTGGAAATGATAATTGAAACATTTGGCAGAGAGGATAATTTGATTGAAAAAGATGTAAATGGTTTTAAGAAAAGAGAATTTTTCTAGCACTAAAGTATTGAGAAATGTTTTATTATTGTACTATGGAAATTCATTTTATCATGTACTGTTGTTGAAATAATTGCACTGAGTCAGTATGCAAATTTCTTCTATGTGAATTTATTCATTTGTAATATTATCATTGAATGTATGATAATGTAGGGTAAAAATAGTTGCTGCAAGACAGAACTATGACTAAAAAGAATTCCAAGAATTGTATTATATATGATTTTTCACTTTTAGGATACTGTTACATGAAAAGCAGACCAGAAGTTAAACTAATGTAAACTTTGTATCCTTGTTTTGTATAAATTTAGGATGTGCCACTGACTTGACACTGTAAACCAGAATGGTTGAGAATGTCATGGTTGAGAATTTATAATGTTGACATACCAATGTTCAACAAATGTATTATTAATTAAGGATTTCATGTCAAAATTGTAAAACTAATCTATATTTTTTCTGTATTAGTTAAAATAGATTGAATGAATTGTATTGACAAGCAAAAGACTGGGTAGACCTGAACACTGTGAGGAACAGGAGAACCTATGAATAAAACCTTTATGGAATGGAAGAGAGCAATGGATTCCACTTTACCATAACTGAAAAGATTGGAGATGGAATGTTTTCACCACACCATTCAGACCTGCAGTTTGTTTTGTACATAAATTGCTAAATTGATTTCTGTCTGGGAAAAAAAATGAATATAGTCTATGCGCTTTAACTTCTAATGTTTTTATCTATTGTACGTCAATAATATTGTATTGGAAATGTCTTTAATGTAATCTATAGTGAATAAGTACTTACTGTGTAGTACTAAGATTGTATGCCGATGATAATTTGCTTTAATTGATAGTTAATTAAGTAAATTAACCAATTTGTTTTAAGTAAATCCATGTCTGCATAAAAGATAGAATGTTTCAATTTAAAACTGCTACGATGTGAACTCTTTAAAAAGAAAATAAGGACGTAGAAAGGTCATGGTAAAATGAGAAATTGAAATATTTTTAATGATTTTTGCTATAAACTATCTAAATTCTGTAACATACTATGTTTAAATTTCTTAATATAACATAAATGAATTTAATTTTGAGATAATAGTTGTGAAATAATGATCATTAAAAAAGATAACTTTTTAATCGCGTAGCAATTTTTTTTACCTAAGCGGTAAATGGGGTAAATTTGCATAGCGATGTCAACATTGTTAGAATCAATTGGGAATGAGAGAGGAAAAAAAAAAGAGAGAGAGAGAGAGAGAAGTGCGGAATTGACCTACATTTTGGGTTTTGACACAGACAGTGTTGTTTAAAGTTTAATGTGTTAGCCAGCCTACAAGCATGAAAAAAAAAATACTGTCGAAGCAATAATATTTTTTGTTGTAAAGTGAAATTAGGTCAGGGCTAGTATTTTTTTTGTTTTGTAATTGAGTTAGGCCTAGTATGTGTTCTATCAGAGCGTTTGGTTTTTTCTCCTTATGAAAAAATAAGTCGTGTCTGAATAGACATTAAGTGATTTTTTCTTTTGTTGTATAATTACAAATTGTAAAAGATATTAGTTTATAATTAAATGGACGAGAGAGCTTTTATTAACGTGGAATGTTAATGGAATGTAAATTATTAAATTGTATAATATTTAACTCTATGTATTTTTTTTGTATACAAGATTTAGATAAACAATTTAATTGTCCATTGTTTTGAATTAAAATTGGATGATTGAATGACTGTAGTTAAGCCATTTGATAAGATGAACTTATATTGCATATATTATATGTTATTGTTATCAGTTCGATTGAATTATTGAGATAGCCAATTGAACTGTATGTAAGTGTTGTTTTCCCCGGAATATTTTCTTTTATAATTATTCCTTAAAATTAAAATTTTTAGTATTGTTAAAATGTAAAAGAAATAATTATAAAACTGTGGAAGGAGGGGGGTGTTACGAATATCGGTCATAAATGAATGACGTAGTAAGGCATTGACCTCTTAACAAGTGCGTATCAGAGTCCAAGGCGACCAAGGTTTGACCTTTGTGCCCTGAGGGCAGTTTAAATAAAATAATTCGTCCAACCCCGTGGAAATTGGAGGATAATTCTGGATTTTATAGAGAAAGAGGTTAAAATGCGTATTAAGACCCTGTAGAATCTTCGATGATAGTTTTCTTTGTAAAGTTCCCACCTCCTTAAAGTTAGTTCAGTTCGAAAGTTTGTGGAGTGAAGTCGCTATATTGATTTGTATATTATATGCCATTTTATTGAAACTTATGTTGCAATCAGTTGATGAAGTTTATTGATCGTTTATATTGAGTCTACAATTTAAATAAAATTGTTTATTCAACAACTGGAGTTGTTTGATCTATCATTGTTGAGAAAGGTGTTGAAGATAATTATCACGAATATAACTACATTACTGCATAGACCTGTCAGTCAAGGAACCCCTAGCTTAGGCTACAGATTAGCAGAATCTAGAGACTTCTAATAAAGATACAACTATATTCATTGAATCCGATTTAACGAGTCGTAATAATAGTCATCATCATAAAGAGTCCATAACATTATATTAGTGTAAGTTATGCCAGTTTTAATAATTTTAGTAAATGTATGTTTCAACAGTAATAAGCCTGACTGGATATGGGCTCAGTGTGACATATGCCTTAAGTGGCGACGTTTGCTCACAGGGACAGATCCTAAATCAATTCCTGATAAATTTGTTTGTCACATGAATAAAGACGCAATGTACAAGTAAGAATGTTTTTTTTTAGTAAATTTTAAAGGTATAAATAGGTTGTAAAATTGGTAAATGATTTGGCACGGCCTCGGGAAACTCCAGACTGGTTAATGCTTCCCATGGATGAAGGGAACCAGAGAAATTAAACACACAAATCGTTAGTGTGAAGCGCTCCTTTATGAAACATTGTAAAATATTTTGGGGTAGCAATGGATAATCAGAGGCCGAAACCAGGATATACTCAGAAAATGGGATACACAAGACAATACAAGAGAATACGAAAAAGACAAGAGTAGATATTTCGAGGAACGAATATAGGATTATATAGGCCTATTAGATTGAAAGGTAGTGATAAAGAAGTGTATTTATACAAACAATTGATACAGCAGCTGGAAAGGAAACTTTCATGACCTCTAACATACAACAAAAACACAAATAAAAGAAGCTTTCTGTTAAGATCTGCTACCATTTGTTCAGACCGGTTTTGCGATCTTGCTGAGTTCCCTGTTAGACGCCTATGGTTCTTATTTAGTCTCTTCCAAGTTAATGTTTAAACCGTATGCTTAATTCAACAATAGTCATTCAACAATGAAATAAGTTGATGACCCCATATTTGCAGCATTAAAATGTTTATTTACTTACATACTCCATAACAGCATTAAAATAAATCCATATTATACAATGTATCCAATTTGAAATAATATTCAAGTCTTTAGTTCACAAAATCATGTTAAAAAGCACATATCCTTTCCTTAGCACGTCTTGAGGGTAACTATCTATTTCGCGATTTCATATCCCCTCACATTAGCTTTGGCTGGCTTTTCTATCCCCGTATTTTCAAGAGTTTACAGCGTTTGGCACGTGAATTTGTTTATTTCAAATATCATTAGAACATCAATACATTTATTTCAGTCGTTGCTCAGCTGAAGAAGAAGCAGATCACTTGGAAACAACAGAAGAGAGGTAGGCAAAACCTTTTTTCAATTTAAGAGGATTAGTTATCAAATTAACAATGTAAAATGTTTGGCTTTTATTGAAATTATTAAATAATACTTGTAGTGAAAACAAAAAGAAAACATTATTTTGAGTTTGTAAATTTCAAAAATGAGATATTAGAGGGGAAAAAAGATTAATATTACTTACTGTGATTGACAAAAGGTCTATATCTTCAGTTGCGTAGACTCGGACAAATACGACCCTATTTGTCCACTGATTCTGCAAAGACGCTGGCGGTCGCCCTGATACTTTCCCGTATCGACTAATGTAACGCCCTGCTAGACGGCCTGCCCGAAGACAAAATCGCCAGGCTACAGCGCATTCAGAACAGTACTGCACGTTTGGTTATGCGCAAGTCTAAACGAGTCTCAGGAACTGCCCTTCTTCGCTCGCTACATTGGCTTCCAGTGGAAGCAAGAATATTGAATTTAAAGTTGCATCACTAAGCCACCAATGTTTAAACAACAGAATGCCATCATATCTCAGTGGACTAATTTCAACATATGCGCCGCAAAGAGGCCTTCGTTCAGCTGACTTATCTTTACAGGTTGTGCCGCGTTTTTCGCTACAGACTTGTTGTATGGGAGTCTACTCATCATTTGGCCCGAAAGTATGGAACTCGTTTCCCTCAAGCTCAGACAAACCGCCTGCTTCGACACTTTTAAAAAGAACTTAAAGACTAACTATTTAAATATTCACCTTTAGAAATCAGTCCTATCGTTTATTTTGTTTAGTTTTGTATAACCCTAGCCATTATATGTTATCACTTGTATGTATGTTTTGTTTCCGGTTGGGTTTTTTATGCACTTAATGCCTACACTACGTTTGTTGATAGCGCTTTATAAATACTATTATTATTTATTATTATAAAAAAAAAATTCGGCTTTAGGCTAGAAAACGACAAAGCCAATATAAAATTGCTGACAAAATTATGAATCTAACTAGAGCATGGTTTTTCATACAAAGAAATAATATGAGTGAACACATTAGGCCTACAAGTATAGAAACAGTTAATAATAATTTTAAAAAAAAAGTTCTTGGTAGTAATAATATATTAAAAGTATCATGGAGTATGTTATATTATATTATCAGTTTTAATAATTATTTGTTTTCTCACGTTGATAAAGTAATGAAAAAATCTAACAACACTTTAAGCTTACTAAAAAGAAATTGGTATGTAACAAAAGCAAACAAATGAAATAATACCCGGGGATTACTTTAGGGGTTTCTTTGCACAATTAATTATTTTGGTAAAGAAAGGGATAAATACTAGTTTTAACAAGTACATTTTAATATTAGAAAAATTTAGATATAATGTGGGAAACATTTAACAAAAGATGTGGTCATTTATTTTGCATATGTATTGTTTTATGTTCAATTAGTATACAGACTACACAGGTATTCACTCCCAAGTTGAAAGGGAAAAGCAAAGGTAAAAAATCTACCAATAAAACTACCAGATCCGGTCTGAATATCAATCTGATATCAGAAATGGACACACTCCAGGACCTCGGAAAACACCAGGTAGAAAAGCTGCTAAAAGACACTACAATAAGTCTACCCATGATGATGGCATCAATTCAATACAACCAACACCAGGGTGTTCCAAAGATCCCGATGAATTGGTTGACGATGTTTTGAACAATTCCACAGCCAAGAAACCTTACCAAGGAAACGTATTGAATCAATTTCTGAGGGGAAATAATGAAAAAAATCCTAACAACTTGAACACTGAATTAGAGGAAGCAAGGGAGGAGCTACAGAGTTCAGACATTCCAATTAATGCTACAGTGCCATGTAGCATAGGAAACGGTAAATAATTGTAGTAGCCAATACTTGAGTCCTGTTCATTTTTAGTTTAGTATATGCATTGCTTATTTGCTTAAAACTTTTTTGCTTAAAATAAATATAACTTTTATTGCTTACAGTTTTATAATAACTTCTTCTTTATGTCAACGAAGGGGTTGCCCAGAGCCTAATAAGAAAGCGGATGTTATGATCATTAAAGACAAAGATATGTTGAGAAGTTTATTTAAGTGTTTTATATTTAGGGTATGGATAGGGATCTTGAACCAATTATAAACAAAATTTTATTGTCATAAATGAGTAAAATACAAAGAAAAGTTGTTTTTTCTCCAAATATCCTATAGTTAGTTAGCCAGACTATAAAAAAACTACCTCTACCCACTGTCGCACTTTATACTAGTTGCCTTCAATGACTACCTACCTCTCCTATCTGGCACTATTTGTCACGCCCACGTTTTAACTTTGCGTCGTCGTATTCCTCAAATCGGCCTTATCCTTTTTTTTTCTCGTATTTTAACTTTTGTCGTCTTTTTCATCAATTTAATAATATCAAAATCGTTTAACATAGGAACGATATTTTAACAATATAAAATAAAAAATATTCTGACGTAAATTTGTAGCATTTTTTAAAAATAAACATTCCTAAATAATTGACAACTGGGAATTAAAGTTCAATTTTAATGTGCTATAAAATGCAAGCTTTAATTAAAAATATTTTTAATAGTGAGCTTTTTTTAAATAAGAAAAATATTGTAATTGAAAAGATCATTTTGTTTGTCAAAAATCTAATATTAATACTCTTACTTAGAAGCGTACATTTCTAGAACAAAAGATCCCAACTCTTAAAATATCATTAAGAAAAACATTTATAACGTTTTTAGTAATAGTCCTAATATTATGAATGTTTCACATTATGCACACCTTTGTAAAAGTACTAATAGTGCAGGTATAAGAGCGAACCACCACATTTATGATCTGAGTGGGATTCCGCAGGTGGGGAAAGAACTGTAGAGCATGTACTGCGGAGACATACCCTATGTTACGCAACACGCTTTATCAGCGCGCCGCGGGGTCTCTGACAGGATTTTGGTGTGACACCTTGATCCACCCCTTGACTTAGATACACATAATAATATGGAACCTATCACTCTACAGAAAATCATAAATATGATTAAAAAGCTAAGGAATAATACGGCGCCAGCAAAAGACGGCATATGTGTAAAAATGTTAAAGGTAGAAGAGAAAGCAACACTACGTGTTTTACTACAAAAGAGACAGCACCAGAATCCATAAAGAAAGGTGGGCACTATAACTGAGAAACTCCCCAGGATATATATCCAGAAAACAAAGATAATGAGAAACAATAAAAGTATTAACATCCATTTTGTTTCCATGTGACAATAGGCAATAAAGAGCTAAAAGCAGTCAATGAATTTACCTACCTAGGCAGTAAAATGACAACAAATGGTGTAGTGATTGGAAATCAATGCCAGAATCAGTAAGGCAAAACAGACTTTTGTGCTGCTCAAACCCATATGGAGAACATCAGGCCTAAGCCTCAACACCAAAAATAGGATATTCAAGTGTGATATTCTCAGTGTTTTTTTTTGTTTGGATCTAAATGCTGGTAAACTACAACCAATTGAAAGGAAACTGGAGGTTTTCCAGTCACAAAGCCTGTAATACTTTGGCAAAATATGGGATCAATACTTGTATTGTGGTTTACATGATGGATTCCATGCTGTTCCATTTTCGGCTATTTCTTTCTCAGTTTGAATACGTTCTTTCTCAATTCTTTCACTTTCTCAATTTGTAATCTTTTTACTCATTTTTTCCATTTGTATTTGTTCTTTCTCAATTCTTTCTTTGTTTCTAATTCCAACTATTCTATTTTAATTTTATTTCAAGGTCAGAGTTGGCAGACTTTTTTATCTTTTCCACTCTAAACTGTGTCTAAAGAATCCTCAGTTATCAATCCATTGTTGAAGAGATGTATAACAATCTCATAAGGATGTCAATTTAACTTCAAATACTTTCACAATTGCAATAAGCTCCTTTATAGTGAATGTCTCAAATTCCTTGAGTCGGGTCTTAAGTCGTCCTAGGGTCTGGTTCAATTCGATATAATACACTCAAGCCATTAGATGAACTTTTGAAGAATAATTTAAAGCTTCGACTTTTTTTTTTACATTAAACTTTGTTCGATTATAGGCCTACGTATCTTCCTCATCGCTATGCAAAGAAACAGCAACAACAAAAATAAAGCTCTGTGTGCCTTATTTGGGTCTTGATAGAGACATTGTCAGAATGGATTTTCGCCTAAGTTTTCAGAATGCAAAAAATGCGTAGTAGAATTTTGGAGAAACTTCGAGAACACATATTGGTGTAATTACGTTTTTATAAATAACTACCGATACATTAGTAAACAGATAATCTCGAGGTCATAATTAAAAAACTAAAAATGAATTATCGATACAATTCTTAATACAACATAAAAAACATATAAACATGCATTAAACATGACATATAACGTTACTATTTAAAATTATGTTTTCTTAATTTTATTTTAAGGTTTTTCCTGCGAAAATTATTTAAAAGAAACTGATGCCCCAGCCTCCTGTTTCTACCAGGTTGGTGTAAGCTTACACATTGTTTTCAATCAAAATATATAAGTATTTAAAAAAAGACACATATCAATGAGTTACAGACTATAGATTAATTCTCTGTTGATGACAATATGCTTTATAAACCCGATCGTTTTGAAATTAAATCTAAAGAGAATTTTGACATTCTTGGTTCTAAAATCATTTCTATCTGGAAGCATTTGACATTACCATTTTTATTCACTTTTCATTAAGTCCTAAGAGAAGTCTGAAATTCTTGGTTCTAGATGGATTGAAATTCGGAGGTAACCTGGAAAACAATACATTGTTGTTGTTTTGTTCTTTTTATGCATATCATTGTTTAGTCTGCAAGACCCCCAGTCAATGAGTTCATCATAGGGATGAAACTTGAAGCTAAAGACCCCAGAAATGAATCTTCCAGCTGTATTGCCACTGTAATAAACATCCAAGGACCACGCCTGTGTTTACGGCTTGACTTTAATGGTGATCAAAATGACTTTTGGCGTTTGGTTGATTCCAGTGATCTGCATCCTGTTGGCTATTGTGAACAAAATAAACAACTCCTCCTACCACCACTCGGTATGAATCAAAGTTATAGATATCATTTTTATTTCTTCTCTTAAATGTTTATGTTGTTTATTTATATATTAATTTAATTGTTGCATTTCCAGCCCATCAACATTGAAGGTTATATAAGGCATTTTTGTTAACGTTGTTGTCATGTTTTTCTTGTATCCATTTTATTTTTCTTAAAGCTTTAAGTGAGGGTGTGGATGGGGGGGAGTGTTTGCATGCGTTTGTGTACGTTGGTCGAATTGGTAACATTCTTTGGTTTTACTTCGAACTAGAATCTTACCAGTCACAAATGTCAATTTTTCTGCACTCACTTTAGGCTTTCAATGTAATCTTGAAAGATGGCCAAATTTGTTACTAAAGACATTAAATGGCGCAACTCTTGCACCAGAGAACTGTTTTAAAAAGGTGAGCAGTAGTTTTTCTTTTTATTGTGTAGTACACATTATAGGCCTATATATACATATATCATCATCATTGACGCCATAGTCTCGAAAGACGATTAGATTTGCACGTCTGTGATTTGGCCAGCCCTGCTAAATTGACTGTGCTTGTGGAGACCTATCCTTGAGAGACAGGCTCTATCGCATCTCTGGCACTTGAAAGCTGGACCGTTGGAGATTGTTAGGGGCAGCCTACTTTTCTTCGCTGCTCGTTTAGCCTCCGCCATAAGGCGAAGTTTGCCCTCTGTCGCATTTATACCGGTTTGTAAGGTGCCTCTCCAACTATTTCTGTGCTGAGCAAGGTTCTCCCAGTTCCCGACCTCTACATCTATAGCCTTTAGATCACGTTTGCAGACGTCCTTGAACCTGAGTTAAGGGCGGCCGGTAGCTCTCTTGCCTTCCTATATATATATATATATATATATATATATATTATAGATAGATAGATAGATAGATAGATAGATAGATAGATAGATAGATAGATAGATAGATAGATAGATAGATAGATAGATACATAAATTAACAATATCTAACCTTTCCAGATGAGTCCTAATTTTAAACATTATGAAACATGGGCAGATAAAAAGAAACGAAAGCGCAATGCTTTGAATGTAATTTACATACGCCAAAAATAAAATAGATTATATCGTTAAAAAAAATTCTGATTATGTACAAAAATATATGAAAATAGTTTTGTTTTATTAATCTTGTGTTTATTTTCAGGAGCCTTTAAAACCAGAAAGGAATACATTTCAAGTAAGTCAGAAGCTGGAGGCAGTAGATCGTAAACATCATGTCCTCATCTGCCCAGCAACAATTGATGAAATTAAGGAAGATGAGATTCATATCACATTTGATGGTTATCCTGGCGTGTATGACTACTGGTGCCGCTATGATTCCAGGGACATTTTCCCAGTAGGTTGGTGTAAGAGAAGTGGCCATGAACTTTTAAGTCCAAATGTTAAAGGTGGGTAATAAGAGCTTAAACACAAATCTCTTTGTAGGATAGATTTTATCTGATAGCCTATTTTTTATTTTTAATAAAATTCCAAGCATTCGAAAGTGCACTGTAGCGTTTTGGGGTCACTAACAAGATTAACGCCACACGAAATTAATAAATATTTCGTATATATATTTTACCCTCACAAAGATTAATCTATGTTTAGTCATCGCCTGTACAAATTTGTTTACAATTATAGCCACTACTGAGTGAATGGTTGAATGCACATATCTACCTATCATTATCTCTACTTAATCACTTAATCATTTATCTATTGTACATGTAACATATTTTATGTATATCTTCATTGCGTATTCGTTGTCAGTATTCATTTCATGCTTACATGTATATCAATATTCTCATATTGCTATTATCGTTTCTAATGTTATCATTAATTGCTATAATTATTATGCTAAATTGGTGTATATCATCATTCGTGGTCATGCCACGCACACGTGCGGATCACGCTAAGGTCAAACACAACGCAATCATGCTTGGATTTCGCCATCCGACCTTCCTCCTCCCCTCCCTCCGCCACCCATCGTCCTTTATCAAAGGACTTAACATGTATATAAAATATACCTCTCAGTGCCCAGTCTCCCTGGTCGAATCCCTTTGAAGTACACCGTCAAGATGCCGCCGGCCGAGGAAACAGCACCCTTGATGGCCCGCCCCCCCCCCCTCAACATCCCACCACACCCATTCTCCCATCCGCCTCGCCAGGTACCCCACCCTTCCACTCTCCCTCGACTCTACCTCGACATTGTTGTATCAAACTCAAACGATGAAGTAACAGTAACATGCTGACCAATCGCATGCTCGATATAGATGTCTGACCATTTGCCCTCCACGTGAAAACCCACGCTTGAGATGTAAATTTTCTTAGAAATGCAATTTGAGTTTTACAGGCAGTTAGCCTGTAGCCGGGCTACGAAAAAGACGTCTAGGAATGGCGTACATTCGGCCCTACTCAGGTTTACTTATAGTCTAAGCCTACCACTATGTATGATATCACTATTCATCACTTGTATTTGGATTGTATGATTTATTTTCTCACGTCATTAATGAATGATTACGGACTTTCGAGTGAACAAAATATTTGTTGTTACAATACGCCTTGCTTATCAATTGATAGAATACCTGTTTGTGTGACGTTCAGTGAAAAGTGTCAATTAGTCAACAGTTTAACTCAACCTACGTATTAACGAGCCAGAAACCTGTTTATAAATATTTGTCTTTGCACCACATAGAGTTCATCAGCCTTTGGGGATCAGCATACCTCTAGATAACCTGCCTAAATCACCCCTCCCCATCACCTTGTGTACCTGCTGAGTTATCCACTAAGTCTGCACTGATAGCCTATGCTAATTAAAGGCTCTGTGACGCATCAACTTAGACCAGCACGTCACAAGCACTGTAAAGTGTTGTTGTTTTTTTATTTATTTTAAAAGTAATATAATTATCTGTAAAATCATAACATTCTTGATCCTGGTTCATACATAACATTTAACAAATTGACTCTTGGCTTTAGATGTTACAACTTACTTTCCCTTCCCCCTTCCGCCCCCCCCCCCCTCCTTTAACAGCGAGATCTCAAATTTTCTGTTTAGTAAAATATGATATCTCTGGCGCTCTGTCAAACAGCACTACATTACATCTTTTCGCTTTTGTTTAAACTATATGCTCAACAGGTTTTTAGTCACCTATTACGCCATATATGCGTGACTAAATTACTGGAATTAATCTATCTATCACCTGGGGCATGGATACGAAATTCACATGGTATAATAATGTAAATTCAAATGCAGTTTAAAAATATGTTAACTTTAAATAACTGTCTTCAGAGTTGTTAACGTATTGTCTTACCTCCTCCAAACAAAATTCATTGGTTGTGAAAGAATAGATTTATTTTCTTGGAGGTTAGAGGGACGTATTCCCTCCCTTGGCCTTGTCACTGATATATTTACATGCCAAGATTTTGATTTTCAGCTGAAAACTTTGTTTTCTTTTGTTGTTCTTCTTCCCTTGTTTCCATGGATGACCACGTCTCCCAGTCGCATTGTGGCTTCTTTGGTGGCCAATTATACCTTTACGAGCCTTGAGAGTTGCATTCCAGGTACTGCATACAAATGTTGCGGCTGTGGGGTTTGGTAGCGCCTGGCAGGTTTGGTTGGCTTTTCTATATGTCCGCTTTTGTTCAGATCTGGAGGTTCTGTTAGTTTCTGCCAATTGTGCTCCGGACAATATAACTTTTCTCCACCTGCTTCTGACATCCGCCAGGGCCTCCCATCTGTCTGGGTCCATGTCTTGTTCTTTTAAGGTTGTTTTCAGACCATTTTTTAATATCTTTTTTTTTTACGCCGGTTATTCTTTTGCCGTGCGCTAAGTCGCCAAAAAAAAAAGTTACTTCGGCAATCTATAGTCCGGCTTTCACACCAAATGACCAACACATCTCCTTAAGATTTCAAGAACTGAGTGTGAATGTTAGACGAGCCTGCCTTGAGGAGCACTTCTGTGTCTGTGACCTTATATTGCCATCGTAATGTTAGTAATTTGCGAAGACAGCCGAAATGAGAGTGATTGAGTTTTTTTTTTTTTTTGCTTGCATATACTGTCCATGTTTCGCTGGCGTACAGCAATGTTGGCAGTATTGTAGCATTGTATACGTTCTAATCTGACCTAACGTGCGCTTTATTTAAATAAAGTGAGGGAGAGTTGCGCATGTCGTCATCCTCACTCACTCGTCCCGTGGTGGTCTGATGTGCCTCCCTTTATCACACTCCATGGTGTGCTGCTGGCCCTGCCTTTATTCCCGTTAGGCTCAATACTGAACAATAAGAAAATATAAATTATTATCCCACTCTTTCCCAGGCACTACAAAAGAAAAGCTTCCTGATAAAGTACAATCTGCTAGATCAATCTGCTAGATCAATCTGCTAGATCAATCTGCTAGATCAATCTGCTAGATCAATCTGCTAGATCAATCTGCTAGATCAATCTGCTAGATCAATCTGCTAGATCAATCTGTTTTATCAATCTGCTAGATCAATCTGCTAGATCAATCTGCTAGATCAATCTGCTAGATCAATCTGCTAGATCAATCTGCTAGATCAATCTGCTAGATCAATCTGCTAGATCAATCTGCTAGATCAATCTGCTGGATCAATCTGCTAGATCAATCTGCTAGATCAATCTGCTAGATCAATCTGCTAGATCAATCTGCTAGATCAATCTGCTATGTCAATATGCTAGGTCAATCTGCTAGATCAATCTGCTAGGTCAATCTACTAGGTCAATCTGCTAGATCAATCTGCTAGGTCAATCTGCTAGGTCAATCTGCTAGATCAATCTGCTAGATCAATCTGCTAGATCAATCTGCTAGATCAATCTGCTAGATTAATCTGCTAGATCAATCTGCTAGATCAATCTGCTAGGTCAAGCACCTCTCAGCAAAAATGTATTTCAAATGAGCTCGAATAAATAAAAATATTAGATATTCTCCCTAAAAGGTTATTTCAATGGTTAAATACCTTTTTTTTTTCAACAATTATATGTATTAACAAGTTTCAGATTTATTCAAAAGGAAGACTCAGGTCTCCCGTTATGAATAGTATGACACATAGGCATACTGATATCAAAAATATATCAGGGTTTGAGGAATCACTAATCAAAATAAACCTTGCTTAGAGCCTTGGGCATCAAGTAAAGATGACACCAAAGACATTTCCATTTTCACAATAAAATATGTTATTAGTAATCTTTTAACAATATAAAAGTGGAAGTATTTCAAAAAGAATTTTGTTTACGTCTTATTGTAGGTTGTCTTTGATTTAGTAAATTAGTTTTTTTTTAAAGAAGTGTGCATTAGCCCCCTTTCCTCCCCTTCTTCCCCAAGCTGATTTGCCTCTAAATTCAGGAATCATTTCTATTATTACCACAATGCTACCATAGCCATATGCTAGTGTCTACCACATCAAAGAGACGCAATTATGTATAATGACGTACAGCAGCTATTTATAGCTCTGTCATAGCACTTAAGAGAGCACATGCAGCTAAATATTAATTACTATCAAAGACACAGACTTGCCGATTTCAATTTTTCATTTAAAACTAACAACCTATCTGAGTAGGCTAGGGATATGTGTACAGTAAACTTTAAATCATTAAATTCTATATAAATACGTATATACGTTTTTCTAATTTATAGTAAGAGTTAAATGTGATCATTATGTTGTTGAATAAGCCTAAAAAATAACAAGCAGCAAACATTGATTTGGTTATACATATTATAAATGATTTTCTTCCAATAAGCCTACCATGGGTACAGAGATTGCCCAAACTTAAGCGTTACGCCCTGGGGTGGCTGGAGCCCGGACAGAGATTGCCCGAACCTAAGCGTTACGCCCTGGGGTGGCTGGAGCCCGGACAGAGATTGCCCGAACCTAAGCGTTACGCCCTGGGGTGGCTGGAGCCCGGATAGAGATTGCCCGAACCTAAGCGTTACGCCCTGGACACAAGAGCCGAAAGACTCGTCCGGGTTTTTTTAAGAGACTTTTTAATTCGATATTAAAATGTAGCGAACAGTTGTGTTGACTTGACTTGTTATTAATAATATTAAATTAACAATAATATATTATCTAAAATAAAAAAACAACACAAATACAAAACAATAAAAAGGGTAATTAATAAAAAAAATATTTTAGAAAATAATTTTTCAATGCAATAAAAACTATAGTCTAGTGATAACGACTTTTTTCGGTATTTAATTTTTGTTCTTGCTTTTTGTATCAATAAAACAGTATTGAGAATGTTTCTTTCGGTATTGAGCTTTTGTTATTGCTTATAGGGCGTTTGCAATCCCGTGACAAAAAGCACGTGATTTGTGTTTACTTTGAGTAATGCTGTACAATTAACAATGGCCGCTGTATTAATAAAGTTTCATATTGGCTCTAGCTTTTTTTTAAATGATGTGTTGTGTTTTAAGTCTTATTAAGATTTAAGCTGTATTATGTATGTTAAATAAAATAGGCTATTTTATTATTATCATATACATAGATCATAGACGATGTGAGCCTATTAGTGACTTGACTAGATAGCCTATTCACCCAACTCTATCACTTGACATCGTAGCCTAGCCTACGAAACATTAAAAGTGTAGGCCTATAAAGTGAAATTGAAAGTGTAAATAGGTCTAGCCGGCCCTAGCCTAATCACATTAATCAATTAATCTACAGTACTACTATTTACCTCCTTATTTTTTAGTAGGATAGCCAATATTCAGATGTGAATTTTGCATGATAAAGAAGTACTTCACTTTCACCACGTTACATTTGTACCTCAAGTGGGTTCTTTATTTACACAAATACGTCACTAAAAACCTAAACCACGCCCACTAAGAACGCTCTATTGTATAAATAAAACAGCGGTACGTGACGTTTTGGCGCAGCCGTTTTGGCGCGACCGTTTTGGCGCAGCCGTTTTGGCGCGAGCCGTTTTGGCGCGGGACGTTTTGGCGCGAGGAAATAATTGAGAAAAAAATTTGTTGTATAATAAATAAAACTAATAATAAATAATAATAATTTAAAACGATATATTTTAATGCATATATAGGGCTTTTAAACTTTAAAAACTTTTTTTTTAAATATATATGCATAAAGACTTATGGGCGTAAAATGCTTATCTATCTATTTACATATATGTCGTCATAATAGGAAGTTGTTTGTTGTTGTTGTTTTTTGCTCCACACCTAGAACGTTAGGCCTATAATATGCGAAAATTACGCGTGCTAGTTTTTTAATAAAATTCTAATCACTACACATGCTCATGAAGTAACTCAGTTGCCACACCTTTCAAATAACTTGACTGTTGTAAAATAGTTGGGAGTGATTAAAGACAAGATGGTCAGAGAATTAATGATAACAATGGATGTTTTAGAATACTGGGTGGGTAGTAAAAAGATAAAAAGTAACTTTTTTTTATTTGGAATGGTCAATGATGAGTGGTCATCGCGTCCAGTCAACAATGTGAGTACAAATCAGAGATAATTATTTGGTTGACGTTAACTAGATTGGTAGCAGCAAAAAAGCAGTTTCAGTAGAGACAACTGTAGGCCTATAGAAGTCATTAAGAAGGTTTAGTCCTCATTTCAATAAATATCACATTAAGTGATTTTGATAGGCTATTTATTGGATTACTGTAACCGTTTCAATATTTATTCAAGTGTTACTGTGCAGTGATTCCTAAGTAGGAATATAATTGTATCAAAATCTTAAAATGGATACTTTTTGTTTCATTTAAAATACAAAAAAATATTGTTGTTCTTAAATGAAGTTATTCAGTTACTTTTATTAAACGATGCGATATGTTTTTATTCCATCGCGCCAAACGTCCCGCGCCAAAACGGCGGCGCCAAAACGACCATCGCGCCAAAACGGTCGCGCCAAAACGGTCGCGCCAAAACGGCTGCGCCAATACGTCCTGCTTCGAAAAAACAGTAGGCCTATTAATAATGTTTCTTTCATATTTAGTTTTTTTATATTGTGTCCGGTCGCCCTGGCACAGGCTTGTGCTATTTAAAAGTAATCATTTATAACTTGTCACTTGTCCTTTATAATTCGTATCATTTAATTTATAGAGTGTATAAAGTCGCCTATTAAAGGACCTTCTCAATAGCGACGTGAATCCATTAAATAACTAAATCATTTGGTTACTTTTACTCAAAAGGATAATGCAAACATCTATAATGAAGAAAGAAATGATTTGATAGACATTACGTCATACGGCAGTATTTTTTTTAAGTACACCATTCAAAATCTCCAAGCCAAATTACGAGGCCTAACTTTAAAAAAGGTCTCGCCACATTAAAAAAACAGCAGCAGAATGGGGAAAACCCGATAAGACCCTCGAGTTCAACATAGCAATTCTCGCGTTCAACATAGTAAATGAACGGAAATGGCCATTTATTATGTACGATTATATTTATTTGCATAGTTGGCTCTAACATTTTGGATTTTTTAAATCAACACATTTATGATTATATATAAGTCAAAAAATAAAATTCTCTATTGGAGGACGTTTCCAATTTATACATTTAACTTTTGGCCCTATTAGTCAAACGGCTTAGGCGCCTATAGAGGACAAACATATATATATATATATATAAATATATAAATAAACAAACTCACCGTAATTATATAGATTGATGATTGGTGATGATAAATGGATTGCTTAAAATCTATTATATAAATATTTTCATTAAAATCTTTAATACAGATAACGAAACAAGAATTGGTTCTAACACGAATGGACTTACAAGATTTCACAAACAGGTTCATACTCTTCTGAAACTAATGAAACCAGAGACTGATATAGGGAAAGAAGCAGATATTGAAAATATTGTTGACAAATTAATAATCGAGCATCCTGCGTCATCATAATTTTTTTTAAATGTATAAATGTATGAGTAATATACAAAATTGGTTGCTTATACTGTTTAATAACCTATAAATAATTCATAATTACTTATGGCGATGTAGGTTGCGGCAAACAAATTGAACATATTATGCGGCTTTACATTTGTCAATGTGGCCCTACGTACTTAAAGTTTGTCCACCCCTGCTCTAGTGTTTTCTTTAGTTGCTGGTTGCCATACAAAAAAATGCATTCTCTAGTAGGACCTATTGACAAGTCTTAAATATTATGCATGCATAAAGGTTGAAATTGTATAACATTTCCGGTCTCATTCGTTCATTTGCTTTTAAAAATTAAAAATAAAACATGTTTGTGTGCTGCGTTACGGGTTGTACTGCGAATGTTATAAAAAGTTGAAGGATTAAATTTTATTTCATTTCCAAAAGATGTTGCCTAAAGAAAACGATGGATTGTGAACGTTAAACGTGAAAAATCATCTATTTATAAACTCAAACGTATTTCTTGATGCACACGAATTATCGTTTATTTTTTAATGTATATTATCTAGGCATTGTGCTTTTCTTAATAACCAAAGACACAACTCTTGACTAATTTATTTTATTAAAAAAAACTAAATTTAACTTAAACACTTTGAGTAATAATTATCGCCGACGCACTTTTGATTTTAAAAACTTATAACTAATCTTGTAGCCTTTGTATATTTATAAAAAAACACAACTGGCCGTCGAGGTTGAAATCAATTGTCAAACACCAGCAAAAGCTTGTTTTATGTTTACGGAAATGGCACCGGAAGTTCATAATCTCTTCTGTTTGAAAAGATCAGGCCTCATTAAGACTTGACAATAGGTCTAATAAATTTGAAGTAGCATTTCGGTTGTGTTTAATTTTTACGATTGTATAAATTCGTTTTAATGAACCCTTAGGTTTCGTTTTTTTTTTATTATTTCATCATTATGTATATTTATTATATAAATGTGTCATTATTATCACTCATATTATATGTACTTTTCTAGTTTGGGTAACATATTTTCCTTAAATGAACTTGTTTGCATTTATTTTTTCTCTTGGCTACTTCAATGAGGTCTATGCACAATTCCTTTGAGACAGAAAATTGATCACGTGATCCTATGTAAACTAAAACAAAAATGGCTGATTTTACATTGATCTTAATGGCACCTATGCTTATTAAAAATTTTAATTTTTCACATAACCTTGAATATTGTGATATTATAAATGATGCTCACTGAAGCAACAATGATTATAGACATACAATTATTAAAGAAAAACACAATGGAAATCTATGAAAAGATTTAGATTATTTACATGATAATTTAGAGGTAGAATTTGCGCAAGTATGTCTAACAATGATCACGTGATCGGAAAAGACTTCTGCATAGACCTCATTAGAATCCCATTTAAAAAAAAATTCATTTAGATCTTTTCGTAAGATTTCAGTATCTTTTTCTGTCTTTATAGTTCCTATATTAATGTTATTAGGTAATAAAAATTAGAAATAGTAGAACAGTTCGTTTTGGAACTCCCGAGTGCGAAATAATTGGTGTTAAATTAGAGCCTTTAATTTTAACAGTGTGTTCTCTACAGAAAGTCTTGAATCCAATGATGCAATGAATTAGAAATGCAAAATAAATGTTTCCTTTTAATGATTAATTAATATGATTGGAATATATTGACTGCTTAAAAAAATCTAGTAGTATTACATTTATTTGATTCATATTATCAGTCATTTATTAAGCCTAATATAATTGTTACACATGATCAGCTTTTCCTAAAGAATTGTGTTGATGTAGGCATAATGATTTATGTATGTTTAGTAGATCATTGACTATAGGCCTACTACTATATATTATAATTATTATACTATTAAGCTTATACATTTTATTAACTATACTACTATATATTTTATGTTCTAGTATTTTGCATGTAATGCTTGTAAGGGAAATTATTTAAGTCTATTTGAGGTTTTGATAGGGTTTTTACATGATTCCAAAGCTGATGATCATAGAACTACATGTATGTTTGCATTTTTTTTTAATGATGTGTCTTATTATCAAAAGGGAGTTTACTTAAGCCTGATACATAAAACTTATTTTTTAAGATTGGGTCAAATTCATTATTTTAATTCCTTAATTAAGCTTTTAAACTTGTAATTGATGTGGTATAGAAGCTTTATTAACTTTTAAGTGTGTAAAATATATTTTGTTTATTCCTTTTTCATGTATAGGCTTATATTTACTATGTCTTCTTTTTTTTTTTTTAATTTATTGAGATGTCCTCCTACTCGCATAATACTGATTTTTTGTCCTATATTTTATTATCATTATACGTTTAATTTTGCACCTTTTAGTGGTACTGTTAGATTTGATTTTCTATTGTGTAGTTGTTTTATCTATACATTTAAAAAAAAATCGTAATGTTGTTTATTATGAGAGTTTTTTTAAGACGGGTCATTTTCTGCCCTTTAGTTACGGTATATTATCTTTAAACTTTATATTTGTTCAACCATTAGTGGAGCTGTAATAGAAGATCCATTGCCAATTGTGTGATTGTTTTATCTCTTCATTTTTTAAATACCGTAATATTGTTTATTATGAGATTATGCCCGTCAAAATGACGGAGAAACGAATGACTACAATGTGTTTTGTTAAGAGATAAAGACAAAAGACAATATTACAATAAAAACTGCAGTGAGAACGTTTCTTTTCGGTATTTAGTTTTTGTTCTTTTTCTTTTTAATTGTTTCTGGCATATGCGTATGAATTGTTGCTGTCAAGCTTCTGGCCTCAAAGACTGGCGTAGTGTGTAAACCGCCGATACATTCCCATTAAGAATACACCGGCGGGCAAACGCATGGGAAACAGCCCCCGCAGCGGGTCCGAGATCCATTACACTGCCAAGAGGCCACTGGTCTCGGTGGGGAGGAAGCATTGGACGCGGGAATCTCGTCTCGAGAACCACCCGGTGCCTGGATGCTTGTAAGTTTAGTATAGGATTTGTGCTACCGGGTGACAGTGCAGGTATTCTGGCAAGCCACCACGATAATGATCCTTAGGGGAACCGCATTGAACGATCGTTGGGTTGCGGAAACCTTCCCTGTTACACGGTCTGCCACGCCTTCGGCGTGACGTTGGGTGGCAGAAGCCCGGACAGAGATTGCTCAATCCTAAGCATTACGCCCTGGGATGGAGCCCGGACAGAGTTATGCTCAACATTAAGCGTAACGCCCTTGACATAAGAGCCGAAAGGCTCGTCCGGGTTTTTGTTAAGAGACGTTTTAATTCGGTATTAAAAAGTAGCGAACAGTTGTGTTGACTTGACTTGTTATTAATAATATTAAATTAACAATAATATTATTATACTATCTAAAAGAAAAAAACACAAATACAAAACAATAAAAAAGGTAAATAGGTGGCTTATTGCACTACACTAGGGAAAACTACAATAGTATATACCTCACTACAGTAGTAAAAACTTCACTTTTATAGTATGTACTTCCCGCAGTAGTAAAAACTGCACTTTTATAGTATGTACTTCCCAACAGTAGTAAAAACTTGACATTTATCGTATATAATTCCCTATAGTAGTAAAAACTTAACTTTTGTAGTATGTTCTTCTTTACAGTAGTAAAAACTTCACTTTTATAGAATGTTCTTCCCTACAGTAGTAAAAACTTCACTTTTGTAGTATGTACTTCCCTACAGTAGTAAAAACTTCACTTTTGTAGTATGTACTTCCCTACAGTAGTAAAAACTTCACTTTTGTAGTATGTACTTCCCTACAGTAGTAAAAACTTCACTTTTGCAGTATCTACTTCCCCACAGAAGTAAAAACTATACTTTTGTAGTATGTACTTCCCTACAGTAGTAAAAACTTCTCTTTTGCAGTATGTACTTCCCCACAGAAGTAAAAACTATACTTTTGTAGTATGTACTTCCCTACAGTAGTAAAAACTGCACTACAATAGTATATAAAATACTGTACTAGGGTAGTAAGAACTACACTACAATAGTAGAGTCTATATTATATAAGATAAGATTGCTTTATTGATCCAAATGAATGGAAAATTGACTTGATTACATAAATTCCGTCTTTCAGCATACCTAAAACAATATTAAAGAACCATTTGTACTCAAACACAATAGACATTCACGCATACTATCATACCATTTATCATACAAGAAAAAAACTAGGCCTATTATTTAGGAGTCAGCTATTGAGCCATTGTATTTCCTGGCTGAAAGGTGATTCTTTTGAAAGAGTCTCACTGACAGTGGAACAAAAGAGTTCCTAAATCTCTCTGTTCTTGCCCTTATTGAAAGAAGCCGACCACTTCGACTAGATATTATGTAACTATCATGAAGCGGGTGTGCGTGATCCTGGAGGATTTAATCAATCATAGACAGACACCTTGAACTGAAAATATCCGCAAGAGATGGTAATTCTGTCTGTGTAGTACGAGAGGCTTTGTTTATTAGGCGGTCTATCCGGTGTTTGTTCAATGTGGTGGTATTACCATACCAGCAGGTGATTGCTAAGGTTATGAGTTATGATGCTACCAACAGTCGCCGAGTAAAATAGATTCATAATGGTTTTCTCTATGTGAAATATTTTTAGTTTATTAAGACAGAAAAGTCGTTGGTGCATTTTCTTACAAAGGCTTTGGCAGTGGTCAGACCAAGTCAGTTTGTCAGTAATTGTGACGCCAAGATATTTATATTGCGAGACTTGATCTATTATTTGGTTGTTTATGTGCAAATCAGCCAGCTTGCGTTTCTCCTTCCGGAAATCTAAAATCATTTCTTTCGTTTTTGTGATGTTCAATATCAGGTAGTTCTCTCCGCACCATTTGTAGAAATCTGAGGTCGTCCTGTGATAGAGAATGTCGTCATTAAAAACAAGGCCGACAATGGCTGTATCATTGGCGTATTTGATTACAGATACTGTATCGATTGCCGAACTTTGAATGTCATTGGTGTAAATTGTGTATAGAACGGGAGAGAGGACACACCCTTGAGGCGCTCCAGTGCTTATTTCTCTTATTTGTGAGGTACATCCCTCTACTCTGACAAATTGAGGGCGGTTTATCAGAAATTGTATGATCCAGGCTTGGATGCGTTGACTGACATTTAAAGCAGATAGTTTCTGTATCATAAGGTGTATCATATACTGTACTACGGCATTAAAAACTGCACAACAATAGTATATTATGTACTAAATGTCAAGAACCTCCTCTATACTTAATTACAATAACATTTAAATGACTACTTTACTTCTATAGTCATGGGCTCGCTTAATTAGGAAGGTCCCAGATCTTAATAATTACATAGAAAAACAATGTAATTAAAACATTTACACATACGTAAATGAAACAACAAACACATGATGTTTGATTAATAGAACTACTATAAACTATTATACTTTTATTAATAGTGATTTTAAGGATAGAGATAATATAAAATTAAATAATATCAAACTGATATATAGTAAACACAAAGGAAAACATTATATCTATACTAAATGGTTATTACAAGCATATGAAACGTAATATATAAAAGAATGTTATCAAAACACAACCGTTACAATATCATAGCCTACGCCACACGTCTCCACTGGCTTGGTCCTCAACGGCATCACACTGCCTCTCCTCTGACGCACCACCGGACGTACTACTGAAGTACTGATGCACCAAACTGCCATCAGCAACCAGTCTACACCGCGGCCGTCTACACGTCACTACTAAGCCACTGCCACGTCAACCACCGCCAGCCACCGACCTTTTGCCACCAGTAGTCAGCCACTTTGCCACCAGCTGGCCACCGCTCTCGGCCATGTTGCTACGGTCACCACCGCTATCGAACTATGGTTCCCCAGCCTCAGCACGAGCCTGGGTAAGGGCCGTCACCTACATAATATTCAATTAAAAAACCCTTAATGTTGTCCTAAACTATATCTATATATTATATGTTGTCTATTGGAAGGTATCGATGCAAAACTCAACTCACCCGTGTCAGAAAACACAAATCTGTCTGTGGACAGTTGACTTGGCTTGGGTGTGATCCAAACATCAGACCACAAGTCCAAGTTCTGTACACATTTTTCAGTGTCCCTACGTTAAATAGTTTTGCATCGAACCCACTAGGCCCCACACCTGTCAGTGTCTAACTAGATTTATTAGCGTGCTGGATTCTGTCTCTCTTTGTCCATGCAGAGTCCCCCTCACTGTCGCACCAGTATCAACTATCACTAGCTCCAGTCTCGGTGTTTACAGTCCGTACTAGCCTACACCTACACACTAAACTTGTCTCTAAACCTATAGATCGTCCTTGCCTAACATTCCTAAGTCGAACTATGTTTCTGTTATGTTATTGTGATGCCGTGAGACCAAGCCTCGAATAAAACAACTCCTTGACATCATCCCCCTTCGCTTTGACTATTTTTGGTATCCAAAAATAGTCACACACGCATTTAAAAGAAAAACAAACAACTGAATTATAAATCTACATTGTACATCATCATCCTACATATGATATTGAGTTTCTATGTCTAAAACAGAAAGTGTTGAATGTCTAAACTCAATCATAAGTAGCACTTAATACAAATTCAAAAGTAAAGAATACAAAATTCAGCTAAAATCAAAAGTTACAAAATTTCAAACCGAACTAATTAATGTTCATATCAATGACAATAGTATATAGAGAAGCGGTCTGTGCTCCAAGTATTGAAGTTCATCCCAGCTAGGTACCAAGGCAGGCGCCGTATACAGGTACAAACACTCTGTCACATGCGTCCGTGGATACACTCAGCCCCAAAACACTCAACCACTGGACACACAAAATCGCATAACCCTATAGCCTATGTCTGTACTCACTACTTCGTCTATACCACCTTCCTGTAGGACAGACTGAGTCGTAAAGAAAACAAAAATATTTAAATTCAATATGTTTGTCAGCCCACACTGCACTATCGACTAAAAACTGACTAAACGCGCCAGATACTTTCTAAAGCTCTATTCCTACCACTAAATCCAAATGTAATGCACGTTATTATTGTAGACTTTAACTGACTTTGAACATTGTAGCTACTCATATACTTACTACTAACTCTTTGAAACAAACAAACAAACAAAAGGCAAACCGACAAACTAATCGAACCCATACTATATATGGGACATAGTATAGGACTACTGAACGGACTCGAGCTTTTCTAACCAAAATGGTACACTGTCATCACTATCATTATTATATTCAATTGAAATAGTAGGCCTACTAACAAAAACGGTTTTGTACATCTAAACTCCGATCTTCGTTTACAAATAAAACATCTATTTCCCAATTCAAATAGGGCTTCCGTGTATTATGTGTTCTTTTGTTCAACCGACGGGAAAATACACCGCCAAACAACAAATATGATTCAAATTGTCTCAATACTCGCAGTTGTAGTTATATCTCTAATCAACCTTGCAAACTTAACACCCCTGGTTAAAAGCAAGTCAAAACAGAGATATCTTCACCCTCTAACTATACCAACACTCGCTACAACAAAATGTACGATGCTGTATAATCTAGTGGTGGAAACCCAACTCTCACAAGATACTCAACACCTCTTTATATCCAACACTCACTGATACCGCAATGCAGTGTTCAGAGGCAGCACCAACAACCCCAACACAGACAAACTGACACACCGGTGACGGCCCAGAGAAAAAAAAAACTATTCCACCCAAACAAACGCTGTGTACTAAAGTGACCCTAAGTACCGTTAAGGGACACTCTTCACCCCCTTATTGTATTGGTAGCACCCCCGCACCAAAAACACACACACAGAGAAAAGGAAAACAGACTTAGCCTCCCCCGTGTGTAGGGATGGTATCAACTTTCATTCAACCTCCAGCGTCCAGCACCCATCAATAACCATGTGACACCAGGTAACTTGGGAGAGCACAGCCCGCTTGCAGAAGACAGGAATTCACGTTTGACTAGAAAAAAAAACACAGCTGGGAAAAGAAATCTTTAAGGGAGAAAAAAAGAAAGTTACAAAATAAAATTTCAACAAAATGCAAACAACAACAACTAATTATTGCAAATAATAGTTCAAATATGCTTCGCAATACAATCTTTCTTTTAAACATGTCTTAAAATGTCACAATATTAATTGTGTAAAAGAGAGAGAAAAAAAAATACTTGCAAAAATAAAGTGAGACGATCTCCTAGAATAACACAACCTTCTTATGTAAAATAGGCCTACATGTAAAAATATACTATGCAAACCCATTTCTTTTGGACAGGCCCCCATTGTCAAGAACCTCCTCTATACTTAATTACAATAACATTTAAATGACTACTTTACTTCTATAGTCATGGGCTCGCTTAATTAGGAAAATCCCAGATCTTAATAATTACATAGAAAAACAATGTAATTAAAACATTTACACATACGTAAATGAAACAACAAACACATGATGTTTGATTAATAGAACTACTATAAACTATTATACTTTTATTAATAGTGATTTTAAGGATAGAGATAATATAAAATTAAATAATATCAAACTGATATATAGTAAACACAAAGGAAAACATTATATCTATACTAAATGGTTATTACAAGCATATGAAACGTAATATATAAAAGAATGTTATCAAAACACAACCGTTACAATATCATAGCCTACGCCACACGTCTCCACTGGCTTGGTCCTCAACGGCATCACACTGCCTCTCCTCTGACGCACCACCGGACGTACTACTGAAGTACTGATGCACCAAACTGCCATCAGCAACCAGTCTACACCGCGGCCGTCTACACGTCACTACTAAGCCACTGCCACGTCAACCACCGCCAGCCACCGACCTTTTGCCACCAGTAGTCAGCCACTTTGCCACCAGCTGGCCACCGCTCTCGGCCATGTTGCTACGGTCACCACCGCTATCGAACTATGGTTCCCCAGCCTCAGCACGAGCCTGGGTACGGGCCGTCACCTACATAATATTCAATTAAAAAACCCTTAATGTTGTCCTAAACTATATCTATATATTATATGTTGTCTATTGGAAGGTATCGATGCGAAACTCAACTCACCCGTGTCAGAAAACACACATCTGTCTGTGGACAGTTGACTTGGCTTGGGTGTGATCCAAACATCAGACCACAAGTCCAAGTTCTGTACACATTTTTCAGTGTCCCTACGTTAAATAGTTTTGCATCGAACCCACTAGGCCCCACACCTGTCAGTGTCAAACTAGATTTATTAGCGTGCTGGATTCTGTCTCTCTTTGTCCATGCAGAGTCCCCCTCACTGTCGCACCAGTATCAACTATCACTAGCTCCAGTCTCGGTGTTTCCAGTCCGTACTAGCCTACACCTACACACTAAACTTGTCTCTAAACCTATAGATCGTCCTTGCCTAACATTCCTAAGTCGAACTATGTTTCTGTTATGTTATTGTGATGCCGTGAGACCAAGCCTCGAATAAAACAACTCCTTGACACTAAACTACGGCCTTAAAAACTGCACAATAATAGAATATACTTAACTACTATAGTAAAACAGAACAAGGGGTTTTATAATGCACAACTGTAGCAAATACTATAGGAACTGCTTTCCACTTATCTTTATTACACAATTGTATAAATGCAGAAACGTAGTAATTGACTATATGGGGAGTGCACTAAATATCTGAACAGAGTAAAGGTCACATTAAAAAAATTCTTTTGTCTTGGTCTTGTTATTTTTTTGCTTTGCTGAATTAAAGTTTGCATTAGAACAGTGAGATTGTAGCACAATATTGTTGTGTTTAGGGAATAATTTCACATCTAAGTTTGCGCTACCAATCTAGGTTACTAAATCCATAGAAATATAACGGATTGCCCATGTTTCTCCTCATTAGATTCAACAGCAAGCAGATCAAAGCTTTTTTCCCTGAAGGAAAAAAGAATAGACGGTCTAGATCATCTAGATCTAACTAAAATTTTCAGGTGATACTCACAGAAATAATTGCATTAGTGAAATATTTTATTTTTATTTTGGAATAAATGTCTGTTCTAGTCCTCGTGGGATTCCTCTCTCTCTCTCTCTCTTTCACTTAAATTCACCATTTTTCACTGTGCATATATTGATACGTTTTAATGCCAGTGTCACAGAAAGTAAGCGAGTTTTAACCCTCTCCCCCTTTTTTTCACTAAGATTGCAACAAAATGATTGAAAATAATGGGCTCAAGAACTTAGTCGCAATATTATACGTTTGTTCAAACCAGGACTCGGCGACATACGGCACGTGAGCCATATTTGGCACGTGCAAGACTCCCTTAAAAAAGCAAATCAATCTCTTCTACTAGAAATAGGTTGCTAGAGCAACATGACCTCTAGGATGTTGGCACACTGCAGGATGACCTCTAGGATGTTGGCTGACTGCAGGATGACCTCTAGGATGTTGGCTGACTGCAGGATGACCTCTAGGATGTTGGCTGACTGCAGGATGACCTCTAGGATGTTGGCTGACTGCAGGATGACCTCTAGGATGTTGGCACACTGCAAGATGACCTCTAGGATGTTGGCTGACTGCAGGATGACCTCTAGGATGTTGGCTGACTGCAGGATGACCTCTAGGATGTTGGCACACTGCAGGATGACCTCTAGGATGTTGGCTGACTGCAGGATGACCTCTAGGTTGTTGGCACACTGCAGGATGACCTCTAGGATGTTGGCACACTGCAGTATGACATCTAGGATGTTGGCACACTGCAGGATTAAGCAATCTCACTTTGCCACACTATTATCAAAAGATTGCTGATCCCTGGTATAAGTACACTACTCTCCAATAACATCATCCCCAAATTAAAGATCAGGCAGTAAAACTTGGCGGGGGAATACGTCACTCACTAGTTTTAACCATTAGGAAACATGCAGTTAACACATTTAAAAAAAAGTGCAATCATTAAATGTTAATGAGAAATAATTGCTACTTTTTAACAGAACAAGATTATCTTTAACCAAACTTTGTCATGATTTAATAAAAAAACAAATTATTAAAGGTTCGAATTCTGGTAGAGAAGTTGATATTTTAAGAATTACCATTGAATCAATAAAGAGCTAACTTGGAAGCATAAACAGCAGCGTCACCAGTTCCATGTAAAAGTAAAGTAGCCTATTCCCGGCAGACCAATATGATCTAAATCTATAGACTATAAAATAGTTTTTTGAGATAGGCCTACCAACATTAGCCATTCATAAGTCACAGGGTCAAACTTTTCAAGACCTTAAGGTGCTGGTATTTATGCGCCCTATGCTGTATGTGGCGTTTTCAAGAGCCAAATGTAAAAAGCAGTTTTAAAGTTCTTATATAGTATACAATTAAATTAGTATTTTATAAGATTGGTGGGTAATTGTATTTATAAGTTAGAAAAAAAAGAGCTAGTCTTTTGACCTTATTATTGGGGGTACTTTTTTTAATAATTTATTTTCGTTCGTACAGTTGAACACCAAGAAAAGAAGGTCTGCAGCACTGCAGCAGAGTTTGCCTCAAATATGACATTCTTTGAGTAATGATTAGGTCTATGATAAACTTATATACATGTTTATTAACTAGTTAAATCATCCTCGCTCAATTAGGACCTATGGTCAGAAATAATTTTTTGGTGTAATAAATCTTAAAAGTGCAAAAATTGTCATAAGTAATTATTCTGTCTGTACAGCCTCATTTGTTTCTATGATAAATGGCTACATGACACTGATTTTGTCTCACTAGTTCTAGTTTCTGAACTATTAGGTCTACCTCTTCATTTAGTAGCCTTTACTTTCTTAGATTCTGTGTTCAAGTAGTTAGAATTATTTTCAGGAATTAACACAAATTGACTAAGGCTAGTTTTTGATAAAGTTTCTTTGACGTTGAGCTGATTAAATTAGTATCAACAAAATCACCAGTCTTCGCATCAACCTGATCTTGGTTCCATTTAGCCTAATTGATGCCATTTAGAATAACAATTGATCTGGTTTATGCTATTTACTACTTTAGATCTAAGCTGACATTGAGCAGCTTTCTAACAGGTGGTTCCATTGAGGATGAATTAACAGATTTGTCAGTCTATGGAACATCCTGGTCTTGGTTATAGTGAATTTATACTTATACTATCAGATTGACATTCAGATTGGGCAATGTTGTAATGGTAGATTTGAGTCATCTTTTAGCAGCCTACTTAGTAAGTAGATTCCAGGAGGAATATATATCCAATTCAACATTATTATCAGAAAAGAGTGCTTTACAATTGGACATATCATTTTAGGATTATTTGATGGAATTTATAATTCGCCCTGATTTACACCTCCGCCCCGCCTCAACCTTACAGTCCTGGCTACTGCTGTCAGTATTTTAAGCTGAAAAAGGAAACACAGATTAACGTAATAAAGCCTTTTATTTTGAGTGATAATTTATATTGCAGGAGTAAGCAAAAAGGGTTTTTAAACTATGTTGTGGTATAATTATGAATGAACGGCAACGGAAAGGGCAGGCTATATGGAATGACGGGAGTAAATAAAGATTTAAGTATAGGAATCAGTCATAGATTCCTATTTGGGGAAGAACGGTTAAAGTTATAGTAAATTAAACTAACAGAACTTCAAATACTGAAACAACACATAAGCTAGAATTATTTATTTTTTTACAATATGTGTTTAAATTACACAAGAAACCTTAAAGCCATTAAAAACTCGTTAATAAAATTACTAAAGTTAATTTTTTATGCAATATTTTAAGATTGAACACATCAATATTAAATACCTAAAAATCAAATCAATAAATGCCTTGTAACAATACCAGTAACAATATCACTCTCGTCATCTCACAACAAATTTTACATTAGAAAAGTAGGCCTACATACTGAAGAAATATTTAATCTTGTAAATAATGAATAAGGTAAAGCTGAAAAATAATTTCCATTAAAGACCATTAAAGACTGTATTCCTAAATGAATATTACATTATACAAGTAAAACAATTGCCTTAACAACAGAAGATAAATATAAGTTTACTTCATCAGATTACCTCTAAGGTGAAATGGTACATGAGTAAATGAAAAATTACATTGGTACAAAATGGCTCATGTTACAAAACCCATAGAGAAATTATATATAAAAATTGAATACCTACAAAAATATTACATTTAGCAGTTAAAGAAGACTGTTTTGACTAAACTTGTATAAATGCTCTATGTGATAAGACTATAAGCTTATATACATGCTCTATGTCAGCGAACCTATGGCACGCGTGCCACAGAGCCATTTCTGTGGACACACGAGCATTTACCAAAAATAAAACAGCTTAGTTATGGCCAAACCGATAGGGATGGGATCGTCGATTTAAAACGGACATTTTGTCGGATGGACGATGAAAGGAAAGAGTTTCTTCAAGAGAAATTAAGGAAATATCACTCCCACTCTGCTAGTTTTTGAAAGTATCTTTCTCAAACAAATCATCTGACAGAAGCAAGCTTTCAAATGTCACTCTGCATAGCAAAACATGGTAAGCCTCTTTCTGGTGGGGATTTTCTGAAAACGGCCTTGTTGGCTGGGAATAATTCTCCTTTTAATGATTTTAAGGATAAAATTATGCAACGCATCTCTGATATACCACTTAGCAGAAATACTGTTAAAGATCGAATCTTGCGCATCGCAAGTGATGCTAGTCAGCAGATCACTACTGACTTACAAAGGGCTGCCTGCTACTCATGTGCTTGGGTGAACGCACAGAAGTAAATAACCATGCAAGGCTTGTGGTAATGTTGCGTTATGCAGTTGGTGACATTATGAGAGAAGAGCTGGGGAGGTTGTTATCTGAAAGATCACAAGAGATATAGATATAGACCTTGCATGGTGGGGAACGCATCTTGTTAAAGAAGCAAAACCCAGTCGTTCAGTTTCGCTGTATTATACACCAAGAAGTTCTTTGTGCCAGGGATAGCAGCAAGAAATTAGATGATATCCTCAAAGATGGCACAAAAATGGTCAATTAGCCTACATCATGACTCGTGTTTTTAATTGTCGACAGTTTCACGCACTTCTTGATGAGGTCAAGGCGCAGTATAATACTATAATACTCATGCACAATAATGTCAGGTGGCTGCGAGCAGAGGACGTGTATTAGATTTGTAGCATGCTTGGATGAAATTATGCTGTTTATGATTCAAGAAGGGCAGTATTATCCATAGCTCAGTGATATGGTTTGGCTTACCAACCTTATGTTGTTGTTTTTTTTTACAGATTTTAAAGCACACCAATGAAATGAATTTAAAAAATTCACGGTTCAGTAAAAACAGCAGAAATGATGTTTTGTATATCAGGACAATTGAAAGAAAACTGCAGGTTTTTTAAAGAGACCTACAAATTTGGTAGCTGAATTATTTTCCAAATGTAAAAATGCATTTACGAAATTCTATAACATTTACCGACAATCCCACAAGCCATCACGAAATCTACAAGGAATTAGTAGCAGCTGCAAAGAAGAATTTTAGTAATAAATTTGTTCAGTTCCGTAGGCCTAAGCTGGAAACAACCCTCTGTTTTTCTTTCCTGCTTACAGTGGTTATATTTAGGAAATCTGGAAATGGAGCTATTGGACTTTCAAGAAAGCTCTATCTGGAAAAATAAAGTATATTATCTGCCGTGAAACAATTGAGAAGAGTATCAAAGGATGGCAAAGGACGTTACAGCACAGTTGGTTGCTCTGATGATGAAATCCTTAAAGTGTGGAATTATCTGCCAAATAATTAGGCCTACAAGTCGATAAGAGCACTTCTAAGTACTTTGTTTGGGTCATCTTATGCTTGTGAGCAGCTGTTTTCAACTTTAAATTATAGCAAATCTGATATTATTACCTGAAACAGACTGATTCGACAGATGACCCGAGTATCGCATGTGTCCCTCTTAAAGTTACAGAGTAGGCCTAGGCCTATTTTTAACATCTTGGGTTTTTGGTGCATATAGTCTTTCTCAAAACCTTGTCAAATGAATATACAATTTATATTATCGATTGTGAAACTATTGTGTGACTGCTCCAGTATTAACTGGTGTAAGTGGGAAGGCTATTTGAAGGCTATATGGTCTAATAGTAACCAGGTCATGTAGTAAAACATTCAAATCATTATGATTAAGGCTAAAGTGCACCACATCAACAATAGTAAACAATATAAAAATGACTTTGCAATCATATAGAATATAGTAAAGCCTTTAATTTGGTAAAACCATCAGGATTTATGTAGGCCTACATATAAATATATATATAACATTATAGATTGTTGCTATTTTATTATAGACATATAATGTTATGTAGGCTACACAAACCATAATGTTTAAACAAAAAAAATAGAATAATATTTACAATTGTAGTTATTTATCCTCTCAACAAAATAATTTTACTCCTTAATTAAAGAAATATATGCAGATATTTAGTGTGTATATAGTATATAACTATAAATAACAATACAAATTCAAGACTATTGAACATGTGAGATGAACAGACGAAAGCTAAAGAAAATAATGCTGTGGTAAAGAAGCAGTTACTGTGACCATGAATATTTTATTTATACTATAATTTAATTAGTGAAAGTCAATAATAGTCATGCATTTTAATAAGTGTTTTAAATGATCTAACAATGTTGGCTTTCCTAACTATTTAAGGCAATCATATGCTTGTCCATTGAAATGATATTCTCATTTCCCAATTTAAATTTCAATTATTACAAAAATATTTTTAATAAAACATTTTGCTTTAAAGGTTTGAAATAGCTTGAAAAAAAATCTTATGTAGCCTATTATTCAACTCAGTCATGGATTTAGAATAAATATAAGTTAATTTGGCTTTAGTAAAAATACAGCTATTTTTAGTTTTTAAACTGCTTCAAATATGTAGCAAGTTGTATCTCTTTCTGTGTATTTCTTTTATAAATGTATTGTATTTCTATGTTAGAATTATAATAAGTACTTTTTGTATGTTTTAATACAATTATTAATAATTTAACCATATAATAATTGTGTACTATTTAGGATTATGATGATTATAATGAGCCTAAGTACAAATCTATTAGCTTGTTAACAACATCCTCAATATTAATTACTTCTCCAAAATCATCATTTGGTGCCATTAGTGTCAGAAGAGTATGAACATGTTGATGAAATTCTGTGAGCCCATCCTTGTCATAAGTAATTTCTGTCTGTACACGCCTGCTTTCTATTATACAGATTGTAAGAAAACTAAATATTATAAAGATAAAAAGCAAATAAATATTTAGCAGATTGTGAACAAATATGTTATTATATAGAAGGGTAAATAGGAAACTAAAATAGTTTGTCATTCAGAATAAAAGTAGGCTACTATATAAATATACTATTTACCTGTTTCTTTTTTACAAGTCACTGTGTCTGTCTCACTAGTTCCAGTTCCTGAGCTCTTAAGATCTGTTTGTGTACTCATCTCTGATTTGTTAGCTACCAACCCATTATTAATAGGTGGTAGAGTGAAGCTATCATACTCATCTACATTATTTTGTAATGATTGATTGATATCATTTCGGTGGCTCTCCACTGCCTCGTTTGATTCAGTATTCATATTGTCAGAATTACTTTCAGTATGCCCCATACTTTCAAAACGTTTCTTGGCTTTTGAGTTGTTGAAATCGTCACCAACAATGTCATCAGAGTCTTTAGAACATCCTGGCCTTGGTTCCAGTGAATTTATGTTACCAGAATGACAGTCGGATTGGGTTAATATGTTATTGGCTACATTAGACCTGAGCTGTCTTTTAGCAGCTTTTTTAATAGGTGGTTCCAATGATGATGAATGTTCAGATTTGTCAGAGTCTTTGGAACATCCTGGTCTTGGTTCAATTGAATCAGAATGACAATTGGACTGGATTATGTTATCAACTACGTTAGACCTAAGCTGTCTTTTAGCAACTTTTCTAACAGGTGGTTCCGTTAAGGTTGAATTATTTGGATCATCAGATTCATCAGAGTCTTTGGAACATCCTGGTCTTGGTTCAATTGAATTTACAATACCAGGTTGACTTTGAGAATGGGCTATGTTAGTTGTAATGGTAGATTTGAGTCGTCTTTTAGCAGCTTTTCTGATGGGTAGATTTGCAAGGAAAGGAATATCAAAGTCATCATCTATATTAGCATTGGAATTATTTTTGTTATTTTTGGACTTGTCTTTCAGGGTTTTTGACTTGAAGATATTTCTGCCATATTTCTTTGCAGTTTCTGGCTGAGAGGAAGTTAATCTAACAGATTTTCTTTGATCATCAGACTTGTCTCTTGAAGCTTCTGGCTGAGAGGAGGATAATTTGCTTTTCGACGTTTTTCTGGTTGATTTTGAAGGGGAACTTTTTTTTTTCCTGTTGTGAAATAAAATATCAACTAGCTATAAGATATACATTTGTCCATGGAAACATTTTATATGTAACATGAAACTGCAACTGTCTCTATGGTTGATTACATGTATTGTAATATTTAAATATACTGGCTAAAAAGCTTTTAATTGAACATTTTCTTAATATATTGCATATTTGTGATGCAACCCCATGGAATAGTACTGAAGTCGGCAAAAAAGGATATTTATTTAGTTTTATGCTTAGTTAAAGCTAATTGATCTTATCTTACACATTACAGACGCTCCTTCAATAAAGAAGATTATTGCATCCTACGCTCGTCTGTGGTCTGAATCTATTCTTGCATTTTTATTAATGTTTTAAATCATAGGTTCTCAACTTTTTTCGGCTCACCGCCCCCTTTTACAATTTTTTTCCGCTCACCGCCCCCCCCCCCCCACTTTATTTAAGCGCCCCCCCCCTTCCGCCCATCTGGACCATAGTTTCCGCAATTTTTTTTGGGGCAGACTAGACTTTTTGTGTGATTAATTATCTTAAAGAAAACAGAAAAGGAAACATATTGTAAGAATTAATAGATACAAAAATTACCTTAACAAAAGGTTTAAATAAAACAATATAAATGCGAATAATCGTTTGCCTGGTGTGTTGCTAGCAATTTGTCTATTTTTGTTTCAATTTTGGTTGCAAACGCCTTTGGTTTAATAATCAATAATATTTATTATTGAATCAAATGTGGAAATATTTTTATGTTGAAGGGAGATAATTAGCCCATTTTATTTGAGCTAATATTTCTGGGTTTTTTTTCTTTTATAAAAAATAATTGGCTTACAATTTATAGGCCTAACTTTGAAATGATCAAACTGTAAAAAGTATTTGAAATTATATAAATATATTTTATGACTAAAGAATTTATATGTATATTTTCAAACATTACAATAACTAATATGGCTTGATATTAAATTATTGCATGTTTTCTTAACTACGGTCCAAAAGTAACTTTTAAGACTCAAGACTAAAAAAACCCTAATGATACTTTTCTTGCTTTCTGCTTAGCTAATTCTTGTATGAGGGCTTTTGAGTCTAACTGTCTTTCTATCTCACTTTCAATAGACATTGTCGCCAGACCCGCAAGTCTCTCCTGACACATTGTACTACGCAAATAGGTTTTAAATAAAGTTTTAATTAGCTTAATCTTTGAAAAACTTCGTTCAGCACTAGCTACGGAAAGTGGCAACGTAAGCAAAATATGAAGGGCTACACAAATTTTAGAAAATCCATTTTCAAGATTCTGTTGGTAAATGTAGTTTAGGACTTCTTCAGGGTTTGATACAGAGTCATGGAGATGATGAGAAATTGCTCTAAGTTTAGAACACTGTCGTACAGCAGCAATGTCAGATTCATTCAAACCTTCATCTTTTTCAATTGTTAATGCTTTTCCCAAGTTTTTGCACATCGACTTAACATCTGATGTATCTTGTTTTTAAGGTCAGGACTGTTGTATAAAAATCCAAAGACATCAAATACTTTATTAACTGGGGAAATCTTTCTTTTATCGCACAAGCAGCTGTGTCTAATGCCGCAAAATACAAATGGATCTTTCTGAGGGGTCACCTGAAATATTTACAGATTCATCTGTTGATTCGTAATCAACCATGTTCTTCTTTTTTTTTTTATTCGAACCGTCTCTTTCTCAAATACTGGTTCCATGCAACTTTTTATGCTACTTCATTAGCATTTACCAGAACTGTATTGAACTCTCAATCACTTCTAGCTGTAACCAAAAAACTCATTTTTTTTCAGGTGACTAACTGCTCTCTGGAGACTCAAGTCATTTTCTTGCAGTATCTTACTAGTTATGATAGCTTGAAACAAAATGTTGTGCTATGTGACAAGTGCAACAATAAACTTGAAGTCTAAGATATTTTTAAGTAACCCCAGTGCTCCTACCTTCACAATACTATCACTAGGTCCTTTTATAGAAGTGTCTTCAGAAATCTCTTCCAAAGCATCACAAACATGAGATAACTGGTACCGCAGAGGTGTTAGTGCGTCAATTCGACTGAACCATCTTGTGCCATTTAGGGCCACTTAGGGGATTTAATATAGGCCTACTCGTTTTCGTAATAAACAGTCAGAAAATGCTCAAAAAACAACAACTGCACTGCCAATGCAAACAACTCAGCGCCCTCACGACTTACGATCGACTTGAAGGTCACGGTCACGTCACTTCCGTCACTTCACTATGATATTCCGCCACCGCATCACTTCCAGAGTGTGGCCGGGGGAGTGAGGGGTTGCCATTTTTAACTCCGCTACGCACACGCGGCACAGCGAGGTTGACAAACTAAGTACTGTTAGGGCATACTTTCCTATTTTCTAAGACAACTTAAATAAAATACCCTTTGCCTTTCATTACATAGTAATTCGCCTGCCTATGCTAGTAGCGCGCAGAAGCTTTAATATAGTTTATATTTTTTTATTCCCAAATTTTATATAGCCCCCCCCCCCCCTCTAAATTTTGCGCCCTAGGCGTCCGCCTATATGGATGAGCCGGCCCTGGTTAGTTCTTTACCATGAATGAAGTATTTATTATTTGTTTCTTTTTCTTGGATATCTTTATCAGTTGGCATTTTTTTTATCTAGAAGCTTACATTGGTTCAAAAACTTTAAAATCCATAGTGCTAAAGTTATTCAAAGTTAAGACATTCAACATTCAAAATCAATAATGATCTAAAAAACGACCTAGCACTCTGTTTTCACATTTGTTTGCAATGCTAAAAAAAAATCAGTTTTTCCGACTTCCATACCGGTTCGAGGGGTAGCATCACATTTGTTCTTATAGTTTTTTATTTAGCTATAATTCAATTTAGGATACAAATGTAGCAAACATTTATAAAATAGTTTCATAAAAGTTTGAATTTAATATAGAAATAAAAACAATAAAAATTAATTTCTTTGAATATAAAATATTCTCTCTAATGTAATCAACCAAATCGTTTTCTTCTATCTGTGGATATTTTTTTTAAATCATCTAGGAGGCCTATATTTGTTTGTTTTTTAATCTTATGTAAAAGTTTGGGCTCTATAGCCAGTTAATATAAGTATGGTGTAAGAATTAAGATTTGTAATTTGTAAGCCCATTTTTTTTTGTTCAATTTAAGTGATGCTTCTGTCTAAATCTAAAATAATTCCTACATAGGAAACTTTAAAGTCATGCTAGCTACTTGAGCTTAGCAAAGCTATTATTTTAAACACAGCTTATTTAGGAAATTGTGAGCCAGCAGAAAGTTCTGTTCTCCTTTTTTTTATTTTCTAATGCTTTTGTCTTACGACATAGTCAGTTTGAATATTCAACTTCAAATATTCAATAATATTCAAATATCCCAACTCCCAAAAAAAAATTTTAATAATTGTATTGCTTTGTTTGTTTGTTCATTTTTATAGTGGTGTCTTTAAAGCCATTTATTTCACATTTTTAATTTGATTACATTTATACTGATAAAGTTATGGGTCAAACTCTAGGGTATTTGAAACCATAGCAAAATCACATAAGTTACTTGATGGAACAATAAAAGTGAAATTATTCAAATCTTTTCTACAAGCTGAAAGGTGTATAGTTATCATAAGTAAATGCATTTGGTTGTAAAATAGTAATTAAAAGCATGCTACATGATCAATAACACTACTTCACAGCAATTCTGATGTCTTTATTATATTTATATTGTTGCCAGAAAAACACATAAAAAAAGTATTTGACATCACTGAAGGTAAAAATATCTTTTATCTCTGAGCCCTTAAGTCCTAGACAAGAAAAGTAAAAGACATCATATCCCTGTAAGCATAGTTACTCTTTTCAATTGAAACGCAATTTGATATCGGCTATCAGTATATCATATATAAAGCAATAGTAATAAAAGCTTACCTCTCTTTTCGTTTTTCATCGTGATCTGGTTCTTCTTCCATTGAGCAACGACTGAAATATATGTATTAATTTAAGATTGATATTTTGATTAAGTTTTGTAATTATCTTGGTTAATTTACCAAAACAACATTTTATCATGGTTGTTGTATTTTTTAAGAAGATTCTCATGTTTTTCTCTATTGACCTCTTTGTTGACTGGTCTGGATAATATATTGTCATCTTTTTCATTATTCTCTCTTTAAAGAAAATCAAATACAGTACATGTATGTGTCCTCATTCTTGCTTAGGCCTTGATATATGATATCTCCTTTTATTCCTAACTTAGTATTTTCTATTAGTCTCTAGATGTATTGTTTTTTACTTAACCTTTTCCTTTCACCAGTTTGCTTCTTGGCTCTTGGCATTCCCCTTTCTGCCATTCTTTTAACCTTTGAGATCCACAACAGGGATTGTATGCTGCTGATGGTAACAATACATTTCCATCTTGTCCTCATATGAAAGATGTTACCAAATTCCATCTTTTCCTCACATAAAAGATGTTACCAATACATTTCCATCTTTTCCTCACATGAAAGATGTTACCAATACATTTCCATCTTTTCCTCACATGAAAGATGTTACCAATACATTTCCATCTTTTCCTCACATGAAAGATGTTACCAATACATTTCCATCTTTTCCTCACATGAAAGATGTTACCAATACATTTCCATCTTTTCCTCACATAAAAGATGTTACCAATACATTTCCATCTTTTCCTCACATGAAAGATGTTACCAATACATTTCCATCTTTTCCTCACATGAAAGATGTTACCAATACATTTCCATCTTTTCCTCACATGAAAGATGTTACCAATACATTTCCATCTTTTCCTCACATAAAAGATGTTACCAATACATTTCCATCTTTTCCTCACATGAAAGATGTTACCAATACATTTCCATCTTTTCCTCACATGAAAGATGTTACCAATACATTCCTATATTTCCTCATTCTATCATCAAACAATGGCTCTTGTTTTTTTTGCCCACTAGTCATTTTTGTTATATGCTATCTATTTTTTTTTTTTTACTTTTAAACAGAGAAGGATTACTTTGTTTGGTGGCAAACTTGAAGATTCTCTTCCCAGTGGACAGTTCATCAATTATACTTCTCTGTTCAAATTTACTTGGGTCATAGTAATAGAAATTTTATTTTAGAAGAAGCAGTTGTAGGTTCATGTGGCCACATCTAGTCCAGCTAGTCTACCTATCCTAATCTGAAATTAAAAATCTACTCCAAATATAGATAAATCCATTTATGACAAACAAAATTTTAAAACACCCCTTACTTGTACATTTGGTCTTCATTCATATAACAAAACCATTCATCTGGAAGTAATTTAGGATCTGTCCCTGTTGGCAAACGTCTCCACTTTAAGCACCTGCCACACTGAGCCCAGTCCCAGTCTGGTAGATGACTGTTACAACATAAATTGGTAAACTATAACTAGTTAAGTAGCAAAACATGAATAACTGGAGTTTCATCAAAGGAATTATGTTTTAATGCTTTAATCAGAAAGGCTTGAAACTAAAAGTATGTTTATATTCTAAGCCAATGGTTGTCAACTAATAAAGAATGATTTTTTTAATAAAGCAAATTAGTATAAAAGCTTTTTTTATCAATGAAAATGTATATACATATAAATTCTATGACTTATATCCTGGCTGCATTTCAGATTTGAATGATTCAATGCCAATACTAGTTCACATTGACTCTTTCAGTTACAGCAAATACAATTTATGCTTCATAAGTATAATTTAATTTTTGTCAGAGACATACCCAGAAATATACTTACACTTCTTCATTAGAAACAGACTCTATTGCATCATTCCAGTAAGCATTTAACTTAGTTGCCAAGGCATTCATTACTGTGCTAATAAAAAGAAATACAAGCACAAAATGAGAAGTAGACCTTAGCACCAATTATTCAAGAAAATTTAAAACTAGGATTGCAAATGAAATGAAAATCATAGAATAGAAACATTTATTAGGCCTACTTATATTGTAAATCTTGATTAAAGTCTTGTTTGTTGTGGATTGTTTTTAAATAATCCAACTCCACAACACCTATCACACCAACACCTTTTTCGTTGCTCTAAAACAAAAACAAAATTTGATCAATCATATGCTATCTAGTTTCTGTTATTTTTTAATTTGAGGGTCATTATTAATATATATTACTATAAAAGTATCATTTGAAACTCACCAGTTTTTGGCATCCGACTTTCTCATAAGCTTTAATCAATCTGTTTTTGTTGTACATCAAAAAACCATAATTTTGCTTGCAGTCTTTTTCACAAGAAAAACCCAAAAATATTTGGATAGTTTTTTTTTCAGTTTTCTGAAAGTATTTGAAAACATATTGTATGGCTATTTCACTGTGAAGCCAATTATATGTTCTGCAAACCTTAGCAAATTATATTTTAAAAATTCACAGATTTAAACACCTAGACTTTTAGGTTTGCAGCAGATATATTCTGTAAAACAGAAGCAATCAAAACTATAAAAAAAAAATTTAACAATTTATTTCTTTACCAACTTTTAAATGTAGGTCCGCAACTCAATGTAAATGACATTGACATATCAACTCACCAATTTGGATGGTTTGTATTTTATTTTTTGGGTTTCGTGCAGCATCTTTGGGATATATTTGGTCTTAACAACTTTTTCTCTAATGAATATTTTCATTTTAGGCTTGAAATATAAAATACTGCAGTATGCCTTAAAAAAAGATTATACACATTCTTTTAATTATCAATTCAATCAATGCTACAAACTGTAATCAATAAACATGTTTTTGTTCATATTTTAAACAAAGTTATTACTATTTTTTTACCAGGAGGATAAAACCATTTTAGCCTCCACTGATGCACCCTTTCTATAAGCTAATTTGGTGGATTATATGGGTTAATTAAGTTTCCATTGCTTGAAACAAAGTTTACCTGATACCCACTAAGGCCAAGATTTAAGGCTAATTCCTAATATAATATGTTTCATATACAAGACTGTTTAATATGTTGATAAAAAGCAGTCAGTCAGCCAAATGATATCAAATATGAAAATAAAATCCCTATAAATAAATGATTTTACTATAGTCATATTCATGTTTCATTGTAATATCAAATCTATTTATTTTAATAATCAAAATAATCAATTAAATAAAGGGGAAATAATAGAAGTAAAATATAATATGCTTACTCTGAGGGACTTCCTGTATTCTGGAACATATTCTGTGGGACGGTGCTCAGCATCCGAAGTATCTCTTGCGAAGGCTTCTGGACACCGAATGTCAATAGGAACACTTACAAAATCTAGTTCTTCTCTTCCATCCTGCAGCCTTAAAAATTTGTTTTAAAAAATGAGCAATTTATAACTGGCCAATCAGTCTAAGTTTTAAAACCAAACAATGTAAAATATGTTCTCATTTAGATGACACACAATATTTTTGAACAAAATATACAAGCTTCTTATATTATATCTTATAACCCCCTCATCATATGCTATAAATAAAAAAAAATATACTACAACTGCCTTTTGGAAAGTAAGGTTAATACAACCCACAGTGACTAAATCTTGTTTAGAAAATAAGAAAATGTTGTTATTGATGCATTTGACACATTTTAACTCAAGCATTAACCATAAAACTAGATCTAACCTCAAAAAAGGAAAATAGTAAAAAAAAGGTTCTTATTTTTTCAACAAAAGCTCACAAGGTAAACAAAGATATGGGGATGAGTATTTGTACAGTTAATCAGTTAAAAATCTAGGTAAAAAAAACAACAACACTTTTTTAGATTCATTTGTAATTTTAATGTGTCTTTATGTGAATCCTTGAAAATGTTGTATATATCTATATATATCTATCTATCTATATCTTTATATCTATATCTATACATATATAGCATATATATATAGCCTATATATATATAAATATTATTTATTTATTATTATTAATATAAATATTATTTATATAAATATATATATATATATATAAATATTATTTATTTATTATTATTAATATAAATATTATTTATATAAATATATATAAAATAATATTTGTATTAATAATAATAAATAAATAATATTTATATATATATAGGCTATATATATATGCTATATGTGTATAGATATAGATATAAAGATATAGATAGATAGATATATATAGATATATACAACATTTTCAAGGATTCACATAAAGACACATTAAAATTACAAATGAATCTAAAAAAGTGTTGTTGTTTTTTTTACCTAGATTTTTAACTGATTAACTGTACAAATACTCATCCCCATATCTTTGTTTACCTTGTGAGCTTTTGTTGAAAAAATAATAACCTTTTTTTTACTATTTTCCTTTTTTGAGGTTAGATCTAGTTTTATATATATATATATACAGTGCTTTTTTTGTGACGGTACGCACCGGTACGGCGTACCGGCACCTTTTTCATTGTGGGGAAATTTTTTTTACTTTTCTTGTATTTTAACGTTTATTATTCATTTATTATATTATTAATTTATATTAATTTGTTTAAATTGAATTATTTTAAAATTGCGCGCAATAAGAATTAAAATATAAAATACGAAACTGCTTTAAAAGTTAGGCAATGCATCAGTAAGTACCGGCACCTATTTATTTACAAAAAAAGCACTGTATATATATATATATAAATGTATATATAAATAAGAAATTGTAAGACTAACAAGTGTAGATATTGTCTTTTCCAAAGTAATTATTATATTAATGAGTTAATTGATTTGATAATTATATTAAGACACTTGTATTTTTTTACATTAATTATTTACAATCCCTTATTAAAGTTGTATAGGTCAGTGCACCCAATATATGTTGGGAAAGATTACCTTTTTGTAAGAAAATAGTGACTGTAAATACTGTAAAGGATAGTCTGCTTATGTAGAATGTAGGCCCCAGATGGGTGCTGATTTAATATCTCCATTGTAAAATTGTTTAATTAAAGTATATCATATGTGCTTACAATTCCTACATTTTGATTCATAGAAGAATATATATATATATGTGTTTTATGCTTTGAACATAAATTTGAAGTAAGTGAAAGAAATATTGTTACTTCGTCATTACAAGTTAATGAATTGTGATCAAACTCAAGTTGTGAGCTTGGCTGGATAATATTATATTATAATAAAACTGAAGATAAATGTTTAGCTGCCCATAGGCTACCACGCTACCATAACAATAATAAACTATAATATTATGGGCACTAACAGGAAGCATTTAGCAGTTCATTGTAGAAATATATTTAAAAACCGAGTCAATTATACATTTTTAATAATAATAATAATAAAAAAAAAAAGGTAATTGAATTAAATCCCCTAATCATGCTAGTCATTAAAAAGTTTTTAAAAAAGCAACTATAAAATGCCAAATCTAACCTGTTAAGATTATAGATGAATATTTTAGTTCCAGTTACAGATGACTCAAAAGATTTAAGCTGTTCTTTAAGCTCTTTCTCAGAGTTAAATGGAGAATACCGCAAAATAGCATCCAAATTGTTCTGAGTGATGCTTTTCATTCTTAGCATTATTGCAAGTCATGGTACAATAAAAATATTTAAGAAGCTTGAGAACTAGTAAAGCAATTATCTAGATTTAATCTATTTTTAAGTATGGTGGCATTTTATGGTGGCCAAAGAATAACACTTTTGGTTGGCGTATTGAAGGTCCTGGGTTTGAATTCTGGTTGGATAGACATTTTCCCTTGTCTGGAAGGTGTCCCTGAGTCTACCTAGCTCTTATGGGTAACTGACATTAGTTAGAGCAAAGTAAAGGTGGCCGGGCATTGTGCTGGCCACACAAGCTTCTAGTATGTCATGTGGCAATGGAAATTAATGAATGCTGCTTCATCAGCCCTATGGATCACATTGGTCCGCCAGGATATTTGGAGAATTGACACTCTCAAGTTTCAAATGGACAGAATTACTTAATACTTTTACTACTATCAAAGACTTTGAAGCACACAAGAAGTATTATTCAAATTCAGTTTCAAAAAAATATTTGTAACAATTAGTAACTTACATAATATGTTTCGACTAATTTCTAAATTAATTATCACAATTGTTACATCTTCATTTAATTGTATAGTTTAGTAAGCAAATTTATTTATAGTTAATGTTGTTATTTTTTTAATAATAATTAATTATGTTTCACTATATTTTATCAATTAATATGTTTTTCTTTTTTTTTTAATTGGCCTACTTTTTTTTTATTATTATACATTTGTTTGTTTTTTATAATTTGCTTCAATAATAAAGCATTTACAAAATGTGACCATTAATCTTATTATGTTGATATTAACTTATTATTAACAATGTAAGTTATTAATTGTTATCTTTTTTATATAATTATAAAGGCAATGAAAAAAAATTAAGTTATAAGAAATATATTAGAATTAAGAAAAAAGAAATGCAAATCTGTCACTGACAATGCTAAAGCAGCTATATAGCCTCTATATATAGCTAAAGAATATATTTCTGCATGTTAAACTAATGGAGGTCACCAAAAAGTGCTAGAAAGTCACCCAACAAACTAATTATAACAATGCTACATATTCTTGAAATCCACATTAATTCTTAATAACATTAAAAATTATACTAAGAATAGTTATTTTATTAAAAATACATAATTAAACTATTAAAATAAATAAAAGGATATTTGTTGGTAATTTGTACTCTAGAATAGGTACCAAGATAGAATCTGCATTAATGCCCTGTAAGTAAGTCTGTGAAAGGAGACCAATGCAGGCACTCCCACGACGTCTAGTAAATACTATGACATCTTTTCCCAAACGCATTGATCCTGTCTTGAAGCCATTACCATATAGACCAACTGGCTTGTGCTCACCTGCGTTGAAGTCATCTTTTTCACAATAACCAAAACTATTAGAAGCAAAAACAAAATTAATTTATTTTTAAAGTTATGTCTTCAGGAATTGTGTTTTTTAATTCACAATTTTTAAAAGTAAAAAAAAATATGTTAACAAAAAATATAGTTTCTAGACCTGAGCATTTTGAGCAGTTTGTCTCTGTCCATGCCATTTCCATTGTCCAAAAATACTAAACATGACTGGTCATGAATTACTTTATTATCAATACAGAGTTCTGTGGCTGCAACATCAGGGTCGTATGCATTATCTGTTAGCATAGAAAAAATGTCAATCAAAGTTAGCTTTAATAAACAATAATTGTTTCCAAAATATTTGTTATTGCTGACATTAAACTATTCTTAACAGTTGGTGTGAACAGCTTTCAACATTTGTTTCATATTTTTCCTTTTCATTGGATGCTTTCTTTAGGTATATATATATAGTGTCATATAACACTAATAGGTCTTTACTAGAATAAATTTTTTCTGGCCCCCCCCATCACAAAAAACTAGACTGAATTTATTACAAGCACTGAGATAGTGAATATTCACTTTTTACTGGCACACAAATAACTAAAAAAAAACTTCAGAAAAGAAAGTTAAAAAGCAAAGTTTAGTAATTAATAGTAACACACAGAAAGAAGTCAATTTTAGCTAAGAATTAAATAACAACAAAAATTAATCAAATGCTTAAAAAAACATACAGATAAATTAAGTTGTTCTTTAATATGCAAGACAAATTTATATGAATTCTTTTTCTTCTGAGTGTGGCATTATGGTGTTGATTAGTTTGCTGGAAGTAACTAGGAAAAGCAACACCTTAACATTATTTAAAGCCCTCATTGAAAAGGTTGGTGTTGTTATATACTGGTATCTTATAGGTCCATATAATAAAAATGTGTTTTGAGAGTAAACAATTTAGTGTACATACTACTCCGAGCCCCCCACCACTTTTTGTTGAATCCCCTTTTAAGAAGAGTTTAACTACCCTTATCTTTAGCTAGTGTTTTTGTGTCTATTTCCTACCCCAACATCTGCATCTGAACTATGGAAAGAGAGCACAATCGTGAGCATGCTAAATTCAATAGCATGGAGAGGCATAAAAATGATCATTATTATTATTACATCTATACTTTTTTATGATATTATAATTGCTATGACTATAATAAATTTGGAATGATGTTTTTTAGGACACTTTGCTGTAATCAAGAAATTGTTTGAGTTACCGTATATATTCAAACGTCATTATATCTAGTATATTTGTTTTTAATTATCAAAATATTCATTAAAAAATTCATTAAAATCTGTAAAAAAAAAAAAAATTTAAATATGAAAATGTACAAACCTATTAACTCTGCAATTGCACCAAAAGCCCAAATATGACTTGTGGAATTCGAGTGTAAATATCTTGGATGTATCTATAAAACCAAAAACCAACAAGTTGATTAAACAAGACAAACCATTTATATTATGAAGAAGACTCACATCTTGCTTTAGGACATACAAATATATTACACATAAAATAAAATAAACCCAAAAGAGTTATAAGCTTTATAAGTTTGATAAATCAACTGTATGTAACTGGCCTACACATAACAATAATTTGTTTCTGAATTTTAATGGATTCTGATAACAATGGACTGAGTATGTTAAAAATTTTATATTAATCAATTTAGTAGGTTGTGGCAAGTTAATTGGAGCTGCAGGTATTCACTCATTAGTGCTTAACTGTCTTAACTGTGTTCAAACCCACATGTCTATGGATATATTTTGACTCTTCGGGGCAAGTTTGATTGTGTTGCGACAATTTTTGAATGGTACCAGACAGTTTGTATACTATAATATCCAATCGATAGCAAAGATTTGCTTATTGATGGATGATTTAACTACAAATGTATATATATTATTATAAAATTAGATTTCAGGAACACTTGAGTGTGAGTGATAATTACCGGTAATCCACTGAGATTTATTGTAATCCACTGAGATTTATTGTAATCTACTGAGATTTATTGTAATCCACTGGGATTTATTGTAATCTACTGAGATTTATTGTAATCCACTGGGATTTATTGTAATCCACTGGGATTTATTGTAATCTACTGAGATTTATTGTAATCCACTGGGATTTATTGTAATCTACTGAGATTTATTGTAATCCACTGGGATTTATTGTAATCTACTGAGATTTATTGTAATCCACTGGGATTTATTGTAATCTACTGAGATTTATTGTAATCCACTGGGATTTATTGTAATCTACTGAGATTTATTGTAATCCACTGAGATTTATTGTAATCCACTGAGATTTATTGTAATCTACTGAGATTTATTGTAATCCACTGGGATTTATTGTAATCTACTGAGATTTATTGTAATCCACTGGGATTTATTGTAATCTACTGAGATTTATTGTAATCCACTGAGATTTATTGTAATCCACTGAGATTTATTGTAATCTACTGAGATTTATTGTAATCCACTGGGATTTATTGTAATCTACTGAGATTTATTGTAATCTACTGGGATTTATTGTAATCTACTGAGATTTATTGTAATCCACTGGGATTTATTGTAATCTACTGAGATTTATTGTAATCCACTGGGATTTATTGTAATCTACTGAGATTTATTGTAATCCACTGAGATTTATTGTAATCCACTGAGATTTATTGTAATCTACTGAGATTTATTGTAATCCACTGGGATTTATTGTAATCTACTGAGATTTATTGTAATCCACTGGGATTTATTGTAATCTACTGAGATTTATTGTAAACCACTGGGATTTATTGTAATCTACTGAGATTTATTGTAATCCACTGGGATTTATTGTAATCTACTGAGATTTATTGTAATCCACTGGGATTTATTGTAAATATTAGCCAGTTATGGCAAATAGGCCTGTATGTTTAGGTATGACATTACAATGTGTAAATTCATTACACATATATAAGACGATGACATAAATCCAGAGACAGAGGAAACTTGCAATATACAGGGTATATATAAATTATAATCAAACTGGATCAGTCAATCTGAATTTGGTCTTTGTCCAAAAATTCAAGTGAGAAATGTTGCATATTTTACAATGGCCCCAATGTGTAGCAAGTTATAAATATAGGACCGCTCACATAAACTACATAGAATTATCTTTCAAAAAAATTATGAGAACAGTTTATCTGGGTTTTAAATGGTCAGTATAAAAGGCACTAAAGAATTTAGTTTCATAGTCTTATTTGCATGAGGAGGGTGGGTGTTGGAGATGACAATTAAAAGATCAAGATCAACAATTGCTCTCAACTCTCACCAGTTGAGGTGGTGTGCTTGGTGCCATGTTTTTGTTCTAACTTAATTAACACACTAATAGATTTGCAGCAAAATCCCAGATCAACTAACACTAACTTAGAATACATGACTGCATGATCTTTAATTGTAATCAACTAAAAACATTTTTTTAAAAGCATTACAATATTAAAGAGTCACAAATGTGGAGGTGCTCAGGAGAAGCCATATGCTGAGCATAAACTCAATCCTGAGTGAGAGGCGCCTGCGATGGATAGGCCATGTCCACAGGATGGGTGCGGAGCGCATCCCAAGAGCCCTACTGTATGGAGAGCTGGCAGCCGGTACAAGAAAGAGGGGTCGCCCTTGCCTGTGGTTCAAAGACGTCTGCAAGGTGCGCGAGGGCACTCAAGCTGCAGAAGCCACCCTCACAGAAAGAAGCGAAGAGAAACGAGCCAGGAGAAAGGCGAAAGGCAGAGAGAAAGGAGACTGCGCCATCGTCCCTTGAGGATGGAAGGATGCCGTATATATATATACAATATTAAAATGCAGTAGCAATAATATGGTCTTAGGAGATTTTTCTGCCTGGCATTACTCTGTACACGTAGGCATATAGCATATAGGGTTGTCAGTCGAGATCTGGAAAAAGGAGGAGTTCTTCTTTTTAGCTTTTATAATGTCCTAGCTAACACCGGCAGGCAAAGCTGAAAAACCTTTAAAATGGGTGGCTTTTCAATATGTAGGCTTACAGTTTAAATAAGAATAATTTGAATAGAATATAAGTAAAAAACAAAAGTTAGCATTGGTGCAAAAAAAAAAAAAGAATAAACAGTAATTCTTTGTTGTTTTTTTAAATCATGCATTCTTTTAAATTTTAAAGTAAAGGGATCAAAATGCAACTTTCTTTTCAGAGTTAGGCCTAGGCTACTTATAAATATTATGTGAAATAATTATAGGCTAGTCTGTTCTTCTATATTTCCTGGACACATAATATTTCAATCTAATAAAAGAGCGTGTTCTCATTGACTTATTTTCAATGGACAAAGTGACAAAGGAAATGAACAGACTCGAATCTTAGTTAATGCTGTAGTTATTCACTTGTCGTTGCTACTTTCGGTTTCAGTTTTAGTCTAGATCTAGTAGGTTAGTAGTTAGTAGGCCCTAGGCCTAGGCCTATTATTTTTAACGACCGTCGATTTTCAATCATTGGCATTGGTGTATCATTATGATTTTGGGGGTTAAACGGCTATAAATATTTAGGCACAGGCCTCTTTATTGAATTGCTATTATATAAAGTAAAATTAAAATATTTACTTTGCTCTGCGGTATACCATCCACATCATTGACATCATCCAAAGATTCCATTAGTAGGCCTAGGGCCTAGATTAAGTAAGTAAGTAACATTAATAATTAGTGACATTAGATTAGATTATTATTATTTACTATTTACTCTATCTATTGAATTGACGTCATGTTACTGTTACACTTTAACTATTAAAAGCCTTGTCAAAAGAATTTCAGGCATAATTTGTGCTTATCTTTTTTTTTAAATCACGATCGTAACTAAAACTGTGATTACCACACAATTGTACAACAATTGACAAGATTCCTCTTAGCTGCCTCTTCTATAAATAGTAATAGCATCCAACGGGAATACCAACTCGTGCATTCGGGAATTCGTAAAAAAATTACTGTCGAACCATAGACAATTTATACATGGACCGCTTGCTTTTGATAATAGTAATAGTCTCTGGTTTGTTATGCTATTATCTTCTTTTTTGCAATTCTCGATTCTAAATAAAGTAATTGTCATACAAGTTCCGTTTTATTAAATCGCATTTTTTTCGACTAAATGAATACTTGTAGGCCTATTAATCCTATTATCCTTGACTATAATTATAATAAGATGGACCGCTTGCTCTATTTTTAGAGCTTATGTTCTTTTTCCGTGCGCACACAACATTGATATAGGCCTATAAATGTTTCCGCTCTGTACTACTTTCGATTTTAATTAGGCCTATTCATTGAGAAAAAATCATAGCGATTAAATAAAACGGAACCAGTATTGTAGTATAGCAATAACTTTATTTCATGTAGGCCTATATTATAGCAATTACTTTATTTATAATCGGGAAATCCGAAAATCAGTGTTTCAAGTCATCATATTATAACAGAAATACTAAAGCAAGCGGTCCATGTATATTATATTCTATGGTCGAACAACTATCTAAATATGACCATAATATAAGGCTTTGTTAAGACCAATAATATATCAAGTCCTATAGCCTATAATAGTCTCTATAAAATATGTATAGGCCTACTGTTGGTTTAGGGACTATAAAACTATATTTAAGCAGGCCTACCTATTCATATGAAGGGGGTATTAGTATTGAGGTAGGCCTATATATTATGTTATGCCTATAATCCATATAACTATAGACAAATGATGTCATGGCAGGGAAGGGGGACTTTTTTATATAGGCCTAGGGTTGCCAGATACATGGGTACCAAAAGGAGGACACAGGGAGACAAAAAGGAGGACAAAGGAGGACACATGGGTACCAAAGGAGGACACGTTGAGTTTTCATTTAAAACAAATTAATTTTTTCAATTGAATGCGGAATTAACTAGCAATTAGTATAATTTTATTACAATGGTTGCCAATATATTATAATTATCTATTGGTAGGCTAAATTAACCAAGAAAAGTATTGTAAAAAAAATTAATTAAATATGAATTCAATTTACTTTTGTTTTTCAAAATGCAATTTAACAATACTATAGGCCTATATTATTTGAAAATTAAACAGTCAATTCTGAAGTTAATATATATCATCGTCCTTCTTAATTATACAACATATTTCTCTGACGAGCCAACTTTTTGCAGAAGATCCTCGTTAGCAAGCACAAATGTATAAAACTGTTCACATGTGAGATTTGTCAAGTTGTAAGGTAAGTTCTTTGTAAGAATGATGCCCTTTATAGAGTTAACAGGGAGTGTTTCTCTCTTTTGTCCATTTACTGGGAGTGTTTCTCTCTTTTGTCCATTGGGCGTTTATCAATGAGAACACTCTTTCCACAAGGCCATTGTGTTCAGGGATACAGAAAAAAAGTTTGGCAATTTTTAGTAACTCTGAAAAGCAACTTGCATTTGGGAAACTTTGAGAAAAACTAACTCCACTTCTCATGCAAGAGTCTTTGAAAAAAACTGTTCATTCTTTTCTTTTACAAATGATTTGATAAATTTGAGATTACAATATTGGTCAAATAATTTCACGGCAAAAAATTACAACGAAACTGAATAAACTTCTCAATGGTTTTAGCGTAATTTTCACTTTCTTAATTATTCGAACCATTCAATTTGTAAGCTAGGACAAAAGTTTCCCTATGTGGCTGAATAGTTCTGGGAAATAGAACCTTCACTCCAAAACTTGTATTCTTTGCCCTAAACGTTTGATTAGATTCACAATGTTATTGGGAGTCACTAGCGTAAAATTTATCTCCAGCTAGATCTATCTCTTGTAACACTAAAGCTGTTACTTAGGTCAATTTGAATGTATGCTTGCAAGGGGAGGTAAGGTGGGGAAAGAAAATATCAGTGGACAATTAACCTAACAACACATTAGATTCTAAATTAGATAAATTAGATAAAACAATCTATAATTCATTAGGCTACATTTCCTTGTAAATAATATATGTGTTTTGCTTTACCCGACCCAGCCGCTTATTGAGAGTAAATAAGAACATAAAAAGTGCAGTAAATGACTTTTAAAACCTTTGGCTTACAAAAGCCGGACATTTTAAGGGTTTTGAGCTTTGCCTGCCGGACGGAGGACACAGGGCTAAAAAGTAGGACATGTCCTCCTTTTGCCGACGTCTGGCAACCCTATATAGGCCAAATTAGTAGGCCTACATATGTGAAGGTGGAGGAGGACGTTCTTTTTTAACAATGTAATGTCACAATTAATAAAATATGAAAATTAATATGCATCTTTAACTGAAATTTCCACTGTTATAAGTTTGACTTACGCCTCTATTTATAGTTACAGATGGAGCATTAATATTGACATTGTTTATTATAATAGCAAAGCCTGCTACTTAATTACTTCATGCAGGCCTATATTGGCTATATATAGGAATATATACGAATATATACGGCTATATATTATGATGCTATATTATATTATATATATTATGCCTTAATTATATATAATATGCCTATGTATAAATAGGCCCTAAATTAGGCCTATATATATATATATGCAAAAGCTGACAATAAAAGAATTAAAAGCAAATTAAACCCTTCAAATTTGGAAGATTGGACATTTAATTTATGGTAATATTTTGTTTTTTAAGGGGGCAGAGCTAAGCTCTGTGATATCATACTGGAAAAAAGAAGGGTGGCTGATTTTTGTTTTTGTTAAGACTTAATTGTCACCTAATTGTGAATGGGGGGGAGGAGGGGGTAAAAATTGTGACAAAGCATCATTAAATAGCATATTTTAGGCATGTAATTATCAATATATAAATTTTATATTTAGGGTAAATAAAATGGACAAAAATGAATGATGGTTCTAAATTACGGGTGCGACCTATCTAAGAGTCAACTACATAATATACATTGAAAAAAAAACAACTAAGGGTGTGACAGACACATGAGAATACCTATTAATTAATGTTCATGTAGGTAACTATTATACAACTAAATTAAAACTAAGGAAATAAAAAATATATAGAAATAAAATATACTTAAATATTGTGAGCGCTGCTTTGCTGATCATATATGGACCTAATAGTAGTAATAGGTCTGAGTCTACTTTTACACCTGCACCAAACTAAAATATAGTTAGAGTTAAAACCAATATGTAGGCTGGTTTTCTTTGGCAGTTACAGGATAGAATACATAAAAACATGGGTCACGGTGGCCGAGCAGCAGTGCGTTCGACTGGCGTACCGCAGGTCCTGGAAATCATCTTTTTTTAATCAAATATGTATATAGTATATAATATAATAGAGACATATGTATTTATTGCTAATCTTAATAAACCTACTTTTATTTTACTAATTTGTAATTTTAGTGCTATTTGACATCAAACTTTGTAGTCAGGGGTGGGCTTGTGCATACCCTAAAAGATCTTCCACATAAAGAAAAAGTGAACATATTTTTTTAGTTTCTTGTTTATAAAAAAAAAGAGAGCCACATACAACAAGTACACAAAAAAATTCTAGTGTTTATTATAGATTATCAAAAATACAGACTCTTATCCCCCCCCCCCCCCTTAACTTTCTAGGGAGGCTTATGTCCCCTATAGGCTTGTCTAGAGCTCTAACAACTATTAGGACAACTTTGAATAAGTGGACAATCAGATCTGAGACACAATCTAATCAAGTCAAAATTACCCTTTTACTCTTAGGACTCAATAAAGGCCTATAAAAATGGCACATCAGTACACACCCACTTTCAACTACTGCAAGTTTGGGCAGTCTTCCAATAAGTGTTAGACCATGTTCTTTATCATGACATTTTATGTATGCACCATGGATTTCAACTACAAAAATAGACAACCTATTTGTCAATGTCCAGTTCAAGACTGGGCAACTATTGCCTGTTCTTTCCCATGCAGCTTCCACCAGGGTCCTCAAATGATACAAGTTTTTGATAAACAACTCAGCCTTTTTTTGGTAGTCCCAGGTCTTAAAACCATTGGTTCTCCTCAGACCCATTGAATGTTTCTGCTTGCAAAATAATCATCCCTCCTTGAAATGCATCATCAAAATGCTTTTGCTTTGGACACTCTCTTACCCCAAGAAAAAATATACCAGGCCTAGTATATATTTACAGTAAAAGTTTTCTTGGTCTACCTAAGCTTTTCCTTTGCTACACATTAAACCCCCAAAAATTGCAAATATTTTCAAGTAATGACAACTTCTTTACATTGTGACTGTAGACTGTTCTTATATGTTTACAGACGTTCCTTCTAGATAGAAGATTATTACGTCTACTAGGCCCAAAACTCCTGCAGGGCGACAGGGATCTGTTGGTGGCAGGGATAGAACCCGCAACCTGTCCGTTCTTTTTGGTTGACAGTCCGGTGAACTAACCGCTCGACCAGCCGGATCCACAATATTGATTTCAAGTTTGTATTACAGTACAATTGACACAATTTTATTATTTAACAGATATCTAGCAATAATTTTCGCAAGTATAATAAATCATCTGACAAAGTACATCATCTGACATAATTATAGCACAAAACACTATAAGTATATCATGCCTCAAAATAAAATATAATATGAAAACAAAAATACCACAAAAAAAAAACATGTACTAATATTAATAATAACATTTATTATTTCTTGAATTAAACTATTTACATTTAGGTGTACAATTCATTGGTCTTATTTTTAGATTTTATCTTGGTTTTACTGGCATTGTCACAGTGAGTATCTGCAAAAATTATAAAAGTTTATGATTTAAAACAATAATGATAATTCAAGTAGTGAAAAGATTAAACAATGTGATTTCAGAAATATTTTGAAGTAGATGATGAAAATATGGGACACTGTTGTCTAGCATTGCGATGGACAGTCTGTGGGGCTCTGGTTTGTATCCAGTTACAATTTGCTGGATTTTCAATTGTGTAAGCCTTGCTTTACCCAAATTGTTTGAAAGATATACTTTTTTTTAACACCTAAGAAATATCTCAATACATGAAAATGTCCACTTGAAAGTTTTCCATGAAAGCTCTTTATTCTAGGCATAATTTATATTGTTAAAGTATTCCATCCAAGCAATTTGATCCATAGGTCCTGTGAAGCAGTGTGCACAAATGATAATTCGGATTATAAGTACCTTGCGGATGTCACAAAGCTATTATTCAAATTGTAATTGAAATACTTTCACACAAATAGCATCTAATAAAAAAAACATCTAAAGGACATTATTTGACAAAGCTAGTTACACATCAAACAACCATCACTCACCTTTGTTTCTCTATCAAATTGTGAGCCACACTCATCTTGCAACAAATCAAAGGGCAGAAATATGTCAAGAAAATAGACGTGAGATCTTGTGGTCAACAGTAACCTATCTTCTCCGAGTTTCAATGTCAAGGACTCAGCAGTTTTCTAAGCCAGAAACAAACATGTAGTTAATTAAAATAAGTAACACATATCAATTGTTTAATATATATTAATATTGATTCTTTATTAGTACAGTACTTTTATTAATCACTCATTTTTTATACCATCCAACAGATATTTTATTTACTCATTATTATGCATAATTTGATTAATGCTTCCAGTTCCAGGTACATATTTTCCCTAAAACAGTTTTATTTCTAAGAACCAAACACACATTTCCTTTATGCAAGATACAAGGTTACCTAATTTAAGCACAACAGTCTTGGGCAGAATGTTTATTTTATGGATAAAAATAATAATAAGTTTATTTATAGAGCTCTACTGACAAACATAAATGTAAGCTCAGAGCGCATTTAACCCTATCCCTACTTACTAGGTGGGTCAATTTGACCCGTCCATGGTATATTTTTGATAATTACTCGAAAACCACTTATCCGAATACTTTAAGCTTTCAGATATGTTATCTACAATTGGTTTGCTTTATTTTGGTGTAAAAAAAAATTTTAAATGTTTAATGCACGTGAAATGGTGAGCACTTTTATTTTTACTATCCCTCTCCCTACTAGGTGGGTCATTTTGACCCATATACATTTATATAGAAATAAATTCTTTGTATGCTTGAAAAGCTAGAATTAATATCAGTGTACATTTAAGTTTAAGATATATATCTCATGGGCTTCAATTTATCAGTTACCCTTCGAGAACTTCACGTTGTATTTACGGGGAAAACACGTGAAAACCACAAAAACACGTGGAAACCATGTTTTTTTCTCTGTCGATACGCCATGGTGTGCCCGCTGGTAGCCCTTTGAAATGTAGGGCCTATGTCCCTTAGACTAAATGTAAATGTAACCAAGGATGGAATAAACTCGTATCCGGTCCCATTTGAAAATCAGAAGATGCCAAGCTAAAACATATTTAGGCCTCCAAGACAAGAATTCCTTGGTGCACAGATGCCATTGTCAGACTATCAAATTTCAAACTAGTTACAACTCCAAATAAACATTGATAAACATTGTCATATTCAAACAATAATGAGGGAAAAGGATTGATATTGAGAAGTAAATACCAACTGATGATATTGAAATCCAAGCTCTCATTGTTTGCATTATCAATTTTTGAGCCCATTTAGGATGCCAGATGTGAGCATCTGTTAGAAACAACAAAGAAACTAGGTCTAAAAAAAGAATCTGCATTGCATTTATAACGAGAGTTATAAGAGAAGTTTCTAAAAGAACTAAACAAGCATTATGTTCCTTTCACTATCATTGATGAGCTGTAGCAATACATTTCATCAAAGCCAAAGAAATTGGCTTACAGACTAAAATATTTTCCACATGTATCAAAGACTTATCTTAGCAAAGTCGGACTCTGTCCTCATCAAAGTTGGGCAGTGTCCTCATCAAAATCTTGGACCAGCACATATTCTTCATATAGAACTAAGTATAAACAACTTTGAGTATGTCACAATGAATGGAACCTTCTATAGACAAGAATGTGAACAGCAGAAGAGCAGGTGTTTGCTTGCTCATGCTCTGGAAATCTAACTGATACCCAGGGAAGTTAGACAAGAAAGCATTGACCACTTGTGTAAAGTGCTCAACATCTATTTGCTTTGCATAGCTTCCAAGAATAAACCATAGTTCTAAGTACACTATGGGCAGGGGCGAAGCCAGACATTTTTCCAAGGACTATGGTAGTGAAGGTCCTGTGTTCAAATCCTGGTGAAGGCTAGGATTCTTTTCCCAGGACTAGAGAGTATCCCTGAGTCTACCAAGCTCTGATGGGTACCTGACCTTAGTTGGGGTAAAGTAAAGGCAGCTGTGCTTTGTGCTGGCCACACATTCGCCTAATATGCCGTGGCCGCAGAAACTGGTGAACGCTGCTCCACCGGGCCTATGACCAATTTGTTCCAAAGGGTACTTTACTTACTAAGGGCACTAAGTGCTCATTTATAAATACTTTATTATTCTTAATGTTTTGCAAATAATTATTTTTTAAGTGCTCAAATGTATACATTTGTGTGGAAGTTTTATTGAAAAAAGTATTTTCATTACAACCAGTATACAGATATATTTGAAAAAAAAGTGCAACAATCATTATGTAATTAAATACAAAAAGCTCGTATAAAATAAGTTATGGTTATTTCTATTAAAAACTATATGGGTCAATTTGACCCACCTAGTAGGTATAGGAAGTATTTAGTTTTTTCTTATGTAAAAGGTATATGGGTCAATTTGACCCACCTTGTAGTCGAATACAGTGAAAACACGAAGTAGGGATAGGGTTAACATTGAGCAACAAAAATATCTAGGCTAGATTAGCATATAAAACTAATTGATAATCTCAAGGCTTTAAGAAAAAACATAAGACAGATCAAAAGAATGTAGTATTTACCAACTCAATATAAAAGTCTAAAAATGCTAAAGAAAGATTTTAAAACAATGAGTATTATACAACTTGTCTGCCTGAGCTGAATGGGGAGCATATTTGAGACTTTCCAGTTAAGGAGTCAAAATTGTATTGCTTTTAAAATTGACCAATCACTTTCATTTTGTGCAAATCTATAATTGTTGTCAAACACATGGCATTGCCTAGTACTAAGGTAAAATATTTGTATCTGCTATTTGTATTTGTAGCAAAAAAAAAAGTAGATCTGTACAGGAAGGGTTAACATTCTTTCAATAAACAAATCAGGAAAAAAAAAAAGAAAAGTATGTGTCATGCAATTAGTAAAAAGAAATTAAAGTACCCTTCAGACCAAACTGATCATAGGGCTGGTGAAGCAGCGTTTTATAATAAACTTACAATATTTGGTAGAGAAATTTCTGCTACTAAAAATTCTGGATATCCATCTGCTGGTTCTTGTACAATACTGAAAATTGGTTCTGGAGCTCTACAAAAATAATCATAATGAAAAGATTTGATTCCAAATGCAGAGTTTAGGAAAAGAACTAAACTGATAGAACAATATGATATATAAATATATCTATCTTAGCATATATCGGTAACTGGTACACATATAACACATTGGCTAGCTAACTATATCATTTCTATACACTAGTGAGCATTTTTTTTTCATTTAGGACAAAAGTAGTAAGTGTTGCAAAACAGTTTTTTATGACTGTTTTCAAAGTTGTGATTTTTTAATTAGAAGGTAGTTTTTTTTTTTTTTACTAACTACGAAATATGCCTTGACCCGCAAATAAAATTTCTATGATTTGCATAATTTTGACAGAAATCACATAGCAGCAATCACTTTATACTAAACTGTGACTAGTGAGACCAATAAGGTGAATTTTTTTTAGTAGGTGGTATTAGGTGATATGGCCAGGATGTATACCAGCATCTTGTCTCTCCGTCAGACCAAATTGATCCATAGGGCTGGTGGAGCAGCGTTCACCAGTTACTGTAACCACAGCGTATTAGGGGATTGTGTGGCCAGCAAAATGCCAAGCCGCCTTACTTTGCCCCAAATTAATGTCAGGTACCAATCGGAACTTGGTAGACTCAGGGATGCCCTCCAGTCCCGGGAACAAATCCTTCGCCACCGCTCGGCCTAACTAAAACTGAGTCATGGATAAGCCATTATAATGAATTTTACCACTCAATTTTCTCAAACTTTATACCAGTGTACACAGTAGAGAGAATTATTGTGAGTGAACACCAGATGTATTCATAGCAAAATAAACTAGACATTTTTCATTTATCATGCCTTTAATATAAAAGGATGCAGGAAAATATATAATGTGAGCTAAAATAAAGTAGTTATAATCAGGGCTGCAGAGTCGGTAGATAAATGTACCGACTCCGACTCCTCATTTTTTTTTACTTCCGACTCCGACTCCCCGACTCCTCTGTATTAATATGCGAATGTATTTCGTACATTCCTTGAAGGAAAGAAAGGCAACATACATCTACATGTCATTACCACAGGCCTACTGGCTGGGAAGCAAACAGTCTACTGTATTTAATTTTAAGCATTCATGGGCCCCCTAAACTCTTGAGGGCCCCGGTACGGGGCCTTATCAGTAGAGGTGCCGATCGGCGACTCTAAGGGGCAAACGGTTAATCCTTTACCAGTGAGAGGCTTACACATGGGCGATGCGTTCCCTGTAACAGCAGAACTAGGGATGTTAAAACCGGTTATCGGTTCTATAAAACCGGTTAAAAACCGAATTTCGGTTACACCCCCCACACACACATGCGCAATGTCACAAGTCACATGCCAAATTTGCGTAGTTTTGTAGGTATATTTGAAAAATACTTCAAACTTAATTAGTGTTTGCACGGCATTCAAAGGGTTGATTTGTGTGAATAGAATATGATTTTGTACACTTTACCATAAAATTCTTTAGTACTAAAAAAAATCTGGGCGATAATAGTTTTCAATTTTTTAATAGTGATAATTAAATTACCGATTATTGTTGACCATGACCATAATATTAATAAGCATATGAAGAGGCATATATTTATGGTAACTTGTAAAATAATGTGTTGAAAGAGAATCAAAAGAATGTGTATTTATTTAATAGTGCCGTTAATAATAAAGCACAGACACAGTGTTTTGAAAATCAAAACCGATTTTACGGTTTTAAAACCGGAATCCGGTATTCTGGTTTTTGTTTAACATCCCTAAGCAGAACACAACACTATGAAAAGTATAGCCTAAATATTGCCGCTCCTAATTGTGTGTTGCGTGCGTGTCGCATTTATAAGTCGTAAAAGCAGCATTTTTTTGTAGGCCTATTGAACGCAAATTACATAAGGAAATAATCGTAAATTTGTAAAAGCCCCTCTAGGTCTCTAATAAAGGTATGCTTGTACACTAGTAGCTTAAGATGCGTTTTATTTAGGATCTACGGCCTAGGCCTATAGCCTACTAAGGCAGTGTTTAGTATTCCGAGAAAACCGCGCCTGCCATTTGAAATCCTTACAAACAATGTTAATGGTAATTAGTAATTTTGGCACTTGTATAGTATCATCAATACCAGCGCCGTGCAGTCTATATGACGTTCAGTCTAAAGACGCATTTCAAATTAGTTCAAAATTAGTTTTGTGTGTCGACCCGCTATAGTAGCCTATGACAATAGGGATAGGAACTAGGGTAGGGATGGGGACTTAGAGGAAGAAACAGATACTTTACTTTCTCATCACAAATGTCTGTAGGCCTATTGATCGGTTGTTTAAAATAAATGAAGCCCTGCCTTTTTCCAATCTAAATTTAGTAGGAGTCGGAGTTGGTGCATTTTTTGCAGACTCCGACTCCAGGTACCCAAATTTCCTCCGACTCCTCGACTCCACAGCCCTGGTTATAATAGGCATAGTACTACAAATATTACAATAAACTTGCTCACATTCATAGTCATATAGTAATAGGGTCTTAGGGCTAAGTAAACAAATTATTATAAAATCCTTAAAGTTAAGTAGCCAGTGAAAAATGTAAGAAAGTTTGAAAAAAACAACAACTACAGATTAAATTACCATGAGAACAAGTTCATTGCAATTGTTAAACTTGTAACAACAATAATAGATTTTTTTTAAATTGTAAAAGCTTTACTTTTTATTAAGCTCTTCATCTTGTTTTTGTATTTCTTCTATTAGATTTCTTTTTTCAGGCTGTTCAGCAGGAAGCTGGTCAGTGCTGAAATAAAAAAATTATTAGTTAATGATGGATTAGTATACAAGTTTATATAATTGAATCAATACAATTAACATTGTGTTTTCAGCTTTATGTAATGAATAAATTAAATTGTTTTAACTATTATAAGTTTAAATGTATGTCTCCATTACAAGTGAATATCCCAACCTAACAAGAGTATGACCATAAATGAAATCATGAAATTCAGGAAAGAAGGTTAAAATGCAAAGTAGCAATAATACTTAAAGTATAACATTTTAACTTTGAAATACAAAACAATAATCTAATGGGATTAGCGAAAAGACATGGAGATGAACAAATATCTCATCAACCCTTTGCAAAAACAAGTGTATAAACTATAAATTCTTTTCCCTTTTTCTAGAGTGGGATTTGGGAAAATCAACTACTTAATGTCATTTAAACACTCCTCATCAAAATCAGATCAAGTGTTCGCCCCACCACATATAATGTTCTTACAGGATGAATGATGTTAAACTCCAGAATTCACTTACGGTTCCATGTCCAAAATTAATGGAGTAGACTTTGTTCTAATATGCTGCTCAACCAATTTACCAATACTTCTTCGGTTTTTCAAAAACACCCAATCTGAAATTTTTGAATGAAGTAAACAATTGCTCAACTAAATTAAAATTATATTTTCTTATCTAAGCACTCATTGTACATATTTGTTTACATTTTCTTCTTTCAGACCATGGGTGACAATCCATTCATTTCTCCTATTTAGAAAAGTTTTTTTTTTAAGAATGTATTTTTAACAGTTCATAAAAAAAAATCTAAAAGAGAATGATAATCATTTAAGCTGCCTTGTAAGGAAAAGATACAAGTAAGCTACCTGCCTAAAAGTACAAAAAGAATTTAATTGAAAAAATAAAAAATGATGCTAGTATGCATAAGATTAACTTCATTATTCCTTATAATATTTATTATTATAAAATTTTTAGTTTGAGAAACAGGTTGCACAAAGCTGGCTTTTATTTAGACTGGATATATATAGGCTCCTTTGCTTCTTTTAGATTAACTTTTTTTTTCATAAGAGCCAGTTTTGCATTTCAAGCCCATAAAAAATTATAAGTCCTTTGGGCAACCTGAACATGTCTTTGTCATTTTCTGAGGAATCGACAACCAACAAAATAGAAAGAGCAATAGATGTAAAAACTTAAAATGGTTATCATATTGAATACTTTTATTCTTTACTTAGAAAATCAAACATATAACAAAAATGTTTCATACATTTTTATAACAGATTTTAAAAAAATATGAAGTGAATTTGATAAATACAATTTTAGACATAACTGTTTCAATCTAATAGATACACAGACTCACCTCTCTTCAGTAGAACATCATATTTGCTTTCTATTCCTTCGCACATTATGGTCAGGAAAAAGGTTTTGAATAGTTCACTTGTTTTTATCTTGTTTAAAAAATTTGGATTGACAACAACATCATAAACAGTGCAGCCTCCACCAGCTGTGTTGAGTAGAAAGAAACAAAATTGTTTTACTTCATTGTTTATACATTAGATCCAATAAAGGTAGTAAATCTTAAATGTAAAATAACTAAGTTGATGCAAACTTAAAGTGCTGCAAATGTAAACCTGGGTGCCTTAACTAATATTTATTTATACCATAACTTAAAATATGACTCAGAGTAGTTTGATGAATTAAAAACAATAAGTCAAATGGACAAATATATTTAATACATTTTCTGGTAGTACCTAAATACTTCTAGTACACATTTTCTTTCCCCCTTTCTAACATGTTCAGGAAAATCCCTTCTTGCAATTTCTGCACTCAAACCTACATAAGGTGTGCTGGGGTGTATTTCTTGTTGTTTGTTTTCAAAAGTGTTCTAGAAGTTATTTAAAATCTACCAGTGTAGTGTGTTTATATGTTATTTTAAAAAAGCCTGCATTGGAATTAATTTGAAACTTGTACATAAACGTTAAGTTATTAAATGATTTAAACTTTCACTGAGTGTCTTGGGTCAATTATTACCTACACACAAAGACACAAGAATATATACTAATTAACATAAATTATCTTTAAAGATCTTTAAAGACTAATATAATTGCTGCAAAGAAATTTCAATAGAATCCTCCAAGCCTTGTTATCATTGAATCTTAATACATACTTTCTCATAAAACTAATCAATTTACTCACATTTATCTAGCTCTGCATGGGCTTCTCCAATGGACATAGGAATTCTAAACTGGGTTGGATCTTCTGATTCTAATACCTTCAGTAAGTCATCATCTGACAGATCTTTGGGTTGTGGAACCTATTGTTAAAAAAAGGTTTAGCTCATGATATTGTAATTACCTGGTAAGTTGCAGCTACTTTTAAAAATGTTTTGCAAGTGAATGATTTAAATGCACCTTTCAAAATAGAAGAACCAAATTTAAAAACAACTAAAAATATGAACATTTTAGTAGATGATTCATTATATTTTAATTATGCACTTGTAAGAATATTACTATCACAGATTGCTGCACTAGCACAAAATGATAATGCAATAAAGAACAAAATAAACCACTAGCTTTTATATGTTATACTTTTCAGCTATATTTTAAGATTTAACTTTATAACTTTATCCATGACTTCTAAAAGTGATATGCAATCTTAAAAATTATATGTTGTCATCTAGCAAATGTAAATCTTACAAGCACAGAGACTTATTCATTTGAAAGCAATGACTACAATTTTAATAATTGTTTCTTACATTCTCTGAATGGCAAATATTTATAAATACTTTCTCTCCACTGACAGTTCTGGTCTTCATGCACATCCCTGAAATGTTCAGAAAATAAAAATGAAATATAATAAATAACCAAACTGTCATTATTCTTACACATTAATTTCATTTTTTAACTAGTCAAAATGTCAACATGGCCTGAACTACAACTGTTAAGTGATATTATTAAAGAGAATACATTAGTAGCACCACAAGTTGCATGGCCTATGGGGCCCCGGGGAATACTTTGAAACAATCTCAATTCTACAGTTTAATCAAACTAATGTGATGACAAAAGATATTGAAGTTGTCATCAAAATTACCAACAAGGTCAAATTTATTCCTTTGACAATTACAATGTCAAAAGCCACACTGAATGGACCAGTGTGTTATAAATAATTGAGTTGTTATAGACAGTGTGATGTTTTTGTTAGTGGTGAGTAGATTCTGTCATGGCTTCATTGCTTATTGTAGTGAGTGTGTCTGATTGTGATGATGAAACAGTTGTGCCTTCCACTCCAACAGGCTACCATTGATGAGACAGTTGATACCTTGACCAAGGTGATTCTCTATTCTGATGTTTTCATACAAATATTTATTTATACTCTACTTGATACACATAAAAAAATAGATGATATGCAAGGTACTAAATCAAACTAATTATTGATGTCTTTTTAGGAAGAAGCTGTTGTAAAAGTAGTAACCTTAATAAATAAAAGAAGTACTTACCAGGATTAGGCTTAATAATAACTGTGGGGATTCCTTCCATTGCCGCAGGATTCCTTTGTTGCTTAACATTATCCTGAAAATGAGATTCACAAAAAATTCTTTTTAAAATATAAATAGTTGCAGGCCGGATACTTTCTTTTATCTTATAATATGTTCCAACTCCTTCTATATAAAGGCTACAAGTGCCTGAATGACTCTGCCCCAGATTACCTTCACTCCTGTCGAGCTCTACGCCCAATCCCGCCCACTTCACTCGGCTTCAGATGCACTGACTCCTCAGATCTCTCGCACGAAGCTAGTGATCGATGGCCAACGTGCATTCTCTTACGCTGACCCGTCCCTCTGGAATCCCCTCCCACTCCTGCTTCGCCAGAGCCCTAGCTTCGACACCTTCAGGAGTCGGCTGAAAAGACTCAATTGTTCCAGTAGCGTACATGCATACATTTTTGTCTGTTCTTTGTGTTTGTACTCTGTCTGTGACTGTTGTCAGCGCATAGAACTGTCATCAACAGGATATGCGCTATAAAAGCATTACTATTATTATTATAGCTGATTATTGTGTCCTACACCTAACTACAGTTTAACTTTTTTTTTAAAAAGCCTAAACTAAACCTTAGATTTTTAAAATACGTTGGCGTTGGGTTTTCCTGGTTGGTTCAGATAATTAACACTGGAATGATCTTCATCTAACAGTGAATGTTTTGTAACTGATTTATAATTTTTTTTATTGAAGTCCCTAATTATGTACTGAATGGCGAGACAGCACACCTTATTTTTACGTACATTAGTCATTATTTGACATTACATATAATTATTTACATGGAACAAGGGGAAGACTAGTGGCCCCACAGGATATTTTATTGCATCCTATATTAAAGGTTTACTTGCTCTGAATGCAGAACAGTTGGTTTGGTTCAACTATGCCGATTCTGTAAATTAAATTTTGAAAATGTTGTCATTCTGAGTTGTTGTTTTTTTCATATTGCTACATTTCTGTTTGTTTAGTTATCAGAAATCCCAAAATGTTATATTGCAAGGGCTGTAATAATTTTTGCTACAAAATTGGATGAAATTATATTTTTATCAGTCAGATTTTGGGGTAGAATAATGAGATCTGTGTTGTTTTTTTATTGTTTGTGGGCTGGGGAATAGGTTTTGTCTGTTTTTGAAACAAACCATACTTTAGTGGGCTGACCTGGCCTCTTACCGGACATATCAGATGACTAGGGGCAGGAAGTCGCATGACAAGTGAGCCGCAGACAGTTGATAAGGGCATGGGAGACCATGACAATGTTGTGATATTTCTGATGAACTATGATTTGATATATATATATAATATATATATGTAATATAACAATATAAATTGTGTTTAATTTTTTTTTTATCAGTTCTGACTTAATATTTTAATGATTGTAACTAAACCTATCAAGTTAGGAAAAAGTAAAAGTGACATTATCATTCATTATGTCATGTCCACGTAAGATCTTTAAATCTTTAAATTACTTTTTCAGGCCTCTCTAAACCAGGGCAAAGTGCCCAAAGATTGGAAATTAACCAATGTAACCCCCCTTTTCAAAAAAGGAGATAAATCTGACCCCGGAAATTATAGACCTTTTTCCCTAACAAGCATAACATGTAAATTACTTGAACATATAATATATAGTAGTATAGTAAATCATCTAGACAAACTTAATGCACTGTGCCCACACCAATATGGCTTCAGGAAAAATAGATCATGTGAGACTCAATTGATAGGCTTAATAGATGACTTGTCTAAGGGATTAGATAATAACAACCAAATTGATGCTATATTAATATATTACTAGATTTTTCAAAAGCATTTGATAAAGTTTATCATTCTAGTCTTCTTAAAAAACGTAAATACTTTGGCATCTCTGGTCCCTTACATCAGTGGATTCAGGACTTTCTTATAGGCAGAGAACAAACAGTGATAATAAATGGCTCTAAGTCATCACCAATAACAGTAAACTCAGGAGTTCCACAAGGAACTGTTCTAGGGCCCCTACTATTTCTAATTTACATTAATGATCTGCCAAATTGCATCAACACAGGAACATAAGTAAGATTATTTGCAGATGATTGCATAATTTATAGAATAATAAAGACATGAAAAGATAGTGACTTCTACAAAAAGACCTAGATGAACTACAAAAATGGGAATCAAACTGGAGTATGTCTTTTCACCCAGAAAAATGCCAACTAATAAGGGTATCCAAGAAAAAGAAACAAATAATAACAAACTACTTCATTCATGGTAAAGAATTAACTCAAACAAACAATGCTAAGTATCTAGGAGTAATAATAAATGATAAGTTATCTTGGAAACCTCATATTGGTGAAGTAATTGAAAAATCAAACAAATCATTAGGATTCATAAAAAGGAACTTTTACAAATGTAATAATAATATAAAACTAAAATGCTATCTCACATTAGTTAGCCCTATACTAGAATATGCAGCATCTGTATGGGCCCCATCAACTAAGGAAAACATTAAAAAATTAGAACAAATTCAAAAAAGAGCTGCAAGGTTTATAACTAGTGAATATTCCCAATTAACAAGAGTAACACCATTAGTAAAATCACTAAACCTAGAAACACTAGAAGACAGTAGGGCAAAGAGTAAAGTAGTAATAATACATTTAATATTTAGGCATTAAACTCTAATTTAGAAACACAACCCAATATCAACCTGTTGCAAAGCGCAGATAAACATAAAGACAAAAACACTTTCCTTGTCCCTTATGCAAGAACAAATGCATATAAGTACTCTTTTTTCCCGAGTGGCATTCGGGCATGAAATGGGTTGCCTGAACAAACCAGGAAAACCAATAACTTAACATCATTTAAAACATTAATAAAAATGCAAGACTAGACTCGGACCACGGATGAGCGTAGGACGCAATAATCTTCTTTATAGAAGGAGCGTCTGTAATAGTAATACAATGTATAAGATAAGATTATAATGATATAATATAATGCTACACAAATTACCTTCCTTTAAAGAAAAAACTTTTACAAATTAAATAGTGTCTAAACTGACACTAGTTCACTAGTCTCTATGAGTCACTTTAGACCAATCAATAATAGGCCAAGCTCCACATGTTTTTCAGTTGAAATTTTTTAGAATCTACTTTTGGAGGAAGTGGAGCTACTATCATTTACTATGGTAAAAAAACAAAAAACGATTGTAATCTAATTAATAAATTACATTTATACAAAATTAATACATGTTTTAGATGTGAAAGAGTCAAAATATTATTTGTTTGTTGATTGATGATGAGATGATTGTTGACAAATTGATTGAAATTGTTGTTAATTTCATTTTCATGAAACAATTTCACTCAAGTTTAATTTTTAAAAAGGCTCACACTTTCACTTTGAACACAAGCTGACTGATTTACAAATAAACAACCAAATAATAGATCAAGTCTCGCCAATATATATATCTTGGCGTCACAATTACTGACAAGCTGACTTGGTCTGACCACTGCCAAAGCCAAAGCCTCTGTAAGAAAATCCACCAAAGACTTTTCTGTCTTAGTAAACTAAAAACATTTCATATAGAGAAAACCATTATGAATCGCTTTTACTCGGCAACTGTTTCGTAGCATCATAACCTTCGCAATCACCTGCTGGTACGGTAATGCCACCACTTGAACAGACACAGGATAGACCGCCTAATAAACAAAGCCTCTCGTACTACACAGACAGAATTACCATCTCTTGCAGATCTATTCAACGTGCCTGTCTATGATTGATAAAATCCTTCAAGATCATGCACACCTGCTTCATGGTAGTTACATCATATGTCATATATCTAGTCGAAGTGGTCGGCTTCTTTCAATAAGGCTTATAATTATAAGGGTAAGAACAGAGATTTAGATTTAGGAACTCTTTTGTTCCCCTATCAGTATCAGTGATAATCTTTCAAAAGAATCATCAGTCAGCCAGAAAATACAATCTAAGATCTTACAATGGCTCAATAGCTGTCGCCTAAATGATAATTTTTCTTGTATGATAAATGATATTATATGATAGTCTGCGCGAATGTCTATTGTGCTTTTGAGTAAAAATGTTTCTTTAAATATTGATATTGTTTTAAGTACCGGTATGAATCCGTATGAATGTATGAATCACGGTGGGCCGGTGGGTAGCCTATAGAATACTATACTATAGATGAATATGAATAGAAGGCCTATATATAATATATATATTATATTATATTATTTATATGATTATATGAATGGTATGAAAGTAATGAAAGACGGAATTTGTGTAATCAAGTCAAATTTCCATTTATTATAATCTACCCGTAACTATTAATTTTCAGTACCTGACTAAGTAATAAATGCTTTAAAAATTCATTCTCTAAGGCATTTTCCTGTTCTTCGGCTTCATATAAACTGTTATCCATGTTCGAAATGCCTTTCTTTACTTTTCGTCTCTTTGGGCTTGGCAACAGAAACACAATCTAAAATATGTTTTAAATATATATGTCAGTTATTAGCACTGAACAATATCTAAATTAAAAAGTGACACCACTGAACTATACAAATAGACTAAGGACTACCGCTCATTGGTAAATAATGATAAATAAAGCCTTTATTCTTAAATAAAATTAGGCCTATAGACTTTTTTGTATTTTCTTGATTACTATGATTGAAATATTTAGCAATTATTAATTAAAATATAATAATCGACTAAAAGCTATTTATAAAAATAGATGTAGCCTAGGCTAACATTCAGGCTAACAAGTAATTACATGCACTAACTAATTAGACTAGTGACTAGAGGACAGAAGGGCAAAGAGTAAAGTAGTAATAATACATAAAAACGATGATAAGGCATGGGTTGCCTGAACAAACCAGGAAACCAATAACCTAACACCATTTAAAACATTAATAAAAATGCAAGACTAGACTCGGACCACGGATGAGCGTAGGATGCAATAATCTTCTTTATAGAAGGAGCGTCTGTAGCCTAATGTATAAGATAAGATAAGATAATTTCAAATAATAAATTTAAATAATAGGCCTACTGTTAGACTGTTACTGTTACATTTTCAGAATTTAGATATATAGGCCTATTCATCTATGTACACGTCTAGGAGTCTAGGCCTATACTAAAATACAGTAACAAAAAAGTACATAATAATAAAGGGAAAAAAAATATTTCTCCAATACAATTATTTTCCTTGATATTTTTATAGGCTTACTTAAAGTTAAAATCATAGATGTTGGCAGCTCTTGCAGCACTGAGCTATATATTATTATCACCTGTTTGTTAGTGTCAGGATTTACCAAATTGATGACCTTTGCTCTTCAACCCTCACAACACATTTGCAGCTTTAATTACAAATTAACGTCCGATAAAAGACTTATTATGGCTGGGCAAGCTATTGACGTGCAATCTATTTTTGAAAATCTTTCATATGGCTCTGCACCTGATTCTGAAAGTGTTGCATTGGTAAATATATATAATGGGGCAGGGCCCGCAGGGTATGAACTTTATGACATGGACATGAAGCATTGAAGTATCCGACAGTATGAATGATGATGTGGCTGTACTACTAGTCTAGACTATAATATAAATATACTATTAATATGACTATAACTATAAATAATATAATATATAGACTCTATATATATATATATATATATACACACATATATTATATAGTATTATTTACTATACTCTATACCTCGATAGTCTTTAACTTTATGGGCCTATATTGCCTATATTGTCATAGTATAATATGTGGTAGTACCTAATGCTTTATGACCTCCTATATACTATATAGTCATATTATATGTCACTAAGGCTAAGTCTATGGACTCAATGTTATCATGCCATACCTACTTTAAACTACTTAGCCTACTACTCGCTTACGGTACCTTTAATTTTATCTTATCTCTTAAAAAAGATCTTATATATCTGTTACCCACACTCCTTTATACATCATTTTTTTTCTTATTGCATCCTAATCTTATCTGTAGTTTGAATCTAGTTTTGCATTTTGATTAGCAGTTAATTATAAGTGTTTTAAATGATGTTAAAGTTAAGTTGCGGGTAGCCTATATTAACTATATATTCTTTGCTTTTCTTTGCTGCTTTTTTAGCCTCAGTAAGCAGTCTAAGTTTGCCCTCTGCAGCCTTTATTCTGGTGTGTTGGGTACTCCTCCAACTTCTTCTGTCCTGAGCTAAGTTCTCCCAGTTTCCCACCTGTACACACACCTATAGCCTTTAGATTGCACTTGCAGAGATGCCTTTGAACCTGAGTTGCGAATGGCCAGTATCTCTTTTTGTCATCAGTGAGTAATGTGTAGAGCAGGTCTCTTGCTATTTGCCCATCCTCTATACTGGAAACATGGCCAAGCCATCTGAGACGTCATTGGCGAAGGAGAGTGACCATGCTAGGCATGTTTGCCAGTTGCAAGACCTTATTTTTGGTTATGCGGTCCTTCCAGGAGATCCCAAGTAGGCTATGTGTCTGAGGCAACGCATGTGAAAAGAAGAGTCTCTTTTCTTGTGAGGCGTATTGGGTCCAAGTTTCACAGGCGTACAGGAGAGTGCTGATCATACGGGCACAATACACAGCTGTGTTAATGGTCAGCATCTTATTGTCCCTTACTCTTTGCATTAACTTTGATATGGTTGCAGATGCCTTGCAGATTCTCTGGCTGATTTCTGTGTCCAGCTAGAGATCACTGATGATGGTAGAGCTAAAATACAAAACTGCTCAACAACATCTAATTTAGTACCATTGATGTAGATGTTGAGTGGGTCAGCTCATTGAACCACCACATTGGTCTTAGGTGTTACTCTTCTCAGTTGTGAATATTCACTAGTAATGAACATTGCAACTCTTTTCTGGATTTTTTCTAATTTTTTAATACTTTTTAATGTTTTCTTTAGTTGATGGGTATCAAAGAAGATGCTTTTTCTAGTAGTATGGGTCTAACTATCATAAGATAGCATTTTAGTTTTTGTATGTCCTTGTTATATTTGTAAAAGTTCATTTTTAAAAATTGTATGAAGCCTAATGTTTTGTTTTGTTAAAAGCTTTATTTATGTATCACCATCATTACAACACTGTTTAAACTGTACTTCACTACTGCTCCACATAAAAATACAGGCCATTGAAAGTAATTTTGACAATATTTTACCCATGTTACAGGCATGGTTGAATAAACACAATAAAAGGTTTGGGCTCTACATAAATGGCCAATGGACTCACATTGACGGCAGAAGCACATTACAGTCCAAGAATCCGGCAACTGGTACACAGTTTATTAACTAGCTTTTAAAAAATTAAAGCTGTATTACAATTGTTAGTAGTTTCTTTTTTTAAAGTAATGCATTGGAAATATTAATTGAGCTTTCTAAAAAATGTTTGAACTACAAAGCTAAAGAATGCTTATATCAATCTGTATAGGTGAACTTCTAGCAACCACTGTGGAGGCTAATGAAGAAGATATCAATCAGGCTGTTAGTACATCAAGGGAAGCTTTCATATCATGGAGCTCTCTGGATGCTCATGTTAGAGCTCGGCATCTCTTTAGGTAATGTAGATGCTGGAAGTGGGATTTAAAAAAAATATATGTTATATTCATTTTATTACTCTTGTGAACTATTAATATATTTAAAATCAAGGAACATTTGCCTTCTCAAAACTATAGCAGTGGCTATTTCATTATTAGATTTGTAGGGTTTTCTTTCATCCTTGATTAAGGCAAAAACAAGCTACATGTCCTAATATTTTTTTTCTTCTACCCCGGTATTGGAAATTCATTAAATTTTTCACCCACTTTATTAAATGAATAATAATAATTTATTTAAAAAAATGTATTACTAAAAACATTTCTTTGACAACCTTTATTGTCACCTCTATTTACACATTTATTTGTTAGTTATTGTCACTTGAATTTGAACAAAATAATGACAAAAGAAAACCTATTTCTTGGTCTAGTGAAAAATTATTGTTTTATATAGTTAATTTTCCATTTTAGTATTGCAAGAACTCTACAGAAATGTCAATCATTGTTGTCTGTAGTAGAAGCTATTGATTCAGGAAAGACAACTAGAGAAACAAGGGGCACTGACATTCCAGCAGTCATAAGATACTTTTATTACTATGCTGGATGGGCACAGTTAAAAGACTCTGAATTTTCATGTTGGAAACCATATGGTAGGCAGTGCTTTATTTCATTGTTGAGTGGAATTGTTAAAATTTAACATTGAAAAGCAAAGTAGTAATATACCATACAGTCTTAAGTTATATAGTACAGCACAATAATGTTATAAAATATTCTGAGATAGAGATAAACATTTTTTTCTTGTTTTATATGTAAGGATAAATTTATAAATATTCTCTTTCTTCTTGAGTAGCATTTGAAAATGGAATGGTTGCTTGAACTAATCTGGAAAACTGACCTTTGACTAAATATAATTAAAAACCATTAAACGAGAAGCTAGCTTAAACTTAACCCAGGAATAGGCTTAGGATGCAAAATAATTTTATTTTGAATAAGTGTTTGTTTGTTAATTATAATAAAATAAGGTTTGATTTTTTTAAACTGTTGTGATTGTAAAGAAATAAAGGGCAGCAAGATATTTTAAGTGTTACAAAAGAAAATTTTTTAAGCTTAATCCCTGGTGCAGAATATGGTACTTACCTATAAGTTATAGTCTTAGCCGATTTTGTACTCTGTGTAAGATGTCATGTATCCAGATTGTGCAGGACATCCCTTTTCCAGGTATTTTCTTGGAATTTTGTTTTATTTCATAAATCTTATTCTAGAACTTTGTAGGTCCTTGTTTAGTTTTTACCAAATATCACTAGAGCTACATTTAGGCTGCCGGGTCAAGTCTATTCACACCAATCATCATGTCTTTTGTTAAATTATTTTTCTAGGATATCATATTGGGAATATTGTACTACACTAAGATATAAATACTTTCTATTCTTGAATTGACTCTTTTAAATTTATTTTCCTCTTCTCATGAGAGGTGCACTCTAGCTTAAGGCAGCTTGTTTATGATGGTCTCCAATCATGCTCTGTCTCAGCACAACCTAGATCATTGAGCTGTCTTTATGTCTACACATTTCTGAGTTGTTCTTTTTAACAGAAAACTGATTCTGGTTGTTAACATTTCATAGATATTGTTGAATGGAATTGTTAAAATTGTTAAATTTAATAGTGAAAAGCAAAGTAGTAATATAATATATATATATAATAAAATAAAGTTATTTCAGAGATATGTTCAAATTTGAACATGCATGCAGATTTTGTTCTATCCAGTTTAAAACAGTGTTTCTTTAATAATTCTGTTTTTATAATAATTCTGTTTTTATAATAATTCTTTTTCCTACTCAGGCGTCACTGCCGTACTCCCACACTGGAGTTTTCCCATGATGCATTTAGCCAGCCGTGTGGCTGCAGCCCTGGCAACGGGCAACACCGTTGTTATCTTGCCCTCGCCAGATGCCCCATTGAGCGCGCTGCTTTTTGCTGACATCTGCAGCCAAGCTGGCCTGCCAAAAGGTGTTGTCAGTGTTGTAACAGCGTCTAAAGACTTGTGTCTGCTCTCACATGCTGATGTTGACAAAGTGGTGTTCTCTGGATCTGTGGAGGTTTCTTTTTACATTGATTATATTATGCAATTGTTTAATAAAAAATGTTCTATTATTAGTTTTTCGAACCATTTTAAACTACACAAAAGTATTTTAAATGTCACAAATTTTTAAAAAGGAGGTGCGGTGTAATATATAAGATAAGATAAAAGATAAAATAACATTAAAAAATAATGGCTAATCAAGCAAGTGAAAAGAACTAATCTAATAAAAAAACGAATAAACTGAAAACTAATGTCTGCTGTATGTTGATAAAAAAGAAATTTATTAGACCTGTGCAATGTTAAAATTAAAAAAATAAGGTTTAAGATGCAGCAAATTAAGTAAATGAAATTATGTTATTCAGTTGATGGTAATAATAAATACATAACCTCATTTTTCTATTGTTATTTAAATAGTTTGCCCTTTCTTTGTTTAACTTATCTTTTTAATGTGGATTTCATTATTTTAAAAGAATTTAAATAATTATCATATACAATTTTTCTTTAAAAAAGATGTTATTGGATGTTAAGGAAAAAATGTATTATTCTATTCCTTGATTGCCCAAATTAGGATGGCCAACGAATAAGAAAACTAATTGCTGGGACTGGCAAAAGCCTCTCATTGGAGCTCTCAGGGCGTTGCCCAATATTGGTCTTTGAGGAAGCTGACCTTGATAGTGCTGTAGAGGGTATCATTGATGGAGCATTTTCTAACAATGGATTGGTAAGTTGGCATACGTTTTTTCTATGCTGTGGCCCTGCGTAAAGTAATTTCCTATTTTCCCGTTTGAATTCCTTAATTTAAAATGAAAAGTAGTTGCCTTGTTTAATTTTATGTTAAAACTTTATTTAGTCCAACCATTCTGGCACAAGACTTCTGATCCAAGAAACAGTTTACAAGACAGTCATAGACAAACTGAAAGTCAGGATGTCCAAACTGACCGTTGGAAAGAATTTTGAAAAAAACAATGACCAAGGTCCCCTGATTAATTCTGATGTGGCTTTGAAATTAAAAAGCTTAGTTCAAAGTTCACATGGGGGGCAGGTTAGTATATTTTCAGAAAAGTTTCATTTAGTCGACAACTATTTTTATATTCGTGTCATTTTTTTAATTATAAATGTACAATCAGTGAGTTTGATTTCATATAAAAATAGACATTTTAGTTTGTATAACAGTAAAATAAACTTATACTAATATCATATGAAATTGAGAATAATATTTAAAAAAAAAAAATAATCTATTTAAAAATGACAGTATAGTTTCAGTTATATTGTTATTGTTTCATAAAAATCTATTTAAAAATGACAGTATAGTTTCAGTTATATTGTTATTGTTTCATATTGCACTTCAATAATGGCTTAAACTCATTTTATATTTCACCCTAATGTATTATGCATTGCTAACTGTGGATTAAGTTATTTGCCATCTAAGTGAATATTTAATATTGACTCATCAGGTACATCAAGTTGAAGCAGTAGTCAATCAAGCGAATTACTTTCCTCCCACATTAATCTATGATGCTCAGCCTACAGCAGAAGTTTATTTGGAAGAGGTAATGACACAAAATCAGTTAAATCATGCAGACTGAATGTTGTTGGGAAAATTAGTTTTCATTACAGTTCTAACTCTTGAAACATTTTTTTTTCTCCACTAAGTTTTATGGGCCTCTTGTGGTAGCTGTTGCATTCAGAACTGTAAAAGAGGGCATTGCTCTGGCCAATCATTCTGTATTTGGAACTGCTGCAAGCGTGTGGACTGAGAACATCAATGTAGCTCTTGAGGTAGCCAGCTCTTTACAAGTTGCCACTGTGTGGGTCAACGCGCATAATTTGGCAGATGCAGCTGCCAGTGTTGGCGGCTGCAAGAAAAGTGGATTTGGCAGAAGTGGGGGCAAAAAGGTGAGAACTTTGATTAGATATAAACTGATTGAAATTCTTCCAGTGACTTTTAAAGGAAAAAATATCTGCTTATTGACATTTAATTGAAGTTAATTATCATTATAATTGTTCTAAACATTTTTGTTTACTTTTTTGAATAGAATTTATATGACATAAAGTTAAAGGAATGTCCATTAATTATGTCAACAATTTTTAAGCAATTTTTACCTTCCCTCCCTAGAAAATTATGTCAACAATTGTTGATACAGGATGCATTTTTCAAACCTTATATAAACAGTAAGGGAGTTGTGTCACACATCACATGTTCACTAAGCCAATGTGTCACAAACAGGAAACACAAAGCTTGTTACTAAAATGAAAGAGAAATGTATAAAAACAGTCACTTACATGTAAAGTGGGAGAATTGCTATTGTCATCAGAAAATTGACACCTAAATTTCAAAATATTTATCTTATCCTTATACATTACAGTCGCTCCTTCTATAAAGAAAATTATTGCATCCTAAGCTCATCCCTTGTCCTGCATTTCTATTAGTGTTTTAAATTATGTTACGGTACTGGTTTCCCTGGTTTGTTCAGGCAACCCGTTCGATGCCACTCTGGAAGAAAGAGTATTTATATGCATTTGTTCTCTCAGAAGGGATAACAAAAATGTTTTTGTGCTTTTGTTTATCTGAGCATTGTAACTGATTGTTTTTTTGTTGTATTTTTAAATTATAATCTAATACCTTTTTTATTATTACTACTTTACTCTTTAAAAGTAATTGTTGCAGAATCAATATATATAATTACCATGAGTTTGTTTATATGTTTATATATATATTTATTTATATATATATATATATGTTTGTTCGCTATAGGCTCCTAAGCTGTTTGACTAATAGGGACAAAAGTTAAATGTATAAATTGGAAACATCCTCCAAAAGAAAATTTTATTTTATGACTTATAATCATGAATGTGTTGATTTTATAAATAAAAAAGACTACATCCAGCTATACAAATACATATAACCTTACATAACAAATCACCATTTCTATGTTGAACGCGAGATTTACTCTGTTGAACGCGAGAGTCTTTTAGGATTTTCCCAATTCTGCTGTTGTTTTTTTTAATGTTTCGAGTCACAGCCCGACTCTATATATCATGGAGACCTTTTTTAAAAGTTACGCACCACAATTTGGCTTGGAGAGTTTGAATGGTGTACTTTAAAAAAATACTAGCATATGACGTAATGTCTATCAAATCATTTCTTTTTTTCATTATAGATGTTTGCATTATCCTTTAAGAATCCTTTAACTATTTAATGGATTCACGTCGTTATTGAGAGCACCATTTATACACGTAACACTTTATACACTCTATAAATTAAATTATACAAATTATACAGGACAAGTTATAAATTATTACTTTTAAATACCAGAAGCTTGACAGCAACATTTTTTATGCTTGTGCCAGGGTCAGGCGACGGACACAATATAAAATAACAAAATCCAAATACCGAAAGAAACATTCTCAATACTGTTTTATTGATACATTAAGCAAGAACACAAAATTAAATACCGAAAAAAATCGTTCTCATTTTAGATTTTATTGTAGGCCTATTGGAATATTATTTTCTACGTTTTTTTTAAATATTATTTTCCTTTTTATTGTTTGCTCTTTGTGTTTTTTTTTCTTTTAGATAGTATATTAGTGTTAATTAATATTATTAATAACAAGTCAAGTCAATACAACTGTTCGCTACTTTTTAATACCAGAAGCTTGACAGCAACAATTCTTATGCTTATGACAGGGTCAGGGCAACCAGAAATAATTAAAACGAACAAAAACTAAATACCAAAAAGAAACGTTCTCACTCCATTTTTTATGGTAATACTGTCTTTTTTCTTTCTCTCTTAACAAAACACACTGTAATCATTCGTTTCTCCGTCATTTTGATGGGCATAACCACTAGTAAACATATATTTTACAAAAACAAATTTAGAAAAATTATAATTAAAAAAAAAATCAAAGATTCAAAAAGGATTTCATAATGAGTTACTAGAGAATGAATGACATTAAAAAAAAGTCAAGAAAGTGACTAGTCTAAACAAAAAGTATAAGTGTAATGTTAAGATTTTTAATGCTGTGTTACATTGGCTTGACTAACTTTAAAATGCATCATAAGCCTAAACCTGCTTTTTTTTTAAAACATGAGATATAACAACACTTATTAGTGTTAATGAATTAGTATCTTTATTCCAGAGTTTGTATGAATATTTACAACCTAACCACCAGAACAGAATCCACCCAGGAAATCTGAATGTTGACTTGAATAAATTTGGTGCTAGTTCTTCTGTTGACACATTACCCAGTGCTTCCCAAGATGTTCCTGATGTTCCCAAGTTAGTTAAACTAATACAATCTTAAAGAAATTTGCACTTTAGATTTTATGAAATTCATTGTCTGAGTAGTCTTGTGATCACTTTCCCTATAAGGACTTCCAAGTCACTACTGTTTGTGATGGTTTGCAAATGTCATACATCAGTTCATTTCTAATGGTGCTTACAGAGAAAAGAAATGTCTGCCTGATACATTTTTCTAAAGTCAATGAAAGAAAAGTGGAAGAAGTATATTCATATGAATTTGATCAAATTAAAATTATTATCAAATTTCCAAAATCAGCAAAAATTCTGTTTTAGTGAAATCAGCAGCTTAGATAAAAATTTCTATAATAAAATAATTGAGTTTGAGAAAAATTAATAAGAAGCATGCATAATGGATCAAAGATTCTGAAGATATTCATCTGATTGAGAATAGGTGCATTGTTTTTTATACTTGTTTTCAATTAGTGTGTCACACAAAACATTACAGTCTATGATATTTTATATATTTCACAATAATTAACAGTTTTAGTTATTTTCCAAAGTTTATCAGATCACTATAGCTGTGTACATTTAACTTAGATAGTACATATTCATTTTTTAAGTTTTCTCTTAATTCCTCAGTGTGGATAAGACATATAAGCTTTTCTACGGCGGAGGTCAGAAAAGGCCAGATTCTGGTGCCAGTTATCCCATCCGGGGATCAAACAACGCTGTATTGGGCTATGTCCCTGATGGTGGCCGCAAAGATATAAGAAATGCAGTTGAGTTTGCTGAAAAAGTTGCTAAAGGGTATGAACATTTAAACTTATCTTAAAGTTTTTGCCCTTAGGAAAATATTTTTCAATTGTGTATATTATGTATTTCATCTGCAGTTTTTTAATTGACAACTAATATTATTTTAAACTAATAATATTATGTTACCATTATAATCATTGTATACGTAAATTAAACCAAATTGTTTTCTTGAAAAAATTGTTAGGTTAAATTTTTTTTTTTTTTCTGAAAGATTGAATTTTGATTAAACTGATTACAATATTTAAGATAATTTGCTTAAATTAAGAATGAGGCCTGTTGAATGATACTTTTAAATCTGTTAGCTTTCTTATACTTTTAATGATTGATAGACATTGGTAACCATTTCCTGAATCCTGTTTTTTTTTCACAGTTGGGCAAAAAAAGAGGGGCATGGCAAAGCCCAGATCATGTACTACATAGCAGAAAACTTACAGTCTAGACATGATGAGTTTGTGGAACTGATCTCGGCCATGACGGACAAAATTAGAGAAGACTCTACTAAAGAAGTGGATGTAGCTATCCAACGGCTGTTCTACTGGGCAGCTTTTTGTGACAAATATGGTGGTCTATTACAGGTGAATATTTACATCATCAAAGTCAATGGTAAATACATTATCATCCTCCTGATCCAGCAGCCATCTGGGCACTTGCCCTTCGGCCTGAGGCTATGGTGAATAAATTGCAGACTTTTTGTAGCTGTTCGTAGTTTGAATATAGAGTGTTGAGAGATTTGGTGTATTGGGGAGGTAGACATTTTGTATGTCCTATAGTGCCGGACAGTAAAAAAAAGTGATGGGCAACTATTTCATTTTGGTGTTTTACAGAGGGGGCATGCCGCCGCTTTTTCTAGTTTGATGTGGTTAAGGTGCGAGTTTATGTGTATGTATCCTGTCCACAGGCAAAAGTTGGTCACTTGAGCATGCTAAAATAGCATGGATAGAAGCGCTATATAAATTACCATTACCATCTTTTCTCTGTAGGGCATTTATTGGGTCATTTTCATCTGGTTTGGGCATATATGGGAAGACACAACTATAACAACATCGGAAAAGTTATTGAAGAACTATATGGTAAACATAACATTGTTGAAGTCTGTACCATTGACTATGATGTTTTGACTGACATAATATTTTCCTGAAGTCATTTAAATGTTTTCTTCCCTGTTTTAAAACTTACTGTTTAGCAATTCAGTTCGACACTTTTTTTTTCATGAAAGACATTGTACATTTTAATTTTCTCTTTAGGAAACCAGTTTGTATGGTCTCACCATTGAGAAGAATGAGCCAATGGGTGTTATTGGCATTGTGTGCCCTGATGACTTCCCTTTCCTTGGCTTCATTTCCCTGGTTGCCCCAGCCATAGCCAGAGGTAATGCAGTGGTTGTGGTGCCAAGTACAAAGTATCCTTTGGCAGCACTTTTATTTCACCAGGTAAGCATGAATTGTTTTCCTCTGTTGTTGTTTTTGAGGAGATTGTTTGTTTTGTTGTTCAATTTTTTTGCTAAGACAGCTGTATTAAAATATATAGACTATGCCAGAATGCAGAATGTAAACTTTTTTTTGATCCAATCAAAACAGGTCCTAGAGACATCTGATCTACCTGGTGGGGTCCTCAACATCATTACCGGAGACAGAGATGCCCTGACAAAAACCCTGGCGGAGCACCATGATGTCAACACCATGTGGTACTTTGGCTCCCCTGAAGGGTGTAAGTTTGTGGAGTTCAGTGCCGCAGGTAATGTGAAATCCACCTGGGTGAACTATGGTGCAGACATAGATTTTATGAACCACTATGATGGGGAGGAACTCTTGTATCATTCGACTGCTTCCAAGACAATCTGGCTGCCTATGGGAGATACTTTTGCCAATTAAACAAATTATTCAAGACTTTTGTTTTACTATACTTTTGACTGGATCAGAACAAAAAGGACAACAAAGAATTAGACATTGTAATTTCACAACTTTATCATGTAAGGATGAAAAAATATATAAGCACAATTGTATTAAAATTGTTACACATATTTAACTATAGCAAGCATTCAATATTTATGTTTATGACCTAAGCATGTATGTATTTTGTTCTTTGAGCGTGTTGGCCAACAAAATATGAACATTAATATTTACATTTAGTTTTGCATAGCTAACACATTTTTTGTAGTTTTTAAAATATTGTAAAGAAATAGCTAACGAATAATTCTACAGAAAGCAGCTTTGTAGGCTTTTGTGAGCTTTTTGAATAAATATGGTTTCTAACAGCCCAAATATGTTCACAGAGTATAAAATTGCTTTTTCATCTCATTAAGTAAGTAAATAAAGGAGTGAAGTTAGACGTATTAAACAGAGTCATCTCCCTTTTGTTCAAGAATGTAATTGATTAATTGTTTTACAATGTAAAAAAGGGGCATTGCTAACTTGGCTACATAATAAATTTTAAAAAAGGTTACCATTTTATTAATTCTTCCAGGCTTTTTCCCATTGAATTATTAGTTTTTTTGGAATGAAAAGGTTACATTGAGTTACTCTCTGGCTAGACATACAATGTTTTAAGGCATTATTTCCTTTTTTTTCCTTCATGTTTCTCACAAGACAGTTTACTTTTTCTATTGACAAAAAGATTCTCGTTTTTTTTCACTTTTATTGTTTATACCAAAAGCAATCAATAATTTTTACTGTGTGTAACAATATTCTTTAACATTGTTAAAATAACATTATTTAAAAAAATTGGTGTTTTAACATTTATTGGTATCAATACAAATTAAAAATGAAAATGTATTTTTTATTTTCTTGTTACCTTGCACCGATTTTTTGTTGGGGTTGAATTTAGTCTATGTATCTTTTGATGTTTGTTAATGTACAAACTTCCAACCAATTGTACAGATTTTACTGTGCTAGTCAGTTGTTACTGGACTTACAAATTAAATTCATTCTTTTGACATCATTTTATAACTCCATCCCTTTTATATATATCAGGGATAACTAACTAGATCTTCTATATTTTAATTCATCTCAAATATTTTATTTGTATCAAATATAATATCTTTGTTTTGTTTTTTACAATTTGAATATTGTATTGATGAGATCTTAGTATTATCATATTATTTGCAGTATTCAGGTGTTTTTTTTTTGTTATTGTTATATTTGAATAAAAAGTCTTTTTGTCAAACTTTACTGAACATAAATCTCATTCATATTCCTTCAAAATTTTTTTCACACTACACAGTTAAGTTTTCTTTTATTCTCAAAGATTTCTTATCAGCATATTGTCTGAATTGTCTGAGTCTTGTATGAATGTTTAATATGCTACACACATTTCTTGCCCAGTGTTCCAATTCCAACCAATGCTTTCACTGACCCATATATTATTTCTGTTTGATACTAGTGTTCAGTCAAGAGTTTTAATATGCTATGAGTGCCATTTGTATTTTTTATTTGTTTTGTGGGCTGATTATTAGGTTTGCGTTATATAAAAGTGAATTTAAAAGGGATTAATTAATGAACTGCATACAAGTGTTGTTTGGAAATGGACTTCATAAAATGGATTGTTATCAAACTTACTATCAAAGTCTTTGGACCATGATACTACTAGTGGTTTAAAAGTAAAGGGAGAAAATATTTCAAGTTAAGATGTTATCAAACACTTCCCCTTTATTTTAATGTTATAGTTTTGCCTTAAAAATGTAAAAGCTATAAATTATAAGTAAAAGTAAATCATACGTTCTGTTCAATCTGTGTGTTTGGTCAAGATTTACTTATGCTTATGCTTGACTATAATGACTATAATGACTGTACTGTAGAACTTTTCTTAGTTAGCCTTAAATTAATTTCCCTTTGACATGTTGGCTGTAACAATTGGTTATCATTGGTGTAAGACGATAGTGACCCTCCACCACAAAATGAGTCCTTTTTTGCCTATAGATTTTTTGAGCTACAACCGAAAATATGTCATAGGGGCGTAAACTATGGATATTTGGATGGAATTTGATCATTTCTAATTATTTATTTATTTCTGCATATTTCTTTATTGAGTTATTAATATAAGATAATTATAAATTATTGTTGAAATATTTTAAAAGTAACACTCTGTATTGTTGCATGTGAAAAAGAAAAATAGTAAATTTGAACTTTCTGAAAATCAGGTTTCAGAGAGGGACTACAGTAAAACATACATAGCTAAGAGATTATTTCTAAGAGTTTTAAACGTATTTAACCATTAATTTCAGCATTCAAATCACTGTTAGGATAACTAAATAATTCAAATAGGGCACAATGCGTCTTATTTCATAGAGGATGGTCACCTGGTTAGATTGACTAATTGCTCTTTCAATACTATTACTTTCATGAAACATTCCGCCACTTTTGTATTTTTTTAGATAGTCCATTATATAGTATCGGCTGTACTGGTTAAATACAGCATTGATCTAATTGTAAATATGTAATGAAGGCTTTTAATACTTAGTTACACTTTTCAGTGCTTTTGTTTGAGTTGGCAGCTCAACAATTACATTGTAATGAGCTTACCATATGCAGGGTTATGACTCAATATTGTCACAAGTTGACTGTAGAGTTTATGTTATAATTTACTATTTGTGCCATTTTATTTACATTTACACCAGACAGCTAGTCGCTATATAGTTTCAATGTATAAAGAAATTGTGCCATAGAAGAGCTTAAACTTTTTATCAATTCCAATATTATTATAGGAATTTATTGAAGATTTAGGATTACATTTTTTTTAAATATTAATTTTACAAATACTAGAAATGGGTTATTAATATACGTTTTTATTAAAAAAACAATAAATTTTAAACATGTTTCTGTTATGTGTAATTGTCCAGTAAGTAGGAAATATCACATAATTTGTTACCCCGTAGTTATCAGCTTGGATACTAATTGTATTTACCACCCAAGCAGCTTCATATTTGGCAATTTGAGAATATTTTTTTAAATACTGCATACAGTGCCTTTGCCTAAATTAACTTACTATTAAGTGTGCCAATATTTAGTGTGGACACTTTTTAATGTAAATTTATAAACTAAAGTTTATGTTAAACTCTTTATTTACATTTGTTAACACAATAAAATTAAGCCGTGAAAGGTAAAGTTCTTATATTTATCCCTGGTATTTACTTACTAATAAACTTTACATATAATATATATTGTGTGTGTGCTCTTAATTTTTTGTTGCTTTATTTTATGTTAAGATGTCTTATATGTTTTTAACCTTTGAATTCAACTTACATGTTTCATATTACTACTGCACTGACCTCAACTACTGACATCAACTCATGGTTAATATATTTTTGAACGGACCTTGACCCCTGATACAGTAATACACTGACCTTGACCCCTGATACAGTAATGTACTGATTTTGACCCCTGACATCAAATCCACGTTTAATACATTATTGCACTGACCTTGACCCCAGACATTAACTTCTGACATCAAACACAATTACTACTGTACTATACATAATTTTTTTTACAAAGTTGGCAGGTACAGAACTAGAGTATGCTGCTGTCAAAGTTAATTCAAAGCGGTTTATCGACACACTCTCACACACTCTTTAAAGCAAATCAAATGACGAAATTTTTTACCCTTCATTTTTTTGAGCCGTCAGTTTGGTTGGATCTACTAGATTAGCCGATCTTCTGCAAATACCATCGCGTCACTGATTTTAAAATGTCTCTTTTGTCCAGGACATAACGATGTAAACCGGAGGGGGGGGGGGGGTAAACCGAGGTACTGTTCGACACTAGTAACACCGCGGCTTAACATATAGTACGGCCGCCGCAGTACCTGCACTACACTTCACTCCCCACCTGCGGAATCCCCCTCCGATCATTAACGCAGTGGCGCTCTCGAATGCCTGCACAAATCCCAGACTATAAGTCTGGACATCCAGGCACCCCATGGAGGGTTTGAGACGTACTGTTGCTTTCATTGCTTCCTCCCCACCGAGGCTTGGAGCATCTCGGTATTGCAATGAACCTCAAACGCGCAACAGGGGATGGCCGCCATGCGTTAGCCCGCCAGTGTACCCACTCTTAATGTGAAAGTATCGGCGGTTTACACACTTCGCCAGTCTCTGAGGCCCATGGGTACAGATGTGAAATCGTGTCACCGGCCGTTGATGAAAAATAAAAATACACGTTTAAAAATTGTTATAAATAAACAAAAGAAACTATGTTTATACTGTTATATATTTATTTATATTATACTGTAAGAGGTTTATCGGTAATACATCACAATAACTTGACCTAGTCTTTGACATTTTTTTCCTTATTGCAATCTGTTCATTTGGCTTTAATGCAACAGACATAGCCTAGGCCTAATTAAAATTGATTGAAGTGAAGATGTCTTTGAGTGTATGGTTGCCAGGTGTCCGGTATTTCAGCAGACTGTCCGGTAAAAGAGGTAGAACATCCGGTTCGAGTGGACGCTTTCACCAAACACTGCTAAGTTTTTCTAAAACATTAAAACATTTTAAAACATTAATAAAAATATAAGACTAGACTCAGACCACGGATGAACATAGGACACAATAATCTTCTTTATAGAAGGAGCGTCTGTAATATATAAAATAAGATTTAAAAAAATACAGGACATGTATACGGGTATACGTATAACAATTTATCCAATGTGTCCATAGATGGGTTACCCAGAAGGGAAAAGATGGGATGGTGTCTGGTATTTTCTGAAAAGGCATCAGGCAAACCTGATATGTAAAATAGGGTAGGCCTATGTAGGCCTAAGCTTTATGGGTATATTGATATGTATCTAGGCCTACTGTTTATAAGTATATGGACCTACTGTATATAGTAGGCCTACATAGATATATAGGCCTACTGACTATAGGTATATATGCCTACCAGTGCCCTCACTTAGGGGGTGGGCAGAGGGGGGCCTCCAAATGTAGTCTAAATATAGCAAATTAGCACTAAACAAGCAGTTACTGTATGCAAGGGGGCGGCTTGAAACTTTTGCCCTGGGGCGCCACATAAGATTGTAAAGGCACTGATGCCTACTATTTATAAGCCTACGAACACGCTGTGCATGTTTAAATGATAATCTAGTACTATCTACACTATTAATGTCACTGTTGGATCATAAAGAACATAAAGTTTCCTGAGCGGGTGAAGAGAAACAAGGACTTCAATATTTAGAAAAGTAAGATCGATATAGCCTATACTGATATTATATCATTGGGGTGTGTGGGTGGTATGTGTGAAGTTTGTTTCTTCATGAACCATAATTCTAAGAATATGAATGACGAGATTGATAATTGTAAGGACAGAGAGAGGGAGAGTGTTAAAGAACACAGAAAATTTTCCAGAGTGGGGGTGGCGGTCTCATTCTGAATAAACATAAAACCTTTATGAAAAAAGTTAGTTGGGGGAACAAATTTTATTTATAGTGATACATTTCTTTTCTCCCTCTCCTTTAAACTTTAGGGGTTACAGCCGCCCCTACCTCCACTGTTCTCCACACCTAGGCGTACGAAAGAGAGACAAAGAGCGAGGAAGAGAAAGAAAATGGAAGGCCAGAATTGAAAAATTTATAAAGTAAAATCAATGGCCACCTTGTGTATCTTTTTTTTTCTTTTTGACATACTTAGACACAACCTGGGGTTGTATAATAATGGTGAATGAAGGAGAGAGAGAGAGAGAGAGAGAGAGAGAGAGATTATGGAAGATAAAGAAACAGATCTAGAGAGAGAGAGAGAGAGAGACGCGAAACGAGTGCCAGCTTCCAGTCACGCGAATACGCTGGAGAGAGAATCGCAACAGATCAATCGTCTGGCTGTTCCCAAGTCATCCTCAAATACAAGAGGGCATATCGAACGGTGGAGTGAGCGAGATCGGAACGAAAGAGCGTACAGGGGAACATTTATTTCACGGTTTAAAAAAAAACAAAACCAAAAACAGCAACAACCAAACGTTTAAAAAAAAAAAAAGGATTTGCTTTTTTAAAAGTGATTTTATTCTTCAATAAAATTACTCATATTTGGAGCAATGGAACAGTGCTAGATCGTGGCGTAGTGATACAATTAACTGCTGGTAAGTAGCTGCTTGCTCGTTTATTTTTTGTGTTGTTGATTTTTTAAAGGAAGGGACTTAATAGCTAGGGGAGGATAATCCAGATGTATGCGAGTTTGGGGGAGATAATGTGTGTAAATTACTACACAAATAGAAATCCTAGATTTTTCTTTCGGAAAGAGATCTGTTTCGGGTTTAGCGACCAGCTCTCCCTATGTTTAACTCGCCCTTTTACAGATTGTTGATAAATAGCGTGTAAGAGAGAGAGATGGAGTGAGAAACATTTTTAGTAGGCTATTTGTGTGAATGTATGTATGCATGTCCCTTGTAGACTTATGTTGTATAAGAAAGAGAGTCACGGTAAGCTAGTCGTGTTGAGTGTGTATGTGTTAGTGTGTGTGTTACTTTGTGTGTTTGTACCTGTATGTTTACGCTACCCATGTGTGAGGTATGGGAGAGGTGTAGATTGAGATGAGAGAGAGAGGGGGGGGATGAGTTGACATTGGCGGTAATTAGTTCCTTCGTTGCCTTGCAAGATTACGACGTAGGCCTACTTAATTATTAGAACGTAAACGCTTGTCTGTTCGCGTGGCTGGGTGTGTGTGACTTGTAGGCATTTAGGCATACACATTACACACATACACATACACAGATAACAGAACACATAGGCTACACACACACATAGGCCTACACACACTCATATATGGGCTATATGAATCGATAGATAGATAGATAGATTGATCTATAGATAGATAGATAGATAGATAGATAGATAGATAGATAGATAGATAGATAGATAGATAGATAGATATATAGATGGGTGGATCTAGATATATAAAATATAAATTTATAAATAAATAGATAAGTAGATAAATACATAGATGATAAATAGATAAGAAAAATAGATAGGTAGATAGATAGATGACAGATAGCCTAAATAAATAGGTGGATAAATAGATAGATAGATGGATTGATATAGATAGAGTCAGATAGATTAGACTAGAAGAAGTTGTAAAGATGGGAGTTAATGAGTTGCCATACCCGATGTGTGTAGTCGCACGTGCGCACACGTTTGTTTACGTGTGTTTCGTAATGTGTTTACACTCGTGCGTCTGTTTGCGTTGTTGTGTTTGTTGATGTTTTCTTGTGCACCACAAGCTAAGGTTTAGTTTTGTTTGTGTGTAGCCTATTTCCGTGTGCTGCTGTGCACATTTGTTGTTGGCATGTGTAGGGGCTAATATGTATTAAAAAATGAAACACGTCTGCTAAGAAAAAATTGTGTTATTAGTTAATTCGTTAAAAAAATAGTTTTTGCACTAGAATTAATTTACACAAGTAAATCGTCATAAAAACAAAACAACAGACAACAAAAACATTAAACGAAGTAGGCCTACCTAACAGATTCTGATGTGAATGTCTAGAAAAATGTCCAGCTGACAGATGTGTTGGCCTATGTGAGTTGGGGGTGGGGATGATTAAGGGAACAATTTGTAACCAAGTTGCATTAGGGACAATTAGGGCCTATGTTATAATCGGCCTTCAGTACATATTGTCACTATATTAATACAGTTTAATACATTTAACTCCCATAGTGTCATTAAAAGTAGTTTTTAACATAGTTTGTGTAATTCGGTTTCAATATGGATCAAATAATAATATAGATTGTGTACTTCTATTATTTACGTGTTTATTACATTGGTATAAAGAAGCTATAATATGCTTTGACCACCAAATCTTGATAAAACTGTTCTAATATACAGTCAAATATATCTACAAACCGACATTTTATTGTAGGATTGAAAACCCATTTCAATTATTTATTTAAAAAAAAAAACGAATTTCGGCTTTAATTTATCATCTTTTTGTTTTCGTGTTTTGTCCTATTTTTCTTTTTTTTCCGCATTTAATTTTTTTCCTTTTTAATGTGTGTGTGTGCTTTATCCTTGTCAGAAGAAAGAAAATGACATGAAAGCCAATAACAGTGACATTGACACAGACTACTAGACCGCTATATCTCAGGCACCGTTAAGTCTAGACTAGACTAGACCATAGTGACATTAATTGAGGAAAAATTGACTTCTTTATATGTTTAGCAAAAAACATCCTGCCACCCAAAGTGTTGTCTTACTTCCCTGATAACTGCTTTAGGTTGGATTCCACAATTTCTTCTTCCGAAAACTCCTTAAATTCATGAAGTTTGGATTTTGAAGTTGTGTGGTTTGTTTTGGTTTAATTTAGGAATTGCACGTGTTTTGCTAGGTTATGACCACGAATTGTGTAAGTTAGATGTGTTAGAAGCAGTTTAGTTTGTCATTCTCTCTCTAATACACTAATGCGTCGACTGTTTTAGTAATTTTGCAAGTTGCCTTGTGAAAGCTATATTATTAAAGAGAAGAGAATGAAAACGGGATTTAAAAAATAGAGCTTAGCCTACTTAATGACATCTGGGTAATTTCCCCTTTTATTTTGGTTCATCCTTCAAAGGAAAATAGATAATTGGCAATAATGTGTTAATGCCCTTGATTATGTCTATGTACTAGTATGGACTAGTGTTGGCTTCTTTGAAAAAAAAAGGAAAAGCAATTGATCGTTTAGTAAACATTAGACATCTAGATCTAGTTAACGGTAGATAAAACAGACTAACAATGTAAACACTATATGTAATGATGCAATTAAGTTTGGACTTCTTGAATAGGCATAAAATGAGGGGATAAAATAAGGAATGCTTCAGACAACGACAGTATTCAAATGACCCTGCCTGAAGCATTCAGGTTCAATTAGATGCAAGATGTGATGAAGTCAGACCAATGATTTCAGTTGTGTATAAACTACAAACTACAAATCCAATAGAATAAAACTTGAGTGCATAACTGTTATGTGAGTAGCCCAAGCGGTTTATCTGATATTACATGGACGGAAATGTTTGTATTATAAACACACCAATGTTTGTATCAAATACCTGGCTATGTTTGTATCAAATATCAAACTTATGTTTGTATCAAATATCAAACTTATGTTTGTATCAAATACCTAACTATGTTTGTATCAAATATCAAACTTATGTTTGTATCAAATACCTAACTTATGTTTGTATCAAATATCAAACTATGTTTGTATCAAACACTAGTATCAATCACCCAGCTATGTTTGGTTCAAGTGACCTCCAATTGTATGTGCCCCTGTAGCCACAAAATAATTATCTTCTATCACTCAAGCACAATGCAAACACAATCGGCCAAGTGGTGGGTTTGGTTATGCCATGGGTGCGTTTGTGGGGGGAGGGGGGGAGGGGGGAAGATGTGGGGATAGGGACTAGTTTTCATTCACACAATTTTCTATTTAGAACTGGTGTTAAAATCGAGCCGCCCCGTCCTCACTTCTCCTACCCCCTTCCTTTCTCCGGGTTCTTATGCTTGCAACAGACCTTAGTGTGAGCCAACATACCAATGGCACACCAGCGCCACACCACGCCACACTACTTTTCATTTTCACACGTCCTCTCCATCTCTGGACTAGAAAAGTGAAATTACTGACTGGTTCATTCAGATTCCAGGGTAGCTAACCAGATTTGAAGAATAAGGAAAAAAAAACGAACGAAAATCAATAACCCATGGCGTTAGTGCACTGTTGTGCTGGACAGAGTTGTTAGGTCAGCTCTAGACTGTGTTTCCATTCTGTAATCAGCGTCTTCATTTCACATTGTTAAGTGTAACAAATTAGGGTTCGACGAACTACAGATCTATTTCACTAAACACCGTTTCGAATTAAAGGAAAATATGTAACAATTAGGTTTCGTCGAACTAGCCTACAGATCTATTTCACTATGGCCTACAAAGTATTGAGTAAAAGGGAACAAATTTAACAATTAGGGACTGGTCAAATATGCCTACAAATTAATTTCACTACTCATTGTATTGAGTTAAAGGAAAAAAAAATATACCTAAATAAATAAGATTTCGGTCAACTGCAAATCTATTTCAGCATGCCCTGTATTGAATAAATTAATAAATGTAACTAATTAGGGTTAATCAATTTTAGTTCTATTTCACTATTCAACGAATTTAGTAAAAGAAAACATAACAAAATAAGGTAGGCTTCTGTGAGTTACAGATTTATTTCACTATTCACAACTCCGAGAAACAAATTGTACTTTTGCAATCAATATACTGTTCTCATTTTTAGAAATACCGGACTTCAATATATGCGTAGTATAGATGCATGTGTGTCAAATGTATGTGTCCATGAACGATATTTATAGGGTGACAGGTTGGTGGATCTTAACAAATGCACGGATTTCGTCAAAACCATATAGATAGCTAGTCCTAATAAAAAGTTGAGTTTGGCCTGCTCCCTTTAAAAAAAATACATAGGCCTAGACGTCGTCACGTCCCCACCTCCCCCAATACTAAACCACTGTGTCGACGCTTATGAATATGTCTTGAGTATATTGGCTACAATTTGTGTGTATTTATTTATCCATGAATACATATTATGTTTATCTAAAATCATTGGCTCATTTTCAACATTCATCATGCACGAGAAACGGAAGAAAATGTACTTGCACTATACAAATACCCGCTCTGTCCTGATAATTGAATTTTATTTATAGAAATAGAAACTTTCACTTGATAGAGAGAAAAAAACAACAACAAAAAAACATAATTTCAATTTCTATTCTATTGTTCTTATCGACGAACGAGATTCCATTCCCCCCCCCCCCTCTCCCCGTTGACGTCATCACATCCAATTTTCAAACTACAACAACAAATTTAGCAACCTAACAGGGTGGAAGTGGGAGCGACAGATATATAGTGCTAGTCTGCTTTCTACAGCTCCCTTGTAATAAAAATATGATGGTGGTGGTTGTTGCGGTGGTCATATCGATTGGTCCAAACACAAGGCTACCTCATAATTAATGAACGATAGAAAACATGTGCAGTCTTTCTACTTAAGGGGGCTATTAGTTGGATTGTACATTCTGTAGGAGATATTATAGACCTACTTCTGTAGTAGCTTTGATTATGTTACGCGTTTAGTAACAAACAAAATAAGAGGAATGTAGAGCTAGCATGGAGGCTGAGCGGCAGCGCGTTCGACTGGCTATCTGAAGGTTATGGGTTCGAATCCTGGTGGAGGCTAGGAATTTTTTTCACGGGACTTGAGGGTGTCCCTGAGTCTACCCAGCTCTGATGGGTACCTGACATTAGTCGGGATAAAGTAAAAGCGGCTGGGCATTGAGCTGGCCACACATCCCTTACTATGCCGTAGCCACAGAAATTGGTGAACGCTGCTTCACTAGCCCTATGATCAGTTTGGTCTGAAAGGTACTTTACTTTACTAGAGCTAGCGAGTGAAGATTTGATATCTATGAGTATAAACCCAGCAATGTGAATGATTTGCAAGCGCCAAGATGAGAGATGTTCTCTTCAAACCTTAACACCACAACCTTGAACCTGTTTTTTTTAGATTGAGGACAAAGCTTGAAGACGTGTTTTTTTTTTGTTAACTATTACACATCGTTGCATTCTAATTAACCGGTGTATATGTGTATGTTGCTATAAAATAAAATGCTCCACTGTGAACCTGCTAAAAATAAGAAATATCGATAGTTCCGACGTTTCTTGGATCTACTCGGGGATTAAACGCACTGCGCACAACCTCAGGGTTACTATTAACTTACTATACAAGACTCCCAGAGACGAGTAATCCAGACTCTCAATACTATTGAAGTTCTCGTATGTAGGTCGAGTTCCCGACGTTAAGAATTTCTTAATTTGATCCGTTGGGATACTAGCAAAATGAAATCAAAGAAATATACAAGACTCAGTTCCATCGTTTACTCCAAAAGAATGAAAAGAACAAGAAAAATAAATTGAACTAACGTTATTGTTATTCCGATTTTGTACACATAAATACACTGGCCAATAAAATGCATTGTTTAAAAAAAATAAAAAAAATATGTAGGCCTATAATATAACTAGTTTTTTTTTTAAAAGATTTAAAAGGCCTATACAATTGTTTGTTTTTTAATCAGCGCTCCTTTTTTTAAATTTCAAATGCTTTCTTTGACAAAAATAACAGCTATCTAATTATCGGTCTCTATTATAATACTTGTCAAGGTAAGCCATGTAAGAAATGAATCGATAACAATGTTTCGGGATGGCATTAATGGAGAAAAAACAATCAAGCGAAAGTAAATTGATCTAGAACAAATATCGACTTTGTGACTTGCCAATAATGTCTATACACGTTCAAAACGAACACTGTCAGAGCCGCATTGTGTTTCCCGTTTCAATTCTAAACATGGGTTTTGTAAACTACCGTTGTTAATATAGGACATAATGAATAGGTGAATAAAGCTGATTAGAAGAAATAATGAAAGCTTTATACGTTTTATGTCAGGTCTGGTCAACATAGACATACACCCACTCACATTTTGTGAGTGAAAAATAAAATAATAATGTAGGGTATGTTCCTTTTTGTCACTCATATTATCATTAGAAATATAGATGAAGAAAAAAAAAAGAATGACCGACAGACTAGATAGAATGTTTGATTGTATGGGAGGATCATTAAGAAACAAATAAAGTAATATAAGGAACGCACATATATGAATGTTTAGAGTTTAGATAGTTGCATGAATAGACAGCCAGGCATATTGATAGGATGCTAGATATTTTTGATATTGAGATGGCCGTACCTAGGGTTGGTGGATGTAATAAAAATTTTCAATATAAATAGATAGAGAAATGAATAAATAGATAGGTTAACATATTAACATACATATGTATAGATAGAATGAGAGATAGACGACTAGATGGACAGAGAGATAAATATATACATAGATAGGCAAACATATAGATGAATAGCTAGATTGGCAGACAGACGGATTGATAAATAGATAGATAGATAAATGGATAGATAGATAAATAGATAGATAGATAGATGAATGTATAGATCGATAGATATAAAGCAGTCTATTATCATCATAGTATATAATATCTTAAGGGCTACAAAGTTTAGTCTACTAATGACATACAGGACTACTGAAGCGTCGCCAGCCTTCACGTTGTCCATCGATCCATGGTATTGTCCTAAGGGCTAACCCTAATTAACTATGTATCCTATGTAACTGTGAATGTAACTGTGAATGTAACTGTGAATGTAACTGTGAATGTAACTGTGAATGTGACTGTGAATGTGACTGTGAATGTAACTGTGAATGTAACTGTGAATGTAACTGTGAATGTAACTGTGAATGTAACTGTGAATGTAACTGTGAATGTAACTGTGAATGTAACTGTGAATGTAACTGTGAATGTAACTGTGAATGTAACTGTGAATGTAACTGTGAATGTAACTGTGAATGTGACTGTGAATGTGACTGTGAATGTAACTGTGAATGTAACTGTGAATGTAACTGTGAATGTAACTGTGAATGTAACTGTGAATGTAACTGTGAATGTAACTGTGAATGTAACTGTGAATGTAACTGTGAATGTAACTGTGAATGGTATGTATCCCTTACGGTGACTTTGTGGTCTACCAATAACTTATATCGTCAAGGGATCGGGTCTAGTCAACTTTATGAATAGTGGTTTGTTCAATATGATTGTTGTTATGTTTTTTTTTCCATGGTGTTTTATTTATAGCGGTAGGCTACAATACTAAGGTATCGGATCACTGGGACGAGAGAAATGGAGAATGACAGCATGATTATGTTTAAGATAATCAGTGGCGAAGCTAGGGGATATGCTGGATACATCATAGATGAGTAAATATATTACAGTCATTACTACACAGAACAAGATGACACGGAACACGATCATATCAAATAGATCATGACTACAGATAAGGGGTCGTCCATTAGTTATGTCAACAAAATAGCTGGGGGGGGGGGGCTGAAAATGTTTGACGTTGACATGGGGGAGTGAGGGGGTCAAGATAAATTGACGTCAACAATGTTACTTTTTATACATTTAATAAATCACAAAATTGAATTTGGTCGTGCGTTTGTATCACACACAATCAGTCGCCCGTCAACAGCCTTTCATTTAACCGTAGATTAAGCTTATACTGCGTCGCCAACATCTTGGCATACATGCCTACTCCTGGCCTACACTCTCTATTCCGATCTGAACAAAATAAAAACAAAAGGGTACGGTTGGGGAGGGAGTGGGGGGGACATAGTGCAGATGGGATGGGGGGGGGGGGAGATAGAGCACGAAAGAAGGGCACTAGAAGGTTTAGTCTGATATGTTTACTAATATATTTATGCTAACTACTAATAGATGAAACGTTAAAATTAGGTCAAACAAAAAGATCTATTTCGTAATTTCGAAGTTTTAATTTCTAATTTTCTGGAAAAAAACATGTATGAGGTTAAACTGTCTAATTATCAATGGCATAGCCATGATAGCGATTGGGGATTTCAAATAGTTAAAGGTAGGAGAGGCTTTGGGGACAGGGAAACAACTAAGTATTAAGTGCGGGGGTGGGCAATAGCGCAAGTAACAATTGTGAACGTACGGTGGAAGGTTAATTCTCAACTGGTGCATAATTTCTCTATCGGACAACCAGCATTGCATCAAAATATCAATAGTGAAAAGTAAAATGAGGTTAATTAAATATTTCTATAAAAATATTATTAGCAAGCAAAATGAAAAAAAGCTATTGTTAATGTCCCAGGATGGAAAAAAAAATGTTTACCTTGATACACCTTTCCTGCCCCACCCATGTGGCTGCGCCTATGAGAGTTAAAGCTAATTTGAAACTTGTTAAACAAGTTTTAGCATGTATTATAGGCCATTTATTTTAAACATAAAACACATTGGTAGTTAATATGAAAACGGGAGGTGGAAAGGGGAGGAGGGGGGAGGTAAATCTTTTTACTCTGAAATTTTTAAAATTGTTGACCGGAAAGAGGGGTAAAATATGCATAAGATTGTTTAAGTAATGAATGGACGTCCCCTAAGGTATTTATAAAATAAACAAAATGAGCAATAAAAAGGACTAAATTGAATATTATTTTGCACAATAATGATTACAAAATAGGCGTCTTTGTAAGAAAATTATAGGCTTACTGACTACATTGAACATAGGCCTACGTAGGCCTAAATAATACAAGATGCTTCATTATACGGACTACATTGAACGTAAATAATACAAGATGCTTCATTATACGGACTACATTGAACGTAAATAATACAAGATGCTTCATTATACGGACTACATTGAACGTAAATAATACAAGATGATCCTTTATTCTTCTTAATTCTTCTTGGTCCACGACATAAAAGAATTTCATTTGTAAAGGTTCTCGTGACTCTTTTGAACCCGGGAGGTAGGAATTACCATTGGAAGCACGTGACCTTGTTCTCTCGTGCTGCTCCTTGGTCTTTCACTTCAGTGGTGCTTTTACCCGTCTGCTAAATTAGTTGGTAGCAGAGGCCAGGGAACTATCTCTTCGACACGCCAGCACAAGTCCCCATTGACCTTGGATCAATGACTGTGGATTTGAAGGTCGCTTTCGTGACATTTTTTTTTTGATTGGGAAGAAAAGTTTTGGGGTGAGTGGGGCTTCGAAATAATTACTTTTAAAGAAACATAAACCATGGGCGTAGGTTAGAGGGGGTAATAGGTCCACGGGCGCCAAGGTTAAGAGGCGTCAAAATATGACATACACCGTTACATTATAGCCTTTATTAATAAAAAAAAAAACATACTACTAAAAGGGGAGGGGTAGGGATGCCAATTTAACAATTTGACCCCCGGGAGCCAAATAGTCTAGCCACGCCTCAGTTTTGAGAAAGTGTACTAGGTCATGTCAGTTGATGGTTGGTTATTCTTTCTGCAACGATCAATTCACCCGGGAGGACCTGCTTGTCCATGTTTATCCCTCCAAGTCCAGCATTTCTATAAAATATCAAGTCGTGACTCGGAACCGGGCCACTGAAATGCAAAGCTACCGGGTCGCTAAAAATAAGTTTTAAACAAATGTGGGGAAATGCGTATGTGTTTTATATGTTTAATAGGCAATAAATAGGTTAGTGGGTCACGAAGAGAAGAAGTTTCAAAATCACCTGGTAACTGGACGGAATGCTTTAGGCATTCAAGATTTCTTCTTTTGAAAGCCCTTCTCGACTGCAAGAATGTTTACAAAATCCTCTCGCACAAAATGTTTACGGCAAATATTAGGCTATATAAGACTTCACCCTGTCTCACACTTGTGACGTCACAAGGAAGGGAAGTCACTGCATGGTCGTTTTTTAGGTCAATCAATAATTACACGATTTATTAATTAATTAAACACATTTTTAAAAAGAATAAAAATAAATAAAATATTTGATAAATCTTATTTTTTAATAAGCTTTCAGAAAATATATACTTTACGTATTTGATTTTCAGGCAGGACTTACCCTTTAAGCAAAATTTTGGAATATACAAATTTTATTAACCACAATGAAATGAACAGAAAGCTAAAAAACTTATAACTTAAAAAATATATAGACTCTATTATATTTTACTGAAGACTTTTAGCAAAGTGATTTTAAATAAATATTGTAATTTGTTTAAAAAAAGAGGCCAATCTTTTTATTTAACTTAAATCTGAATTGCCGGGTGTTTTTCGTAAAAATGTAATCTTTTTTTTTAAGTAGTATTAATTGAAATTTAAAAAAATTGATTGTAGACAAAAGGTATTGACTAACTGGAGAATTGAACCCGGGTCGCCGCTTGGCAGTCTGAAACGTTATCCACTCAGCTAGCGTATACACATGTCCGAAGTGAAATCGCAAAAGTACAATATGAGACAATAAAGTCACGTGTCTTTAAATTAACTAATAGGAATGGTTGAACACATACACAGTCTACATTATATATTATATCGATGACATTATACAGTTTCTGTACAAATGGATCGGTTACCGAGAGTATTGTTTTATTTGTTTTGCAGAAAGCAATCTACGCTCTGTGTTTCTGGTTTCTATGTAGGTACATTTATGGGGGATCTTCGTCAAAACCATTTTACTTTCAATACAATTGAAGACAATCACCGTTCAATTCGATGGTTTCACAGTTAACTTACTCGTGTATGTTCAAGTGAATGTATTTGACATTTTTAACAAATATAGCACATTTTTGAAATAGAAAGAATTTTTCATGAAACAAGGTTTGAAGGTTTTAAAAACCTGTCAAAATAAAGTTAAGAAATTAACGGTTATATCTATAATATAGAGATTTTAAAAGTTTCATAAAGACACTTGTGTTTTAGGTTGAAATCCAAATAATGTTTGTTACATATTGAACATCAATATAGTGTAAGTATATACAGTTTCTTAAATAAATAAAAAATATCTACTGTTCAAAGGGTTAAAATTAGTTTACAGTATGTTACATAAAGGTTTTAAAGGTTGACATAAAATGTATGTCACATAATGATTTTAAAAAGTATCCTGTTTTAAACTTTTGATACATAATTTTGAAAGAATAAACATAATGTATATGTTTTTAAATGGACATTTATTGTATGCTACATATAGATTTAAATCTACATAAAACGTATTTCCAAATGAAAGTTAACAAAAACTGACACGTAAAAAGCCCGAGCTTCAAATTCGACTATTAACCGTAGAAGAGTTAAATAAATGTATTCCTTCAAGTAATATTTAAGTCGAGCTGATTCAATTTATGATTCAATAGACATCTGCTGATGGATAGATTGGATGGCGGTCAGTTCCATTATCCCTATGTAAATATGAATCTATCAATGTTTAAATCTCAGACAAGGCTTTGGCTAAAAGCTTTAAAGAACAGAAACAAAATAAAAAGTAAAATTTAATGAACGAGAACTTGGATATTTTATTTTCTCGCAGAAAGTCTCGGTGAATGAATTAAAACGAGCAAGGTGTATTTTTATGTTTTCTTGGGTTAAAATAATTTTAAACTAAAATGATAGTGGCAAGGGAGACTGGGAAGGGTGGGAGGTTGGGACAAATATGGTGATTTAAAGAAGCGATCGTTAACATTTCTTGATATCACAATCATGCTGTTTGTTGGGATGACTGATCTCTCACGATTCATGTGTGACAACTATGGTGTCATGATTGTGGTGTCCGGGTTGTGATGTCATGATTGTGGTGTCCCGGTTATGGTGTCATAATTGAGCCGTCACAGTTATGGTGTCATGAATAAGGCGCCATGGTTATGGTGTCATTATTGTGTTGTCCATGTTATGATGTCGTGATTGTGTTGTCCCGGTTATGGTGTCATGATTGTAGTCTCCTGGTTATTGTGTCATGATTGTGATGTCAAGTTCGAGGTGTCACGGTTGAGGTGTAACGATTGAGCTATCAAAAATTAAATCTGGTGGGGGTATCACGATTGTGGTGGTGTCACAATCCAGGTGACGCGATCTAGGTAACACCAATGAGGTGTCACGATTCAGGTAAGTGAACGGTTGAAGTGTGTACAGAGCTCTAGAAACTCGTCAAAGTTTTCTTTCATAAAAAAAGAAGAAAAAACAAATTTAGCAGAAAATAGTGTTAGTGCATTTACTGCAACAATGAAAACTATCTACATCTTACAAAGACAGAAATGGTTTTATTTTATCAAAGCACTTGAAATTATCGTTAGATGAATTGTGTGAACTAGATAATTATAATAAACAAATTGTTTAAAATGGATGTAGAACGTAAGTTAAACTTTAAACCAAACCCAGAGGCGTATCCACGGCTTTGGCAATTTGAAACAACAGTTTTATTAAACAGTACTTATTAATAACAACTTTGCAACAAAATTCGATGTATGCTTTTTTTTAAGTCCACCTCCATAAAAATACTAGCTTCGCCCTTGATCAAGCAAATTATATTGCAGTATCAGGTCAAATTAATGTCCTATTATTTTTCATAAATAGTCTTTTTTTTTTTTTAAGAAACCAATAACATTTTATGAAATGTCATGTTATAACCCAATTATATAGTAAATGCAATGAACTAAGTCGTTTGAAGAACAGGTCATAAGATTGAAAGGGTGGGTTTAGTGTTAGATAGTGGCGGTCCGGTGGTTGAGGGTAGCCTGAGCAAGCTAAACTTTGGCGTGTAAGCTTTAGCGTCATTGAATTATACTTTCTTTTTTAAAGAAAAAAAGCTCATTATTAGGGTTGTTGTTGACATGGCATATGCCCTGGTTGTCGAGGAGCCGCTGGAATAGCGCCTGGGTGAATGGTTGTTAAGCTGCTTAACCGAATGTAGTGAAATTTTCCCGTCTGATTGTTTTTAATATTTTTATAATTGATAACTCGTGCACATTCTTTATCAACGCTGCCTGTTTGAACATTTCATCCAGCATGTTAGACAAGTTATTAGCCATCTGCTTTTCTGTCAATCTGATTCTATGCTCTGATAACCCACTTTGGCAGGGCATTAAATATGTAAACAAATCTTCAAGTTATTTTCACAAACATGTACATATTATTTAAATATCTCTCTCTCCACGCCTTTCTCTCTCTCTCTCTCTCTTTCCATGTCCATCTGGCTGCTCCTGCTTTTGTTCTTTCTTTCTCTCCATGCTTTCTCTCTTCTATTTCACTCATTCTCACTCATTTCTCCTGAATATATCCATGCTCTCACTTTATCTCTCCAGTACATACCCTCTTTCTTTCTTTGTCTCTCTCTCTCTCTTTCTCTTTTATTTTCGTTCCTTGCCTCTCTTCATTATACTTAATTTTGTTATGTAAACACCCTCTCACAATGCAGTACACCTTCTCCCTGTCTCTCTTCTTTTCTTCAATACACACTCTCCATGACAAAATATATCTCTTGCTTCATCCCCGTACCCGTTTGGCGATAAGTTACAATCATATTTAACACAATAGGCCTTCAAAGTATAGAGTAACATGACGTAAATAGCCCACCTTTTATACAGACCTTCAAATTTAATATTTTACTTTAAAAAACGAGTAATTTTTAGTCATTGAAGTCCTTCATTTATACGAGAAGTTACTATCATCTATAATAAGCCTACAAAGTAAATATGTTTGTTTTTGTATCTATTCTTTTTTCTTATTTCATGAAACAAAAATATACGTTTTGATTTATATGTTTATGACTCCTTAGTTACTTACAGTCATTCTCTCTCCTTCTCTCGCTTTGTCTCTCACACTCTCTTTCCATCTCTCTATTTTATCTTTTCACGTTTCTAGGAATCAATTTAAATTGATGGACATCCGCAGTAAATAATTACGTGCCCCTACCCCCACTCTTCTGCCCCCCCCCCCCACCTCCCACAACACAGAAAACCCTGCTCTTCCATCAGCACCCTTTGACCGACTTTACCTGTGCAAGTTACCAAGTGATTTCGTTTCGAAAAGCTAAAATTAGATTTGCTACAAGTTGCCAAATTCTTCACTAGCTGGATGCTATGGATGCGTGTTTCCAACCATTGTCTAGTTAGTATTGGTTAGCGGAGGCACTACACAACCTTTAGTAGCACTCTAAAATAGTCATAGTGCTAAACAACAGGCCACTCTCTCCACACCAATTTATTAGCGTTGTATGCATCAATAGTTGTGCACAGCCTTGAGTAGCATCTGTTAGCACACAAATCTAAGCAGTCCTGTTAGTAATTTGTAAGCGCTGTACTATATAGCCTAAGTTAACATTTATCGCAATTAGCATTTTGTTAAAACACAGTTCTAATTAGTCTAGATAACACCTGTTGGCACATTTTCATGTAGTCTAGGTAAACACCCGTTAGCACATCTACACAGCCTAGTTTACGTTTAGCACAAAAAAATTCACACAGTAGCATAGTTGGCAGGTATCATTATCGCTGAAAAATTAGACTCGTAGCACAATATTGTATCACTTATTTTGTTGTGTGTGTTAGAGCTAATATTTTAATACATACATCCAGTGCTTTTTTTTTTGTGACGGTACGCCCCGGTAAGGCGTACCGGCACCTTTTTCAGTGTGGGGAAAAAATTATAACTTTTCTTGTATTTTAACGTTTATTATTAATTTATTATATTATCAATTTGTTAAAATTGAATTACTTTAAAATTGCGCGCAATAAGAATTAAAATATAAAATGTGAAACTGCTTTTAAAAGTTAGGCAATCCATCACTGAGTACCGGCACCTCTTTTTTTTTTTACAAAAAAAAGCACTGCATACATCTATAATTTTCATTAATTAAACATTTGGTCAAAACGTTGTAGAGTCTTTTTGGCATTTTATATGCAGCAGCATAGCAAAGTCAGTCATTTTTTTAATTATATATCTTTTTTTAAAATTCCGTTACTAGTTAATACAAAGTTCGTTTCCATTAAGAAGAAAAATTGGACTTTTTTTTTTCCACACTCTATAGCACGGTGGTGTTGTGTCAGAGCGTGGATTGCAAAGCCGAAGGTCTCAGGTTTTAATTCGTGTTCTGGAGGAAATCTCTGTCTACTCTTAGTTGACATTCGTTTAGGGGAAGGAGAGACAATTGTATATAGTTATGTTTTGTTCTCACAAAACACTCTTCGTGTACCCTTTACTGAAGAATCAGATGAGCTTAATAAATCAGACGAGTTTTTTTTTTTTTCTCTCTCTAATTTGCCCCACAGTGCTTCTTTATAGAGTCAAATTATTTAGATTCTCGGCCAAGCGACGATTGTATACTTGTATTGTATACTTGTATTGTATTAACCATTACAGTCCCGGGCGCGTATATAGCGGAACTGAAGGCAGCATAGATAGAAGTAGGTCGGTACAGGAAGGGTTAACACGTTTTTTTTTTGTTGTTTATAAAATGTTCTTTTACTGTTAAATCTAACTGTTTCATCAAAGGCTTTATTCCATGTTTCTTTAGTATGGAATCCATCAATTTTGTGTTTTTACAATAGGTAGTTATAAGTGGCCAATCGTCTGTTAGGAACAATGTAACTGTGAGTGCCAACAAAATGCTTAATATTTCAGATGCCCTGTTGGAAATTTTCAAAAATTGCAATAGAAAAATTAACTTGAGAAGAAATGCTATTGTAAAAAAAAAGGTCATATTTTAGAATACATATTGAACGATGTGGTCTTGGGTTGTTATACTAAAGACCCTCGTGGTTGCCAAAAGTCAACCTGTTCCAGCACTCTTGTGGAAGAGACTTGAATTGCCTTCTTGCGTGCCATTGAAAAATCGTTCTGCTTGCCCAGTTCGTAGGTTGCCGACCCCAGGCCTAGATAACCAGTTTGAAAAGATAACGTTGGCTGGGTTAGCGCTGGTCATTCTTTTATGGACTGATCACCGAATATGTTGAACCAAACTAGCTGTATGACTACCAATAATTGCTGCAACTGCTACGTTAATTTATAGATGTTGAGCTACACTCCCACTAAATACAAAATTCCAGAAGGAACATGTGTATTTATTACCTAACTAATACTATAAATGCTAAAATTTTATGATAGCTTTACTTTAGTGCAATTCTACAATCCAGATTTTTTTTAAAAAAAGTTAAACACCTCCGCTCAATCATGTAGGTTTATAGCAAAAGTGCATCAGAACTCACATGTTCTCTTGGCTAAGGATACCCCTCCCGGAACCCAGGACCTTAGGACCATCGTGTCCCCGGAAAAACAAAAGATAGAAAAATCTAGAATAATTGTCTAAAAACTGTTTTAATGCCTTTGACAAATTACTGGGTTTAAATTTGCATGTACATCATACTCAGCGGGGTTATCTCCACTTATCTCTTATACATGATGTTTGGTTTCAAACATCGGCTAAGGCAGAGGTCGGCAACCTTTTGATCATAGTGTGTTAGAGTAGGATTTATAATTTTTTCAGCGTGCCAACGATCTAAAAGTCAACCTGGCCGGGCACTTTTCTTGTAAAAGAGACTTTAATATTCCTATTATTTCAAGCTCTTCTGCGCGCCACTGCAAATTGCCATATGTTGCCGATCCCTGGACTATGGTATTTTGTCAGTCAGAAAAAAAACAACTTCTATTCGTGAATATGGGATTGGATTAAAACCACTGGCAAGACTTTAGTTGCGCTTTTTCTGCAGTTTCGTGAAAGTATGCAAACCAGATGTTGTTAGTTTGTGTGTCGTGCTTGAATTGTTTGCGGGTGCATCCTGTATTCTGTTGGTTGAACCCGCAGAGTTGGTTGCAGACTTTGATACAATTTATTTCGTTTATGTATGCCGTAATTGAAAAGTTTGAAAAAACAAAAACAACAACCCACAACTATGATAAATGAGATCGCATCGTAAACTTCTAGTCAAAGAAAACAATATAAACTACATATTTTTTTTTTATAATACAGACTAGACGTACTTTAAGAATACAGATTGGATATACTTTAAACTTTTACAATACAGACTAGACATAGGCCTACATTTAGAATACAGACAAGACTATACATATTTTTAGAATGCAGACGAGACACATTTTTAGAATATAGACTATACATATATTTAAAATATAGAATATACATATTTTTATTTTTTATTTTTAGGATACAAACCAGACATACTTTTGGAATACAGACTAGATTTATATAGGCTACATTTAAAACAAAAAGAAAACAAGCCTACTGCTATTGGTGATAAAAGTAAAACTCCTCTGCCACAGTTGTAAAAAGATATCGCACACATTTCATGAGAAACTGTATGGGTTAGTGAAAGTAAAGTTGAGGCCACTAGTTTCATGCTGGAAATGTATAGAAAAAAAAAACAAGTCTTTATAGGCCTACTACAAGAACATTAAACCTACTCAAAGAAAAGAAACAACAACTTACCTAATACAACATACACTTACATTCTAGACTTATAAATCTAACATTCTATTACTAGTATTACTAGACAATGCAATGAACACTGAATTGCGATGAAATAGAAAAAATACAAATTCTAAGCTATATTAAAACAAGAGACGATATCTTGAAATTTTTTCTTAACTTTAAATGTAATCTTTATGCCATGAACCGTGTGCACTGGTCATGAAACGACACTAATGTGGATGTTACCTGGGTGTAATTTCCATTAACGCAAGAAACGAAATATTTTTAAAAGCAAATTTAAAAAATAAGATCTATCATTTCTTAGATTACATGTATACTTTTATAGGGGAGTGTGTTCTTTTTTTAAACATAACCTTGCGTTTCTTAACATTCATTAAGATAGAAACGCTGTTGGTCCTCAAAAGGTTGATGCCAATTTTTTTTTTAATTCTATAAAAACCATAAAAAAACGCATTGTTATGTAAATAACTACAGTAATATTATATTTATCTTATATGTTACAGACGCTTATTATATACAGAAAATGTTTGTGTCTAACTCTTTGCCATACATAATTGCGTTCAGTTTTTAAATCTAAAAATGGGTTTTAAATGATGGCAAGGTGTTGCTTTATTTTCCTAAGTAGCCCAGTTTGCACGCACTATTTCATAACTGCCTGACAGAATTTTTTGTTTTCTTCAGACTCACTTTATCATTGGAGTTAGATATTTCGTTTCAATCACTGCACATTATAACAAACCCTACTCACTAATTGGAACTAATCAATAATTCGCTTTGAACTTGAAAAAAAAAGAAAGAAAGAATGAAAATAGAAAAAAAATTCCCCTAGTCAGCTTGTGTTTAAAAAAAAAAAAGAAGTAAGCTTATTACTTTTTTGTTTTCATTGATTAGGAATAGATTCGTTCTCTATGTAAAAAATGTGTTTCATTTCTAGACTAGGTATTTAAACATTTAGTGTGTAGACTAAACCCTTTTCAAGACGCTTATCAAATAAAGTGTTAATCTTTAGATTTAACTTTTCTTTACTCTTGCCGACTTGAAAATTAAATAGAGTTTATGGTGCGCTGGCGATCGTACACAAAAGTTTACAATGGAAATGATTGTACAAGTAAACCTGGTGATTGTAGAAAAAAAAGGTGCTTGTATGAAAATGGCGATTGCAAATATTATATAGTTGAAAAAAGTATGGTGGATGATTAGGACAAAATGATTGTGGGGAAAAAACACTTGTTTGATTTAAGATTTAGAACAGATGCGCTGATGTCTGACAAAGAACAAATAGAAAGGGAAATTCTGTCGTCTGCCCAATTGGTAAAGTGGAACCAACCCCACTGTGGACTACCCGGAAATGAGGAGGCAGACATCCTGGCCAGGCTTGAAAGAGATGCATTAAAACACGACTACTATACTTACATAAGATTAAGGCCATAAATGAAAAAAAAAATAAACATATAAAATATGGGGCACGGTAGCCGAGCGGCGGCGCGTTCGACTGGCGAGCCGAAGGTACCGGGTTCGAATCCTGGTGCAGGCTAGGATTTTTCCCGGGTCTGGAGGGTGTCCATGAGTCTACCCAGCTCTGATGGGTACCTGACCTTAGTTGGGGTGAAGTAACGGCGGCTATGCAATAGTGCTGGCCACACAATCACCTAGTATGCCGTGGCCACAGAAACTGGTGAACGCTGCTTCATCGGACCTATGGATCAATTCGGTACGACGGGTACTCTTCTTACTTTTATAGGGCTAAGCGCCCCCCCCCCACACACACATACCCCCGCACACACCCTGATTGATCATGTGGAACTGGACTCCTGAATTCAGAAAACATCTTACAACAATATGCACTCTATATTGAAGCCCGAAATCAGGTCTGGCCTCAAGATGTCACCATGCAGGGAAAAAGGTATAGGGCCCAATGCCAAGTCTTCCAAAGACAGGCACATTCAACAGAAATACGGAACTGGTAGTCTAAGCCCAAAGTGGAACACAGAAGATAAACGGTATAGAGAAGATGATGCAAATCTATAAATAAAGTTCTTTTTTTACAAGAGTGAAATAGAAAACCTAGTAAAAAGAAATGTAATAGTTGTGTATCCGCTTATCTTTATTTGAATTCTGGCTAAGATCGACATATGGCTCGGCATCTCTATAACTAAATTCCACGTATGCAAAATAAAAACAATGATAAAAGTATGAGAGGTCAAAGGTGAAAGTCAAGAAACATACTGCTCACTCTCTCAGCAGGTGTAAAGAAAACAAAAGATGCACTACTGCTTGCGTCATCAAACAAAAGAAAGAGGGGTGGGCGTGGGTTTTTTGGGAGAAGCGGGTGTGGGGGAGGGGCGGGTTGCTTAGCAACGAAATCATCTCCAAATATATTCAGAAACACGTCTCCCTATCGGAATTACTGAGGAGGAGGGGGAGGGAGGTGGGAAATAAAAACGTTATGCCCATCGATAAATAAACCTTGACCTTGGCTATACTATTTGTGTGATGTGTCCTAATTTATTTTCTTTGAGAGATGCAACATAATTCACACACAAACACATTACATACAGACACACAAACATATACAAATACATGAGAAAGAGAGAGCCCTGTGTATATTTGCGCATCATTAGTAGTATTATCGATAACGGTAGATATATTACTCTTTAAATAGATACAGATCTATATTAATAATGTTTTTTGATTAATTTATTTTCTTATATATTTCTCATGATATTTATTTCTCTACTACTTAATTTATTACTTTTATAGTATTCTCTATTTCGCTTTGTATATTACTTTACCTTCTATATTACTTTCTGCAGTAGGCTATACTATTATTTCTATATAATGTTTCAATGCTATGCCCAAGGTTTACCTATCAATGCAACCTTTTTATGGGAGCAAACTGTAATTGCTCTTTAAATACAATTGTTATAAAGATATATACCTGGGGGATTTTTTTTTAGAGAGGGGGGGGTACTTTAGATAATAAATGAATATAAGTTTTACTGCCAAGATCGATTAGTTGTTCTTTTTTTGCCTCCGCCCCGTCCCTTACCTACTTGCCACTGCTCTAGATATAACATGTTCAAGAGACATTTTTCTACATGGGTACGAAGGATATGTCTATTGTACAACGTTTTGGGGAATGGGATTGGGTTGCTGAAGGCAAGACCAGTTAGTTTAGTTATGCGCGTATAATTAGAAAAATATACAAGTGCTAGTCTCCTGCTTTGTCCTTCCATCTTGAACGCCCATGCCAGGAAATCTCATACATAAAAGATGGCGTGCCAGACTTTCAGGAATTCAAGGTCACCAATTTAATGAAGAACGTAGTCATCTTTCTATCCAAACATATGACATATTTGAAGGTTATCGTTCACTTTATATTGACTATTTTCACGACTATCGCATGTGGCAATATAAAAAACAACAACAACAAAAATCAACCCTTTTCTGCAGATGATTAAAAAACAAAAATAAAACAAAGGTAATCAATGAAGTGCAGTCTAATCAAAACTTAGCTTTTTAGTACCAAAACAATGTTAGGCCTAACGCGATCAATAAAAACTCATTTGTTATTTCTTTAATAATTTCTTTTTTTCTTATCTCTCCTTTTATCTCTTTCTCATTTCTTTTTCTTTATAAGGGATTTTTCCCATTCTTATTGTGAGATGAAGATCGTGGGTGTTATGCAAAAACAAGGACTTGCATAGCATAATAATATATTCCCTTGTGTTATAGATTTGCTCAAAATATACTAATCTAGCTTTTTTGTAAGCTTAAGTATTAATATCTGTTACAGGAGCTGCTTTTATTCAGAATATTTTTTGAGTTCGGTTTTTCCGTGGTTTGAGTCTAGTCTTACATTTTGATATTACTTATTTGAAAGAATGATAAGTGTTTGTTTTTATTAAGTTTCCACGCCTTGCATGCCAATCAGGAAAAAAGTAATTAAAATTATTTCTTATCCTTATAAGTTACAGAGTTTTCTGAACATAATCCCCCCCTTCGCTTATCGCTGACTTCACTCAAGTCCTTCTGATTGATAATGAGTGTTTTAAATGGTGCTATATGGTTTTGGTATGCCTGGTTTGTTCAGGCAACCCATTTGTGTATTAATGTTCCATTATTTATTTATTTTTTAATGTTTAAAATGTGTTCTTGGATGTGGAACAAGAAAATATGTTTTTATTACTATGTATTTATTTCTCTTCCACAAACAAACACTCAAAATGTCAGTTGAAGTTTTATTTGTATTAGCTTCTTTTCTGTAATATACGCCACACATACCAGATAATCTCGCATAGCTGAATGTATATTAATGGTAGGCCTATATCCCACTCAAGTCTACCTGACACACCATATCTTACACCCAAGGCTTATAGTGCAGACGTACAAAACATACAAAAAACAACAAACATGAACACACAAACACAACAACGCATAAAGGCAATGAGCTTTGTGGAGAATCTTATCTTATCTTATCTTAATCAGATTAAGGGTGCAGATAGTCTTGTGAAGTTTGTGATCTTGTTCTTTTACAAACATATGCTACATTTTTTATGAGCTGAGAAATAAACCAAAGGCTTAACCAATGAAAAGAGAATGAATGAATAAGGCTAAAGTTCAAAGGCCAGGAACATACATAGTCTAAGCATACACAATAATAACTATACATTGTGTGCATAAAGGTTTCAGTTATACTTTACAACGCATTGTTTTACTGTAACTGTAACTAACATTGATTCCAATTTACAGGTCAGTGAGTTTCCATCTTTGACCATTCGGTGTACAAGCTGTTATGTTTTTACATAGAATTGATGTTTTACAATAGTCCATTACCACGATACACAGCAAGTGGAACGCAGCATTGGTGGAAAGCAGCATGGGCGACGCAAATGGTTTAGTAGAAAAACTAGATCGCGCAATCTCCAAAAGTTGTTGGGGGAAAAGATCAACTTCCAGCTTGGGGTGAAGCAAACATAAATATTCAGAAATATTATTTTTGTAAGTGCAGTAAATATAGTTGTTTACCGTATAACTAAACTGATATGCCCCATACGTCAGGTACCCATCAGACTGGGTAGACTCAGGGATACCCTCAAGACCCGAGAACAAATCCTAGCCTTCACCAGGATGATTTGAACCCAGGCTCTATGGTACACCAGTTGAGTGCGCTGCCGACATTCTCCTAATAAATACTTTGTAACTGAACCAACAGAACAACATATTCAGTGGGGGAGATTCGACTGCAGGGTGTCTAGAGAGTTGTAGGTTTTTCGTTAGTTAATTTGTTGTTAACCGAGCTATTCCTACTGTAGAAAGTGAAAGAGAACTTGCCAAAATGCTGAATGAAAACTAGACGTGTTCCGTTCCCAGAGTCACCGCCCCTCTCCCTTTGCAAACTTCCGGTATAAGAGACTGATCTAACACATCTGGCTAATGGCCACCCGGAAGCTAATCTCGCTTGTAACTAATACGGCAGTTCAATTAACCCCGATGACTTGAAGGAAAACGGTCAATGGCTTCCCAAGGGAGGTAACGTATGAAGTGGTTGAGTATTTTTTTTTTATAGCAAATGTGACTTTTTTTTTGTCTTTTGTGTTCAGAGTTGCTCCCCTGTCTTTAGGGTAACTGAAAACACTTGAATCTATCTCTATCTACTCATTCATCTATCTATTTATCTATCCAAAAAATCCATCTATCGATCTATCAATCTAGCTATATTTCTATCTATTTATGTATTAATCTATTTATCTATCTATCTCTTCATCTCTCTATAGATATATTAATATATCTATCCACATAGCTATGTATTCATTTATTAATCTATCTTATATCCATATAATATATATACATATATTTATTAATCTCTAACTATAATTATATATCTCTATTTATTTCTCTAGGCCCAATATATCCATTCAACTATCTATCCATCTATCAACCTATCTGTCTGTATGACTGGCTATCTATCTTTTACTCTATCTATCTATTTATCATTCTAGGCATATTTCCAACTAACTAAATATAGATATATATATATCCATTTATATATATCATATATCTGCTCATCTTCTAACTCTCTGACTATATCTATACACATAATTCTTTATTTCTGTCTCAATGTATGTCTGTTTGTATGAATTAAATACACACTCACATCTGACAGTCAATAACATATATCTCTTATCTTACTTTCAGTTGTACCAAAATTATACGTATCTGTTCTAAACAAAATAAAATGCCGGTACATATCGCCTTCCATCTCTGTATATATTTTTTCATCTATCCTGGGATTAAAAACATAACATTCATTTTTTTTTTGGATAAGTGCTGATATTCCTTTGACATCCCCCCCCCCCCCCAAAAAAAAAGTTTCCCTGGGAAAAAAGTCACATGATCAACGCTATTGGTTCATTGTAGCATCCGGGCTATTGAACTTCTCCCTTGATTACAGTTCTGCGTATTTTTCTCTTGTTGTTTTTATTTTTGTTTGTTTTATCTTAGCGGCAGATAACTCCTGGTATATCCTTACCTGGCGTGGAACTGAATTCCATATCTTTCAGTGTATATTTATAAGCACGAACATTTGATATCATTATTAGCCAAAGTCTATTTCAGTGTCCTTTTTAACACACGGACATAAACCCAGATCTATGTGTTTTATACTAAACTAGTAATTACAGGTGTGCAGTATTTTTTTTTTTTGTACACGTTTGTAGAGTTTTTTTTAAAAATACGTCCAATCGCTTCCTAAATATAAACTTAAAAGCTAGGGGTTTTCCCGTTCCGTAAAACTTTCAATCAGAGAGAACAGAGCCTATCTCACCATCACCACCTGTTTTGTCTCTTTAACCTGCAGATTCACAGGAGAACATAAAACAGCTGGTTTATTTAGCTAGAAGGAAAGGCTCAAGTCCCCTGCTCCCCTTTCTCCCGCCCCCTCACAACACTTTACTGCCCTGCCGGAGTGTTTCTGTTTGAAGATCATTAATGTCCCCATGCAGACAGTACATCAAAGATGTTGTGTCAAACTATTGCCTTTTAAAACTCGTTAATGTCGCTGTGTGTGTGTTGCCCTTATCCTACAAATAAATTTTGAGCTCAAATTTCACTAGATATAAATTCACTGCAAATAATTCAATTACCCGTTAGGTTAACTACAAATGAATTCAATACTAAAATGTCTCTACCAATAAATTCACTAATAAGAAATCAACTACACATGAATTCAATAACATAATATCACTGAATAGAAATCCACTATAAAAAAAAAACTACAACAAAGGAATGCATGCAAAAGAAATTCACTAGAAAGAAACTTCACTGAAAATAATTTCATTGCAAATAAAACAACTTTGAATAAGTGCAATAAATTGTAATAGATATTCACAAAAACAAAAAAGTATTTACTCGAATAATCAAATGTGTTAAAACGTTCGTAAATATCAATACTTTGAGAATTATTTTTTTTTAAATGTCACTGACGCATTCATACAAAAAATCTTTGTCTTAAAATTGTTCTAGATTTCTATATCAAGGCACATTACTAGGAGCTGAAACGCAGAGAAAATGTAAATTTGTGATGGAGATTCGATGGCCCGCAATCAATGGCGATTCAAATGCCGTGTTGAGGTGGGGTGGGGGGTCAATGGGATGTATTGAGGGCGTTGTGGCCAAAGTGTGATGGCTGTATGGACAACAGTATGGGAGGAGTCAATGATGGCTTTCGAAAAAAAAGGCTTTTTAAGAAAAGCGATCATGCACTTCATTGCTTCAGTTCCATGTATTCATTTAGAGCCCATTTACACGTTATAGATAACAGGCTAAACATTGAAGTTAAGACAAGTGTGTAGATGTACACATAATTGCTTAGTTAGAGCCTCAAAATATACAATCAATCTAGAACATAATAATTTACTTTAAATATACATTATAGATATACTTTTTGGAATTTATGGAAGATTAATGTACCGTTGAAGTTTTCAATTGAAGTCATATTTGATCCACAAATTACTTGGTAGTTACTTCATTAACTGGCATGCGTAGACCAATAGTATCGCTCTGTTTCCTCCTTAAAAAAATAGACTTGACACAATCTCTTTCCATTCTGTATTGTTAGAAAAAAAATTTTTTTTAGTTTCTCTATGAAATACGAAGATCATGTCAGAACTAATCAATGTATAATAATGAATGAACAATGAAATAAACATTCATCGACATAATGCAGTTAGTTATTCAAAATAAAATAAAATTAAGAACCAGGCAATAGAAAAAAATATGTCAGTCCTAATAGAAGTTAGTTATTCAAAGTAAAATAATAATTATTGAACCATGAAATGAAAATATCTTTACATAGAACTTAACTGACCAGTGTACAGTGAAATAGTGAAACGATAGATTTATTCAATGAAAGACCAAACTCTGCTAGGAATTAGCCCACAGGCCTTCAAATCTGTCAAGCTGGTCACATAAAAAATATTTTTGGGATACAAATTGACGTGGCCGTTCCACGCAAGCGTTTGTCCGAAGCACCTAATCCATTCAAGTGTGGATGTGGGTGTGTGTGTGTGGTGGAGATGGAGACTTGGGGCGGTGGTGGTGCCATGCAGAATTTATTGACATTGATCA